>CM067556.1:45960277-46607777 GCA_034509755.1 Anisodus tanguticus
AGTAGGCAGAGGTCCTCTGTCCAAATCTCACCGCCACCCAAGCAAAAAAACAAAATTCCACGTGTTTTGGCCAATGAAAAATAATCAAACCAACACGTGAGGCGGCGTGTCGAGACATAATATAAATAAATAATTAAAAATGTGCTCTCTCTAACCGCATAAGTTTTTAGATAAGAAGGTCACACACTTCAACAAATATTACAATTCCTCCTTATTTGTGAAGCGTGACTTCACCTATTTACTTGATTGATTGAGTTGTAAACCGCAAAATAACTGGAAGGGAGAAACTACATTACCTTGGATGAATTATCTGATATGCAAGCAGCAACTGATGCCCAAGGCAGAAGGTGAATATCAAAGTCCTTTGATGCTTTCGCCGCAAAAGCACCTATCCTGCTAGACGGTGAAGACAATCTTTGTACTATATAAAACGTATCAGTTCTCTTCTGAGGATGACTCCCATTAACTGCCTCGCTCAAGAATTCCAATGAAAAGGTATCCACAAAGGATTCATTTGAATCAGTCAATTTCGATAGTCTCAGAAGTGCTTGACGATGCCAAATGGTATCACCATTGCCTGAGTTCACAGAGCAGGAATATGTCTTCCGTGGCTCGGCCAAACCAACATCCCATTCATACATCTCTATTGACAATACACTTTTAAGAAAAAGTAGTGAGAAAACTCCTTCCTCATAAAGTTGTACTAACATTGAAGAGATATCATCCTCCAAGTAGCCTTGCTTGGAGAGCTTACTATTAGCAGCCTGATCTGCATTCCTCAAAGGGAAACGGAATAAAGTTCCATCGAGAGGACCTTCCATGTCACAACCAAAAGCACAATATGGAGAGAACTGATCTTTGTACAGTGAGATGGCTGAAGAGCTAACATAATCCGTTTTCCAGGATTTGATGCTGATACATTTGGAAGGTAAACACCTTGGGGATCAAACAGTACAACATACTTTCCACTTACAAAGGACGGCAAATCAGTTAGGTGATAAACCGAGTTGAAGACAACCCTGGAAGAGAACACACCAATTCAAAGAGATAAGGTGATTGCATTTGCAGAAATTTAACAAGATTGAGGGGAAAACAGTACAATTTCCCCTCAACCTCTCTGTTGTTTCCTTTTGTAAGCAAAAGGTGCAAAATTTTATGAGTTTCAAATTTAATACTACCAAGTTTCCACTGTGAACTAGAGGTGGCCAGTGGGCCGGGCTCGGGTCTGGCGGGGTCGGGGGCGGGGCGGGACAGGCAAAGGGGGCGGGGTCAGGTCTGGCGGGGTCAGGTTTGGCGGGGTCGGGTTTGGCGGGACTTGCTCCAGTCCCGTCCCGATCCCTATCCCGTCGGAATCGGGGCGGGGCGGGATCGGGATCGGGGCGGGTTCCGACGGGTTTTCCTTTTTTTTTCTTTTTTTTTTAATAACATATGTATAAAAAAAAACTCAATAAACAAGACAAGATAGTGTAATAAAAACATCTCAAGGCTTGTCTCTTATATTATTTAATAGACATGATTTTTTTGTAATACAAATACAATTGTCTAAATTGCAACTTTGTGGTGTTGTCCAAAAGTTGCAAATTACATAATAAAATTACAATTAAAAAAATTACATTCTTAAAAAAAACCTGTTCTAATTGCTTGATAATTTCATGTGGTTCTTCGGTTGGAATTGGTATTTGTTGGTCAAATTGATCCACGTCGCTTCCACCACCTTCGGATAAGATTTCGTTGTAGTTTTCGTCTTCTTCTTCGTTGATCTCCGGTTGACCGCACCTTCTCCGCTCCGCTCGTATCCAATCTCGAATAATACCGCAATTTCCAAGTCGTCTCCGGCTAATGAGTGTCTCGTGGTCTCCTATTTAATATCCGTCGGCGAAGAAAAAGCGCTTTCGACGCAGTTGATGACGCTTGAATGTTCAAAACATCTCGGGCCATCAATGAAAGTGTCGGAAAGGTCTTCTCATTCCCCCTCCAAAGTATTTCGGCAAGTCTTCATGTCCATCTTCATTGATAACTTCTTCGTACGGTACAGAACCCTGCAAAACAAAAATATCCAACTCGCTAATTTGGTTAGTAGCGGTACGGCCGCACATTCTATTTCTGAGGCTTTCAATACTAGACGCAGAAACAACATGTCTTTTGTGAGGTTGTGTTGAAGATGAAGAAGATGGTATGGAAGCCGATAAGTTATTAGCATTTTCTTGTTGGTAAAACCTATATATTTTTTTGCATTGGTCGTCTACGCTAGACAACACTTCTTCTTTAGTTTGTTCAATAGGTGGTGGGTGATTTAGATTTTTTGGACTTCTTTAGTTTGTTCAATAGGTGGTGGGTGATTTAGATTTTTTGGACTTGGAGGTGGTAGTACTTCTATACAATCGTAAATAGTTTCAATAAGTGATTTAGCACCGTTTATTTTAATAGTCGGATTTAATACAACACCAATAATATAAATAGTGGGAATAGAAATAAAATATTTTTTTATTTTGATAAACATTTTTTTAATAGCTGTCATATAAGCTGGTTTTTCCATATATTCACTAAGTAATAAAAATATTAGAGTTATATAAAACAACATAGTTGAAATAGTAGGATAATATATATCGGAAAATTCTTTTGTTGCTTGAAAATTTTTCTCTAAAAATACAATAAGTTCAGAAAATTTTACCCAATCACTATCTACAATCATATCAGTTGGATTTTGATTATGAGAGTTAAAAAATAAAGTTATAGGTTTTCTATAGTCATAAGTTATATATATGGCACACACATTTTATATGAAAATGATCTGGAAAAGATAGAGTTAAACTATTTTTTAAAATTGTAATAGCGTAATTGTTAGAAGAAGCGTTATCTAATGTAATAGTCATAATTTTATCAGTTATTCCGTAATAATGGCACACTTGATAAATATTTTCTGTAATAAAAGTACCAGTGTGCCTATCATCTATATATCTATACGCTAAGATACGTTTTTGCATAGACCATTTATAATCTATCCAATGACAAGTTACCGTTAAATAATCATGGCCATTAGTACTACGACCTATATCAGACGTGATAGATATTTTGCCATTAAAATGATATAATGAATAACGTAAATATTGTTGATATTCATGTGCGAATTTAAATACATCTCTCTTAACAGTTGATCTAGGAAAACCGTTAAAAGCAGGATTATATATATATTTCTAATGTAATGAATAAAACCGGGAGATGAAGGAAATGAAAAAGGCAAACCCTCCACATCAACTAATTTTGATATTGCTTCCCTATCTCTATGTTTATTATATTTAGGGCCTACAATTTCCCCCGTCGTGGGGTTAATTTGACCATGTACTTGATCCGGGACAATATGTGAACCTTGTTCCGATGGAACAGACGTTTGCTCACCCAATTTTGAAGCCTGGTATTGGGCATACCTAGCTGGATGAGCACTTACTACGTGTCTAATTAAACCCCCGTCCCACCGGGACCTTTTTCAGTTTTAAATTTTAAAACATTTTTACAAAATTTACATCTAGCTACTTGATTCTCTACGTCCCTATCAAAAAATATCCATGCATCTGATTTTAATGATCGTTTTGCTGGACCTCGTCTCATACTAGGGGCAATAGGAGGCATTTCAGTTGAAGGTGCACTAGTGGGTGTGTTGTCATCAACATTAGTGGGTGTATCATCTAGATCATCGTCTAGATTAAAGTCTTCTTGAGTTTCAGAAAATAGCTCATCGTCTAAATCTAATGGTATTGTAGGAAAATGTTGAGTATCAACAACATCATCCTGTGTAGGAATAGGATGACTAGAAGAAGTACCCTTGCCCTGGTTGCTCCTACTAGAAGAAGCACCCTTACCCTTACTCTTAAACATACCTCTTAATCCTTTCATTTTAATTATGATAATAAATAATTAAAGATAATAAAATTAAGTGCGCTAAATAAAATAAACAGACAATAATAATTTAATGAAGGAACGAATGTACCAAACGTCGACGCGTGTAATCGAGAGGTTGAAAATTAAAACTTTGCTCGATTGAAGATCCTCAAGCTAGTTGCCAACTTCACTCCCAATTCCCAAATGAATAAATAAAATTGAATATTTAGTAAACAATGTAGACTTGTAGAGAGATATATTGAGAGATTAGAGATATTGTAGGAAGAATTGTGAGAAAGATGAAGAGAAAATGAGTTATTTATAGTTGGAAAATTGGGTTAAAGTGTAAATATAATAACTTATGGGTTAAAAAAAATATTAAGGGGGTAGGGGGGTTTGGGGAGGGGGGAGGCCAAAAATGGCCGTTGCCCAACGGCCAAAATCTAAAATGGTCGTTGGTGCAACAGTTATATTTGCAAATGGGGGGCTTTCGGGAGGGATCGGGGCGGGCTCGGGTTTGGTGGGCTCGGGACGAGACATTGTCCCGTCCCAGTTCGAGTCCCGCTACCAATTTTTTTTTAATACTAATCGGGGTCGAGGCGGTGTCGGGTCGGGCTCGGGCCGTCCCGGCCCACTGGCCAGCCTTACTGTGAACTAATATGTTAGAAATTTAGATAAAAGAATGGGAAAGACTCTTCTTCAGAATTAGTAATAACTATTGCAGAAATCATCAATTATAAAATAAAAGTAGCAATACTTGGTATCAAAAGTATGTTAGAAATTTAAATAAAATAATGGGAAAGACTCTTCTTCATAATTAGTAATAACTAATGCAGAAATCATCAATTATAAAATAAAAGTAACAATATTTGGTATCAAAAGTATGTTAGAAATTTAGATAAAAGAATGGGAAAGACTCTTCTTCATAATTAGTAATAACTGATAGAATTCATGAAAGTCTTTTATTCATAACATAAATTCTTACAAAGCAATAACAAGTTAATAAAATAATACTATTCTTGAGAGCTAAAAGTGCAAGTAAAAGAAAATCAAGTAAAGCCCTTTATATATGGTCTATTACATGAGATACAAATGTGTTTTTCCAATGTGGGACAAAAGCAATGTGGAAAAGAGTTAATGCTAATATCTCCTCTCAAACTCGCGATGGTGTAGACAGAAGCATCGAGAGGTTGCCAAGAAAGAACCGGTGACACTTTAAGGTATGCGCCTTTGTGAAGAAATCTGCAAGTTGCATCGAAGATGAGACAAATGGCAAGGATAGAGTGCGCTCGAAGATGATATCGAATAATATGACAATCAATCTCAATATGCTTGGTACGTTCATGAAAGACCGTGTTGTGCGCAATCTGAATAGAACTCTTATTATCACAGTACATCGGTGTTGGTGAAGAAAGAGAGACACCCATATCAACCAATAACCAACGTAACCATACAATCTCACACGTAGTAGAAGCCATAGCACGACACTCTGCCTCAGTTGAAGAGCGAGAAACCACATCTTGTTTCTTACTTTTCCATGAGATGAGTGAATCTCCTAAAAATACACAATAACCAGTAGTTGATTTCCGATCGTTAGGTCACCTGCCCAATCTCGCATCGAAAATGCACGAAGCTCCAAGGATGAGGTCGATGGAAACAAGAGACTCGATAAATCGTTCCTCGAAGATAGTGAAGAATACGCATAATCGCAAATGCAGCCCAATGTACGGATGTAGGAGAGCAAACAACCGACCGACAATGTGAACAAAGATATGCAATGTCGGGCGAGTAATGGTGAGGTGCACCAGACTCCCTACAACTGAACGATATAAAGTGGGATCAAGAAGAGGATCCCCATCAGTAGGTGTATATCGAACATTAACCTCAAGAGGAGAGTCAACTATACGAGTATCCGTGAGACGGCCCGCTCAAGAATATCGCGTGTATTTAGACCGAGAGAGAAGATATCCTTTCTCGAATAAGCTACCTCAATGCCTAAAAAGTAACGTAGATGACCTAAATCTCATCTCAAAACAACAAGATAAAGTAGATTTTAGGTTTGCAATACCATTAATATCATCACCTGTAATGATCATGTCATCAACATACAACAAAAGCAAAATACAACCTGCAGGGGATGATTTAACAAATAACGCCGAATCATGAAAGCCGGAAATAAACCCAAGAGATGATACTACGGTGGAGAACTTGTCGAACCAAGCTCTTGGAGCTTGTTTGAGACCATACAGAGCTTTCTTAAGCCTGCACACTTGTCCTGGACTATGTGAAATACCAGGTGGAGGGACCATGTAGACTTCTTCTTGAAGATCCCCATTTAAAAAAGCATTTTTAACATCCATTTGTGAAATATGCCAATGACGAACAGAGGCCACTGCAATAAGAACCCGGACAGATGTCATCTTTGCAACAGGTGCAAAAGTCTCTTCATAATCCATACCATATTCTTGAGAAAAACCCTTTGCAACCAAACGAGCTTTATATCGCTCAATAAAACCATCAGACTTTGTCTTAATCTTGTACACCCATCGAGAACCAATAGTTTTCTTACCCGTCGGTAGAGAAACCAAATTCCAAGTACCAGTTTTGTTCAAAGCAACCAGTTCCTCATTCATAGCCTCTTGCCAAAGAGGATCACGAGTTGCCTTAGAGTAGGATGTAGGCTCACAGAGAGAATTAATAGAAACTAGAAAGGAAGCGAATGATGGAGCATAGCAAGAATAATCAAAATCGGATACCTGAGTAAATCGCAGAGTGCGTTTAGGAAGAGGTTCTGAAATAGGCATAGGAGGGGCTGAGTATCAATATCATGGGACCTGCCAGAAGACTGAGAAGGAACAGATGATATAGATGTAGAATCAGATGGGCAATCAACATTAAAGGGATCAATATCAATAAGGTCAGATTTTGTCATGCCATGTGAGGTAGGTGGGATGGAAAAGAAATGAACATGCTCAATAAAGGAAACATTACGAGACACATACAATTTTCCAGAAACTAGGTCAAGGCAACGATAACCTTTCTGCCCAACCCCATATCCAAGAAAAACACAAATGGCGACACGAGAAGATAACTTAGTATGCTCTGCATGTGGACGTAGAACAAAACATGTAGAACGAAAAACTCTCAAATGGGAATATAGTGGGGTGTGACCAAATAGTCTAGCATACGGAAAAATCCCAGAATTATGAGAGGTAAGGACCCTATTAATAAGATAAATAGATGTAAGGACAGCTTCTCCCCAAAATTCACTAGGTACACTAGCGGACAAAAGCATGGATCTAGCTGTCTCAACAATATGCCTATGTTTTCTCTCGGCTACCCCATTTTGTTGTGGTGTATCAGTACAAGAAGACTGATGTATTGTACCATCAGCTTTGAAAATACCAGAAATATTCCCACTAGTATATTCACCTCCTAAATCAGCCCGAAAACATTTAATAATGGAAGAATGTTGAGTTTTCACATAGGCTTGAAACTCAGCATAAGTATGAACAAAATCAGAGCGTCTTTTCAACAAATAAACCCAACAATGACGAGTATAATCATCAATAAAAGAAACATAATATCTGGAGCCTCCCTTAGTAGGGATAGGTGATGGCCCCCAAACATCTGAATGAACTAGATCAAATGGTGCAGAAGAAGTAGAAGTACTAAGATTAAAAGGCAAAGTAGAGAATTTTCCAAGTCATTTTGTACTAGTGCACGAATTTCATATTGTAACTAACATTTAACAGCAAAATTATTCTGCACAAACAATCTTGACAGATAATCCCAAATCTCTTTAGCAGTTTTGAACTTAGCCAATTGAACACCAATTTTTTGTTCAACAGAGTTATTAATCCAAGTAATAATCTTTGAATTATTGATCTCCCAAGTCCTAAATAATTCATCAAAATTTTCATCTCTAATTTTAGGGCATTTGGTTTTTCCAGACATATAATCCCAAAGCCCCTTTCCCTTTAGAAAATTTACCATGACATAACTCCAAGAGGAATAAGTTTTTCCATCTAACCGAACACCAATAGTTTGCAAAGAATCATCACCTCCAGCCATTATGAATTTTAAACAGAAAAATCTCAAATAACAAGCAACAATCCCAAATAACAAGCAGCAATCCCAAACAACAAGCAACAAAATAAAAAAGGGCATATCTCACCAATTAGATGCGGAAGCCAAGAAGACGAAACCCAGATGTGAAAGCCAAGATCAGAACGAGCACGAGCAGCCCAAACAAGCCAAAACGAGCACGAGCTTCCAAAACAAGCCAACAAAAAAAAATTAACTGATACCAGGGGCGTGCTGCATGCGAACCCCCAACTAACTCACAGCGAAGTTGGATCCGCGATCGAGCTAAAAATATTAACTTGCGCTCTTGGCTCTGATAACATGATAGAATTAATGAAAGTCTTTTATTCATAACATGAATTCTTACAAAGCAATAACAAGATAATAAAATAATACTATTTTTGAGAGCTAAAAGTGCAAGTAAAAGAAAAGCAAGTAAAGCCCTTTATATAGGGTCTATTACATGATATACAAATGTGTTTTTTCAATGTGGGACAAAAGAAATGTGGGAAAGAGTTAATGCTAATAATAACTTATGCAGAAATCTTCAATTATAAAATAAAAGTATCAATATTTGGTATCAAAAGGTTCTTTTGAAGAAAAATAAAAACTTTCTATACTATAGCAGTTGATATGTCCACACCTTCTTCAGATAATTACAACTTACAACTCCTTGATTGGGATATAACTACTACTTAAAATTTTGACTGTTATACGCATTAGGCCTCTAGTTACCAAAGGTTATTGCCAGTTCACATGAAACCCAACTAGAGACCACAAGTATTGAATAGTATATGAAATGATGAGGAATTACCCAAAGCGATCGGTTTTCCAGGCCTGGCCATGTTTTCCACTGCCACCAATCCTGGAAATACTAACAAAATCATCTTCAGACAAAACGGCGTCGTTGTAAGCCAAAAGCGCAGGTCCTTGCCACTGTGCGAGCTTATCGGAGAGCAATGAGTCGGTGCGGTGATTGCGATGGTTAAGGCAGAGACAAACTTTGGTAGCTCTGGCATCGTCGGCGTTCTGAATGATCTACTTAAGCATTGTAGTTCCCTCCGAATAATTCAACAAAACCTCACGAATTCTCCTAGTTAGATCTAATTTCTGACCGAAATCTTCAAGTAGGATGGACTCCATTGAAACCATGAGGAGGAATCGGTGAGCTTAAAAGAGGAATAGTACGCAACCGGAAACAATTTTGTCAAATTACAACTTGTTTTAAAACATATTATTTTATGGATATTACACAAATGTATAAAATAATTCCATAACAGAACGTAGAGTCCGGGCAGCTTGCCCAATCGGCGTCAGTGTAGGAGAGCAATCTAGTCGATGCGGAGGGATGAGGTTCCTTAGGAGCGTGCATGAACAAGCACACCTGCTGAACAGTATATGCAATATTTGGCCGAGTGAAAGTGAGATACCGAAGAGCACATGCGAGACTCCTATAAAGAAATTGATCGCTGACTGGATCCCCATCATCCGTACTGAGTTTGAACTTTGAGTCGACAGGAGTGGGCATGATCTTGCAGTTTGCCATTTTAGCCCTATAGACAATCTCTTTTGGATACTTACGATGACACAAGAACATGGCATGTGTGAATCTGGTCATCGATCCCAAAAAATAACTCAACTTACCCAAATCTATCATTGCAAATTCATACTTGAGCAGGGCAATGATCTCGTGTTTCAGGGTATTAGAAGAAGTTGTCAGAACAATATCATTCATCTATAAAAGAAGATAAGTTGTGTCAGTACCTCGATAAAAAATAAATGTGGAGTGATCACTTTTGCTGCACACGAACCCTGTTTGTATGATGTATGTAGCAAACCTCTCATACCAAGCCCTAGGGGTTGTTTCAAACCATAGAGTGACTTACAACTACGACAGACATAATGAGGAACCTCCGGATGCACAAAGCATGGTTGATGCATATAAATGGTTTCTTTTAAATCCCCATGTAAGAAAGCATTTTTGACATCAAGTTGGTGAATCGTCCAATTTTTCCCCATAGTTATGCTCAACACAGTGCGAATGGTGGCTGATTTGACAACCGAACTAAACGTCTCACCATAATCAACTCTCTCTTGCCGACCAGCACCATTTGCCAAAAGTTTTGCCATATGGCGTTCAAGCTCTCCATTATCTCAGAATTTGTGACGATAAAGCCACATACAATGAATCACATTCACTTATTCTGGCTTCGGAACAAGATCCCAAGTGTGCTGATTGGTTAATGCATTAAACTCCTCACGCATGGCCACATTCCAATTTGGGTCAAGTTTGGCTAATTTTGGGTTTTTTTTAATGGGTAAGATGGTTTGAGTGGATAGGTTAAAGTGAAATTTTGGTTTGAAAATCCCGTGTTGTGCACGGATTTCCATGCGTTGAGTGAGTATGATCACGGGTGGGGCAGAGGGGCTGGGCAGGGTGACGGGTATAGTTTGGGTAGTGTGATGGGATAATGTTTCGGGCAGTAGCTGGGCAGTGGGTTGGAAAAGTGTGCCAGGTGTAATTTCGGGTAGTAACTGGGCATGTGTTTCGGGCAGTAACTGGGCAGTGGGTTGGGGCAGTGTGTCGGGTGTAATTTCGGGCAGTGATTGGGCAGGTGTTTGGGGCAGTGGGTTGAGGCAGTGTGTCGGGTGTATTTCGGGCAGCAACTGGGCATGTGTTTTTAATGAAAGTACGGCGGACGTACTTGATTCTTATACAGTTTAATTCCTAAAGAGGATTGTTATGAGAAGTGCCTATTATTTTTCAGCAAAAAGTTTATTATGACATTATTATAATGATTTTATTGAGAGTCAAATGATAATTTTTACTTGCATATGGTTACTCATGATATCTACTCGTGCTAAGTGTTACTACTTCACCTCACCGAGTCCCGGGCCGGGTTACGTTCGTGCACAGCCTTGTATTTTTCACCGAGACCCTCACTAGAGGGCCGGGTTACGTAGGATGGATCCAAAGATGAGATATGACTTTACCGAGTTCCAGCATGGGCCGGGTTATGATATGATTCCACCGAGTCCCGCATTAGTGGGCCGGGTTACGTTACAGGTATATATATGTATATGGACAGGCATTCATGTTTTCTTGACTTGACTCTCATTTTTATAAGGCACAACTGACTTTTATGGTTTATGGCACCGTTGGATTTGGATCCTGATTTTTATACTGATCTCCTGTTTTCTGTTGGCTACTTATGATCTCTTTTACAGCTTCATGTTTTACATACTCAGTACATTATTTCGTACTGACCCCCTTTCCTCGAGGGGCTGCGTTTCATGCTCGCAGGTACATGTTTTCAGTTTGGTGAACCTCAGGCATAGGTTCCTACTCAGCAGGTTGGGAAGCTCCTTTGATCCAGAGATTTGTCATTTTGGTACCGAACCTCTTTTAGACTTATGTTTGTATTTAGGGGCACGACGGGGCCCTGTCCCATCATATGTCGTTGTCCTTCTTATAGAGGTCTGTAGACAGTTGTGGGTTGTACTTATGTAAGGGTTATGACTATGTTTTGGTCAATCATGTTATTGTATTCTGTGTTGGGGTGTTTCCATGTATATACGTTACTATCTGGTGGCAGCCTTGTCGGCTTGCTTGTTATGTTATATTGGCTAGTTGTGACTCCTCAAGAGACATGTACATTCTGGGGTAAAGGCAGCCTTGTGGGCTTGCCTACCCTGGCTTATGTTGTTGTTGCAGTGTTATGCTGCCGGATTTCAGATTCATTAAGTGTTAGTTGGATTATGTGTGACAGGTTAGTATAATGACGTCATTAGGACGGTTAGTCGCGGCCCGTCGGGTCGGGTCGTGACAAAAGTGGTATCAAAGCAGTTAGTCCTCGGAATGTCTACAGACCGTGTCTAGTAGAGTCTTGCGTATGGGTATGTTGTGCACCATACTTATACGCAAGAGGCTACCAGACATTTAGGATTGGTTTCTATTCTTCTTACTCTAAGATCGTGCGATAGAGCTATGTTATTAGGTTATTCCCTCTCTGACGTATTAATGTGTTACAGCTATGCCTCCAAAGAAAGCGACAGCCGCCAGAAGGGCAATACGAATTCGAGGTTATGAGAAACTATCTTACTTGTATACGGGAAGAAATAATGTAAGCTTGGGACATGGAATATTTGAGTCTCTTAGAATATTAGATGATCGTTGAGACCTTAGATATACAAGGCCTTCTTGAGTAAAATATTTTATGTTTGATCTGGGTCAAAGTACATGGTATATGTGAAGTCTATTAGCTGGGATGACTCCTTGGTATGCTTATGTTTATATGAAAAGGAATATGAGATATGCCAAAAACTGGAATTGCTACTATTATACATATAAGGTTTGTTGTCTCTGGAGCAAGTGGTCTTGATAAGTCCTTGAAATTAGTTCAGCAGGTATGTGATAGTCGTTAACGGGTTCTCCTACTTGTGGATGGGGCTTAGGATTAGATGGTCCTCTACATGTGGTAATATTACCCTGTTTAAGTTGATGTGTTCCAGCTTTTCTTATGAGTTATGCTATCCATGTTATGTATAAATGTATTCTGTCTTGGTCATACTTCTTTCGGAACAGGGTGGTCTGTTAATGTCCCTGTACAGTATGTGGGTTGAGTATAAATCACTTGTGTTAGAACCTATCTTCGCCAATTTTGCTCAGTGGGACTACCTCTAAACAGTTAATTAGACTTGCCTAGATATCTTTTATGTTTGATTAAGATTTCCCCCGTAATTGCCTTTGCGTATCTTAATGTAGAATGCAAAATGTTCTAATAACCCAAGCCTGCGTTTTATCTCTTAAATAGGGAATAGATTCGTATGCTAAACATGTTGTCAATAATTGCTTAAGGGAGTGGAAAATTGAGTATTTACAAAATTCCAGGAATGACTTGCTGCTGCAATAGACGGTTTACTTATTTAAGTTAACTATAAAACCTTGAATATATTATGCCAAGCATTGTGTAATATATGTGAATATTGTGGCTATTATGACTATTGTGACTACTCTATTAATGTCTAGCATGTTCAGTTGATGAAAACACTGTTAGAGTATTGTGTGATGATTATTTGTGTGTTAAGTGGTTGTCTTGTTAGGTTTAAGGGTTATTTGACCTTGTATGACCCGTTTAAATGATTGAAGGGCTTAATGTTTTTTTATTTATTTATTCATCTGCCTATAATAAGGGAACTAAGATTTAGCATAAGAATGTTGTTATAATTATGATAGGATCACCTAATGACTTTGAAATGGATGTGTGTCTTGTTTAAGTGATGTCGTGATCTGAAGGATAGCTTAGGAGCCTATTTGGTGTATGTTTTGCTGGTTAAAGGGTCATACCTATCCTTGGCAGGTCCCAATAGTCTTAGGTGGTCTAATACCCATCTGGACATAACTATTTAAAATAACCTTGTCCCTTCCTTATGTGCATAACTCTGCATCCAGTTTGGTTTGATTGTATATGCCCATATTTTGTATCTATGTGTTGATTAAATCAAACTGTTAAGTCCACCTATTCCCATGTTCGCTACTGCAGTGTGTCTACCCCCTTATCCTTTCATGTAAATTTGGTAGATAATATAAGATCATTTGAGTTTTGATAGGTATCTAAATCACATGTTGGAAAAAAAAGATGAATGAAAAATGAATATCTGAGTAGTTCCTCAACTAGGTGCATTCCCTTGCTTCTGCCGATTTGGTTAAGTTGTTAAGTGAGTAGTGATGAGGTTAGCATGGCATGGATAGGCAATCCACATATGTTTGGTCTGTCTATATATACTTGTTTATGCCTACTCATGTCCGGATAATTGGTTTACCTGTTACCACTCGGGATTGAATATCTAATTTGGGATAGTTATAGATTCCTTTACGTTTTGATTGACATTGTCCATTTTCCAAGATGTGAAATACAAAAAAAAAAAAGGGGGGGGGGGGTACCTTGAATTTTATGTTTCCCAATCCACTTCTTGATGGTACCTACCATTGTAGCTTTAGGTAATACCAAACTTAGAAACAAAGAAGTGAGAGAGATTCTTGTTCGTCCCTTTAAGAGTTTGGGATTGTACTTGGTCACTATCAGCTTTATATAGGAAGAAGAAGGGGCATTGTTACCAGATTGAAAGTAGTTGTAGATGTCAACAAAAGAGTGTAAATGTTCCATGCTGATTTAGAATAATCTGTACAATTAAAATAGAACGAAACATGTTAATTGTAGATTTGTCTAGTCGTGTATGGGCTACCTAGTTAATTTAATGCTTAATATTGCTAATTTAAAGATATTAATGATATATGAAATGCCTAGATTTGATTTAATGGATTGGCAGGTTGGATTGAAGTTGGGTTTAGCATGTATGGGTTATTTAAATTAATGTGATGACCAATATATTATTTTGGAAACTCGTTTGGCTATCTGTAAGTCGTTGGTCATATTATCTACCTAAAACAAGCGCCACTAATTAAGAACAAGATTAGTTGTCCTATTTAACAAAACTTATCTTATATCGTCTGATATGATAATTTAAAACTAGAAGAGAATGAGTTAAGTGGGTTGATATGGTTGAGATTATATGATGTTATTCATGATGGGAATTGATAAAGGGTAGCCTATGTGATGATTGTGAATTATCAATATTACCTAAATTCCGAGCCTGCTTTACCGATTTGGGGGTATGTTAGAAAATATGACTAAGCATGCCTAATTAATGTTAATATGATTTGGATATATCCGTAAGTTTTGGATTAGTAAGTTCAATACGGTGTCGACTTGTAATAGATAAAGTCTTGCTAATCATTGTTAAAAATGAGACATTGGGTAACCTGATTTGATTAACTTAAGCTTCCAAATTATGCTCATTGTTTAAAATTATTCTTAATATGGGTATTAAGTATATGTTAGGCTCAAATAACACGATATGGATAACACTTGCTATTTGAATTATTAGAGAGATAGTGATTAATATCCGGACGGAAAACTTAGCTCATTATATGCCTATTATGTGTCCACTTGTTCTGATTTAGGCTTGATGTAGGTCTAATATAAACTTTAAGAATTGTTTAGCCTTAGTACCTGATCATAGGCATGGTAATGATGGACTGGATATTCGTTTAGCATCTCTTGTGTTCCTAAATATATATGTGTGGTTGGGACGGTCTAAGGTAGTCTGTATGCATATGTCACTTATTTACACCTGCCTTGTGATCCCTTGTTTATGGTTCAGATTAGGTAACTAGTGTATATGACATGTTGGTGTCTTGGGCATGTTCATATGTATATCATCGTTAGGGTAGCTTGTGTGTTTTTCCTTAGTACCCTGCATGATCAAACAACGCCTCTATTATGTATATTGGGATTCTATTATATAGAACGCTTGCATCTTGATCCAGGTAGAGGATATTAGGCTTTTGGGAACTCAAAAAAAAACATATATATATTTTAGTCTCTGCTATTACACCATTTTGAAGTTATGTCTTCCCTGATCCTTATGTGCTTAGTTGAAACTGCTGATTTTGAGTTAAAACATTCATTTAAGTACTTAACTACTGGTTAAAATAGGACTAGGAATCTGAATATATAAAATGGGGATTAGTCATTGGTTGTGAAAATGCTATTTGTTCTCAAGTTTAAGACTAAGGTATATATTATGCTTAAAGTTCTTGTATATATGTACATAATGTGGTACTGCGGGAATAATGACTCTACTTAGCCTTAGTTTTAGTATACTTCACTTTTAGAAAATTACGAATAAGCTAGGACATAGGTTGTTTCCTTGTTTATTTGAGTCCTTTTGTTAGATAATGGCAAGAGTTGAGCTGTTTGTAAGTTGGATATTTGTTGGCAGAAACGTGTATCATAGAGTCTAAGATGACCTAATATGCAAATTTCTGTGTGCTTGTGAATCCTTGAATCAATTTGTATAAGATGTGCCCAATAGTATGAACATTCGAGGACGAATGTTTCTAAGGGGGGAAGAATGTTACACCTCGTAATTTTAAGACAATAATTAGAGGGCGTAATTAAGGAGGTAAGATTCGAATCTTGGATATAGAGTATATTTATATATGCTAATCCGGAAATTAGTATACAAGAGGATGTGATTCCGGAAAGATGTTGGTCACAATAAGGGTGACGTTGGATACTTATAGCAATAATTGTATATTCCCGTTATGGAATAGTATTGTATTATAAAATTATGACATTGAGGATACGAGGCTTATGAAATTCTCGGGAATTAAAAGAGGTGGGTTTAAGATCTATTAATTGAAGAACTTGGGGGCCAAAGTGTAAAAAGGAAAAATCAGATTTTTTTTTATAAACCTACACTCTTTATCTTTCATCTTCCTCATTCCAAACTTAACAAAAACTCTCCTCTCATTCTCTCCTCTAAGCTCAGCAAAAATCACCCTCCACCCATAACCAAATTTTAGGTTTTCATCTTCTCTTCCTAGACTACATTTTTCACCAAAAATTAGAAGCAAAACATCACCAAAAACAGTGGCAAAACAGCCACTGCTTGGCCAAAAATCTGCCCAGAAATTTGAGATTTTTGGGATGAAATTTTGGAAGAAAAACGTGTAGGGATGATGGCTTAACATTGTAGAACACTTGCATGTCAATTGGAGTTGAAGAAGTGAACAAAAAAGAGGAGAAAAATTACAAAACAGTGGGGATTTTCGGACAAACAGTGGGCAGAAAATTGCGGACTGTTTTGGACGAATTTGAGGTATAAAAATTCTTCTTTCTATGATATAATTGTAATGCATGTTGTTAGAATTAAGGTAATGAATTTGTGTTAAGGAAAAATTGGAATTTAAGCATTGCATGTGACAATTTTGGGCTAGTTGCCAATTTGGGACAGATTTTGGTGTTGTTGGATTCGTTGGTTATTGTTGTTATTATTATCACTAATTGCATGATGAAATTGAAAGAAAACATTGAGATTTAGTTGGAATTAGTTATATGGAAGTATTGAAATACGAAATTGGATTTTAGGAGTTAAGATAAGAGTTATGGAATTATGACATGTTGTGGCCAAGAACTTGCATGAAATTGTTGGACATGTTGTGATGTATATTGACTGTTTTAGGGACTGTTTTGTGGTGTTATAATACTGAAAATTTAGTTACCATTATGCATGTTTAAGTGTGGTAATTGCTAATGTAAGTCCTAAAGGAATAAGGTTGTAGAAAGGCGTAGAAAGGCTTCACATTCTACCCTCGTTGTTGTTAGAACATGGACTGTTTTGTGGGCTGTTTTTAATGTGGATTAAGAGGCTAAATTTACATGAGAAGTGGGTGTGTAAATACCCTTTATTGTTGTTTTGGTTGTGCCCTTAATTGGTGCTTGGTTATTGATGTTATTAGCCTCGTTTGGAAGTTGTGGAAACATGTATAAACAGGGGAAGTGCTGCCCGAATTTTTATAGAATAAGAAGTCGTTATTCGATATAAAGTATGCTAGTAATCATAGAATTGACGAACGTATTACCATTATTATAGGTTGAAGTTTTAAAACGAGACGTACTCTAATATTGAGTTGATTAGTTCGTCTACGAGGTATGTGAAACCCTTACTTCTTTCTTTTGGCATGATATAATGAAAGTACGGCGGACGTACTTGATTCTTATACAGTTTAATTCCTAAAGAGGATTGTTATGAGAAGTGCCTATGATTTTTCAGCAAAGAGTTTATTATGACATTATTATAATGATTTTATTGAGAGTCAAATGATAATTTTTACTTGCATATGGTTACTCATGATATCTACTCATGCAAAGTGTTACTACTTCACCTCACCGAGTCCCGGGCCGGGTTACGTTCATGCACAGCCTTGCATTTTTCACCGAGACCCTCACTAGAGGGCCGAGTTACGTAGGATGGATCCATAGATGAGATATGACTTTACCGAATCCCAGTATGGGCCGGGTTATGATATGATTCCACCGAGTCCCGCATTAGTGGGCCGGGTTACGTTACAAGTATATATATGTATATGGACATGCATTCATGTTTTCTTGACTTGACTCTCATTTTTATAAGGCACAACTGACTTTTATGGTTTATGGCACAGTTGGATTTGGATCCTGATTTTTATACTGATCTCCTATTTTCTGTTGGCTACTTATGATATTTTTTACAACTTCATGTTTTACATACTCAGTACATTATTTCGTACTGACCCCCTTTCCTCGAGGGGCTGCGTTTCATGCCCGTAGGTACATGTTTTCAGTTTGGTGAACCTCAGGCGTAGGTTCCTACTCAGCAGGTTGGGAAGCTCCTTTGATCCAGAGCTTTGTCATTTTGGTACCGAACCTCTTTTAGACTTATGTTTGTATTTAGGGGCACGACGGGGCCCTGTCCCATCATATGTCATTTGTCCTTCTTATAGAGGTCTGTAGACAGTTGTGGGTTGTACTTATGTAAGGGTTATGACTATGTTTTGGTCAATCATGTTATTGTATTCTGTGTTGGGGTGTTTCCATGTATATACGTTACTATCTAGTGGCAGCCTTGTCGGCTTTCTTGTTATGTTATATTGGCTAGTTGTGACTCCTCAGGAGACAGGTACATTCTGGGGTAAAGGCAGCCTTGTCGGCTTGCCTACCCTGGCTTATGTTGTTGTTGCAGTGTTATGCTGCCGGATTTCAGATTCATTAAGTGTTAGTTGGATTATGTGTGACAGGTTAGTATAATGACGTCATTAGGACGGTTAGTCGCGGCCCGTCGGGTCGGGTCGTGACATGTTTCAGGCAGTAACTGGACAGTGGGTTGGGGCAGTGTGCCAGGTGTAATTTCGGGCAGTAACTGGACAAAGATCAGGCAGTGGGGTGGGGTCGACGGGATGGGTGGTGGGACAGCCTGAGGGTGCGGATTTTGTAGTACGTTTTGAAGTAGAGAGGAGGTGTCCGAGTCATCAAGGAAATCGTAATTAGTGACTCAAAATTTTTGGATGTTGTCAAATGGAGAAACATACTCAACAAATGTGACATGGCGTGAGATTAAGATTTTGTTTGTGGATAACTCATAGCACAAGTACCCATATGATTTGATGAGAAACCTAGGAAGAAGACGCATAGAGTGGAGCGAGGTGCTAATTTGTGAGGGACTATGGAGGCAAGATTTGGGTAACAAAGACAACCGAAAATTTGGAGGTGATCATAGGAAGAGATCCGATAGTAGATAATTTCGAAGGGTGTCCTATTTTGGATCATACGGGTAGGGAAGATGTTAAGAATGTGTTCTACCATTTTTAATGCATATACCCAAAAGGTAGGGGAAGAGACACATAAAAAAAGAGTACGAATCATATTGTTAATGGTGCGGAGAATTCTTTCGGCTTTACCATTTTGAGGGGAAGTATGGGGGCAGGAGAAACGAAAAACCATGCCATTAGCCGCACAAAAATTATGAAAAATAGAGTTATTGAACTCATGACCATTATCACATTAAAATGTTTTGATGTTTTTTTCAAATTGTGTTTTAACCAATGTATGAAATTTAAGGAATTTAGAGTAAACTTGAGACTTAAGTTTAAGCGGATAGACCCAAATGAAGTGAGAAAAGTCATCCAAAAATACCAAATAATATTTATAACCTAGGTTGCTAGTTATAGGAGATGTCCATAAATCCGCATGAATGATATCAAATGGAGAGAAAGTAATACTTAAAGAAGATGTAAATGGAAGTCTAACATGTTTCCCTAGATGACAAGAGGAGCAACTATGAAAAGTTTCCCTTTATTACATTGGATTAAATTGCAAGTTCTAAGAGAATAAAAAACATGAGCTCTCGGATGACCAAGTCTACTATGCCACATTGATGGAGATATTGCAGCTAAAGCGGTGGATAGAGTGACATGGGCAGTGGACGTGGATAAGAAAGGATAGAGATCCTCCACATTATTACATCTCGTAAGAAGTCTCCCCATAAGTAGGTCCTTTACAGAAAAATCAAACGGGTCAA
Organism: Anisodus tanguticus; assembly: GCA_034509755.1. Lineage (NCBI taxonomy): Eukaryota > Viridiplantae > Streptophyta > Magnoliopsida > Solanales > Solanaceae > Anisodus > Anisodus tanguticus. Next base: position 45,980,204 of record CM067556.1, read on the forward strand.
AATTAATAGATACACCATTATCAGTGATAAAGTTTCTAACATAAATTAGGTTTTCGATAATGTTAGGGGGATATAGGATATTTTTTAGGGAGAAATGGGGATGCGATGGTGGGGTTAGTGTGTGGCCAAACCCTTCAATTGGAATGTGATGACCATTTCCGATTATAGTAGATTGAGGAGAATTTAAATTTCGCAGTTGAGAAAGATTACCAGAATTGTTGGTGAGGTGAGACGTGGCGCCCGTATCCATATACCATGTATCATCGTGCTGCTGTTGGGATGGGCATGTTGGCTGGACAGTGGCCCGGTAGTGTTGGCCACTGGGCAGTGGGCATCAACAGTGTGGTGGGCCACTGGGCAGTGGGCCTTGGCAGTGCCCACTGTTGCTGCCGGGCCGCTGTGTAGTGGGCATGGTGGCTGGACAGTGGACCGGTGGTGCTGGGCCGCTGGGCAGTAGGCCTTGGCAGTGCCCACTATTACTGCTGGGCCTGGCCTGGAATGGGACTGGTTGACTAGGCCCAGTGCCCGAACTGTTGCCAAGGATGTGGGTTGGCCCACTGAGTCAGGTACTGGCCTGCGACTGATAATTTGTGACGCTGGATGTTGAGGAAGATGAAGTGTGGGAAGCTATGTGGGCCGTGGGTGACGCCATTATGGTATCAGAAATTTATGAGAGAAATAGGGTGTAGAACTGTTGTATATCCGCTGTATACCAGGGGTATACGGCCTGCTGGAGAGAAATAGAAGGTAAGAGGGTTGTATATCACTATATATGTGTTGTATATCATTGTATATGAGCAATATATGATGATAGGCATTGTATATCCGTCGTATACAGTGTGTATATCAGCTATTTCTGGTAGGAGTTGGCGTCGGAAGAGAAGACGAAAATAGGGGGCTGCCGTAGATCAGCTACATATCAGCGGTATACAGGTGTGATTGGGGTGATATGTCTCAGGTTGTTATATATCGCCTGTATATTAGTGGTATACATGTTAGGTTTTAGAAGAAGGTGAGGGATGGGGGTTGTATATCACGGGATATATGAGGTATACATGTATGTTTTGAGGGAAGAGGATTGTATATCACGTAGAAGCAGGGTATACTGGATGTATATCATGAAGATGCGGTGGTATACATGGCTGTATATGGCTGAATATCGCCGAAAAACGGGAGGTAGAGGAGAGGTATACGACGGCCGAAACTAGGGTTATGGTAGGGAGGGATTTTTGGCTCTTGATACCTTTTAGAATAGTGTAAATCTCCTTTATTGGAGTTCTCCTATTAATGCAATATATATATATATATATATATATATATATATATAATTGTAGTCCTAATGGAATTAGGATCTCCATTTTATATTAATTACACTAAACCACTATAACAACATCTTTGGGTTCAAAATTATGTGACTGTCATAGCGAAGCATTGACATTTAAAAACTTATTTTGCTGTTATAGGCAAAAAAAATGTATAAAATCTAATTTTTCATTTTTAATCGTTAATTTTAAGCTTAATCACATTTTGTATAAAAAAATTAATGATGGAAACATATATTCATATGATTTTTTTGTCATAAATAATGTATTAAAGTATCAAAATATTTGATCAAAATTTCTAAACTTATTATTGGTAATTTTAGAGATTCTATTTCTATAAAGATGATTAATCATTGTATTACTAAAAAAAATTATAGTTGCTATAGAGGGGTAATTTTACAAAAAGAGTACCGTTATAAATATGATTGTTATTGTTATAGGTAAAAAGTTGTTATAGAGAGAGTAAAATATAACATATCCAAAAAAACTTACTATAGAGAGATCTTATATGAGAATGTTGTTACAGAGACGTATGTACTCTTCTTTATTATGTACATGATTTTCCTACTACTCCTCAATATTATGTTGATAGTTAGGTTTTTACACCTCCATAATCTTCTCTATTGTCTCATTGGTTAATGTCATACTTAATATAATTTTTTGTAATTCTCTATGTAATATTATAAATAGAAGTATAGGAAGTGATATGTGATACACATGAAAAAAATAAGAAGGGTTTTATCTCTCTTTTTTTCATAGTCTTGTCAATTCTCTCTGTGTTGTTCCTTCCCTTTTGTTTTACAATAAGAATGTTCCTAGCGGCAATCCCTTCCCGTTTTTAAAAAGTGGTGTCAGCAAGCTTTGAAGCCAACCATATATATTTTTGATACACAAGAGTTACTACTTGCCCAAAGTTCCGATATGATTTTCATTTTTTATTTTACTACAAATTGAAACAAGGTTATTTAATTTTACTTTAATTTGGATGATAGAATATGAAAGTATCATTAGGTCACATTTCATTACATGTTGATCTTGATTTAACTTAGATTTTGAATGATTGAATATAAAGAAATGTTGGTATAAATACCATAATTACGGTTGAAAAATAAAATGCGCACAAATAAATAAATAAATATTCAGGCTGGAGCGCGGATATCTCGCTCTCTTTAAGGAGATTCAAGGTCACTACAATATAGTCTTCACAAGTCCAGCCATATAACTCTAGACTTGTCCCCTCCATGATACAATAGTCCAACAACGCCGTGTGACTCAAACAACCTGGACTAGTTGAAGAGTTCAAAGCTCCACCAATAAGAACATCTTCCTTTGACATAAAATTATTTTCTTTTACAATGAATAATTTAAACTTAGAAAATTTATCTTCGTCTCAACTCTCTCTTTTATTACGTATCATCTACAACATAATACTTCTCATCCACCCAACACAAGGAAGAAAGTCTTCTTTATATAGTTGTAGGATTTCTTCCACATAGTAAATGTGTTGGTTATGTAAAACATGTACGGGAATAGTAAATAACTATTACAGTGATCGAAAGGATAAACAACAAAGAGGACAATAACAAGTTGTCAATATCTTGATCTTGAATTGAAACTTCAAATATGGATCTTGTATTCGGAAATACAAGAACATGAACTGCTACACTTGTGGCTTGTAGATCTGCTGAAAATACGAACGGTTAGAGTCCTTCATCTGTTAAGTTAACACCTGAAACACTTAGCAACCAATTAGATAAATACAACACCACCGGTTGAGTCGAGAGATGTCTCTCTGTCTTTAAGACAAGATTTTCCCCGTATATAGGCTTTACGGAAGTGTGGACAATAGTCTCCCAAGATGAAACAACACATTATCAAGTGTGTAAAGCCTACACAAATGATCTCAGTGAAGAACACGAATATTGAAGATTGCTAAGAGAAGGATTGATATCAGGAAAATCTGATCTCTTTGTGGTGTTGTTAACTTGTTTTTTTGTTCATGGTCATCTATAGAATTGAGCCAAAGGCCTCAATTTAAAGGTGTGCAAGATGGCCTTTCAAATACCCCATAATGGCAATCAATTGCCATGTAATGGATGACATTTAACCCCCAAGTAATGCAACAACATAATGGTCCAAGTAATTGCCATTATTGGATGGATTTAATGCCATTGAAACCACCTCAACTGCCAAATCTTTGGGATTCCGTTGAGCAGACACTGCCAATGAAGCACCGTGGCTCTGCCATATTAGCGCCGCGATGCTAATTCAACCAGAAAGCCCATGACGTTCACTGCCAGTCAGGCGCCGCAGCGCTGCTAGGGGGCGCCACGGCCTCCGCGGCCCTTTTCCGACCCGTACCATCTTACACTTCGCACAATCCTTCCTTCGTTTACCAACATGGAAAACTTGTCATTTAGCAAATAACCATCCATCATTCTATGTCTCAAACATTTCACTTACGTACCAATAACCCGGTTCGAGAACCTTCTCTCATAGATTCCCTTCACCAAGTCATTGCCAGCAATCAGCTCTTATCCCTTGGTGTCAGAGGGCGAGTTCCTTTCTTGTTCATTAACAAAATTTACGATACTTGGCACTAAGATTGCACGTGTGTGAAAATGACGTTTCCGACGTGCGAGGCCCCAATTATTCGAGTCATAAATAATGGGATAAACTTAATTTCACATTAGTAAATTTCCAACAATCCCCTCTTGAAAGATATTTTGGCGCACACACAAGGTGAATACTTTCAGTAATCTTTCAGCGAAAAGATATTGCATTAGGAGAGGTAGCTTCTGCTTTGAACCTTCCATAGTTGAATACCATCGGACTTACTTACTGTGCGGTGAACGTGATGTCTTAAACCGTCAGTGTTTAATGTAAGCCTAAACAATGGTACCAACACAATACCTCCCCTTTATTCGTTTCTTCTTATTGTTTTGTGTGTTGTGGCCGTGGACACACTTGGATTCTTAAGTGCGTTCACTTGAGGAGGTCTGTCCTGGCACTTAAATAGGTGATCTCCTACAGGGTATCCTGCTATACCTCACTTCACAAGTGTTAGGAATCATTAAAAGTTTTCCCCAACCTTAACCTCAATCGTTTGAGAATCGTTAAAGGTTTGTAAGCTTAACCTTTACCCACCATGCATGTTGCATTTTAATGTCTATCACGGGAACGACTTTGGATTTATGTTTTTTTTACAGAAATCATCATCTGAAGTGCTCTTGATTCCACCAAAGCGCTCAACCGAACCTTTTGTAGCTTAGTTTTTCCATTGAACTAAATTCTTGGGATCTCCAGTCTGTAAGGTTGGGTTACCACTATATTGGTCCTTATAGCTTGGGTTTCAAGCACATTCCCCTAGACAGGCAGAACATCTGGTCCTTGGGTAAGCCCTTGTTAATGGGTCCACTATGTTATCCTTTGATTTTATGTAATCAATGGAAATTATACCCGTGGTGATCAGCTGCCTAACGGTCTTATGTCTCTGACAGATCCGACAAGTATGTCCAGACGCCGTCATCCATGCCCTTTTCTGATGTCGACCGCTATCCACAATGTATAACTGCTAAAGGCACGGGTTTCTCCCAATAAGGGACGTCCTCTAAGGAGTCGTGAAGTTACTCAACTTCTTTCATGCTTTGTTTAAAGTGATAAACTCCGATTCCATCATGAATCGGCTGATGCAAGTTTGCTTAAGAGATTTTTCAAGACCCACCATACACATTTAGTTGTGGCATTGGTGTTCTTCAAGTATGATGTCCAGTTTGCATCATTGTGTTCTCCCAGAACCGCTGGACATCTAGAGTACCGTAATCCGTAGACAAGTGAACATTTCAGACATCGTCATATCCGATTTAATGCCTTCTATCGATCATTTCCAGAATCACGAGTGAACCTTAGTTTAACTAGTTTGCTTTGTAGGCCGATACCAGGTCGGTTGTAGTGTGTACAATACATTGAACTACATGTGACCTGCGCATATCACTCCTTGTAAATGGGTGCACCATGATTCCAATCATTTCTATGATTCATATGCATTGGTGGATTCAACAAGACTGTCAACTATCTCACAATTAAGTTTGGAGTTAGATAAGTCCGTTGGATGTCTTAGAAATCTCAATTCCTAAGATGTCATCTGTGATACCCATATCTTTCATATCAAGACTTTTGTTTCAATATGACTTCCACTTTTAGATTGTTGGTTTTTCCAACTATTGTCTTTCTAACTTCAGAGTCAATGTTTCTGTTATCAGATTCATTATTTCTGTTTTATCTGAAACTTCTAGGACCAAAATGTAAACATTTCAGGGATCAAAATGAAAGTTCAGGAAGAAGCCCAACAGTCCAACAAACCAACTCTAATCCTCCCCTTCCAACTCTCCAGTTAGGAAGACTGTTTCAACATCCATGCCACGCAAGACCGCAATGGCCCTGGATGTTAAGCTATTCACATGGGAGCACATGTATAAGTAGTCGAGGCCTTATACTCGTCAGTAGATCCATCTACTTGGTACTCACTTTTGAGTATCCACTTTCACAACCCAAAGGTTCTTTTTTCCGGAGGAAGGTCAACCATTACACAAGTATGGTTCTATATGATAGAATCTATTTCTCTTTCTGTAGCTTCTTTCCAAAGCAGCGCTTCTGGAGATGACAATTCTCTGTTAATTGTCCATGGTTCATTCTCAACCATACAGGCTAGAAGGCCTAGAACAAGTCTTTGTCCCCTCTTTGCTCCATCTTGGTTCAACATCTAGAATCCCTGAGTTCTATAGATCTGGAATATTAAGTTCCGGATAATCAACAACTTTTGAGTCCGGTAGATACGGAACGTCTAGTTCCGGACAGTCAGGCCCTCGCGAGTTCTTGTTAACCTCGAGCAATTACTTCTTTTTCCTTATTAAGGAAAGTTATCCTCAAAGAATTCAACATTCTTTGACACCAAGATGCGATAAACACTACTGTAAATTGTATATACTGTTATTTGCAGAACAAGTGGATATACAATTTACAGTCTTAGGTCCAACTTGACTTGTTTCGGTATACCAACCTCTACCAAGCCACCCCACAACATAACATTTGTAAGTGAGATCATTTCCATGTTTCACACGGAGGGTTATCCTTATCCTTATGCATAGTTTTGTTGAGAATCACATTAGCGGTAAGGATTTCCTTGCCCCACATATTTTGGGCGTACGACTTTGCGCTTGGATAACACCGTTAGACTGAGGTGAGTAATGAGCAGTCATTTGATCAACGATATTTCACATTCTCCCCCTCTGTCACTATGAATTCCTCAATCCGTAGGCTTAGTTGATTTTCAACTTCTGCTTTGTAGCGCTTATCCGCTTCAACAACTTCATCTTTTCTTTTCACAAACAAAGGATGCAATACGTTGTACCATCATCAATGAAGGTCACAAAGTACTTATCTCCCTCCTCTATTTTGTATAAACTTCAAATCACCCATATAGGTGTGACTAAGTTCTAGAGGAGTGGTGCTTCTTTTGCTATTCCTTTGATGGAATGGAAATGTGATTTTGCCTCTTCGCCTACTTCACATTCATTTTTAGGGTTTATGTCGGCAGAAGGCAACAATCTCAATTTCATTAGCTTTTGAATGACTTTCTATTTAACGTGTCTTAATCTATGATGGCATAGATGCATGGATTACAAATATATCATTCATTTAGCTACAGACATACTGTACCATTCTTAGTTATTACAGACCTATTTGACTAGTCTCAAACCAGCTTGACCAACAATGTCCCTTAAACCAAGTTTGGGACATGTATCACCTCCTTTTAGTGTGATCCCATTCCCTGAAGTCCTATTGAGGACAACCTCTCCAACCCATTCTACTTTAGAGGTGGCGTTGTTTCACATGAACAACCTATTTCCCGTGGTTAGGGCGTAACCGGATCATATGTGATCTGGATACTCTGGCCTACTCCAGTTGCTTTGGCTGACTGAGTGTCCAATTTCTTTTCTGCCTTTCTTTTTACCTTCAAATCATATAAGACCTGGAAACTTTGGCTCACTCCAGTCGCCCGTAGGCTTTGTACAACTTGAGTGTCCAATATTATCTTATTAAATGAATTCTGGCCCATCCAGTCACCCGTAGGCTTTGTATGACCGAGTGTCCAATATCATCCTATTAAATGAAGGATCTTCTGTCAGATAGTGTGACAGGTTCAACGCCTTAAGATAAGCCATTTTCTTTTAGCCTTCTTCCTTTGAGATTGGTGCCCAGAGAAATCTCTGGCGCTTACTTAAGAGTGGTAACAATTTTCGCACAGTCAGTGGATCTCTCTCCTTCGTATGTGAGAACATACTTTACACACTTTTTAATAATTACACCCAAAAGAATGAATCTTTTAAGTTTTTTTTACAATAGTCCATTCTTTAACCGGGAAGGAATGATATTAAATATATGATTTTAGAGTGTAGGGAATATAAGTTTTTAATGAGAACACTTTCATATTCCCAGCCTTGCTTTACACACTTTTATTCAGATATTAACTAAACACCTTATAGACAAGGAAGGATAATTAACTTAGACCTTTTGGATTCTGGCCCACTTCAGTCAGACTGAGTGTCCACATCCTCCTTCCCATAATTTGGATCCTTTTTCTGGGACAAATATAAGACTTCTACTACATGATAGAACATCATCTTTAGCCTTCTCCTCTTGTCCTAGTTGACATCCTCAGCCTCTCGTGGGCGCTTGTTTCCACCATCCTCGGGAGCGGTGACACCAACTCGTCCTTGATCTTTAGCCGTACTTGCATGACTATCAGCAATATCTTGAAGCTCAGCATCAGATTCAGAGTTCCCACATTTGACGGAAATATTTTGTAACTATCGTCAAAGAGAGAACCAAAACTAGGACCAGATTTGAAAGCACGGTTGTTGACAGAGACAATGTTTGAACTATCAACAGAACTGTTTTCAAGAAGAAAACCACAGCCAGATTTGGGACCACATCTGCTGGTATACATCTTTCGAGCACTAATACAAATCTTGTCTTCAAATTGTTGGATATGTAAAGCACGTACGGGAATAGTAAATAACTATTACAGTGATTGAAAGGATAAACAACAAAGAGGACAACAACAAGTTGTCAATATCTTGATCTTGAATTGAAACTTCAAATATGGATCTTGTATTCGGAAATACAAGAACATGAACTGCTATACTTGTGGCTTGTAGATCCACTGAGAATATGAACGGTTGGAGTCCTTCATCTGTTAAGTTAATACATGAAACACTTAGCAACCAATTAGATAAACACAACACCGCCGGTTGAGTCGAGAGATGGCTCTCTGTCTTTAAGACAAGATTTCCCCCGTATATAGACTTTACGGAAATGTGGAAAATAGTCTCCCAAGATGAAACAACAAACTATCAAGTGTGTAAAGCCTACACAAATGATCTCAGCGAAGAACACGAATAATGAAGAATGCTAAGAGAATGATTGATATCAGGAAAATCTGATCTCTTTGTGGTGTTGTTAACTTGTTTTTCTGTTCATGGTCATCTATAGAATTGAGCCAAAGGCCTCAATTTATAGGTGTGCAAGATAGCATTTCAAATGCCCTATAATGGCAATCAATTGCCATGTAATGGATGACATTTAACCCCCAAGTAATGCAGCAACATAATGGTCCAAGTAATGGCCATTATTGGGTGGATTTAATGCCATTGAAACCACCTCAACAGCCAAACCTTTGGGATTCCGTCGAGCAGTCATTGCCAATAAAGCGTTGCGGCTCTGCCAAATTAGCGTTGTGGCGCTAATTCAACCAGAAATTCCATGACGCTCAATGCCAGTCAGGCACCACGACGTTGCTAGGGGGCCGCGACCCAGTCTAGGAGGCGCCACGACCCTTTTCCGACCCATACCATCTTACACTTCGCACAATCCTACCTTCTCTTACCAACGTGGAACACTTGTTATTTAGCAAATAACCATCCATCATTCTATGTCTCAAACATTTCACTTACGTACCAATATCTCTTTCATTAACGAATATTTACAATACTTGGCACTAAGATTGCACGTGTGTGGAAACGACGTTTCCGACTTGCGGGGCCCCAGTTGTTCGAGTCATAAATAATGGAATAAACTTAATTCTACATTAGTAAATTTCCAACAAAATGTCAAATAACGGATAATAATTTGAGGTTTGTGGGTAATTGGTAGGAGATAATGTGGGAGAACATGTCATAGTGGTTACAAAAATAAATGACAACTTTCTCCACTTTATATCCACTAATATGTCATGATATAAAGCACTTCAATATTTTAATTTCAATATTAAAACGCAAACTAAGCATCAACATTCCTTCGCTCATTTAAATATTAAAATATGAGAGTTCACTAGTTGAAGGGAGACTATTATACATAATGAAGGTGTGCTCTGCATTAAATGTTCACTTAGTAAAATAAGGATCTCTACTCCAGAGTCAGTAGTGTGTTTTGCGTTGAACTATTACTGCTTAAGAGAAATAAAGTATCACTACTTACTCACAATAATCAAGTTGTTGACATAAACTTTAGCAGCCAACACATTACGACATTGTGATATCCCGATTTTCATAAGTCTTTTTGAGAACAAGTCCAATTCTCATAGGAATCGGCCTACTTCCACACATAAGTGAAATATGTATCATTTACCAGCTAGTTCTAAGTACTTTAATCACATCTTTGATATTAAATTGTTGTATTTGAACTTATGTTGGTATATTTTGATGTCTTAGATGAGTTTCGAGGAAATTGAAGCTAATCTAGAGTTACACGAGAAAAGAAACCACAAAAAATGAGTAGGCACCGTGACCACACGCAACTGTGGGATTGCACTCAACACTTGATTTTATTTTAGAGCATTTCAGGCCGTGTCGTGGGAAGAAATTATGTTGGCGTTGCATGAAAAAACAAGCCACAACAATTTTGGCATGCGAGGGCGCCCAAATTGTTTTCCTGATTCATTTAGGACTTGATTTTAAAAGCCTAGGTCATATTTGTATCATATAAATTGACTTGTTAAATGACCTGGAGACATCTTGGACAATTTTAGAGCGGAAGCAAAGGCGTGGAACCGTTTATCAGAGTATTTCTTTTTTTCTCTACTTCATCATTATTTCTTGCATTATTTATGAATCTTTGTATTCGTACTTGAATCACGGGTAGCTAAACTTGTTAGTTCTAGGTGATAGAGCTACATGAATGTTGACGTTTTGAAGTTTAAATTGACATATATGTGATTTATCATATTGGTTTACTTATTTAACCCCGAGTTTAATTAGTTTGCTACTTTGCTAAGAGTAAAATATCGTCAACGAATCTTGAATTGAACTGGAAGTGGAAATTCAAGATTACAATAAGATTAAACAGATCAAGTTCTTAACCTTAGACATCGGGGAACATATTCTCAATTAGGATAGACATATACCTAAATTGTCTTGCTTAATTTATTTACAGGATTTATGAATGCGTTCTTGTTAAGTTTCACTCCGTAGACATATAGGAGTGAAAGTGACTTGAATAGGCTAGTATGGACTCGAGAGATCCTTACGAACAATATTAACCCTGTCAATTAATAAATTATCAAGTCAATTCAACTGAATACGTAATAGAATTGTTAGAGAAACCATAGCCCTGTAATACTCTTCTCATCGATTAAACTCATTGTTGGTCACTCTATTGTACTTTATAAAGCAGTACGGGAAGTAATAACTATTACAAATGTTCGAAAGGATGAATAAATGGTCAATCTTCAAAACGCCGCAAGTGTATTGTGTCTTGAATCTTGATCACTTTGCAAAGCCAATGTTGAGAAGCGCTCGCCGCAAGCTTGTTGTTTCTTGAATCTTGATATCCCGAAATCAAGAAATAACTAAATACGGATGGTTACAACGTTGTGTGTTGAGTCGAGGATAGCCCTCTATCCTTAAGACAAGATTGCCCCGTATATATGCTTTTACGTTAGCGGGCAATAGTCTCCCAAGATAAAACAACACTTTAATCTCAACACTACAAAGCCAATAGGTTGAGCCTGTCGAAGAAAACAAATATGACTCGACTTGCTGAAGATATGGAATAGGAAGGAAGAGTTTCTCTCTACTCTTCTCATTTGTCTCTGTCTATATAGTGTGTCTCTGTAGTGTATATCTTGTGTATACGTGAGGGTTTAGTCACTGTTTTTCAGTCAAAAATTGCACCGATTTTCGCTGAATTTCGATCATCTTTTTTTCGTTTTTCCAGGTTGGTTTTTTTTCGCTCGTTTTCAACTATTTTTGGTGTCTGTTTTCAGCTTGTTTCCAGCTTCTGTTTTGAGCCAAATGAAGCTCAATATATAGCATGCAAGAGGGGCTGTCCAACTGCCAAAAACAAGGCTGTAATGGCCATTAAGGGAGGCCATTAAAACAGCCAAGTAATGGCTATTAAGGCCATTGAAAGAGGCTGCTCACTGCCCAAGTAATGGGCTGTTAATGGAGGAATTAATCAGCCAAATAATGGTTGTTTAATGCTCTAGAAAACAGTCCAACGGTAGGCAGAAAAATATCCAGAAACTCTGGGGACCAAACTGTAAATATTGAAACTTCAGGGACCAAACTGTACATATGAAAGAATTCTCGGTCCAAAGCGTACATATGAAACTTCGGGGATCAAAGCGTACATTTGGCGAGTTCTCGGTCCAAAAAGATAATATCAGAAAGGCCCACAGCCCACAGCCCACGACCCACGACCCGTGAACCCGAGAACCCGAGAGCCCGGAACTCAGAACCGGAACCGGACGGGACGGGCGGGCGGCGGCGGCGCGCGTGTGGGCTTAGCCTTGAACCCAAGCACATCTAGGTCTTCCCTCCTTTAAACACATGGGATACCCCTTGGGGTCCCAAACCCTTTACCAATTTGAGACATATATAGAGAGCAATTCTTCCTATCCCACCGATGTGGTAGATTTGTCCCACACCACATTTCCATGCCTTAAACACCTTACTTCGCGGACCAATATCTCTTTCATTTCTCAACGGAATTAGACGATTCTTGGCCCTACGGTCATCTACTCACTTCGTAGATCATGCATGTGTAAAGAAACAAGGTCTCCAACATACGGAACACTAGTGTTTAATTCATCAAAGATGGGTGGACGCATCTCCCCGACAAAGGCTAATTTCCAACACTCATAAGCTTTCCTACTCAATCTCATTAAACTGTTTGCTTTAAATTACTATTTTTATATTCTTGCAGTAGTTTAGTTAATCAAAAATCACAATTGCGAAATTACTTGAATAAATATTCGATATTAATTTAATTATGATAACAGTCAACCACAAGTCTGTGTGGGTTTGACACTCTACTCTTATCACTTTATTACTTGACAATCACGTATACTTGCGTATAAGTTTGGGAGCAACAAGTTTTTGACGACATTACCGGAAACTTAGAAATTAAATATTTTATTAAATTAAACTATTACTACTTATTTAGTCGAGTATTAACATTTGTTATTCATGGTTGTGAACTCAGGTACTAGCTAGTGTCTGATGCGAAGGGTTGCTAGCCATAATAATCTTGTGAATTTTGACCTAGAATCTGAACGAACACTTGACATGCAAAAGAGAGAACTGACACAAATTCAAAATCAACAAGAACCCATACAATTGCCTGTGGAGACAACCGAGAACAACCAACTAGCAGTACAAGAAGTGGGAATGCCAAGTGTCAAGCCTAGCATCAAATTGCCCTTCGAGCTGAAACACAACATGATCCAGCTATTTCTTACTAACGGGCAGTTCTTGGGTTTGTCACATGAGGATTCTTAACAACATATCCAGAACTTCATAGATATTAGTGATGGTTATATCACTATTAGGGTCATGTATGACTACGTCAAGCTCACACTCTTTCCTTTCTCCTTGTTTGGAGAGGCTAAGAGATGGTAAAAAGATGAAATACCGAGTTCTATCACCACTTGAGAGGATTTATTCATGAAAACTCTGTGGGATACAACAATTGCAGGAAATGGAAAGTAAGTAAATATTACAATTTGCTAGAAAGGATAACTAAAAATTACAATAAACTGGAATCAAGAACAAAACAAACTCCTTGTGATTTGCTGAGTCGAGTGATGTCACTCTGTCTTTAAGACAAGATTGCCCCATATATATCCTTTTACGTTGTCGAGCAATAGTCTCCCAAGATACAACAACTTAATAAACGAGCAAAGGAAACTCAAGTGTTACTCTTGAAGAACTTTGAGTATAGTAAACTTGCTAGAGAGGAAGAAGAAGATTTCAGAAAATTCTGTAAGTGTTTTCTTAGTAGTGTTGAACAATTGAGCCAAATGCCTCAATTTATAGTGTAAGGAGAAGACCCCTCAACTAGCCAACTAATGGCTTCAATAGCCATGTAATGACACTTATTGAGGGGTTACATTCAGCCAAATAATAGTTGAATTCATGTGCCAAATAATGGAGATTCAATGCTCCAAAACCAGCCCAAAAGTCAGAATTTTCCATCTTCCCGTCGCAACATTCTGCCTCCGAAGCGCCACGGCTCTGCGAATTAGCATCGCGGCTGCAGTGACTGAATACCCAATTAGCGTCGCGGCGCTGCTTGGGAGGCACCGCTGTGCTCTAGCGCCTCGGCCCTTCGCGACTCTGCGGCAATTTCTGACTCGTTTCATCTTACACTTCGTACACTTCTTCCTTCGTTTACCAACGTGGAATACTTTGTCATTTGGCCAATAGCCGTTCATCATTCTATGTCTCAAACGTATTACTTACGTACCAATATCTCTTTCACTAATAAAATTTGCGATACTTGGCACTACATGTGCACATGTGTGGAAAAGATGTTTCCGACGTGCGGGGCCCTAATTGTTCGAGTCATAAATAATGGGATAAACTTAATTCCACATTAGTAAATTTCCAACAATCCCTTATTGAAAGAGATTTTGGCGCACTCACATGGTGCCTTTTCCAGCAATCTTTCAGCGGACCGATGTTACATCAGGAGAGGTAGCTTCAGCATTGAACCTTCCATAATTAAATACCATCGGACTTACTTACTGCGCGGTGAACGTGATGTCTTACATCGTCAGTGTTTAGTGTAAGCCAAGTCAACGATACCAACACAACAACTTCCCTTACTCTGTTCTTCGTAATGTTTTGTCCTTTGTGGTCGTCGACACTTCTTGGATTCTTAAGTGCGTTCATTTGAGGCGGCCTATCATCGCGCTTAAATAGGTGGTCTCATACAAGGTATCCTGCTATACCCCACTTTACAAGTGTTAGGAACCATTAAAAGTTTCCCCAAACCTAACCTCAACCGTTGAAGATCATTAAAGGTTTTGGAAACTTAACATTTACCCACACTGCAGATAGCACTTAATGTCTATCGCGGGAACGGTTTTGGATTTGGTGTTTCTCTACATAAATGACTATCCGAAGTGCTCATGCTTCCACCGAAGCGCTCAACTGAACCTTTACAACTTAGTTTTCCCATTAAACCTAATTCCTGGGATCTCCAGTCAGTAAGGTTGGGTTACCACCGTATTGATCCTTATAGCTTGGGTTTTAAGCATATTCCCCTAGACAGGAAGAACATCTGATCCTTGGGTAAGCCCTTTGTCAATGTGTTCGCTATGTTATCCTTTGATTTTATGTAATCAATGGAAATTATACCCGTGGTGATCAGCTGCCTAACGGTCTTATGCCTCCGCCGAATATGACAAGACTTGCCATTGTACATAGAACTTTGTGCCCTTTCTAGATCCGACTGACTGTCGCAGTTGATCATTCCAGAAGGTACGAGTTTGTCCCAACAAGGTACATTCTCTAAGAAGTCATGAAGCCACTCAGCTTCTTCTCCTGCTTTGTCTAAAGCGATAAACTCCAATTCCATCATGGATCGGGCGATGCAAGTTTGCTTAGAGGATTTCCAAGACACAACCCCACCACCAATTGTAAATACATACCCACTGGTGGACTTTGGTTCTCTATATCAGATATCCAGTTTGCATCACTGTACCCCTCTAGTACAATTGGATATCTCGAATAATGTAACCCGTAAGTTAGCGTGTATTTCAGGTATCGTAGTACCCGATTCAACGCCTTCCAATGATCATTACTGGGATTACGGGTAAACCTAGCCAACTTGTTGATTGTTAAGCAATATCAGGTCGGGTGCAGTTTGTTATGTACATCAAACTCTCAATCACATGTGCATATTGCTCCTGGCATACAGGTGCACCATGATTTTTATCAAGCTTTTGATTTCTATCCATTGGTGACTTCATAGGCGAACTGTCAAACATCTCAAACTTTCTCAACACGTCCTCGATGTAGTGATACTGAGATAAGACCAGTCCGTCAGACGTCTTAGAGATCTTTATCCCTAAGATGACATCTGTGATACCCATATCCTTCATATCGAAGTATTGTTTCAACATGTTCTTAGTCTCTAGAATCACGCTAGGACTACTCCCTGTGATCAACATGTCATCTACATACATGCATATCATGAAGAACGAGTCAGAGTTACCTTTCGTGTAGACACATTTGTCACATTCATTAATGAAGAAACCTTTCGATAGTAGAGTACTATCAATTTTTTCGTGCCATTGTTTAGGGGTTTATTTAAGCCCGTACAGAGATTTGACAAGTCGACAGACTTTATTCTCTTGCCCTGGAACCACATACCCTTCAAGTTGTTCCATATAAATTTCTTCTTCCAAATCACCATTTAGGTAGGTTGTCTTGACATCCATTTGATGTATCTCAAGGTCACGCAATGCTGTGCTCGCAATGAATACCTGTATGGACGTCACCGAGACACCGGGGAGTACGTATTAAAATAGTCAAGGCCTTCTTTCTGCCGATAGCCCGTGACTACCAAACTGGCCTTGTACTTATCTATAGACCCATCTGCTTTATACTTCCATTTGAGTATCCATTTACTACCCAACGGTTTATTTCCCGAAGGAAGATCAACCAACTCCCAAGTATGGTTATGCAGGATGGAGTCCATTTCACTCTCAATAGCTTCTTTCCAGAGCGGTGCCTCTGGAGTTGACAATGCTTCAGCAATTATCCTTGGTTCGTCATCGACCATATAAGCTACAAAGTCAGGACCGAAGGATTTATCCTTCCTGGCCCTTTTACTTTGCCTTAGTTCCATATCTGGAGTCTCCAAGTTTTGAGAGTCTAGAACACTAGATTCAGGATATTCAACCACTTCGAAGTCCACTAGATCTGAACCATCTAGATTTGGGCAGTCAACGACTCCTAGTTCCTGAGAGCTTTGTTCATAACTTCGTTTGCGAGAGGTTATGTCTTTTTTCTTTCTAGGAAAAGTATCCTCAAAGAATAGAGCATTTCTTGATTCCATGATTGTACTCCCGTGGATATCTAGAACATCTGACTTATGCACTAAGAAGCGATAAGCACTACTGCTATTTTCATATCCGATGAAAATGCAATCTACAGTCTTAGGCCTAATCTTGACCTGCTTTGGCTTGGGTACTTCTACCTTTGCCAAATAATCCCATACCTTTAAATATTTATAGGTGGGTTTCTTTCCCTTCCATGATTCATATGGAGTTTTGTCCTTACCTTTATGTAGGACTCTGTTAAGAATCGTATTAGCGGTAAGGATGACTTCTCCCCACATGTTTTGGGGAAGACTGGAATAGATGAGCAAGACATTCATCATTTCCTTCAATGTGCGGTTCTTGCATTCCGTAACACCGTTCAACTGAGGTGAGTATGGAGCTGTCGTTTGATGAACAATTCCCGATTTGGCACAATATTCCTCAAATGGCGCTACATATTCTCCCCCTCTATCACTACGAATGGATTTAATTTGCATGCTTACTTGGTTTTCAACTTCTGCTTTGTAACGTCGGAACGCTCCAAAGGCTTCATCTTTACTTTTCAATAAGTAAAGGTAACAATACCTTGTGCTATCATCAATGAATGTCACAAAGTACTTGTTCCCCCCTCTCGTTTGTGCAACTTCAAATCACATATATCTGTGTGAATAAGTTCTAGAGGAGCGATATTCCTTTCGATGGATCGAAAATGAATCTTTGTGAGTTTGCCTCTATGCACACCTCACACTTATGTTGAGGGGTTTACGTCGATAAACGGCAATAACTCCAACTTAACCAACCTTTGGATGGACTTATAGTTAATATGCCCTAATCTATGATGCCATAAATTAGAGGACTCAAACAAGTAAGAAGAAACTTCAACATTATTGCTTGCACGTATTACAGACATGGCGTTAACTTTGAAGAGGCCTTCACAGACGAAGCCTCTTCCCACAAAAGTTCCATTCTTGGTGATTACAAACTTATTGGACTAAAATACTAACCAACATTAACCAATAAATGACCTGAAATTAAATTTCTTCTCATCTCAGGAACATGCATCACCTCCTTCAGAGTGAGCTCCTTTCCAGAAGTCATCTTCATGACTACCTTTCCTACCCCCAACACGTCAGAGGAAGTGTTATTACCCATGAAAAACTTTTTGTTAGTAACTGGTGTATATGTGGAGAAGGCATCTCTATTGGTACAGATATGTCTGGTAGCACCCGTGTCCATCCACCATTGCATGGGATTCTTAACAAGGTTTGCTTCAATCACCACTACCGAGAACTTATCAATTATGTCGTCCAGAAGCCTGTCTTTGACAATGTTAGCCTGAGCCTTGCCTTTGGCCTTGGACTTCTCTTATTGCTCAATCTTGAGCTTGCGACAATCCTTGATCATGTGACCAGGTTTCCCACAGTGTTGACAGTTTCCTTTGAACTTCTCCGCCGCCTGGGTCTTGCCATCTTTTTGGAACTTGCGTTTTTTGCTTGGGTTCCCTTTGGCTTCAGCCAGATTTGTCTTTGCCTCAGCGGGTTGTTTTCCCTTAGGCAAGGCCCTCTTATTATCTTCCTGAATCTGGAGTTTGATAATAAGTTCCTCAAAGGTCATTTCCTTTGTCTTGAGTTTTAAGTAACTCATAAACCCATTCCACGAGGGAGGTAACTTCTCAATCAGTGATGCAACAAAAAACTGCTCATTTGGTTTCATACCTTCCAAATCCAGGTGATGTAGAATCATTTGGAATTTTTGGACTTGGGACATCACTGTTTTACTATCCACCATTTGAAATTTCAGAAATTTCCCAACGATGAATTTCTTTGTACCAGCATCTTGTGTGTTGTACTTCTTCTGCAGTTTTTCCCATAACTCTTTGGCGGTGCCTACAGTGCAATACACCGTGTAGAGTGAGTCTGACAGGCAGTTTAAAATATAGTTCTTACATATGAAATCACTATGACTTCATGCATCAAGAACCATCTTCATGTCATTAATAACATGGATACCTTGGCCCCCTTCAGCCGTTTCAGTAGGCGAAGGGTCCATTTCATATCTAGCTTGTGGAGGATCTTCTGTTAGGAAATGAGTCATTCCCATAACAGTCAGGTAAAATAACATCTTCTGCTGCCATCTCTTGAAGTTGGAGCCCATGAACTTTTCTGGGCGTTCATGATGGAATCCAGCGGGTGGAGGAACTGTAACATTCCCTTGAGTAGCAGGAAAGGCGTTGGATGAGCCTTGAGCAACCGGAAAGGCATTGGGTGTGCCTTGATCAGTGGGAAAGGCAGAGGGGTTGCCTTGAGTAGCAGCAACAGCAGAATCAGAAGCGAGTTGTTCTCTTCTAGTCATCTTTCTAAGCACTTACAACAATCTTGTCTTAAAATTGTGGGATACAACAATTGCAGGAAATGGGAAGTAAGTAAATATTATAATTTGCTAGAAAGGATAACTAAAGATTACAACAAACTGGAATCAAGAACAAAACAAACTCCTTGTGATTTGCTGAGTCGAGTGATGACACTCTGTCTTTAAGACAAGATTGCCCCGTATATATCCTTTTACGTTGTCGGGCAGTAGTCACCCAAGATATAACAACAACTTAACAAATGAGCAAAGAAAACTCAAGTGTTACTCTTGAAGAACTTTGAGTATAGTAAACTTGCTAGAGAGGAAGAAGAAGATTTTAGAAAATTTTGTAAGTGTTTTCTTAGTAGTGTTGAACAATTGAGCCAAAGGCCTCAATTTATAGTGTAAGGAGAAGACCCCTCAACTAGCCAACTAATGTCCTTCAATAGCCATGTAATGACACTTATTGAGGAGTTACATTTAGCCAAATAATGGCTGAATTCATGTGCTAACTAATGGAGATTCAATGCTCCAAAACCAGCCCAAAAGTCAGAACTTTCCATCTTCCCATCGCAGCATTCTGCCTCCGAAGTGCCGCGGCGCCAGTGACTGAACACCCAATTAGCGTCGCGGCTCCGCGACGATTTTCGACTCGTTTCATCTTACACTTCGTATACTTCTTCCTTCGTTTACCAACGTGGAATACTTTGTCATTTGGCCAATAACCGTCCATCATTTTATGTCTCAAACGTATTACTTACGTACCAATATCTATTTCACTAATAAAATTGGCGATACTTGACACTACGTGTGCACGTGTGTGGAAATGACGTTTTGACGTGCGGGACCCCAATTGTTTGAGTCATAAATAATGGGATAAAATTAGTAAATTTCCAACAAACTCTTAGCTAGATTCTTTTCATCAGGGAAAACTACAAGACTCAAGAGTGAAATTGTGTCATTCAGGGAAAGAAGGTGAATCACCTTACTCAGCTTCGGAGCGGCTCAAATCGCTACTAATGCATTGTCCACCATAATCAGTCCAATAAAGTTCTAGCACATGCTTTCATAGAGGTATTACATGCTTATACTAAAATTGTTCTAGACATAACAACTTGTGGAATCATTCTGGAGAAGAACTACAATGAGATGTATGCCTTGTTGAACACGTTTTCAAATAGTAATCCAGATTGGCATAGTGATGTGGGTCGAGGCATAGCTCAGAATCAGCCACATGTACAACTAATTCAACAGGCCCAAGCACTTTATGAAGTCTGTAGAGAAGGCCACACTAGCGATATTTGCCCAGCGAATCCAGAGTCGGTATATTTTGTAGGTAATGCTACATGAGGCCAAGGAAATCAAAACCAGTACGACAACACTTATAAACTGAATTGGAAGAATCACCCATATTTCTCATAGGGTGGTCATCAGGGGAACCATAATCATTTCAGACGGCAGAGGCAACAACATAATTATCAACTGGCTCAAACTTATCAGCCATCACAGGGTATGACTTCCTCCAGTTCTTCAGTTTTTGACTTGGTTGCATCTATATCTTATGGATATAAGAGTGTGCCTGGGTCTTTAAAGGCCTCGATCCATTCTTTAAAATATGCTTAATTTACTTGCTCTTATGTAAGACCGGAAACGTTGGGCATCCCTAGTTGTGGAGATTGCTATTTTATGCCATTTCCTTTGTTGAGTTCTATGGCTGGGGCCAAAGAACTCATTTCTTGGGAAGGCCTTTGTTCTCCATGAATCTCTCTAATTCTTCGTCTAGTTGGGAACTTTAATACTTGGTGTAGAGTTGATAGAACCACTTCCATTTCATGGATCCACGGTCTTCCCATGATGATGTTGTAATCCATGTCCACAACCATTTTTAAAATGGAGTGTCTTTGATTACTCCTTCAGCAAAAGTAGGCAAAGTTATCTCTTCCCAAGTCATTTCACTTGAATTGTTAAATCTAGAGAGTAGTCGAGCCTTCAGAATAACCTTGTCGATCATTTACGTTTCTTCTACAAGCCGAAGTTGAATAATGTTCACTGAACTACGTGGATAAATCAAAACATGTTTAACATTAGTATCTGAAACACATAAAGTAATTACCAGGGCGTCGTTGTTCGGGAACCTAAGGCCAACAATATCGTCGTTATTAAAGGAAATATTGTATTTCTTGTTTGCTTCTCTACTTCACTTCTCATGGGACATCGATACCTTGGTCTTCTTCGGATATATATGTGATCCCGCCGACCTTTACTCCATCGAAAATCATGTTGACTGTGTGTTTTGGTAACGGTGGTTGAGGGGGTCCTATCTGTCCATAAAGTCTCAGAGCAACTTCGTGCTTCTAAGTTTTATTTTGAATATATCCTCAACATGTGTTTCCACCTTTTGAGTGGAGTGTTCCTTGACATAAGCATCTACAAATACAATAGAAGAATCAACAGAGTTTTCAGGTAAAAGAGAGTAACATATGAGAGCCCCTTTCATGAGTGTTTCTCGAAACTTTTTTACCAGCCCGGGTTCTATTTCCTCTTTAGTAAAATCATTCCCCCTCATCTCAATTGTGTAGGTTGTGATGTGGTCCTGAGGATCCGTAGTTCCATTATACTTTGGGATGTCAGACATCTTAAACTTCTACGGTATAGAAAATGGGGTCGCGCTTGGTTTCCAAGGTTGTTGGGAATACTTTGTCATGTCAATGCTTTTGATAACAGGTGGAGTCACTAGGATTTCATACATACGTTGATGTACTTCTTGTGCCTTCGAGTCTACAATGCCTTGCACAAGTCTTCAGTTTTGAAATCGATGACCCCTGAGTTACTTGGAAGTCCCCCGGTGCTAGAGTTTCTTGGTCTGGTACCCAGTGTGTCCACAATTGGCACCATCACCAGTGGTGCAGGCGTCTCGATGTTGACACTATTGGTCATGACCATATCTCTAGTCGAACCTCATCATGAACATATTTTGTTGTGCCTCCAGCACCATCCAAGCCTTCTCCATACTAGACAGTTCCATACTCCGGCCACAGAATGACTGCGGGGTAATCTCGCCTATTTCCATAAGTAAAATGTCTTGGGCTTTGGTTCAGAGAGTGTTGATCATCATCATCATGTCATCATCTCGTGGGCTTCAGTTACCTTGTGGAGACTGGTCACCCAGATGATTTGGCACTAAGGGGCCAATTAACCGTCATGCTCCTCCGGCCATTGCTTCGTCAACTTGGTCTCTTTGCTAATTTGAAAAAAAAAGGGGCTGATACACCGGTTGTTATATTCTCCATACATGATTGGCATTTTTGCTCAGAAATCAAACAGAAACAAGTTAGCAAAAAGTTAACCATGAACCAAAACAACAAAATGATTGCCATGGCCCTATGGTGGCACAAAACTATATAACCTAAAATCTAGATTAAAGATTAACAATTGAATTTATAAATAGGTCAAGGTAAAGTGAGTTACAATAATCACAGTTAATCTCCTGGACGTATAAACCTATCTGTAATGATATAAGGTAAGTAGTAAAAGTATGAAAGTAATAAAGTAAGAGAGAGAGAATTCTTATTAGGGTTTCTTGGTTGAATTGACCATGAACGGTATGGCCAGAGAAGAACATGATTGATCATTATAGTTTGAGAGCTTAAGCAGTAATAGTGATGAAAATTATATGGGGTACTGATGATCGCCCAAATGCATATATTTACTCATTGTTTGCCTCACATTTTAATGTTTTTGTAACATCCCGTAATTTTGGGCGATAGTTTGAGCATCTAAACGTAGTCAAGTAGATCGGGCCTCGGGGAATTTATGTCATATTTACGTATGCTAATCAAGAGCTTAGTATATAAAAGGATGCAGTTCCGAAATAATTTTAGACGTAACAAGTGTGACGATGAGGATTAAAAATAATAGTTGTATATCCCCAAAGAGGTTATGGACTAGTGTCATATCACAAAAATTGTGACATTGAGTATATGAAGGTCTTATAAGTTATTAAGATTTAAGTGAATTGAGATCAAGAATTAATTGTGTGTGTGATTGATTAAATTGTGGGAGAAGGGGTTAGTGGATATAATCCATGTGGCATGAATATAAGACCACAAAAATTATGAGTGTGCATGTAATTAGGTGTGTGTCGTGTGATTAATAATTAAGGAGATAGGAATTGCCTAACTAACCTACACGTATTAAGTTAGTAAAATTGTGTAGCAATATATGATGTTAGAAGAAGTCAACTCATTTCAGCATCTTTGGCTACGTTATTTTTCCACTGTCCTACTGGTAGGGGTGTGCATTCAGTTTTTCGATTTGGTTTTACATTATTTGTTTTTTTTCAGTGTTCGGTTTCTAAAAACTACAATCCAATCCGAACCAAAATAAGTTTTGTTTGGTTCGGGTTTTCTCTTTCCGGTTCGGTCTTTTTCTGTTTGGTAATTCGGTTGTGTCATATAAGATAATTAACATAATCAAAATGGTGAAAAAAAACAAATATTATAGAGAATTAAAAATAATCATGTCAAATGTCTTAAATATATTTTCTAATATAAATCATAGGATAACATTTTAAGAATACAATATTTAAAAGTATATTAATACATGTCCATAACCTAAAGATTCAAAATAAGTTATATGGTACTCTAATATATGTGTGTATATATATAATTCAGTTTGTTTTTTTTTTTAGTTTTTATTTTTCTAAATCCAAAACCCAACCAAATATCCAAAAATTTTAATTTTTCTAATCCAAAACCAAACCAAACCAAACTAAAATTCGGTTTGGTTCGATTTGGTTATTCAGTTTAATGAATCTGAATAATGCACACCCCTACCGATTAGGTTTGGTTTTTAAAAGCCCATGCCTTTTGGTACCCTAAAAATACATATTGTCACGATCCAAACCGGAGGGCCGCGACGGGCACCCGGACCCCACTCACAGGGTACCGCTAATCGTACAACCAACTTCTAATCATAATTGAATACAGACTAAGCCGAAAAGGATTATAAAAAAAATCTTAATCAGAAATCCAATTTTCATATATACATACCCATACCAAGGCCGACAAGGTCACACATGACAACTAACCATAGGACATCTGTCTACAAGCCCCTAAAGAATACATTACATCACAAGGACGGGACAGGACCCCGCCATACCCGTATGCGTATGCAAAAATACTGTACCACGACCATACTGCAACTCAGAAACAAATAGAGTGCTCCAATATCAGTTGAACCAGCAACCTACTAGTGTGAACTGTCACCCTCTTTAAGTGAACCTATGGGCATGAAACACAGCGTCCCCCGACAAAAGGAACGTCAATACGACTGATGTACTGAGTATGTCAGGCATGAATAATAGCATAACAGGGATAACAACAACTGAAACAGGAACAACCGACTAATAATACATATTTCTGAGGGTCCTAATATATATGCCTAAATGTCATGCACAATGCGATATACATATACATCGGCCCCATTGGGCATCTTCCTTACCATAACAGCCTCTGTGGGTATAATATGTCTAAATGACATGCACAATGCGGTAAATACATATATACTGGCCACACAAGGGCATCTTCCTCCCAATCATATAAATATATATATTGGCCCTTAATCATGCATCTTTCTTCATTAAGCCACACATGTTTTATCATTATCATATCCCAGCTGATCAGGTGGTCTGCGTTTCCCATTTTCCGTCCCCAATATACGGTCTTGGGTAAAACATGAATGCAATGTAAATGAAAATGCATGAATAATAACACAATATTCCAATCTCAACGGGTGACATAATACCTTTATACCTTCGGCTAACATTGAGAATATCAACACATTTTCCGTATACCTCAATAAGGACTTAGAAACAATTTTAGACATGCTTTTAGCATAGGAATCAATAACACGAATATTCTTAACTACTGGGAGTGAAATAAATTATGGAGCAATATCATGATTATATTTCGTTACATGGAACATGCCAAGAGAAAGAAATAATTTACCTTAACATGCCTTCGTTTCGCTAAACTGGAAGGAAAATATTGTTGCTGCACTTCATTGACTTGAAAGAGGGAAAACATATGTTTAATGTTGCTAGGTTGAATTCTAAAGAACGAATAAAAAGTTGGCTACTACTTAGTTTAACTCCTTCATGAAAGAACAAGGAGTTGCTGCATATGATTTCTCTATTTGAGATATCTACTAAAAGAAATGATCTTCAGATGAATCATTATAGATAGACCACAATTTTCTTCCTGGAATATTATAGCGTGGAGAATTTATTCATTCCACTTGAAAGCTTACTTTATACGTGTAGTTTTAGTAGGAATCCTAATCCCCTAATCCCTAATCACACGACACACACCTTAGTTTAGGCTTAGTCATTTTAGGTTTTTAACATGTATAATTCCAATTAGTCTTAGGCCACTTAACCTTGTCCTCCATAATAGTTAAACAATCCCATAATTGATTAATTACACACACAATTAACTCTTGATCCTAATTCACATAAATCCTAATGATTTATAAAATCTTCTTATATTCAATGTCATAATTTGTGTGATATGACACTAGTCCATAATCTCTTCATACACACACCAAATTATTTCGGGGCTTAATCTTTTTATACGCCAAATTCTTTATTAGCACACGTAAATATATCCAAAATTTTCCCAACTCTCAGGTGTATTTCCACACGCCTAGCAATTTTACATACGCCTAGCGGTTCAAACCGTGACCCGAAAGTATGGGATGTTACACATATGTTACACAGTTTTTACATAACTTTGGAGAACTTGTGACCCTGAGTTCAGAACCTTTGATCTGGAGAGAGTTTGGAGCCGCCGTGAAGGCCGGAGTTATTGGGTTCTACCTTTTCTTCTCCTTACTTCTAGTTTTTATGTTTGTTTGTATGAATTGTTGTTTTTCCTAACTTCGCATTCTAGGGTTGTAGAAAACCATGAATATTGAAGTTTGAAGACTATTTTTATCTTAATACGAGTTGTTGGTTTTGATTGTTTCTTTAGTTCTGTGCATAATTGCTTGATTGTTTGGCCAACAGTTCAGTTCTATCGACTATCTAATATACATGTTTGAGAAATATGTTGTTAGATTAGAGAAGAAGTAAAGAGGGTGTGATATGATAATCACTACAGTTGGGCTAGGATAGGAATATACCTAGACATCGCGTTTAATTAAATACAGTAAGTGAATTGTATTCTTAACAAGTCAATCCCACAGGAATATAGGCGGCGAACTATTTTAAATAGGCGAGTAGTAGTTCTGGAGAATCCGGTTAATTTGCGCCTTGTGGATAATTTGAATTAAGGAGAAATAGTTCGAAAACACAACAGGATTGGTGAACCAACCGCTATCCTGGAACATTCTTTTTTATAACATCAAAGATATATATATATATATATATTAGTAAGTACGAAAAAAAATATTACAACTAGTAGTAGTAGTCTTGAGGACACATAGATTCCCCATACTAGATAATATATTACATATCATTGATAACATAAAAATCTGCTCTTTCTTGGTTGAAGTTTATTACTTGTTTTCTTTTGTTTTTAGATAGTTTATAATTAAAACCTTCGTATCTCATCTTTTGTTTAGATAATGTGGATAATTTGATTTAGTAAATAGTTAATCACAAGTCCATGTGGGTTCGACATCCGATTTCTAAAATCGCTATATTACTCGTACGACCACGTATACTTGGGTGTGCATTTGAGAGCAACCAGTTTTTGGCGTCATTATCGGAGACATAGAAATTAACTGTTTAACTAGATTAGACTTTTCTTTTTATCTATTCAAGTTTTTTTTTGTTTTTTATATATATTTTGGTATTCTTCTTGACATGGCATCCTGGAACAAAAATTTTCCGGATGTCGGATATTCATATTCTAGTGATTCTTGTCTACTTTGTGAAGGACCCCACTTCTGGAAAAATTGTTCATTAATTTGGATCATACGGGATGAGTTGTGTGACTCTTCTAAATCCTATGGTTGAAACTTTTGTAAATGGTGTGGTGGTCAGTGTAACGAGTGTCCAAATGTTGTTCTAGTATCTCAAGTGATTTTTATAATTATTCTAACCATACTTGTGAGTTGGACAAAAGCAACAAAGTGGATATTGTGAGTGATACTTGGATATTGGTTCGAGCTCAAAGAATAGAGGTATGTGAGCCTTATTTTGATGAAATTGCACATGACATGGCATACTTTATGGAAGGAAAAACAAAGCTCAGCGAAGAGATAGGTCAATTTCTCTCAGATATCCACGACCCGCAGGCTCTATTGAATAAAAACGATGAGGCATCTAATGCCCAACTACCAATGGTCATGGATAGTAGTCAACATTTGAAGCAGAAAAAGGAATTCCTAACATTCAACAAAAATATTTTTGATGATGCCGAGGTTGAGGGGGTATACAATGGTGAGAATGTAAAAAATAATACAGTTTTAGAGTTGGGACGTATTGTCCTTGATTCTAAACACTTTTCGACTTTGTGTTTGGTTGGTAACATGAAAATCGAGTCTTCCAAGCCTTTGGAGAAGTGTATAGATGAGAAACATGACCCTTACATTCTAAATTTGCCACACCAAAGAGACAAAACGACATACCTCACTTAAGGTCCAAGAAGTGCAGGATGTGACACCTATTGCTTGCTTCCTTTATTTTCACACCACCACCCTAGGAACGGAGCAGGATATTTGATGCAAAATGGGGGGCGCAGTTTATATCTTCGAAGTGAAAGGAAAAGTTGGTTCGCGTCGTGCCGCGACGTTAAATCAGACCCTCGTTGGGAGGCAACCCAACTTGTATTTTATTTTATTTTTATAGTGTTACATATTGTTTTGTTTTGTTTTATTTTTATTTTACAGATTAGGGAAAGTTTGAGTACCCGAAGTTGAAGTTGAGGAGCATGTTTGAGCTTAAGTGTGGGGTTGCGCTGACCCTTGATATTGAGGATTATGCTGCTAGCTAGACCCTAGAGGGTCTGAGGGAGTATTTCTCCCCTTTGTTTTAATTTTTTTTTTCTTTGCTATACATGCATTGAGGACAACGCATATTCTTAAGTGTGGGATGGGTACTTCCGATACTTTTTGAGGTCGAGGATGATTATGCCATAGGTTTTTTTTAGTTCAATAGCTTTTTATAAAATAAAATAAAAATCAGAAAATAAAGAAAAATTCAAAAGATTGTATTTTGGTCCTTTCTTTTTTCGTTTTGGCTTTTGTTGTTTTCTCATTAGTGGTATAAATCATCCACCTCTTGATTTTTCTTATGGTATCGGTTCTTTTTTCAAATGAGGCCTTTGAACTGGGTAAATTTAATTCTTAGGGGTATTAAGATGGAACAGAAAAATCTTTGTGACTTGTTTGATACTAGTATATTTAGGCCCGAGTTTGAGTACTACTATCATGTGAGTGCTTGAGTAATGAAAAAGATAGCAGACTTTCTGACACTTAGGGTCAGGGTAGTGACTCTGTATATAACTTATTCCTATTTTGTAGTTTGTTATGATCATGTATGTCTTAGAGTAGAACTGATCCATCTTGATTGATACTTGTGTCATGTGTGGTGAGGATTTTCTTGCATGTATTCCATGTTTTGCATCTTAGTCTAGAACTTGCCCTGCATGTTATTGAAGCGAAATAAAATGTGTTTTTTTAGAAGATGATAATAGACTTTCTTTGAGATGTCTTGTCAATTTTAGCCTTTTCAGAGATTGTACCACTAGTTAGTCCTTTGAGCTTATAACCTTTCATTTGATAACCGTATTTTTGCTTTGATCCTTTTGTTTGAATCCTTAGTTTTTGCACCCTGCTTCTTTGAGCACTGTAGCTTAGAGTGTGATATTACTTGATAAATTTGAAGAATGGGATGATCAAGTGTAAAAGGTGATCAATGATAGCTGCAAAGTGATGAAAACCCCTTTTAGAAAGAATGTGACATGGAAAAAAAATGAAAAATTGCTTTGGATTTTTTATTTTTGAAACGTTCTTGATTTAAGGGAAATACTTGTGAAATAATTGATGAAGAGAAGGCTGGAAAATAGAGTTAAGAGATGCAAATAATCGATGATGAAGTGCAAGGTGCTTAGGGAAATGTAAGTCACTATTACATAATTTTTCTACCCGTCCCCTAGCCAACATTACAACTCGTTAAAGTCATATTTAATTCTATTCAAGCACACTTAATTAGTAAAGATGTACATAATGTGCAAGCCTATGGTTCTTTGTGCATACATGTGAATTTCTTTATGAGTACCAGAGTTGTGCTTTGATGTTAAGTCCTTAAATTACATTCGATTATTTGATTTGAGTGTGTGGGCTATTTCTTCTTGTGAGTGCACTTGTTTCATGATATATATGCGATGTTATTGTCTTCTTTGACAGAGTAGGTGAGCGAGCTTAAATTTGATAAGTTATAGTCCGTCTTTGAGGTTAGGAGGTTAGAAGTTCGTTGTTTGATTGTGTTGACTTGTATATCTTGCATGGTGATCAGGAAGTGTATATTGATGTGAATCGCTATAGAGCCTAATTGCTGGTATCAACCAAAGTGGTGGTATTCCTAGGCTTGATTTATTGAGAGAGGTTCAGTGCTTACTCAAGGACGAGCAAGTGTTTAAGTGTGGGGTGGTGATGTTCGCCAAAAATGTATATATTTATCCATTGTTTGCCTCACATTTTAATGTTTTAATCATCTTTTTAGTATTGATTATATAATTTTGTGCTTAATATTATATTTTATTAAATAGAAATAAAGCAGTGTGAAGAGGAAGAAATTTGGAACAAAATTGAATAAAAAGCGGAAGAAAAATAAAGAGAAAAATGGAAGAAGACAAGAATTAGTGGCCTAATGATTAGGCAATCATGACTAATTATTGGAGACTAAAGTGAAGATAAAATAGAGGATACAATTGCAATTGAAATTGAGAGAAGCAACAAAGGAACGTACCAAGCAGCAATAACTTGTATAGTTGGCGACACAGTGGTATCGCAAGAAAAAAGGTTCCGTGAAGCTTGATTGGCCTTGTGCGCCACCTGCTCCATGCGGGGTGGCGCAGGCTGCGTTACTTTTCCCTGTCAGACTTGAGTTTGATTTTTAAAAACTCACGTCTTTAGGTACCTTATAAATATATATGTTATATGGTTCTTACATAATTTTGGAGAACTTGTGACCCTGAGTTCAGAATCTTTGACAAGAGAGAGCTTGAAGTCGTCGTGGAGGCCGGAGTTATTGGGTTCTACCTTTTCTTCTCCTTACTTCTAGTTTTTATGTTTGTTTGTATGAATTGTTATTTTTTCTCCATGTCTATGTGGAGCTAAACTTTGCATTCTAGGGTTATAGTAAACCATGAATATTGATGTTTAAAGATTATTTTTATCTTAATACGAATTGTTAATTTTGATTGTTTCTTTAATTCTGTGCATACTTGCTAAAGAGGGCGTGATCTGATTATTCCTACAGTTGGGCTAGTATTTGTGGCTAGGATAGAAATATATCTAGACACCGCGTTTAATTGAATACCGTAAGCGAATTGCATTCTTAACATGTCAATTCCATAGGAATATAGGCGGCAAACTGTTTTGAATGGGCGAGTTGTAGTTCGGGAGAGTACAACGAGAGTTAATAATCCAGTTAGTTAGCAATCGTCTATAATTCGAATTAAGAAGAAACACTTCGAGAACTCAATAGGATTGGTGAACCAACCGCAACCTTGGAACATTTATATCATTGATAACATAAAAATCTGTTCTTTCTTAGTTGAAGTGTAATGCCCTGAACTATGGTCTGGGTGAAACACGACACTCAGTGCCTGACTGCATTGACCAAGCGAACCATATGAGCTGCTGAATCAACATGGGCATCGAAAGCATGAAATAATGATGATAGTAACTTATGTAAAATATGATACTGAAATATAGTCTGAAAAATATATTGCGGAAATAACTGAAAATATAACAAGTCTGAAAATAATGGTGACATGCTAATCTAGTCTGATCTATGAAACATCTGACACATGAGTCTGACTGAAAACTGTTTACTAGGACAAGGCCCTGACATACCTTTAATAAGTATGACATATAAAATAACTGACTAACACCTCAAAGAAAATGGGGCTCACCAATAGTTGATATTGAGGCAAATTCTAACGAGCAGATCCGTTGTCCTGAAACTCAGTACCTGCACCGTGAAGTGTAGGCCCAAGCAAATGGACGTTAGTACATTTGAATTGTACTGTATAAAAAGAAATTGAAGGAATAAGCAGACACATGGAATAATAGGACATGAAACTAAAATTGTAACATAAAAATGATCATGATCTGACATGAGTATAACACATGTGTAAAATCTATAAAGTTGTGTATCTGTATATCTATGGGAGAGCATTAAAAAAATCGACATGAACCACCACGTGTGAACGTGGAGTCTGATCTCTGCCCGATCAGCTAAATCTCGTACCTTGTTGGAGTACGAGACATGAACATGACCATGATGGATCCAATAATCACAAAAGGGGTAAAAAGAAGGTATCGTCATCTGGCGGAGCGGCCCTTATCATATGTTGGCATACTTAGTTTTAGGTTATCTAAGCCTTCTCGGTATCTCTGCAACTTCCAAAACATGTACTTGAAAATAGTTGGCTTAAAAGCCCATGAATTTTATGAAATAACTTAAAATCATAACTTGTAAATTTATAATTTAGCATGTGAAGAAATACATAATATAACTTGTATAAATCATGAGAAACATATATGACTTCATGGAACTGAGTGATAATGATCATAACTTGTATTTAAAAACTCATAAAAATTAAAGCATGCGTTCATGGATTACGGAGGAGTTCATGACAGTCACACTAACATATCATGAATGCAAGTAACGAAGTCAAGATATAACATGGAATATAATTGTACGTGTAAATAGGGTTATCATGAACTTGAGTGAAAATCCTAGGTTATGAAAATTTGTGGTTTTATGGGTAACTGTGGCGTGGGGAAGAGCAATGATGTTCCCAAATGTAGATATAAGCTCTACATATCTTATTCTCTCCAAAACTTGAAGAAAAAGTCTGAACTTTTGAAGAAGAAACCCAAATCTTTGAACTTGAAACCTTGAGAAGAGTTTTCATCGATTTTTATATCTATTATTCATAGCTCAAAGCACACTGCTTCGGACCTCTAAATTCCATCTCCATCATTCATGTTTAACACCTATATGTTATGATCACTCAGTTAAAATTTGGGCTCAATCCAACGGTTAACGTATCGGAAAATGCCAAAAGTAGCTGGCTAGTCGGAGGGAAAATCTACAACAAAATTACTAGGATTTTGTGTTTGATGGAGTGCATCTAAATCAATCCTATTTCATGACTCTACCAACCATTAAATGTCTAAAACATAATAATAACTCCATATAATCCATTAATGAGTGAGGGGCTTACCTCTTTGATGAAATCCCAAAGCTTCATTCTAAATTCGACCTTGAATGGATTTTCCAAAATCTGGAGATTCTAAATAATGATTCGGTATTAATCTAGTGTTAACTTAATATAACTGACATAGGGATTTGAATAAGAACTCACCTTAGTTGGTAGAAGCTCTGTTTGAAAATCCTCACATAAAACGTTTTAGGGTTGTATTTATAGGTTATCATAAAAGCTTGGGATTTAAAACTAAATCCTACAAGAATTGAAATTTATATTTTACACATTCTTAGTAAATCAGCCATAACCCTTTGCAAAGAACTCCTTTGACGTGTACCTTATATGATGGAAATTTATTTCAAAGTGCTACAACTTTCATGAAGGAAGTTTTCCCAAATTCCTTATAGATTTATACGCAAACTCGGTTTTAAGTGAGGCCTGCTGCAAACTCACTTTAAAACATGCTCCGTAGAGTAGCTTCTGACTCTAATTTTTTCTAAGACTCTTCTTATACCTTGATTAGTTTCAAATCACTTCCTACATTCCTTATCTTGGTTCCATCATTTTTCCATCATACGGTTCAAACCATAGCTCGAAGTTACGAGGTGTTACATAAAGTTTATTACTTGTGTTCTTTTGTTTTTAGATAGTTTATAATTAAAACCTGTGTATCTCATCTCTTGTTTAGATAACTAGGATCATTTGATTTAGTAAATAGTTAATCACAAGTCCCCGTGGGTTCAACATCCAATTTCTAAAATCACTATATTACTTGTACGACCACGTATACTTGCGTGTGTGTTTGGGAGCAACAGATACAAGTGAGGGAAAAGGGGTATATTTATAGTACAACCCTAAAGTAACGTCTCCCTAGGATTTCTCTACTCATGATGTTCGTCCTGTAATGTATAATGATTTATAACCAACATAGTGGATCCCGGATTTCTCAGAGTTAGTTAATCTAGGAAGCTTATCATACCCGCACTAATGACCGGTCGGTCACTTGACTCTGAAAATAATATTGTTTTATTCCGGTGTATCAAGTTTGGGGTTATCTGCAAGTGGCTCCTGGAGTGATCTCCCATGTCAGGGGCGGACCCACCTTGTAGGGTGGGGGACACGTGCCCCCAGTAACTTCAGAAATACCCCTATATACATATATTATACACCTTGAGCTATCATATATTTTAAAAGAAACCCTCAAACATAATTGTCAAAGTAGTTCAATTGGTTGATGTGCTCCGAGCTGGTGTAGCGACCCGAGTTTGAATCTTGGCTCCTAGAAAAATTTATTTTATTTTGTAGAGTACAAATCTACAACTTTACATTTTAGTCACATAATTGTTTTTACCTTTTTATTATTTAGTCCCCCTCCCACTTCTTTTTCCCTACGAGCAGAAGAGAAAAAAGTCTTGTGGCTCTTCCATTTTCAAACCCTTTGTCCTCTTCCATATTCTTTCTAATTTTTTTACCTTATTCTAAAAGATCTTTGCAACTTCCTACTTCCATTTCCCATTGCATCAAGTAATTTTTTGCCTTTTTTATTGTAACTATTTTTTCTAATTTCTTTTTTATGAAATACAAAAGTTATAATTTATAATAAAATACGGGGAGTGGTTCCGCTATTGAACTCATAAAAGAAGAAAGTATTTGCACTGTAGGCAATGATGCTATTATTGATCATTTTCAAAATATGAAAACGCGTCAAGTTCAAGTATGAGTCGATGATGTACTTTTGTTATATTAGATCCAGAGATCCCACCTTTGATGGAAACAGTTTTGTAACTGTAGTAAAAAAGAACCAAAACTAGGACCAGATTTGAAACCACGGTTATTGACAGAGACAGTGTTTGAAATGTTAGCAAAACTGTCAACAGAACTGTTTTCAAGAAGAAACCACAGCCAGCTTTGGTCACACACTTGTCGACCAACATCTTTCGAATCACTAATACAAATCTTGTCTTAAAATTGTTGGAATATGTAATGCAACAACGGGAATAGTAAATAACTATTACAGTGATCGAAAGGATAAACAACAAATGGGACAACAACAAGTTGTCAATATCTTGATTATTAATTGAAACTTCAAATATGGAACTTGCATTCGGAAATACAAGAACATGGACTGGTACACTTGTGGCTGGTAGATCCTCTGAGAATACAATGATTAGAGTCCTTGTCTTTTAAGTTAACACCTGAAATACTTAGCAACCAATTAGATAAACACAACACCACCGACTGAGTCGAGAGATGACTCTCTGTCATTAAGACAAGATTTCCCCCGTATATAGGCTTTATGGAAGTGTGAACAATAGTCTCCCAAGATGAAACAACAAACTATCAAGTGTGCAAGGCCTACATATATTGACCTCAGCGAAGAACACAAATAATGAAGATTGCTAAGAGAAGGATTGCTTATCAGGAAAATCTGATCTCTTTATGGTGTTGTATACTTGTATGTATATTGTCTTCTTCATATATTTTATTGAGCCAAAGGCCTCAATTTATAGGTATGCAAGATGGTCCCTTCAAGTGCCCATGTAATGGACATTTACATGCCATGTAATGTCCCTTTAAACCACCAACTAATGCATCCAAATAATGGCTGAGTTATGGAGGAAAAACTGCCAAGTTAATGCTCCAAAACCTCTCTATAATCAGCCAAACTTTTGGACTTCCGTCGAGCAAACACTGTCTGGGAAGAGCCGCAGCGCTGCAACATTTAGCGCCGCAGCTCCAGAAACCAAAAATTGGAATTAGCGCCGCGGCACTGTAAGGGGGGGCGTCGCGGCGCTGCGGCCCAGTCCGGGAGGCGTCGCGGCCCTTCTCAGCTCCGCGACCCTTACCGACCCGTTCCATCTTACACTTCGCACAATCCTTCCTTCGTTTACCAACGTGGAACACTTGTTATTTATCCAATAACCATTCATCATTCTATGTCTCAAACATTTCACTTACGTACCAATATCTCTTTCATTAACAAAATTTAAGATACTTGGCACTAAGATTGCACGTGTGTGGAAACGATATTTCCGACGTGTGGGGCCCAATTGTTCGAGTAATAAATAATGGGATAAACTTAATTCTACATTAGTAAATTTCCAACAATCTCCTCTTGAAAGAGATTTTGACGCACACACAATGTGCTTACTTTTAACAATCTTTCAGCAAAAAGATATTGCATCAGAGAGGTATCTTACGCTTTGAACATTCCCTAGTTGAATACCATCAGACTTACTTACTGCGCGGTGAACGTGATATCTTGAACCGTCAATATTTAATGTAATCCAAGACAACGGTACCAACACAATAACTCCCCTTTATTCGTTTCTTCTTTTTGTTTTGTCCGTTGTGGCCTTGGACACACTTGGATTCTTAAGTGCGTTTATTTGAGGTGGCCTATCCTCACACTTAAATAGGTGATCTCCTACAAGGTATCCTGCTATACCCCACTTCACAAGTGTTAAGAATCATTAAAAGTTTTCCCCAACCTTAACTTCCAGCGTTTGAGGATCGTTAAAGGTTTGGAAGCTTAACCTTTATCCACCATGCAGGTAGCACTTTAATGTCTATCGCAGGAACGGCTTTGGATTTACGTTTCTTTACAAA
The DNA here is from genome assembly GCA_034509755.1 of Anisodus tanguticus. Classification (NCBI taxonomy): domain Eukaryota; kingdom Viridiplantae; phylum Streptophyta; class Magnoliopsida; order Solanales; family Solanaceae; genus Anisodus; species Anisodus tanguticus. Next base: position 46,016,323 of record CM067556.1, read on the forward strand.
AATTATCATCCGAAGTGCTCTTGCTTCCATCGAAGCGCTCAACTGAACCTTTTGCAGCTTAGTTTTCCCATTGAACCAAATTCTTGGGATCTCCAGTCAGTATGGTTGGGTTACCACCGCAAATGTTTGTATTGTTTGGGTTTTAAGCCCATTCCCCTAGACAGGCAGAACTTTTGATCTTCGGATAGTCCCTTAGTTAAAGGGTTCGCTATATCCGTTGATTAGTAATCAAAGAAGTGACACCCGTGGTGATCAACTGCCATACGGTCTTATATCTCCGACAGATATGTCCAGAAGCCGCCATCCTTGCCCTTCTTGAATCCGACCGGCTACCCACAGTGTATAACTGCTGAAGGCACGGGTTTCTCCCAAATAAGAGACGTCCTCTAAGGAGTCGTGAAGTTACTCAACTTCTTTCATGCTTTGTTTAAAGCGATAAACTCCGATTCCAACATGAATCGGCCGATGCAAGTTTTCTTAGATGATTTTCCAAGACTCACTATACACATTTACTTATGGCTTTGGTGTTCTTCATATCTGATGTCCAGTTTACATCACCATGTTCTCCCAGAACACGCTGGACATCCAGAATACCAAAATTTGTAAATAAGTGAATATTTTAGACATTGTCATATCCTATTTAACGCCTTATATCGATCATTTTTAGAATCACGAGTGAACCTTAGTTCAATTGATCTGCTTTGTAGGCCGATACCTGGTCAGTTGTAGTGTGTACAATACATTGAACTACATGTGACCTGCGCATATCACTCCTTGTATATGGGTGCACCATGATTCCAATCAGTTCTATGATTCATATCCATTGGTGTCTTCAACGAGACTGTCAACTATCTCACAACTGAGTTTGGAGTTAGACCAGTCCGTTAGATGTCTTAGAAATCCCAATTCCTAAGATGTCATCTGTGATACCCATATCTTTCATATCGAGACTTTGTTTCAATATGACTTCCACTTTCAGGCTGTTGGTTTTTCCAATTGTTGGCTTTCTAACTTCAGAGTCAATGTTTCTGTTGTCAGATTCATTATTTCTATTTTATCTGAAACTTCTAGGACCAAAATGTAAACATTTCAGGGACTAAAATGAAAGTTCAGGAAGAACAGTCCAACAAATCAACTCTGATCCTCCCCTTCCAACTCTCCAGTTAGGAAGGCGGCATCAACATCCATGTCACGCAAGACTGCAATGGCCCTGGATGTTAAGCTATTCACAGGGGAGCACATGTACAAGTAGCCGAGGCCTTATACTCGTCAATAGATACATCTACTTTGTACTCACTTTTGATTATCCACTTTTACAACCCAAAGGTTCTTTTACCGGAGGAAGGTTAACTATTACACAAGTATGGTTCTATATGATGGAATATATTTCCCTTTCTATAGCTTCTTTCCAAAGCAGCGCTTCTGGAGATGACAATTCTCTGTTAATTGTCCATGGTTCATTCTCAACCATACAAGCTAGAAGGCCTAGAATATGCCTTTATCCCCTCTTTGCTCCGTCTCGGTTCAACATCTAGAATCCCTGAGTTCTGTAGATCTGGAATATTAAGTTCCGGATAGTCAGCAACTTCTGAGTCCTGTATATACGGAACGTCTAGTTTCGGATATTCAGGCACTCGCGGGTTCTCATTAACCTCGAGCAATTACTTCTTTTTCCTTCTCAAGGAAAGTTATCCTCAAAGAATTCAGCATTCTTTGACACCAAGAGGCGATAAGCACTACTATTATTTGCAAGATCCGGTGAATGTGCAATTTACGGTCTTAGGTCCAACTTGACTGTTTCGGTATTCCAACCTCTACCAAGCCACCCCACAACACAACATTTGTAGGTGAGATCATTTTCATGTTTCACACGGAGAGTTATCCTTATCCTTATGCGTGGTTCTGTTGAGAATCACATTAGCGGTAAGGATCGCCTTGCCCCACATATTTTGGGCGTACGTCTTTGCGCTTGGCTAACACCGTTAGATTGAGGTGAGTAATGAGCAGACGTTTGATGAACGATGCTTCACATTCTCGCCCTCTATCACTACGAATTCCTCAATCCATAGGCTTAGTTGATTTTTAACTTCTGCTTTGTAGCGCTTATCCGCTTCAACAACTTCATCTTTGCTTTTTAACAAACAAAGGATGCAATACATTGTACCATCATTAATGAAGGTCACAAAGTACTTATCTCCCCCTCTATTTTGTATAAACTTCAAATCACCTATGTAGGTGTGACTAAGTTCTAGAGGAGTGGTGCTTCTTTCGCTATTCCTTTGATGGAATGGAAAGGTGATTTTGCCTCTTCGCCTACCTCACATTCATTTTGAGGGTTTATGTCGATAGAAGGCAACAATCTCAACTTCGTTAGCTTTTGAATGATTTTTTATTTAATGTGTCTTAATCTATGATGGCATAGATGCATGGATTACAAATATATCATTTATTTAGCTACAGACATATTGTACCTTTCTTAGTTATTACATACCTGTTGGACTAGTCTCAAACCAGTTTGACCAACAGCGTCCCTTAAACCAAGTTTGGGACATGTATCACCTCCTTTTAGAGTGATCTCATTCCACATTGAGGACAACCTCTCCAACCCCTTCAACTTTAGAGGTGGCACTGCTTCACATGAACAACCTTTTGCCCGTGTTTAGGGCGTAACCGGATCATATATGAGCTGGATACTCTGGCCCACTCCAGTTGCTTTGGCAGACTGAGTGTCCAATTACTTTTTTACCTTTCTTTTGGCCTTCAGATCATTTAAGACCTGGAAAACTATGGCCCACCTCACTAGGTGTCCATTGCTTTTCTTCCTTTCTTTTGGCCTTCAGATCATTTAAGACCTGAAAACTTTGGCCCACCTCACTAGGTGCCTATTAATTTTCCTATCAAATGAATTCTGACCCCACTCCAGTCGCCCGGAGGCTTTGTACGACTGAGTGTCCAGTATCATCCTTATCAAATAAATTCTGGCCCATCCAGTCGCCCGTAGGCTTTCTACGACTGAGTGTCCAATATCATCCTATCAATTGAAGGATTTTTTTTCAGATAGGTGACAGGTTCAATGTCTTAAGATAAGCCATTATCTCTTCGTCTTCTTCCCTTATGATTGGTGCCCAGGGAAATCCCTGGAGCTTACTTAAGAGTGGTAACAGTTTTCGCACAGTAAGTGGGTCTCTCTCTTTCGTATATGCGAACATACTTTACACACTTTTAATAATTACACTCAAAAGAATGGATCTTTTAAGTTTTATTTACAATAGTCCAATCTTTATAAGGGAAGGAAGTAGATTCAATATCTGATTTTAGAGTGTAGGGAATATAAGTTTTTAAAGAAACCACTTTCATATTCCCAGCCTTGCTTTACACACTTTTATTCAGTTATTAACTAAACCCATTATATATAAGGAAAGATTATTAACTTAGAGATTTTGGATTCTGGCCCACTTCAGTTAGACTGAGTGTCCATATCCTCCTTACCATAATTCGGATCCTTTGTTTAGGACAAATATAGGACTTTTGCTACATGATAGAACATCATCTTCAGTTTTTTCCTTTTGTCCCAGTTGACATCCTCAGCCTCTCGTGGGCGCTTGTTTCCACCACCATCGAGAGCGGTGACACCAACTTGTCATTGATCTTTAGTCGCACTAGCATGACTATCAGCAGTATCTTGAAGCTCAGCATTAGATCCAGAGATCCCACCTTTAATGGAAACAGTTTTGTAACTGTCGTCAAAGAGAGAACCAAAACTAGGATCAGATTTGAAACCACGGTTGTTGACAGAGACAGTGTTTGAACTGTTAGCAAAACTGTCAACAGAACTGTTTTCAAGAAGAAAACCATAGCCAGATTTGATCACACACTTGTCGACCAACATCTTTCGAATCACTAATACAAATCTTGTCTTAAAATTATTGGAATATGTAAAGCAACAACGGGAATAGTAAATAACTATTACAGTGATCGAAAGGATAAACAACAAATGGGATAACAACAAGTTGTCAATATCTTGATCATTAATTGAAACTTCAAATATGGAACTTGTATTCGAAAATACAAGAACATGGACTGCTACACTTGTGGCTGGTAGATCCTCAGAGAATACAATAATTAGAGTCCTTTGTCTTTTAAGTTAACACCTGAAATACTTAGCAACCAATTAGATAAACACAACACCACCGGCTGAGTCGAGAGATGGCTCTCTGTATTTAAGACAAGATTTCCCCCGTATATAGGCTTTACGGAAGTGTAGACAATAGTCTCCCAAGATGAAACAACAAACTATCAAGTGTGCAAAGACTACATAAATGACCTCAGTGAAGAACACAAACAATGAAGATTGCTAAGAGAAGGATGCTTATCAGGAAAATCTGATCTCTTTGTGGTGTTGTATACTTGTATGTATATTGTCTTCTTCATTTATATAATTGAGCCAAATGCCTCAATTTATAGGTGTGCAAGATGGTCCCTTCAAGTGCCCATGTAATGGCCCTTTAAACCACCAACTAATGCAGCCAAATAATGGCTGAGTTATGGAGGAAAAACTGTCAAGTTAATGCTCCAAAACCTCTCTATAATCAGCCAAACTTTTGGACTTCCGTCGAGCAAACACTGTCTGGGAAGAGCCGCGGCGCTGCAGCATTTAACGCCGCGGCACTGCAGCATTTAGAGTCGCGGCTCCAGAAACTAAAAATTGGAATTAGCGCGCGGCGCTGCAAGGGGGCACCGCGGCGCTGCAAGGGGGGCACCGCGGCGCTCCGGCGCTGCGGCCCAGTCCGGGAGGCGCCGCGGCCCTTCTCGGCTCCGCGACCCTTTCCGACTTGTTCCATCTTACACTTCACACATTCCTTCCTTTGTTTACCAACGTGGAACACTTGTTATATATCCAATAACCATCCATCATTGTATGTCTCAAACATTTCACTTACATATCAATATCTCTTTCATTAACGAAATTTACGATACTTGGCACTAAGATTGCACGTGTGTGGAAATGATATTTCCGACGTGCGAGGCCCAATTATTCGAGTCATAAATAATGTGATAAACTTAATTCCACATTAGTAAATTTCCAACAGTTTATACTTTGCTAACATAATCATTAGGTTTTTTAAAAGTCGCACGCCTAACTTTGTTGCTAGTAATTGACATACTAAAGATAGTGATGCCCCCGTTGTGCTCAAATCCTGGGTCCGCCTCTGTCTCCAGCGATATCTTAATTCTTGTTCATCGACTAGACTTGTGCTACCACACGCCGACCTCTGAATTTCCCACGGGTCAAGACCGTATTTACTAATACACAACTCTTAATCCAAATGGCACATGGTCCCTAAAGCGTTAAACTATAGTCATTGAAAGTCTAGTTTCAAATGATTTAAACAACTTGTCATTTGAATATTTTACACAAAACTATGATCATTTTACTAAAGATACATCGTGCTTAAAAATATCATTTCAGAGTGACACCAAACTTATATTTTTCCACGACGCAAAAGAAGTTATATAGAGAATGGATTTATAAGGGTCTTTGGATCATTTACTAATGTTTTACACTGAATTTATAAGGTGAAATCCTCTTTGTGCCTTCAGCATTGTAGAAATGAGTTGGCTACCAAAAAATTTCATTGGAGTTAGTTTTGATGGAACGGTTGCGCCTGAGTTTAAACAAAAGTGCAGCATATTGATGGTTTTAGTGTTAATTAATTAAAGGAGTCGTCAATACTTACTAAGATGTGTTAGGATACCTAAATTATTTATCTAAAATATGTACTAATTGTTAACTTCAAAAGGACTACACAACTATCAAATGTTAAGGGGTTCAATTAAGTTAAAGGAAAGATGCGAGGCATATATCGAAATTCGCATAAAACACGAAGCACTTCTAGTTGAAGTCAACTCTTTTTTTTTTTGGTCCTGAAGATAGATTAACAAATTAAGACTTTAGTAGATGTTAAAGTGTAAGTGTTTACTGTGTTTGTTAGAATTTTACAAGTAAGGAAACAAGTTACCAAATAGGCAAGGAAAAATGTTAGGCTCAAAGAATTACTAATTGCAGCAAATAAGCACATAAGGCAATTGCTTCTTAATGGCACCTGGTGACTCTTAATCAGTTAAATATTTGGAGTATCTTAATAGCTCAGTTAGTTTATTACATGAACTTCCACCTTGTTAGTGAGAAATCGATTTCCCACCTTGTAATCTCCTTCTCCTACCCCTAGTAATACACTTTTTTTAAAAAAAGAGTTAAATATAGTTAAATTTTGAATTATAAGGGCAGTAGACAGTAGTTGACTCTTAATCAAGGCACTTAGTAGCTCATTTTACAAACTTTCAGTTCAACACTTGTAGCTTGAAAACTTAAATTCTGAAAATATTTGACATGAAAATGGGCGTGTCATGATCCAAATCTGACACCTAGGACTTTGACAGGCAATCAATGAGCCACTTCCCACCAGATGAATCCTCATAACTAGAACATGCGGAAGACGTAAAAAAAAAATAGATATAAATATTACATATCTATCTCATCTAAATAAAGGTGCGAAAGCATTGAAGAATAACTGTTCAACATCCCATCAATCCACTGGAAAGATCAAGTCATGGAGCATACTAGATTTGATTAGAATATATGACACACAACCCGAAATAAAAGAAAGTACTAGAGTAACTAAATTATAAGAATAACCTCTATTGTCTAGTGGTAGCTCACCTCTCGATCAGACTAAATCGACGCTAAAATCACTACCTTACAACTGGATCACCCTCGTGATCTGCGCGCATGCAGTAATTATGAGTCTAAAAGACCCAGCAATATCATCCGCAGCTCGGGGGCTTGATACAAGTGTCTCCACCTATGTTAGTAAAGATGCCCCCTAAATAGGTAAAATTAATCATTATTTTGCTAGTTTCTCGATTCGCTCCCCCAGCCTACCCTATGCAAGTTTCTAGAAATGTAGTGCATTCATATACAATATAATCAATACAAATATCGAAATTATATACAAGTAAATCAAATGAAACTGAGATCATGTATACAAACACCGCAGATAAATCAAGATACTACTAATTACTGGTAAATGCTCACTGGACATGGAATATCATTTTTCATCTCTTACCCCGTCTTTTCGAGCATTAATTGCATGGCTAAGCACCTATCGCAGTCCATGGACTATGTACCTTACCTAGAAAAGCTGCCACCTTATGGCCTTATGACCTCATTGTTCTCAGGTTGTATATGCTCTGATATCGTGATAAAATGTGGTAAACAAGTAAATAGATGTCATAGAAAGGTTTAAATCTCATAGGCATTCTGGTGGTAAAACCGACGACTACTGAAAGCTACTTGAATGATAAAACACACTATACAGCTAAGCAATTGTCATATCACATAATTGAATCTGCTAGAAACATCAAATCATTTGAAAAAACAAACTAAGATTCTTATAGTCAACTCTAGATACTTCAAAACTAGTCAACGTAACTCATTCTTGCCCACTCAGATGCACTAGATGATTTAAATGCATACAAACAATATGTTTAACGTGCTTTTAAGGACAAGCAAGCAAGCTAAGAGTTAAAGTCTCACTTGCCTTATAACTGATAAGTCGACCTCTTTTGAAATATCGAACGCTGCCCAAACAACATCCGATGACCTCAATCTATTAACAAATATGAATAACAGGTCCAAATTAGTTTAAGAAAACTAATATGATAATTATAGGACATCTCAGAGTCAAAGTCAACTCTCAATTGATCTCAAAAGTAAACCCTCGAATTAATGGGTGAAAACTCAAAACAATTTATACGAGCGCATAACCAATTAGTCAAGGAATCCAATTATATGATCAAGTCTGATTTTTGATACCGATTGCTAGCTCAAATCCCCAACTTTCTCTTTTAGATTTAGGTCTAAATTTCCATTCCTTAGCTCTTCAATCACTTCTCCATCTTAGATATCATGCTTATGGGGACTTCTTTAATTAAAACCAACTTGTCTACAAATAACCTTAAATAGTAGTTTGGGATTAAATATATCTTGGGTCTTCTAAATTTGCTATTATTAAATTCATTAGAGGGTGAGGTATTCCTTAACAAAATTTGGAAGTTGAAAACTTTTTGGGTTTGTCTGATTTAAAGAAATTATCTTGTTATTCTCCTGATTTCAAGTAATATAAACACGTTTGGGCATGTCTGTTTCCAGATATGAGCTTGCTTAAGTTTTGAAACTAAATAACCTTGGGCCTATCTCATCAAGACGGAGGTTGTCCAAGCCTTAAAACTGAACCAACCTTGGGCCTAACTGTTTCCAGACACGTGCCTTCTTATGTTTTCGAAATTAATCGGACAATTAGCAGAAATGTCGTTATTTTGGGGTGGTCTTTAATATTTGTCCATCAAATTGAAAATCTTTAATTTTTTCCTTTCGCCTAAAAGCTTTTGGATTTCAGGTTCGAACCTCAGCTCAGTTAAAAAATTTTAAAAAAATCGCAAGACATAGTTTGGATTCGCAAGACATAATTTCTTATTTCGGGGTCGTCTTTAATATTTTCCCATCAAATTGAAAATCTTTAATTTTTTTCCTAAATACCTCTGAGTTCCGGGTTCGAATCCAGCTCAATCAAGAATTTTAAAAAAATCCCAAGGCATAGTTTGCTTGCAAACTATGCTTTAAGATAGAGTTTCTTATTTCTGGTGCTCTTTAATATTTTTCCATCAAATTGAAAATCTTATTTTTTTCCCTTCGTCTAAAAACCTATGGGTTCCGGGTTCGAACCCAGCTCAGTTAAAAATTTTAAAAAAAATCGCAATACATAGTTTGGATTCGCAAGGCATAGGTTACCTGCAAACTCTGCCTTAAGGTAGCAAACTGTTTGCATGCAAACTCTAACTTAAGACAGAGTTTGTCTTCAGGCATAAGGCAAGCTCTATCTTGCGAATCCAAACTCTACCTTGCGAATTTTTTAAATTTTTGACTGAGCGGGGGGTTCGAACTCGAAACTTCGAAGTATTTTTAAGCAAAGAGAAAAAATTAAAGACCAACAATTTGAGGGGCAAAAATTAAAGACCAGTGCTTTTGAAGAGCAATCCGCACAAAAAAAAAAAAACAAATCGGACTTTGGCCTGCCTTGTTCTAGTCATGGGCTTGTCCAAGTTTTCTTGGAGTCATTTGCACTTTTCTCCCCTAGTTTGTACTAGTCTTTAAGTTTTGCCCCTCAAATGAAACTTATGCCTTTCGGGACATAAGTTCTTAACGGTATCCGACACAAGTTGCGTTGGATCCTATAAAGAACTTGTGCTCCATAAGGCATAAGTTCCATTTGAGGGGGAAATTTTAAAGAGCAGCCCATTTGAAGGGGAAATCGTTCAATTTCTTGATATTAAATAAACCTTGGGCATGTCTGGTGCCATACGTGGCCTGCTCGAACTTTAAAACTGAAAAGAGTTTGGGGATGTCTAATTTTTGAAAGAAAAATCATTGAATCCATTTGAATTTGCATGCTAAAGGCCCTTTTTATGTTTCTTTTTGGAATCTGTCCAAGTATTACTAGTTTCAAGATCGGTTTCTCAACCTATTTCAACTCATTAACTTTAAACTATTTTGAAAGTTTATGGACTTTGGATAATAGATGAATAAGGACTCATTTTTATTTATTTATAAGCTCAATCTACTATTTAATCAATTAGTTTCATCAACTAATTAATATCAAATTTTAATTATGAGCTAAATGTGATCACTTTTCTTTTCTTGCATGCTAATTGTTTAAAGTCTTGTATTCCACGCTAATAGTTTAATATAGTATGCCTGTAGGCCTTTTCTTTTAATTTGTCTAGTAGGACGATAAGAAGAGGCGGATTGATATTACTTCGAACACGATTTAGGCTTTATACATTTAGAATGCGATTTTAAGTTAAATAACCTTAACCAACTAATAATGAGGGTAACATTTTTTGTCCTTTCTTTTGTAGCATTTTATCCTGTGTTACAACAACTGAGATTTTTCAAGCTAACTGAGATTTTTCAAGCTAAAAAGGGGTTGAGACAGGGTGATCCCATGTCACCATATCTATTTGTGTTTGTTATGGAATATTTGAATAGATCCCTTAAGCATCTGAGGCATGACCATAACTTCAACTATCACCCAAAATGCTCTAGACAAGAACTATTCCATATATGCTTTGCAGATGATTTGATTATGTGTTGTAGAGCAGACAAGGGATCTATCCAACTTATGATGGAAGCTTTTGAACATTTCTCAATTATTTATGGATTACAAGCTAATCCAGATAAAAGTTCTTTATATGTTGTTGGGTCTCTGAAGCTTTCAAAGAATAGATATTGCAGGACATGAAGTTTACCAATGGGGAAATTCCTCTCAAGTACATGGGTGTGCCTTTTGTTGGAAATTTTCCTTTGGCGGGAAATGCGTCCACCCATATTTAATGAATTAAACACTAATGTTCCGCATGTTGGAGGCTTTGTCTCTTCTCACATGCATATTCTACTAAGTGAGTAGATGACCGTAGGGCCAAGAATTGTCATTTCGTTGAGAAATGAAAGAGATATTGGTCCATGAAATAAGGTATTTAAGGCATGGAAATATGGTGTGGACAAATCTACCACATCGGTGGGAAAATGAAGAATTGCTCTCTTTATAAGTCTCTAAAGTGATTAAGGATTTGGGACCCCAAGGGGTATCCCATGTGTTTAAAGGAGGGATGACCTAGATGTGCTTGTGTTCAAGGCTAAGCCCACACGCGCGCCGCCGCCGCCCGCCGGTCAGGTCCGGGCTGTTGGCTGTGGGGACTTTCTAATATTATCTTTTTGGACCCCAAATTACTTAATATTTATAGTTTGGTCCCTAGAGTTTCTGAAAAGTTGATTTTGGGAATGACGGAAGGCAGAAACTTTCTGCCTACCGTTTGAGCTATTTTTTGGAGCATTAACCAACCATTACTTGGCTGTTAACTCCTCCATAAACATCCTTCCTTCAATGACCATAATCAGCCTCTCTAATGACCATTAACAACTATCTCTAATGGCCATTAATAGCCCTCACTAATGGTTATTAACAACCTTGTTTGTGGCAGTTGATGAGTCCCTTCTCCATGCTATATATTGATGCCTTTTGGTTCAATTATGTGCAAGATATACAGTGATGAAAAATAGTGGTTCATACAGTCACGAAAAACAATGAGGAAAGACACGCATATACACAAGATAAACACAACAGAGACACACTATATACACAGAGACAAAACATAAGAGAAAGTCAGTTAAAAAACGTTGGACGAAAACACAAACTCTTCCTTCCTTCTCCATTTCTTCAGCAAGTCGATTTGTATTTGTTTTCTTCGTCAGACTCAACCTATTTGCTTTGTAGTGTTGAGATTAAAGTGTTGTTTTATCTTGGGAGACTATTGCCCATTAACGTAAAAACATATATACGGGGCAATCTTGTCTTAAGGACAAAATGCAATCACTCGACTCAGCACACAGTTGTAACCATCCAGATTTAGTTGTTTCTTGATTTCAGGTTATCAAGATTCAAGACTCAACAAGCTTGCAGCAGTTCTGAACATTGCCTATTTGTTTATCCTTTCGAACACTTGTAATTTTTATTTACTTCCCGTACTGCTTTACAAAAGTACACAACAATTTAAGACAAGATTGTATTAGTATTAGTGTTCAAAAGATGTCGGTCAAAAGTTGTGTGACCAAATCTGAATATTGCTGTGGTTTTTTGGTATAAGAGAGTGATGATGATGCAGTCGAAGGTCAATGTGTTCATGGTGTCACCGCTCCCAAGAGTGATGGGAACAAGCGCTCACGAGAGGCTGATGATGTCAACTGGGACAAGAGGAGAAGGCTGAAGATGTGGTTCTATCGTACTGCAGAAGGCCTATATCTGTCCCAGACAAAGGATCCGAATTATGGTAAGGAGGAAATGAACACTCAATCCGATGAAGTGACTGAAGTGGGCCAAAATCCGATATTGGGATAAATTATTTTCTTCCTTGTCAAGAATAAAGATTAAATGATGTCTGATTAAAAATGGCTTAAAAGTAAGGAGGAATATGAAAATGTTTTACGAAATAATTTATATTCCTTACGCTTTAAAAATCAGAAGTTTAATCTCTTCTTCTTTCCCGTTTAAAGATTGGACTTTATAAACGACTTAAAAAGATCCATTTTTAAGTATAATTATTAAAAGTGTGTAAAGTATGTTCGCACATACGATGGAGAAAGATCCACTAACTGTGCAAAAATTGTTACCACTCTTAAGTAAGCGCCAAGAATTGTCTGGGCACCAATCATAACGGAAGAAGTCTAAAAGCTAAAGACGTTGAGCCTGTCACACTATTTGGCCGAAGATCCTTCATAGGATGATATTGGACACTCAGTCATACAAATCCTCCGGCCGACTGGAGTGGGCCAAAATTCCTTTGATATGATGATATTGGACACTCAGTCATACAAAGCCTACGGGCGACTGGAGTGGGGCCAGAATTTATTTCATAGGAAAAGTAATGGACACCTAGTAAGGTGGGCCAGAGTTTCCAGGTCATAAATGATCTGAAGGCCTAAAGAAAGGCAGAAAAGAAATTGGACACTCAGTCTGCCAAACAACTGTAGTGGGCCATAGTATCCAAATCAAATATGATCTGATTACGCCCTAACCACGGGCAAGAGGTTGTTCATCTGAAGCAACGCCACCTCTAAAGTAGAAGGGGTTGGAGATGTTGTCCTCAATAGGACCTCAGGGAGTGGGATCACTCTCGGATGAGGTGATACATGTCCCAAACTTGGTTTAAGAGACTCTGTTGGTCAAGCTGGTTTGAGACTAGTCCAACAGGTCTATAATAACTAAGAATGGTACAGTATGTCTGTAGCCAAATGAATGATATATTTATAATTTGTGCATCTATGCCATAATAGAAAGTCATTCAAAAGCTAACGATGTTGAGATTGTTGCCTTCTGTCGACATAAACCCTCAAAATGAATGTGAAGTAGGCGAAGAGGCAAAATCACCTTTCCAAGTTCCGTCAAAGGAATAGCGAAAGAAGTACCGCTCCTCTAGAACTAAGTCATACCTACTTGGGTGATTTGAAGTTTATACAAAATAGAGGGGGGAGACAAGTACGTTGTGACCTTCATTGATGATGGTACAACATATTGTATCCTTTGTTTGTCAAAAAGCAAAGAAGAAGTTGTTGAAGTGGATAAGCGCTACAAAGCAGAAGTTGAAAATTAACTAAGCCTACGGATTGAGGAATTCGTAGTGATAGAGGGGGAGAATGTGAAGCATCGTTCATTAAACGACTGCTCATTACTCACCTCAGTCCAACGGTGTTAGCCAAGCGCAAAGCCGTACATCCAAAATATGTGGGGCGAGGGGATCCTTACCGCTAATGCGATTCTCAACAGAAATACGCATAAGGATAAGGATAACTCTCCGTGTGAAACATGGATATGATCTTACATACAAATGTTGTGATGTGGGGTAGCTTGGTAAAAGTTGGAATACCGAAATAGGTCAAGTTGGACCTAAGACTGTAGATTGCATATACACTGGATCTGCAAATAACAGTAGTGCTTATCGCCTCTTGGTGTCAAAGAATGCTGAATTCTTTGAAGATAACTTTCCTTGAAAAGGAAAAAAAAGTAATTGCTCAAGGTTAACAAGAACCCGCGAGGGCCTGACTGTCCGGAACTAGACATTCCGTATCTACAGAACTTGGAAGTTGCTGACTATCCAGAACTTAATATTCCAGATCTGCAGAACTTAGGGATTCTAGATGTTGAATCGAGACGGAGCAAAAAGGGGACAAAGACTTGTTCCAGGCCATCTAGCTTGTATGGTTGAGAATGAACCATGGACAATTGACAAATAATTGTCATCTCTAAAAGCGCTGCCTTGGAAAGAAGCTACAAAGAGAGAAATAGATTCCATCATATAGAACCATACTTGTGTAATGGTTGATCTTCCTCCGGAAAAAGAATATTTGGGTTGTAAAAGTGGATACTCAAAAGCGAGTACAAAGTAGATAGGTCTACTGACGAGTACAAAGCCTCGCCTACTTGTACATGTGCTCCCCTGTGAGTAGCTTAACATCCACGGCCATTGCAGTCTTGCGTGGCATGTATGTTGAAACAGTCTTCCTAACTAGAGCGTTGGAAGGGGAGGAACAGAGTTTGTTTGCTGGACTATTGGGCTTCTTCCTGAACTTTCTTTTTGGTCCCTGAAATGTTTACATTTTGGTCCTGGAAGTTGCAAATAAAACATAAACAATGAATCTGACCACAGAAACATTGACTCTGAAGTTAGAAAGCCAACAGTTGAAAAACCAACAGTCTGAGAATGGAAGTAATATTGAAACAAAGTCTCGATATGAAAGATATGGGTATCACATATGACATCTTAGGAATTGGATTTCTACGACATCTAACGGACTGGTCTAACTCCAAACTCAGTTATGAGATAGTTGACAGTCTCATTGAAGCCACCAATGGATATGAATCATTTAACTAATTGAAATCATGGTGCACCCATAGACAATGAGCGATATGCACAGGTCACGTGTAGTTCAATATATTGTACACACTACAACCGACTTGGTATCGGCCTATAAACAGATCAGTTGAACTAAGGTTCACTGATGATCTTAATAAATGATCAATAGAAGGCGTTAAGTCGGATATGATGATATCTGAATTATTCGCTTATCTACGGATTATAGTATTCTGGATTTCCAGCGGTTCTGGGAGAACACAATGATGCAAACTTGACATCAGATATGAAGAATACCAAAGCCACAAGTAAATGTGTATGGTGGGTCTTGGAAAATCCTCTAAGCAAACTTACATCGACCGATTCATGATGGGATCGGAGTTTATCACTTTATACAAAGCATGAAAGAAGTTGAGTAACTTCATGACTCCTTAGATGACGTCCCTTATTGGGAGAAACATGTGCCTTCAGCAGTTATACACCGTGGCTAGCCGGTCGGCTCCAGGAAGGACATGGATGACGACGTCTGGACATATCTGTCAGGATCTGTCGGAGACATAAGACCGTATGGCAGTTGATCATCACGGGTATCACTTCCTTGTTTACTAACTAAGGGACTACCCGGAGATCAAATGTTCTGCCTGTCTAGGGAAATGGGCTTAAAACCTAAACAATACGAATCATTGCGGTAGTAACCCAACCATACTGATTGGAGATCCCAAGAATTTAGTTCAATGGGAAAACTAAGCTGCAAAATGTTCAGTTGAGCGCTTCGGTGGAAGCAAGAAGCACTTCGGATGATGATTTTTGTACGGAAACATGAATCCAAAGCTGTTCACACGATAGAAATTAAAGTGCTACCTGCATGGTGGGTAAAGGTTAAGCTTCCAAACCTTTAACGATCCTCAAATAGTTGAGGTTAAGGTTGGGGAAACTTTTAATGATTCCTAACACTTGTAAAGTGGGGTATATCAGGATACCTTGTAGGAGATCACCTATTTAAGTGCGAGGACAGGCCGCCTCAAATGAACGCACTTAAGAATTCAAGTGTGTCCACGGCCATAACGGACAAAACCATAAGAATGAAAATGAATAAGGAGAGTTATTGTGTTAGTATCATTGTCTTGGCTTACACTAAACACTGACGGTTCAAGACATCACGTTCAGCGCGCGATAAGTAAGTCCGGTGGTATTCAACTAGGGAAGGTTCAAAGCGGAAGCTACCTCTCCCGATGCAATATCTTTTATTTGAAAGATTCTTTGAAAGTAGGCACTTTGTGTGTGCGCCAAAATCTCTCTTTTATAGAGGGGATTGTTGGAAATTTGCCTTTGGCGGGGAGGTGCGTCCACCCATATTTAATGAATTAAACACTAGTGTTCCACATATTGGAGGCTTTGTCTCTTCTCACATGCATATTCTACTAAGTAAGTAGATGACCATAGGGCCAAGAATCGTCAAATTTCGTTGAGAAATGAAAGAGATATTGGTCCACGAACTAAGGTGGTTGAGGCATGGAAATATGGTGTGGGACAAATCTACCACATCGGTGGGAAAAGGAAGAATTGCTCTCTTTATAAGTCTCTAAAGTGGTTAAGGGTTTGGGACCCCAAGGGGTATCCTATGTGTTTAAAGGAGGGAAGACCTGGATGTGCTTGGGTTCAAGGCTAAGCCCACATGCGTGCCGCCGTCGCTCGCCCATCCGGTCCGGGCTCGTGGGCTGTGGGCTGTGGGGACTTTCTGATATTATCTTTTTGGACCCCAAATTTCTTAATATTTACAGTTTGGTCCCTAGAGTTTCTAGAAAGTTGATTTTGGGAATGACGGAAGGTAGAAACTGAGTATTAACCAGCCATTACTTGCCTGTTAACTCCTCCATAAATAACCCTCCTTCAATGACCATAATCAGCCTCTCTAATGACTATTAACAGCCCTCTCTAATGGCCATTAACAATCCTCACTAATGGCTATTAACAATCTTGTTTGTGGCAGTTGAGGAGTCCCTCCTCCATGCTATATATTGATGCCTTTTGGCTCAATTATGTGAAAGATATACAGTGACAAAAAATAGTGGTTCATACAGTCACAAAAAACAATAGGAAAGACACACATATACACAAGATAAATACAATAGAGACACACTATATACACAGAGACAAAACAGAAGAGAAAGTCAGTGCTTTACAATATCCGACAATATTAAGACAAGATTGCCTCGTATATATGCTTTTACGTTAATGGGCAATAGTCTCCCAAGATAAAATAACACTTTAATATCAACACTACAAAGCAAATAGGTTGAGTCTGACGAAGAAAACAAATACGAATCGACTTGCTGAAGAAATGGAGAAGGAAGAAAGAGTTTATGTTTTCGTCCAACGTTTTTGGACTGACTTTCTCTTCTGTTTTGTCTCTGTGTATATATTGTGTCTCTATTGTGTTTATCTTGTGTATATGTGTGTCTTTCCTCACTATTTTTCATGACTGTATGAACCACTATTTTTCGTCACTATATATCTTGCACATAATTGAGCCAAAAAGCATCAATATATAGCATGGATGAGGGACTCCTCAACTGCCACAAACAATGTTGTTAATAGCCATTAGTGAGGGCTGTTAATGGCTATTAAAGAGGGTTGTTAATGGTCATTAGAGAGGCTGATTATGGTCATTGAAGGAGGGTTATTTATGGAGGAGTTAACAGCCAAGTAATGGCTGGTTAATGCTCCAAAAAATAGCCCAAACGGTAGGCAGAAAGTTTCTGCCTTCCGTCATTCCTAAAATCAACTTTTCAGAAACTCTAGGGACCAAACTGTATATATTAAGCAATTTAGGGTCCAAATAGATAATATCAGAAAGTCCCCACAGCCCACAACCCACGACCCGAGCCCGAGCCAGAGCCCTGACCGGGCGGGCGGCGGAGGCGCGCGTGTGGGCTTAGCCTTGAACCCAAGTACATCTAGGTCCTCCCTCCTTTAAACACATGTGATACCCCTTGGGGTCCCAAACCCTTAACCACTTTAGAGACTTATAAAGAGAGCAATTCTTCCTTTTCCCACCGATGTGGTAGATTTGTCCCACACTATATTTTCATGCCTCAAACACCTTAGTTCGTGGACCAATATCTCTTTCATTTCTCAATGAAATTTGATGATTCTTGGCCCTACGATCATCTACTCACTTAGTAGAATATGCATGTAGGAAGAGACAAAGCCTCCAACATGCGGAACACTAGTGTTTAATTCATTAAATATGGGTGGGTGCACATCCCCGCCAAAGGCACGTAAATAAATAACTGCTAAGTATTACAAGCAACTGAAATTACAATTAAGCTGAACAATAAACTGGAATTACAATAAACTAGATCAGTTTTTGGTATGCCGAGTCGAGTGTTTGCACTCTGTCTTTAAGACAATGTCGCCCCATATGTATCCTTTGTACGTTCTGGACAATTGTCTCCCAAGATAAAACAACAAATGAACAAATGAGCAAAGGAAACTCAAGTGCTACCGTGAAGAATTTTGAGTAATGAAATGATGCTGGAAGGTAGTAGGATGAACTGATTTCATTTCTGTTTTTGTGTAGCTCAAAAATGGTGCAAATGGTCCTTTATATAGTTGAAGGAGAGGCTTACCAACTGCCCACATAATTGCTTATTACTGGCTAAGTAATGGCAATTATGGAGGTAGTAATTCACCAAAATAAATGGTGAATTGATGTGCAACAGATTGGCATTTAGGAAGATTAATTCAGCCAAAATAAATGGCTGAATTGAGTGATGGTTGACGTTCCAGAAACCACAAAGTTCAAGGACCAAACTGTACATATAGCAAAGTTCTCTGCTGAATTGACTTTCTTGAAACTTCAGGGACCAAACTATACATATGAAACAAGTCTGGTCCAAAAAGATAATATCAGAAGAAGCACAGCCCACAGCCCACGACCCGGACCGGAGGGGCGGGCGGCGGCGGTGCGCGTGTGGGCTTTCCTCGAACCGAAGCACATCTAGGTCCTCCCTCCTTTAAACACATGGGATACCCCTTAGGGTTCCAAACCCCAAGCCAACCTTGAGACTTATAAACAAAACAATTCTTTCTTCCCCCACCGATGAAGGAGAATTGATCTCAATACCACACTTTTCCATGCTTCAAACACCTCACTTCGTGGACTAATATCTCTTTCATTTCTCAACGAAATTTGACGATCCTTGATCTCAATACCACACTTTTCCATGCTTCAAACACCTCACTTCGTGGACTAATATCTCTTTCATTTCTCAACGAAATTTGAAGATCCTTGGCCCTACGGTTATCTACTTACTTAGTAGATTATGCACGTGTGAAGAACCGGATTCTCCAACATGCGGAACACTAGTGTTTAAGCCGTTAAAGTTGGCCGGACGCAACTCCCGCCAAAGGCAAATTTCCAACTAGTGTTTATAACTTTCCTTGAAAAGGAAAAAGAAGTAACACACTATTACACAGAGACAAAACAGAAGAGAAAGTCAGTCCAAAAATGTTGGACGAAAACAGAAATTCTTCCTTCCTTCTCAATTTCTTCAGCAAGTCGATTCGTATTTGTTTTCTTCGTCAGACTCAACCTATTTGCTTTGTAGTGTTGAGATTAAAGTGTTGTTTTATCTTGGGAGATTATTGCGCATTAACGTAAAAGCATATATACGGGGCAATCTTGTCTTAAGGACAGAGTGCAATCACTCGACTCAACACACAGTTGTAACCATCCAGATTTAGTTGTTTCTTGATTTCTGGTTATCAAGATTCAAGACTCAACAAGCTTGCGGCAGTTCTGAACATTGCCTATTTGTTTATCCTTTCAAACACTTGTAGTTTTTATTTACTTCCCGTACTACTTTATAAAAGTACACAACACCTTTGTCATCTAGAAAGCTTACTATACAACAGTGTATGCCTCTAGTTGAAAGGATTAATGCTAGAATAAAGTGTTGGTCTTCAAAGTTACTCTACTACGGTGGTAGACTTCAATTGATCAAGAGTGTTGTTTTTAAAATGCAAACCTACTGGGCTCAAGTTTTTCTTCTACCAAAGAAGATTATTGCAATGGTGACAATAACTTGTAGAATTTTCCTATGGACTGACAGTAATGAACGTTCTAAGAAGGCTCTAGTTGCTTGGGACACAATGTGCCTTCCAAGATCAGCAGGTGGGCTGAATATCATCAATTTTGAATATCGGAACAAGGCTGCTATCTGCAAACTGTTGTGGGCCTTATCTCATAAAAAGGAAACTCTCTGGGTAAAGTGAATACATAATTTCTACATCAAGAATAGAGATTTGACTGACATTGACACTCCTAAACAAGCATGTTGGCTTGTTAGAAAGATTTTGATGCTAGAACTTGATTTCTTAATGTTGATCCAATAGGTCATCTTGAGAAATTCTCAACAGAAGGCAAATTTAGTATCAAGAAAGTATATCTCTCCCTTAATCCTCAACTTCCTAAAGCTCATTGCAGGAATCTAGTACTGTCCAAAGGTGTAATTCCAAGACATCAATTCATGATCTGGCTAGCAGTCCAATATAGACTAGCTACTGTGGATAGATTGACTAAATGGGGGACACAAGTGTCTCAAAGTTGTGTCTTATGTAATACTCTGGAGGTGGAACCAATGGATCACTTATTTTTTGCCAGCATGTATTCAAGATTTATATGGGTCAAACTACTCACATGGTTGGGCATTACAAGACATATAGGCTCTTGGGCAGAAGAGATTGATTGACTATCAAGATTTGTAAACAACAACAGGCCTAAAACAACTATTATGGAATTCATAGCAGCAACTGCAGTATATCAGATCTCGACAGAAAGGAGTGCAAGAAGATTTCAGGCTAAGTCAAAACCATTCATTCAGATTATCAGAGACATAGTTCTGCAGCTACACATCAGAGGACAAAAGAATTGCAAATGGAGACATGTGTTAGATAGATTGAAGCATTATTCTGTATAGCTTCTAGCATAGAACTCTGTAATAGTTAGTTCAATTGATTGAGGACAGTCTCTATAATCTAAATAGAGCTTGCTGTGTATAAACTAATCACTTGGTTAACTAAATTATTTTTATTTGACCAAAAAAATATTTGTGTAGGGTAGCTAAATATTTACTAATTCAAGTTTGTATGTAAATAGTCATACTCATTTCTTTGGTTGTACTTTGTGCGGAAACTTTATTTTTTAGTTTTTCACCCTATGTGGAAGGTGTTTTTTGTTTTCAAGTAGTAAAGAGTTATGCAATTCACGTTCAAGTTATAATATTTTTCATTCAATAAAATTAACTTTCCCTTCTTTTCAAGTCTTCTTTTCCTTTCTTTATGTTTTTAGCATTTTACATTCGTCTTACATTCAGTCACTTTATTTAGACATTTTCACTTTCTTCTCCTTTTTCTACTTCTTTAAATATTCACTGACTTACGTTAACTAATAAACGATTTAGCATGCTAGATAATTAATTAATCAATTTTATTTTATCATTTTAAAACCCACCTAGTTTGAATTCACAAGAGAATCATAGTTGAGGAAAGGTGCCTTAACACCTTTTTCTCGAGATAATTTGAAACCTTAGCGATCTTAGGTTACACAAACTATAAGATGGCGTTAATTTGCATTTTGTTGTAGTAAACAGGTGCCTTGATGCACCTTAACCCGTTAGGTGACTACTCTTCTCTTTTTATCATTTACAAAAGTTGTCACATGTCGAATTCCACTTTCGCAAGAAAATAGAGTGTGATAGTGAAAACCATCAAAACATTCGTGATGAATAAATCAAATCCTTATTAAATTTCAAGATTACAATACAAGATCAAGCTTCAACTCCTTAAATTCAAATTTAAGTCAAGATCAAATCTATCAAAATTGAAGGCCAAGCTAAAAGCTCCTTGAATTTGTTTATAATAGAAGAACCAGAGGAACTATTGAAATTGTAATGTTTAGTGTATTCTAAATTAAAACAGAGAGAACACAAGAAAAATTAAAGAATGAGTGTCTAATTTTTTCATCTAATATATCAGATTACATAGATATTTATACATAAGATAAATAAGAGATAAAAAAGCAAAATATTGTACACTTAATGTAAATCCTACCAGATATTATATAATTAATGTTATACAATATTTACAATAAATATGAAATATTTGTAAGTATATTTTCATATATCTAGAGATCTTGTCAATCATGCTAATATCTCCCCTCAAATTGATGTTGGCGGATCAAGAAGCATCAACTTGCCTACTAGAAGCTTATGATGTTGTCGTGCCATGCATTTTGTAAATGCATCAGCTATTTGAAGATCACTGGACAAATGTGGAAGAGTAATGACTCC
This sequence comes from Anisodus tanguticus, assembly GCA_034509755.1. Taxonomy (NCBI): domain Eukaryota; kingdom Viridiplantae; phylum Streptophyta; class Magnoliopsida; order Solanales; family Solanaceae; genus Anisodus; species Anisodus tanguticus. Next base: position 46,038,201 of record CM067556.1, read on the forward strand.
TTTATTTATAACTTCTCATATATAATGACAGTTTACTTTAATATGTTTGGTCCTCTCATGATAAACTAGATTAGTAGGAATCTGAATGACATTTGTATTATCAGCATGGAGAGGAGTTGGATTACATTGAGGAAATTCAATTTCAACAAGTAATCCTCGAAGTCAAACAACCTCAGATCAAGTAGTTGACATGGCTCGATATTCAGCTTTTGTTGATGATTTGACACACGATCTTGCTTCTTACTCTTCCAAGATATCAAGGACTCTTAAAAAAAACATGCACCAACCAGCGACTAAACGACTAGTATCAGGACATCTAGCCCAATCAAAATCACCGGAAGCATTAAGTCGAATTGGAGAACCATTAGGAAAGAATAATTCACGAGTAGATGTTTCCAAGAGATATCGAATGATGCGACGAACAACGACCAAATGTAAATGCTAGGGAGACTTCATAAATTGACTCACTTGTTGAACTGCAAAAGAGATATTAGGCCGAGTAATAGTAAGATAATTTAGGCTCCCAACTAATTATCAAAATAAAGTTGGATCAGACAGAAGATCTCCTTCCTCACGACGATACTTTGCATACAATTTTAATGAAGTATCTACAAATGAAGATTATTGAAGACCAGCCAAAGCAATAAAATTCTGAGTATATTTGTGTTGGTTTAAGAACACACTTAGAGAATCATAATGAACTTCCAACCCCAAAAATTATGTAAGAGTACGAAGATCTTTAAAGAATCCTTAAGTTGCTGCTTGCTGGAGTCTAGTCATTAATGAAGAATCAGTTCATGTGATAATAATATCATCTACATATATCAAAAGAACACGTGTAGATGTTTTTTGAAGAAATAAATATGAGTTATATTAGCTATGCTCAAAAGAGAATTGAAGCAAACTAAATCGAAACTTGTCAAATCAAACTCTCCAATACAAAGACCGTGTCAACTTGCATACATCTAATGTAAGTGATGAGAAAAAACTAGGTGGAGGTTTCATATAAATATCCACTTTGAGATCATTATGGAGAAAAATATTTTTTACATTCATTTGATGAAGATACCAATTTTGTGAAGCAGGAATGACAATAATAGTTTGCACCGTAGTCATTTTTGCTACTGGTGCAAAAGTCTCCTCATAGTCCACACCATACTCCTGTTTATTACCAAGGATAATCAATTGAGCTTTGTACTGATTTAGAGTTCCATTAAAATGAAGTTTAATTGAATAGAACCATTTACATTCAATTGGGCGAACATTTGAAGGACATGAAACAATGTCTCATGTGTTATTTTTTTAAGAGCCAAAAGTTCTTCCTCTATTGCTTTCTGTCAACATTCATGCTTGCAAGCTTGTCAGTAACAAGTTAAAATAAAAATGGTGGATAAAGTATAGGAAAAACCATACCAATTAGATGTACTTTGTACTCTAGTGGATCGCCGAGTAGGCTCAAGAGCAGTATACCTTGAAGAAATCTCATATTCTGGTTGTGGATTAATCTCAGGTGGTGGATCAGTTTCGGAATGAGAAAAATTTGAACGATGTCGTTCATACACAATCCAGATTTGAACCGCTTAGAAGTATATGACAAATCCTCAAAAGTAGGAAGAAGATGAGAAACACAAGATGACTCAACATGAGTAGGAAAGAAATATTGATTCGCAATGAAATCAACATTTAGAAACACGAAATTTGTTAGAACTTCGATCATAGCAAATAAACCTTTTATGCGAAGACTATAACCCAAAAAGAACATTTAGTAGACTGAGCATAAAGTTTATTGTGTTGAGAAGAAGACAAATGCACAAATCAAATACAACCAAATGTATAAAAATTATGATAGCTAGAATTATGGTGATAAAGACGATATATGTAGACTCAAGATTTAACACTTTAGATGACAATCTATTAATTAAATAGAAAATAATAGATAAAGCTTCCACCCAATATTTAGATGAGACAGATGACTCAATCAATAAAGTACAAATTGATATCTAAAAGATGATGATTTTATGCTCAATAACCTCATTTTGTTGTGGCGTGTATGGGTAAGAGCGTTGTGAGATGATTTATTTCCGAAGCAAGAAAGTATTGAATTCATGAGACATATATTCTCCATTATAATCAAATTTTAATGTTTTGATGCAGGTAGAAAATCGAGTCTCAATGTAGACAAAAATGTCTTGAATATGAAAAATACTTCAGATTTAGAACGGAGAAAATATACCCATGTAAATCGACTATAATCAGCTATGAATGCCACGAGATACTAGAAATGAGCATGAGAAATAATTGGTGAAATGCCCTTAACATGACATCTGTTACACCTTGTAAGATTAAGACGATAATTAAGAACGTCATTAAGAAAGCAAGATTCGGATATTGAATATAAGGAACGCTTACATATGTTAATACGGGAAATTAGTGTATAAGCGGATGTTATCCCGGAATAATTTTTCTTTAGTGCTATACACGTGACGACGAGAATTAATCCTAGAAGTTGAATTTATTCCAATGGAGTTATGGAATAGTTTTGTATTAAAAACATTATGGCATTGAGGATACGAGGCTTATGGAATTGTCGGGAATTAAAAGAAGTGGGTTTGAGTTTTACTAATTGAAGAACTTGGGGGCCAAAGTGTAAAAAAAAGGAAAACAAATCAGATTTTTTTTTATATAACCTACACTTACCTCTTCATCTTCTTCCAAACTTAACCAAAAAAAATACTATCCTCTCATTCTCTCCTCTACACTAATCCGAAAATCACCCTCCACCCATAACCAAAATTAAGGTTGTTATCTTCTCTTCCTAGACTACATCTTTCACCAAAAATTAGAAGCAAAACAACACCAAAATCATGGCGAAAGAAAGGCAAAACAACCACGCTTGGACCGAAAACTGCCCAGAAATTGGGATTTTTGGGATGAAATTTTGGTAGAAAACGTGTAGGGATGATGGCTTAACATGGTAGAACACTTGCATGTCAATTGGAGTTGAAGAAGTGAACAAAAAGGAGGAGAAAAATTATAAAACAAAGTGGGGAATTTTCGGACAAACAAGTGGCAGAAATTTGCGGACTGTTTTGACGAATGTGAGGTATAAAAATTCTTCTTTCTATGATATAATTGGAATGCATGTTGTTAGAATTAAGGTAATGAATTTGTGTTAAGGAAGAATTGAAATTTGAGCATTGCATGTGACCATTTTTGGCTAGTTGCCAATTTGGGACAGATTTTGGTGTCGTTGGATTCGTTGGTTATTGTGGTTATTATTATCACTAATTGCATGATGAAATTGAAAGGAAACATTGATATTTAGTTGGAATTAGTTATATGGAAGTATTGAAATACGAAATTGGATTTTAGGAGTTAAGATAAGGGTTATGGAATTATGACATGTTGTGGCCAAGAACTTGCATGAAATTGTTGGACATGTGGTGATGTATATGGACTGTTTTAGGGGCTGTTTTTAAGGTGGATTAAGAGGCAAAATTTACATGAGAAGTGGGTGTGTAAATTCCCTTTATTGTTGTTTTGGTTGTGTCCTTAATTGGTACTTGGTTATTGATGTTATTAGCTTCGTTTGGAAGTTGTGGAAACATGTATAAACGGGGGAAGTGCTGCCCGAATTTTTATAGAATAAGAAGTCGTTATTCGATATAAAGTATGCTAGTAATCATAAAATTGACGCGTATTACCATTGTTATAGGTTGAAGTGTTAGACGAGACGAACTTTAATTAGTAAGTTGGTTAGTTCGACAATAAGGTATGTGAAACCCTTACTTCTTTCTTTTTGGCTTGATTTAATGAAAGTACGGCGGACGTACTTAATTCTTATATAGTTTAATTCCTAAAGAGGATTGTTATGAGAAGTGCCTATGATTTTTCAGCAAAGAGTTTATTTTGACATTATTACAATGATTTCATTGAGAGTCAGATGACAATTTTTACTTGCATATGGTTACTCACGATATCTACTCGTGCTAAGTGTTACTACTTCACCTCACCGAGTCCCGGGCCGGGTTACGATTCGTGCACCACCTTGCATTGTTCACCGAGACCCTCACTAGGGGGCCGGGTTACGTAGGATGGATCCATAGATGAGAGATGATTTACCGAGTCCCAGCATGGGCCGGGTTATGATATGATTCACCGAGTCCCGCATTAGTGGGCCGGGTTACGTTACAGGTATATATATGTATATGGACAGGCATACATGTTTTCTTGACTTGCCTCTCATGTTTATAAGGCACAACTGACTTTTATGGTTTATGGCATAGATGGATTTGGATCCTAATTTTTATATTGATCTCATGTTTCTGTTGGCTACTTATGATCTCTTTTACAGCTTCATGTTTTACATACTCAGTACATTATTTCGTACTGACCCCCTTTCCTCGGGGGGCTGCGTTTCATGCCCGCAGGTACATGCTCTCAGTTTGGTGAACCTCAGGCCTAGGTTCCTACTCAGCAGGTTGGAAAGCTCCTTTGATCCAGAGCTTTGTCATGTTGGTACCGAATATCTTTAGAGCTTCTGTTTGTATTTAGGGGCACGACGGGGCCCTGTCCCGTCATATGTCGTTCTTCTTCTTATAGAGGTCTGTAGACAGTGGTGGGTTGTACGTATGTAAGGGTTATGACTCTGTTTGGGTCAGTCATGTTATTGTATTCGTGTCTTCGGGGTGTTCCCATGTTTATACGTTACTATCTGGTGGCAGCCTTGTCGGCTTGCTTGTTATTTTATATTGGCTAATTGTGACTCCTCAGGAGACAGGTGCATTCGGGGGTAAAGGCAGCCTTGTCGGCTTGCCTACCCTGGCATATGTTGTTATTGCGACGTTATGCTTGCCGGATTTCGACTCATTAAGGGTTAGTTAGATTATGTGTGACGGAGTTAGTATAATGACGTCATTAGGGCGGTTAGTCGCGGCCCGTCGGGTCGGGTCGTGACAACATCAAAACACTTTGCAGAACAACTACCAAAATTAAGAAAAGGAAGAGTTTTACTTTTGCCTAATTTACAAATAGAACAATCAAAGGAAGCAGCTGAAAATCAAATTTTATTTCCTAATAAACTAGAATTTGATAAATGAGAATACACAAGAGAATTTGAATGTCTTAGACGCTTATGACAAACCTAAGTTTTATTAACTGTAGAAGTACAAGCAAAAGATAGAACACAAGGAATGAAAAAGCACATAGGAAATAATTTTCCAACTTTAGACCCCTTCGTGATTATCTTTCCCAACACCTGAGCATGCACAAAACAATTATTACGAGAATAATTTACATCACGACTGTTATCTATCAATTGGCCAACAAAAATAATACTAGTGGATAGATTTGGTGATGCAAAAATATTTTTAAAAGTTTTAGTAATATCCCCAACCTTGGTAATGGGTTAATTATTATCATTGAAAAGTTGAATTTGTAATGGACCGTGATACTCATGAATAATTTTTAGCATACTAGTGTCATATGTTTGGAAGTGTCAGAATCAACAAGCCAAAAATTAGATGTAATATCGTTACCTTGTAGCCCCAAAGCCGAAAAGGATAACACGATCATTTGTTATACCATTTCAGGAGTAAGAACTTGTGCAACTCCTGAAGTATCAAATTGGTTGTTAGTTCTAGTAGAAGATGAGTTATCGAAAGTGCAACCATTTATCCTAGTTTGAAAAGCATTGATTTTATGATTTTGAGGATGTGTGGGACACTCTTTGATAATATGCCTGTGTTGTTTACATTAATTTCATAACTTCTTACCACAATTGCTAGCAATATGATCATATTCCTTGCAATTGTAGCATTGAGTTTTGCTCATATCCCTGCCCTTTCCTTAGCTTGAGCAGCAAATGCAACAGTGTGAACATTTTTTTCTTGAAAGCGTTTTGTGTGAGAAGATGCTGCTCTTCACGAAGTAATCCCCTAAAACAGACATCCAAGGAGGGAGACAAGTCACGATTCATCAAGTTAAAAAACAATATCAGTTCATGAACTTGGTCTCGCTGCTTAAAATTAGTTTGCAATTTCATAAAAATTGGTCTCGCTTCCTTTGCTCATGAATTGCTTGAATTATAGAGAGATATTCAGCAAATATTTTAGCATAAACAATATCAGTGAATTCAGCTCATAAGAGAAATTGAAGAATGATTGTCTCAATTTGTTCATCCAATACATTAGATTACATATGTATTTACACACAAGAGAAATAAGAGATAAAGAAAGTAAAGTATTGTACACTTAAAATATAAATCCTACCATATATTTTATGTAATATTCTGTAGTTAATGTCATACAATATTCTACAATAAATATAAAATATCTCTAAATATATTTTCGTATATATCTAGAGATCTTGTCAATCATGCTAACAGAAATAGCTATACTTGTTACACTATTTTCTATAGTCTCAATTATTTCTAGTGCGAAATTAATGACTATAACTCATTTGGTTTCATTTTAGGTGTCCTTCAAGAATTTCAACCTCTGTTAAGAATATATTAAATAAAAATATGATTTACTAAATTACTCTTATTTATTTATTTATTTATTTATTTGATGATTATTAAGTGCTATAATTGGAAAGTGAGTATTGCTAATCACTTTTAGTTTTAACCACTTTAAAAGCTATGGTAAGATTGAAATAATATATACATAATTAAATTTAGGGATAATTTCAGAGATCTCCCTCCATATTTGTCTTTATAACACCGATCTCCCTCGTGATTTGAGATATTACACATATCTCCCCTATTTATATTTTTTGGTAACAAAATTTGGTTTAAATGCTAAATTTGTTTTATATTCCAAAAGTAACCTTCTTCAATCTTTATTTAGTATTTTCGAAGTTTTGTAACATAAAACGTTATAAAAATCTTTACAAGTGATAATAAATGAAGAAAATATATATATATATATATATATATATATATTATATCTGGATTTTAAAAAATCAAGGGTAGTGTTGTATATAATATATTTCTTCCTAGTGTATTTCTTTAATTAATTTTTTTCTTCTGATGATCTATTTTACTTTTTATCTTTTTTTTTTGGTATGTCCATATTAATTTACTTTTCTGATGCATTGTTCTCTTTATTATGCGCGAATCAAGTTTTAAATTTTTCTTGAATATTTTTTGTTATAATGTAAGTATAAGCATGTATGTGGCAATTGTTAGGCTAGCACTTCATGAAAAATTATATTTTATTCATTGACTAAACTGAAGTTAATGTAATACTATTACATAAATAACACTTTCAAGTTTATCACAATACGTTCACCAAAAAAAGTTTATCACAATATTTTCATTTTCTTTTATCTAAAATCCAAATATAGTTGAACCTCTCTATAATGACAGTGTTTGTTCGAGAATTTCATGACCGCTATAGTGAGGTACTGTTATATACGTATAATGACATTTATTGTTTAGATCTCATTTAGCTGTTACAAACGAAAGTACGCAAAGTATTGTTTTTCTATACTTTTTATGGTATAAATGAAAATAATATGCTTGTTAGTTTTAAAATCTCAATTGATTTTCGTATCTCATTAATTAAAAATTTAAAAGACTAATAAATTACAAATAAATTCATGACTAGATGTACCATACCGATAAAGAATTAAATCTAAGGAACATATGCATTTAAAATTAATTGAGAATTTAAATACAATTTCAAGTTTGACGTAAGAATTCTACTCCCTCTGTCCCAATTTATGTGACACAATTTCCTTTTTGGTATGTCCTAAAAAAGAATGTCACCTTTCTATATTTAGAAATAATTTAACTTTATGAAATAATATACAACCACACATTTTCAAAAGACTTGTTTTGGACCACAATTTTAAAAGTCTTTCTTTCTTTCTTAAACTCCGTGCCAAGTCAAATGGTGCCATATAAATTAGGACGGAGGGAGTATAATTGTAGGTTGTTTCGTAAATTACAGTCTCTTAGCGATAATATATCTATTGAATTGACGAATTTTGTCCAAGCTTTCAGCAAAAGGAATTTAATAGCTTTCCCTTGAAGACTGTCTAAGAGCTTAATAGTTGACCCTTCTATCTCACCCCAAGTAGCAATAGGTTGATGTTCTTCATCAACACTTACGTTGTCACCTTCTGTATATGTTCTCTTATTCTTCTACTCCAATCACTTGTGCAATAATCTCTTCATCAGTGTAAGTTTTAAGGACTGGAAGAGTTGCGTCAAACTCCGTATAAGTGGTAGCATCCATTGCTTTGACTGGTGTTATGGGATGAGATTTGGGCTATAAGTGATTACACACTACCAACATCCTCAATAAGTTCTAAATTTTTACTATTAATATTGAGATTTTTCATCTGTAGGTAGAATTCCAGTATTTCTTCAACAATAGAGAATGATAAAGGTCTTAACATCATTTCATGCTTCTACAAGAGTGTTAATTGTCTGTCGTAAGTTGAACTTGTTGTCATCAGATAATGAGCCTTCCATTAATATTTTATTTTTTATACATAATTGATGGGATACGAGGTGGCCATCATGAAACTGGAGGTTTCTTTCGGAACTTCATGATCCATAATATGCTTATGTGGTTATTTAATGAGCGGAGAACATGGTTCAAGAGAATTAGAAGTCCAAAAGAAGAAATAAGACACATGTCTTTAATTTTAAATTAGGAGGCCCAAAGTTAAAGGGTATTTTAGTATTTTTTAATTAGTTAATGAACCCTAGTATAAATAAGATATTATGTCTTTCTTTTGGTGGATATATTATGTTGGATGATAAGTGTAGATTATTCGTTTGAGAGTTGGGGATTTGTCTCATATCTCCTCTTGAATCTCTCTTGAACTACTACAAATATTATTACACAATGTTTGAGTATGGCTGTTATAGAGAGGTGATTTTATAAAGAGTGTATCGCTATAATGAATGTCATTGTTGTTATAGGTAGAATGCTGTTATAGAGAAGTAAAATATGGCATGAAAAATCAATTCCGGAGAAAATCAGATCGTTATAGTGAAATGTTGTTATAGCGAATGACAATTATAGAGAGGCTTGACCGTATATAGAATAGGATTTTTTTCATTTTGTCTAAATGGTAATAGGGATTTCAATATTCTTACAATTAATTATGGAATGCAGATAATATTTGAAGAGGTATTTGTGTTAAAAAATGTAGTACAAAAAATTGCACAACAAAAGGACAATATAGGAATATTACAAAGTTTTGTCATTTAAACCAAGTTTTATTACCAAAAAATGTAAACGAGGGAGGTATATGTAATATCTCAAACTACGAGGGAGGTCAGTGATCCCCACCTAGCGCACTAACCATTCTGGAGGAGCAGTTGATTTAGCAATTTCTAGTCTTCATCTATCTGGTGTTTCATCCATTTTAGGTTCTATTAATTTTGTAACAACTATCTTTAACATGCGTGGACCTCGAATGACTATGCATAGTAAATTACTATTTTATGTTTGTCTTCCTTCTTGTTTTACTCGCTAAGACCCCTCCCCTATGTTGATCGAGTGGAGTGACGGAAGATAGTATGGGCTCATGGACCAAAGGAGTTTGATTTCGACCGTGAAGCCCACCCTTTTAGCCTAGAGGAAATTTGGAAGCAACTTTGTGATGAATTAATGGATGGCGGGACAATGAGTGATAAACCTGTAGCTGCGCTCTCTGCGGGTAATAGCAAGAGAGTGAATAACGAATGATCCTCCAAACTCAAAGAGTGATTGAGTCCGAATCAAGCGAGTGAGTGAAAGACATGACAAGAGAGCGAGTTCGACTCGCGAACGATCAACAAGTGAAGGATCGATCCTTTTGCGCCAATACTGTTGCATTGGGGGAGAAGTCTCCAGGCCAAAAAGCAATTGAAGGAAAGGGTAGAACATCTTATCTTTTCCGATCTTTTTTTTGTTCCCAGTCCGGAGATCTAACAGAAAGAGAGGGAGTTGGAGAGAAAGCAAAAACTCTCTACATGATTGGATTTGAAGAGAGGGATTGACTATAAGAGAAGGTGCCAAGCTTCATATATGAATAAGAATGATCTGGCCTACTCTGGGGGATTCTAGTACCGATATGAGTAGTGCGCATGTCCGAATATATTCTCGCAAGGCCGGAAGGAGCGCACGTCGAGTTAGATAGAGCAAAGGAGGGTCATGTCAAGTCGGTCCGCTAACACCTTATCTTCCTATTTATAAGCTACAACCTACTTAGTTTACAAGGAAGCTTTGTCGTACTTAGAAAATAATGGTTATAAAGTAGGTGTCAAGTTGAGAAAAGGCAGAGAATTTTTGGAATGAAAGAAAAGAAAGGCATTGCCCTGGAGAACACAAGTTTGATCGAGGATTGGAGAGGAGAGGTGGAAGAAAGGGCTCGGGATGGATTTAGGAGTCTTTGTGCGAGCCGTATGCGGTGAGAGTCGCACGAGATATATCGCTCTCGGACTTCTTATGGTAAGGCCAATGCTTCAGCCAGCCAGTGTAGTGGTGAACACGCTGTGCTCTAAGCATTATTTCCTATACCTATTTGAGGTGTTAGAGGACTTGTCTTGGAATACGCCTGATTAGATTCCATCCTCAATTCTCTATCCGATCTTTATGAGAGCTTTGCTCCTCTTTCACCAGTGAGTGGTGAGTTTCCCTATTTTTTCTAGGTAGAGGTATCTCTTGGATTCAGACTTTGTTCCAACAGCTGCCATACGTGAGATTCTGATCGTCTTCTTCCCAGTGTTGTTGCCTGCTGGGGTAAGGAAGGAAAGTAGGGCTTCCTTCCAGGATCGGAGAAGGTCAAACTCTGGGCGGGCTGCCAAGTTTCGCCTATGCAACGGTTTTCACAAGATTGAACCTTTTTTGTTCAACCCAAGTGTTGGAGTTCCAGAGCACGAGGAAATGGACTTTCATTCCCAGGACCGCCTCGTCTATGTATTCGGTGCCTGATCCGGCTATTGGACCCTGGACCCACCCGACCCGTATATTTCATAAGATGTGTTTCATTCAGGAGGATGAACTAGACTTTTTACTCTTTAGCCAACTGTTGCTTATATAACTGGGAGGGAACGTGTCACATTAGAGGTGAACGATCAGAGGTGTCCTCTAATCACCACGACGAGGCTGGTCCCTCTTTTAGTAGACTTAGCTATGAATATTCATGAAGAAATGAATGTCAGGTTCTTTCTTTCATTGCTAACCCCATTTTCAACATGCTGAAACTTCTTGTTTCGTCGAGCCCCGAGCTTGTGGTCCTCTTTTGAGTGTGGGTTCAATTGAATGAATCTGTCAATTCAAGGAAAACGTATGTAGCAACAACTAATTATGCGCTTTCGCTATAGCTTGTTTCCAATACTCAACAGCTTGATCAAACCAAGCCTTCATAATTTCAGAATCTCCGGGGACTTCAATTGGTCCTTTCTCTCTTATCTTTCACCAGTGAGTGGTGAGTTTCTTTTTTTTCTAGGTAGAGGTACCTCTTGGATTCGGACTTTGTTCCAACAGCTGCCATACGTGAGATCCTGATCATCTTTCTCCCAGTGTTGTTGCTTGCTGGGGGAAGGAAGGAAAGTAGGGCTTCCTTCCAAGACCGGAGAAGGTCAAACTCTGGGTGGGCTGCTGGCCGATAAGGGCTTGTTAGGAAGGTCGGGCTCGGGTGGAATAGGAGTAGAAGTGGATTAGCTCTTCTTTGCATCTCTCATTGAGTGTGTGAATCCAATCTTTTCCCCACTTCAGTCCGCCCATTATTCAACCATTTCTCTGGGAATTGCATACAAAAGGAAACTATATTAACAGGTCGAATCTGGTTCTATTACAAGTACGGTAAATCATCTCTTTTGGTCGAAGCTCGGCTCCGTTCTTCCTGTTATTCATCACAAATCTCACAGTTAATGCATTTCATCTGCCCACCCACAGATAGAGGCTATCTTTGAAAGCGAACACGAACACCAAAACCCAAAAATGAATAAAAAATATAGGAGATTTTTAATAGGGTTGCTTTCTGACTAGGTGACATTTTTACTGAAATGAATAGACTCAAAAGAAAATAAAATAGAAATGGAATTCGAAAAGCCCACTGCGTTCGCCTTTCTAATCTAAGAAAGATGATGCAGGAACACCCGATCGATCTGTCAAGAATGAGATGACGACTACAAGGGAAGAAACTGATTGCAGTCCCTAAGCCCGCAAGCCAAAAGTCTGACGTGAACCTACCTTTGCTAAGAGAAGAGAGAGAAAGGAAAGACAGATGGCAGAAAGAGATCCTTCCAACCGCGGAATTGAACCCAAGACTGACTTCGGCCAGGTTCTTTTATCAATCTCCTGGCTCCACCAGACATAGAAGAAATGAGTGTAGGATTGGTAAGCTTTGCCGGAAAGAAGCTATTCGACTAATTTAGGAGGCTACTACTGGCGAAGCCCACTTGCTTCAGAGCGTGCTTTTGCGTGAAGCGGAAAGGGACAGGGGAAGACCATACCAGACAGAGAAAATGAGGATTAGATATTTCATCAACTTATGTAGTGAATACGTGGAAAGAAAAGTCATGGATTTCATTCTTTCCACTTCCAATTTTCTAATCGATGGTTCAATTCATAGGCCCAAGAGCAGTTTTTCTTGGGTTTTGGAAATCCCGGATGATGCCAAAAAAAAAATGCTCGACTGCCTAAAAGAAAGAAAGCTCGGTATGGATATTCATTCCGCTAGAGCAAAGGCATGAAGTGAAGGAGGTCGTTAAGGTTGAGCCTTACTAATTTTGTTGAGTCATATTCAATAACCTGAAAATATCCGCATCTGCGAATAGAAGTTGTACTTTATTAGAAGAGGCAATGTTTCAGAATTAGACTAGGGGCCTTATACCAATTAGACTAGGGACCTTATGCCAATTAGACTAGGGGCATTATGCCAATCAACATCGTTCGTTCTCCCCGCCTGGGAAGAACTTCACTCCAAAGACCTTAAGCTAGCAAGACTAATAGGTTTAGACTAGGGCGCAAACCCTCACTAGAAGTCAGTTTTCCCAATCCGGTAGAGTCTTTTCTACGGTAGCACCATGAATGGCGCATAGCAAAGCAGCGCCCAATACATCGGCAACTCGCGGCTAGCTCTTTTGCTAACGACTGTACGACCAACAACCAACGTAAGATGTTTCTGAATCGTGGTAAGAAGCTATTGCATGAAGAAGAAAGGGACAACGGAAGACCACACCAGACAGGGAAAATGAGGATTAGATATTTCGTCAACTTATGTAGTGAATACGTGGAAAGAAAAGTCATGGATTTCATTCTTTCCACTTCCAATTTTCTAATCGATGGTTCAATTCATGGGCCCAAGAGAAGTTTTTCTTGGGTTTTGAAAATCTTGGATGATGCCAAAAAAAAATATGCTCGACTGCCTAAAAGAAAGAAAGCCCGGTATAGATATTCATTCCGCTATAGCAAAGGCATGAAGTGGAGGAGACCACTAAGGTTGAGCCTTACTAATTTTGTTGAGTCATATTCAATCACCCGAAAATATCCGTATCTGCGAATAGAAGTTGTACTTTGTTAGAAGAGGCAATGCTTCAAAATTAGACTAGGCGCCTTATGCCAATCAACATCGTTCATTCTCCCCGCCCGGGAAGAACTTCACTCCCAAGACCTTAAGCTAGCAAGACTAATAGGTTTAGACTAGGGCGCCAACCCTCACTAGAAGTCAGTTTTCCCACATCCGGTAGAGTCTTTTCTTTGGTAGCACCATGAATAACGCATAGCAAAGGATCGCCCAATACACCGGCAAATCGTGGCTAACTCTTTTGCTAACGACTGTACGACCAACAACCAACGTAAGATCTTTCTGAATCGTGGTCAGAAGCTAACTCTGTATTGTATTGTATTGTATTGTATTGTATTGTATTGTATTGTATAGGAGACTGTACAACCAACGTTCTCTCTTTCTGAATGCTGGTCAGAAGAAAAAGTATACAGCTTACAGCAGGCCCTGCGAGTAGTCGAACAAATGAGAGGTTGTCGACGAAGGGGTCAAAGGTTGCGCTTGTGATAATACGAAGGTTGCGCAAGACCCCTTCAACCTCGCTCGTGTGTTAGCTTGCTTGTACTATCGTTCGCCTGCCTGACCTGCTTTCTGGCTAGATTCTTTATGGCAAGCGCAAATGTGCTTTATGAAAGCCGGTCCACAGCAGTGAAAGTATGATTGATTCTGTCGATCGCCTTAGATTTTTGGATACACTCTCGCTTTAAGTAGCTGGAAACTCTATGTGGAAAAGTTTCTTATTGCGAAATGAATGGCATATTTCCAAACTTCACCTTCAAAAAGCGTAGAGTTTTTTAATTTTCTCAAATCACGTGTTTTTCTCCTCGTAGCTTTAGGATCATCGTCTAATTCAAAGTCTTCAGCATATTCGATTACGTTACAAAAGCCCTATTCTGAGCGGACCTGCTTTCCCCGGTTGGTTGCCGAAGATGACCCCTCTCCTTGTTCTCCAAATAAGTTTAGCCGAATAACAAGAGGATTAAAATTCAAATAGTGCTCAATTTAGAGGAAAATAATATAAAAGAAGAGCACTTTTAACTAAGCACAATTTGGTGCGGGAAAAACTAAAGGAATCCCACCCCTATTGCGACTTATACGTGTGAGGAAACTATTAAAGGAAAAACTAAAAATATCTATGGAATAATAATTTATGAAACCGTAAGAGAATGCTTAAAATTTGTCTAGTCAAAGTAATATATGTGTAAATGTATTAATTACTATAAGAGTCAACCTCAGAAAACCTAATAATCCTCCAGATGTCAGCTTGCTATAAGGTAAGAAAATCACATAAAATAAAGTCAAATATAAATAATCATTTATGAAGATTCCACATGATCATTGATAATCTCCCCAAGACGTAAATCATGTAATGAGAATATTAGGCAAGAAGACGTGGGGAGCTTAAACCAAGTTATTAGTCTACGAACGTGTAGGCTACCACCTTAATTCTTCCCATTCATAATTATAGGGAAAAAAATCCCATATAATATAACGGACTCCATCTATATATATCTCCATGCACATATTTCTCTCTATAGTATATATCTTCTTTGATTCTAATTCCTATCTTAGAGAAAGAAGGAGAAGAAGAATGGGAATATCATCAAAGGTACAAGTTATTGCATTGTTGTTAGTTGGCCTACTGGCTTTGGAGGCAGTGGCTAATTTTGACTATGGAGATGCCCTGGACAAGAATTTGCTCTTCTTTGAGGCACAGAGGTCCGGAAAATTGCCTCCGAATCAACGTGTCAAATGGCGTGGCAATTCAGGACTCAAGGATGGTTTTCTCCAAGGGGTAAGTCCATCTCTCTTAATTTCTCTCTTTGCTTTTTAAGGTGTTTTTTCATAGTAATATTGAACAAGAACTTAGAACCACTTTGATGTATGGTAAAAAGGAACCAGTATCTTGCTTTTAATGATGAATATAGGTTATGGATTTCGTTCCATATTTTACAAACGTATAGCTAGGAATTAAATGAAGATTTGCAAGCTTAATTATTTGAGTATGTGAAGGGTAAAGTTTGTTTAATTTTGTATATGAAAATAATGGTTGATATGGGCATGCAGGTGAACTTGGTGGGAGGGTACTACGATGCAGGAGATCATGTCAAGTTTGGATTGCCTATGGCATATAGTGTGACAATACTAGCATGGAGTGTTGTTGACTACAGGAAAGAAATTGTAGACCTTAATCAGATGGAAAATACCCTGGCTGCCATTAAATGGGGTACTAATTACTTCATCAAAGCCCATACTCAGCCTAATGTCTTCTGGGCTCAGGTAATTGCATTAGTTCTTCTTCTCTACCCCCAACTTCATTCAATTGCTTGTTCTCTGTATATTTTGGTAGATAGAAATAGTTGGAATAGTTTGGTCACCTGCTTCACGAAGATTCAAAACTACAAATCTGGATTAAACAACTTATATATATGCAAAATTATTATTTTTACCCCATTTACATCTTATAATTTTCAACTAACGGAGTTCAATTGAACTCCCATGCTTCTGCTCCGCCCTGTATGCGCGTAAGCTGGACGATACCGCCATTACCAAAAAGTATATTTTTGTAAAAGGGGAGTTTTTTAACCTTTTTTTCCAAATTCATTGTACATCACTTGCACATTACCCATGTTCATTTGACCGGTGTATCTTAGTTGGCATTTTAAGTTTTCATATTCATGGCTGGTAAAAGACTAACGAAGAAAAACAAGAAAGAATCTATTAGGCCGCAACTATTGGATCATATAACGTTTTTAGAAATTTTTATGTAACATATATCGACATTTTAATTTTGTAATCCAATATGCCTTAGAGCCTATTATTTATTAATTAATTACTCCATCTGTCTCAATTTATATGACACACTTTCCTCTTTAGTCAGTCCCTAAAAGAATTACACATTTCCTTATTTGACAACAATTTAATTTTATACTTTACATTTTACGCTTAACGAGATGATCTATAACCAAACAAATATCTTTAGTTTGTTTTAGACCACAAGATTTAAAAGTCTTTTCTTTAATTTTTAAACTCCGTGACCAGTCAAATTGCATCATATAAATTGGGACGGAGTGATTACTTATCTTTTGAATTTATCATGTTTAAAGTATTAGTTGAAATTTCAGGTGGGAGATGGAGAATCTGATCACTATTGTTGGGAGAGAGCAGAAGACATGACAACCCCAAGAACTGCTTACAAGCTTGATCCTAGCCACCCTGGTTCTGATCTTGCTGGTGAAGCAGCTGCTGCTTTGGCTGCTGCCTCTCTTGCATTCCAGCCTTACGACTCTTCCTACTCTACCCTCCTTTTAGTGCATGCAAAACAGGTACTCCCTTTTATACATATATGTGCGTGTAAGGTGGAGAACTCATGAATTTCAATAAGGTCTTCAACATTTAATTTTTTAGTGAAGTGTTCAACTGACCATCCTTCGCAAACTAAAACGTGTGTAAAGAGAGGATTTCTTGCATTCTTTTTCGCAAGGCTAAGTTTAACTTGGGATTCTTGAAATATTGCAGCTATTCTCATTTGCAGATACCTTCAGAGGTTTGTATGATGATTCCATCCCAAACGCTCAAGCATTCTACACATCATCTGGTTATTCGGTTAGTGATAATTTTAATTACCTGCTACTCGCACACAATGTCCTATCGTTCAACTTATAAATTTGCTCAAATCCACTCTGTTCATGATGTATTAGGATGAGCTTCTCTGGGCTGCTACATGGCTCTATCGAGCAACTAATGACGAGTACTACTTAAAATATGTGGCGGACAATGCGGTATCTTTGGGTGGAACTGGATGGGCAGTAAGGGAATTTTCTTGGGACAACAAGTATGCTGGTGTTCAAATCCTTCTGACCAAGGTAATTACAGTAGTTGGAGATGTCCTAGTTTCAATAAGTAAAACAAATACTTTCAGAATTTGTTTCAATGATTGGTTTAGTTGATCCGATAAGTTTTTTGATGTGTAGATTCTATTAGATGGAGCTGGTGGATCATACACTCCAACATTGAAACAGTACCAGGCTAAAGCAGATTACTTTACCTGTGCTTGCTTGCAAAAGAATGATGGATACAATGTAGCCCTGACTCCTGGTCAGTACAAACTAGAAAGAATTTTCTCAAATTGGTGTGTCTAAATGTTGATTAGTTAGTAAACATTTGTTTGTCTCAATAATGATTTCCAGGAGGCCTGATCTATGTTCGTGAATGGAATAATCTGCAATACGCTTCATCAGCCGCTTTCTTACTTGCCATGTACTCCGATTATCTTTCTGAGAAAAAGGCTGTATTAACATGTCCTGAAGGTCAAGTTCAGCCATCTGAGATCCTTTCATTTGCTAAATCACAGGTATGTGCATTTCAACAGGTGGCCTGAACTATTACTTGAGCAGAAATTATTCTCATTTTCACCTTCTACTATTTTTTAAGAAAGAAAAAGGAAACATTTCAAGGGGTTGTTGTCGTAATTGTGATAATCTTGAAGATATATATTTTAGTTGATAGATTTCAATATTTTAACCGATTTCATGATACTGCACTCTTCAGGCTGATTACATACTTGGTAAAAATCCCAAGGCTATTAGCTACTTAGTTGGTTATGGACAAAACTACCCAATCCACGTTCACCACAGAGGCGCCTCGATTGCCCCTGTTTCAGTCCTTCATGCTTCTGTTAGTTGTATAGAAGGATTTGAGACTTGGTATAGCCGCCCTCAGGCAAATCCCAACATTATCCATGGTGGCCTTGTTGGAGGTCCAAGCAAAACTGATGACTTCAGTGATGACAGGTCCAACTATGAACAAACTGAGCCAACAATATCTGGTTCAGCTCCTCTTATAGGACTCTTTTGCAAATTACAGTCCCTCTCAGGTAAAGTTTTACAAAATTTCAAGCTCTAATTAAGATGTACAATCGGTGTCCAGTCATATATTTAGTTATTTCGACTGTACATTTCAGGTTCTTATCATCATAGATCACCAACACCATACCAGAAGCCTCCAGGTATAGTAACAATACTTTAAAGCATTAGAAAAACTGAAATGAAGTTCGATTGTTGATTCACAACTATTGAAAACTTACCACAAGTAATGGCTTTTCTATTCTGCAGCTTCCTATCACGCACATCCATCAGCACCCAACCACAAAGCTCCAGAATCATCAAATCCCTACAATAATGCTCCAGGTTTGTACCATTCATGTTTCTTCTTGTACTAGAATTTGAGCACCCCTCTCTTACCCGCCACACAGAATTAAAAAGGGAAAAAAAACAAACCAAAATGAGGATAATAAAGGTATTAGACTTCAATGATCTGTATAACTCTTTCAGGTTCTTATCCCAAATATGCATCAGAATGTCAACCAAAATCAGATGAATAACTTGATCATAGCAAGATCTTAATCTTTTCAAAGATAATTATTCTTCACCACTCTGTGCACTAGGACTATCAAACAGTTCCTTTGTTTTTCTTTTGAAATTTTGCAATGAAATGTTTATACAATGATCAGAAAATAAAAAAAAGTGACATTTTTTGCAGGTGCACCAGTCACGTTCTTGCATTCCATAATTTCAACATGGACAATTGGTCCAACAACTTACTACAAGCACAAGGTGGTTGTGAAGAACACATCTCAAAAGCCAATCACAGATCTCAAGTTAGTTGTTGACAACCTTTCAGGATCATTGTGGGGGCTCAGTCCATGCCAAGAGAAGAATACATATGAGCTTCCTCAGTGGATTAAAGTACTAAACCCTGGTTCACAACTCATTTTTGTATATAATCAAGGAGGTTCACAAGCCAAGATTTCAATAAAGAGCTACCAATAACTGAGAGCTGCATGGGGAAGACCAATTATTACCCAATTTTCCAGAGGCTCTAATTCCCTCGCCAAGATATTTTTCTTTTCTTTTTCATGTTTGAACCATTGACAGTTGTAATTAACTTGGCAATGAAGATGCTATTCTGACATCATTGTAATTTGTGAATTATAATTGTTTTTATCTTCATTTTTGTTTCTTTTCTATTTGTCTTGTAAGCAACCAAATGCATTTACTTAATATGTTTACCATAGTGAGATAAATCGGAGCACCTAGAGATTCAAAACAAGAACTCACCAAATCATTACATCATAAACACTTTATCAGCAAATTTAGAACCATATTGTTGCATCTAAGCAAACACACAAGTATATGTGGTCGACCATTAATACAGTGATGAAGTAGAGTATTGTTCCCATAAAAAATATTTTAGTATATTACACACATATTTAATTTAGAATAACAAGATTCAATAATCTCCTTTTATTCCTTAAACTTTGTGCTTAGGCAAACTAAGAGAGAGTATTAACTAAATTAAACTATTGTGAAGTATTAATTCAGATAGTTTTCTCAAAAGTAATTGTAATTTATTATAACTATTGTAGGAATTGTAAAACATGTAATGAGCCCAAGAAATCATACGAAACACGTAGACAAAATTGGCTAGAAATTAATTAGAGAATATATTTAACAGCTACGAGTTATTTATCAATCCCGTTGAGTTATCCACTTAAATATATTTAAGAGCTACGAGTTATTTATCAATCCCGTTGAGTTATCTACTTAAATTGATAAGTTGATTTATTTGGTTCATTAGTCACATGGTTAAATTTACTCGTAGGAATCTTCCGAGCTCGTAGGCCTATTCAAGTTAATCTAACATCTTTATCTCTAGGGAATTAGAATTAACAAGCATAACTAATTCATGTATAATGACTAAGTAAGACGGGTATGTATATTTTATCATAACTGTGAATCCATTTCCCGAGGCCCGGGTTGATGAACTTGCGCTACTCAATACTACTGCAATGAAAAATTTTCTTCCCAAGTTCGATTCCAGATTCATAGATAATGTTTAAATTTTAGCTAGGCAACGAAATAATTAAGCACAAACTATGAATAAATAAATCAATATGATAAAAAAATATCTGTCAATTTAAGCTTCAAACTATAATATCCATGAAACTCCCGTAACCCTAGAACTTAGAAAACTAGTCACACATAATCATGACAATAATCATATGAGTGTTAAAAATTATAAAATTATAAAAAATAAAGATTAAGGGAACAAAACTCGATGAATTTCGCTCCTTGGATCCCTTAACCGTGCTTTTTAGCTCCCAAAAATCGAATTCCTCATGAAAAATTAGGTTCATGACCTTTTATACACGTTCATACAAAAATATCCTTGTCCAAAAAAAGCTAAATTCGGCATTTGGGAGGCCGGTGCACCGCGGCGTGACCCCAAACGCGCTGTACAAAATCAAAGTCCTAGAAGCACCGAGACGCGCCTCCCACCGCGGTGAACAACTTTTGCTGCTACTCTTATAGTGCAACAAGCACCACAATCGGTGACCTGCGCGATGAACTTCGTTAATTTTTAATTTTCTTCATGTTTTGGTTCCTTTTCGCACATTTTTCCTCCAGTTCACGTGCAGTTACTTGATACACATATATAAACATAATTTAGCGTACATAAAATGTCACAATGGGTGCTATAATTAGTGATAACGTAATAAAATGTGAGGCAATTAACATACTTTTAACTGAACTGACCATCCACACTTAAACTCTTGCTCATCTTCCAGCAATCTAATCTAATGTACTCTAACCTTAGGATTATTATTTGCCTAAAAAATGACTACTAATACCTGTCACATTAGCTGAGGAGGCGGAGAATGTGTTTCTATTCAACATATTTATATTTGTTGATATTGGTCCTCTATAAAGTTACATATCATCTACTGCCTGCTAGACTCAATTTGAGTAGAATTTAAATTCTTTCCTAGTGTATATTAATTCTCAGTGACAACACTAAAAGCATTTGCATTAGTATAACATGCTTTCCCTTCTTAGCCTTGAAATAATCCAGATACCCAATGATCTTATCACAATTTTTCTTATTAGGTCCCTTCATTTTACAAAATTTACATTAAACACTGAAATTTCTTACGGGAGGTCTGATAAGCATATGGTTTGGTAGTGTGTAAGGCTGTAGACTTATAGTTGTCATTCGACAGAAACGACTGCACATCTAAACCACTAGCTATTGCAATAACAAATATTTGACTTTCATTACTCATAATCATAGAATATCTTGGTTAGTTGTAGGCAATGGATACAACAATAAAACCTAACTTCTTGCTTGAGAATATGACTTCTTTTAACCCCGTTTGAAATCAAAACAAATTTCGATTTCTAATGTGCAAGAAATAATCTTTAAATTTTTCATAGTCACACAACCAAGAGGAGGAATCAGAGTCTCGTACTCATCCCAAAGGTCTTCGAGCCTTGAAGAGTAAACATAAACAAACACTACTAAAAAAATAGTCAAAATCCGATGGCAAAAAACTGATGGAATGCTTCGGCTATAAAATCGACGAAAAACCTGTTGGAAATTTGCCTTTGGCGGGGAGATGCGTCCACCCATCTTTGATGAATTAAATACTAGTTTTCCGTATGTTAGAGGCTTTGTCTCTTCACACATGCATAATCTACTAAGTGAGTAGATGACCGTAGGGCCAAAAATCATCAAATTTTGTTGAGAAATGAAAGAGATATTGGTCCATGAAGTAAGGTGTTTGAGACATGAAAATGTGGTGTGGGACAAATCTACCACATCGGTGGGAATAGGAAGAATTGCTCTCTATATAAGTCTCTAATTGGTAAAGGGTTTGGGACCCCAAGGGGTATCCCATGTGTTTAAAGGATGGAGGACCTAGATGTGCTTGGGTTCAAGGCTAAGCCCACATGCGCGCCGCCGCCCGCCAGTCCGGTCTCGGTCACAGGCTGTGGGGACTTTCTGATATTATCTTTTTGGACCCCAAATTGCTTAATATTTACAGTTTGGTCCCCAGAGTTTCTGGAAAGTTGATTTTGGGGTGACGGTACCGTTGGACTATTTTCTAGAGCATTAACTAGATATTATTTGGCTAATTAACTCCTACATTATCACCCTCCTTCATGTCCATAATTCAGCCTCTCTTGATGGCCATTAACTGCCATTACTTGGCTGTTTAATGCCCCCTAATGGTCATTAACAACCATGTTTTGGGCAGTTGATCAGCCCCTTCTCATGCTATATATTGATGTCTCATTTGGCTCAATTGGTGACAACAATATAGCACAGAAAAACAGATAGAAAACAACACAAAACAGTGGCGAAAATCAGCACAAAACAGTGGCGAAAATCAGTGCAAACTGTGACGAAAAACAGTGAGCAAACCCACACATATACACAAGATATACACAACAGGGACACACTATATACACAGAGACAAAAGAGAAGAGTAAAGAGAAACTCTTCCTTCCTTTTTCATATCTTCAGCAAGTCGCATATTTGTTTTCTTCGTCAGGCTCAACCTATTGGCTTTGTAGCGTTGAGATTAAAGTGTTGTTTTATCTTGGGAGACTATTGCCCGTTAACGTAAAAGCATATATACGGGATAATCTTCTCTTAAGGACAGAGGGCAATCACTCGACTCAACACACAACGTTGTAACCATCCAGATTTAGTTGTTTCTTGATTTCAGGTTATCAAGATTCAAGACACAACAAGCTTGCGGCAGTTTTGAAGATTGACCTATTTGTTCAACAAGATTCAATTTCTGAATATTGAATATTTGTTTATCCTTTCGAACATTTGTAATATTTATTTACTTTCCGTACTGCTTTATAAAGTACAATAGAGTACCAACAAAACCAACAGATTACGTCGGTTTTTTTCCAAAATTTTGAGCGTAACATTGCGCCAAAATTAATTTAATAAAACCGACAATGTCTGTCGATTTTTTTTAAATTTAAAAATTAAAATATATATAACTGACGGATGTCGGTTTCTTTGTTAAAAAAATTAAAATAATTTTTAATTAATAATAAATGAATTTTTTTAATTTTTTTTTTAAGAAACCGAATGCTTCCGTCGGTCTTCCTTTTAATTTAAATTTATTAGTTATTTCGGTCAAATGACCGGTCAACTTTTAAAAAAACAGCCGGAAGCCATTGGTTCTTCCGTCGTTTTTTTAAAATTAAAAATACAACACCTAGTCGACCAGAAACCAAAAAATCCATTTTGCACTCTTTCCCAACCAAAAACGAAAAACCCACCAACAGATCGACCTCGCCGCCGGAAACCCCCCACCCGGGACCGGAACCCCGACCCTCCCCAGACCGTTCCCCATCCCCAAAAAGTGAGGTTAGTATTCAAATTATGACTTAAATTTCTTTCAATGTTATTGTTATTTTAAGATTTCAGATTCAATGTTAATGTATTAGTGTTTTTAGGGTAGTTTTCCATTAATTTAAGGCTTTATATTAGTATAAACTTGAATTTGTTAAAAAATTAGAGACTTTATTTGTGAAAAAATTATAATGATGATGTTTCTGATTTTTTAAAACTAGTTTCTAGACATGTGTATCCCAGGATAATAGTATAAACTTCTTAAAATTATACAAATAATATTGGAATATGTTTGTGATGAGTTACACTATATTTGAAGGGAGAGTTTTATAAGCTTAGGATGAATAGTGAGTCTATTCGACCGACTAAGTTGTTGAACATAAAATGATTAGATATCATTTGAGCACCTAAATTTGTTATGTAAATATGATTGTCATGCCATATATTCAACTTATAATGTTCTTGATTTTTTTATAATGTTTTAACAACATATAACTTGCAAACACTGCACGTGTAGAAATTTTGCCTTGTCTTTACGAAGCTGTAGTTTTCTTCCTTTTAAAATGCATACACATTACGAAGTTATCCAATGAAAGTAGTAGTTTGTAGTATAACATCAGAAATCAACCAGATGTCCTTAAATTCCAAACTTTTAAGCATAATGATGATATGTATATCATGAGTTCAATAAATCGTACCTTAAAATAATTCCCATAATTCATTAAGAAACTTTCAATATCATATTGAAAAAGAATCAATAAACCCATCATTGTATAGAGATAACCCGGAATACACTATAGAATTGCATTTGTATTTCAAAACACCAAGTCGTGATCCCTATTAATTTGCATAATAATATGGTTCCTCACAAATACAGAAGACAGAATTAAGAATATAAATATAATTCACGTTAAAAATGAAAAATTGGAATAAGAAGAAGAGAAGAAAAGAGTAAAGTAATTATTCACGTATAACAATGCTGAGAGAAGCAAGTCCGAAAAACATATTAACTGTTAGGAGCTACATGCAAAACACCGACAGATGAATTGATTCATTTTAACCTTATTAAGCCTTTCACACATAATTCACTTCATCTGGCTAAAAAGTGGCTCTTCTTCCGGTTGATGTCCTCCTTTTCCCTTTTTACATTTCTCTTTTGGTAGCTTACATAATTATGTGGGATATAATTCAGAAAATATTCACTAACATGACAAATGAGAACCACTTGGGACTCTTTAATGTCTGATAATAATTAATGGGTTCTAAAAAATACGCGCACCTCCATTGAGCACACATGACCAACTACTTAATACTACGCAGGCTCATCTATGTACCGTTCCAAATCCTAATGAAAATCACATACGTTGTGCATTAATTAATCCTAACCAAATATTTGTATCAACCGTGTACTAGAAAGATCCCATAAAATCCACACACCATAATTAGAATATATCTCATATCTCATATATTTTGTAAATATTTAGTGATGTATAATTATGATAAGGCTAGGATTCTTATTGTATTAGAGTTATACATATTGTACACTATATATATTTTGTATTAATAAGAAAGACTACCCAAGGGAATTGATACAATCTCACATGGTATCAAGAGACAAAATCATAAAAATCTAAAGTCTTTCCCTACTCCCTATTCTCGCCCCCCCCCCCCCTTCTTTCGGTTTTAATGGATTCTTTTTCCCCCGATGCTTCCGCTTCCTCCCCGGTCGTCACTCAAACACCACCCACAACCCTTTCCTCGCCATCGTTCCATCCAGCTCTCGCAGTTACCAACATCAAGAATTTTATTCCTTTAATTCTTGGCCAGGAAGATGGCCAATTTGGTCATGGGTGGAACTGTTTCGAATTCATGCATGTGTATATCACGTGCTTGACCATATTGACGACTCCATCCCTCGCCCCCGTTAAATTGATGACACAACTTGGCGTCGTCTCGATGCCGTAGTCAAACAATTGATCTATGACACAATCTCTAAGGACTTACTTCACACCATTATGAAAACCGGTGCATCCGCTCGTGAGTTATGGATAGGGCTGTTCAAAAATCGGTCCGGACCGACATAATGGACCGAACTGGACCGGACACAAGACAACCGATCCGGTCTTCGGGTCGGGAATTTTTTTTTTTGGGTTCCGGTCCGGTCCTGTCCTGTCTAAACCCGAAATAACCTGGGACTGGACTGGACCGGACCGAACCGGACCCGGTTATAAAAATAAAGAAATCCTTTACGTTAGGCTATAGTCGATTTTTTACTAAGATTAAGTTCCCAATTTAGTTAAATTATTAATTTATTATTATATTCTCAAGGAAATTATATCATTTATATGAGATATGACGGCTAATGACGGCTACGAAGCAAATCGCAATTAAAAAACCCTTGAATACCAGCACTAGCAGCCTGTCACTTCATGTCTCTGCCAACCTCTAATTCTTTACTTTAAATTTTTCCTTCCAATTTTCCAACTCTAATCCCTTAATCAGTTTACAGCGTGTTGCCGACATTGTCGCATTGCAGGCGGTTTCTCCATCAACAACAGTAAGTCAAGATTATAATTTATTTGCTTCCCATGTCTTTTCATTTGGTTAATGTTTGTTTAATTATTTAGTTTATATTTTTTATATGTCTCTGCTATGAATTGTGTGAAGTTATGATTAAAATTGATTATTAGTTCTTTCAAAAAAATTATTTATTAGTAATATTATGTTAAAAAAAATCATTTATTATTGTAGCACATCATTAGATTCATACTGTATATTATACTACATTAGCGTATTATAATTTATTTTCTTCCCATGTCTTTTCATTCTTCTTATTTTCTTATACTTTAATTGCATTTTTTTTGGATCTCTACTGCCCATGAACCGTATCCGTATGGTCCGTAGTGATAAATATTAAGCTTCAATACATGAATTTTGATCAAAGTTAAAAGAGATTAAATTAGTCAAATTACTTCAACGTACCAGATTTATAACAAAGCTAATGCAAATCAAATTGAACTTTCTTTAGAACCGGTCTGATCCGATCCAAGACCGCTAATTGCCGGTCCGGTCTTCAGTCTTCCATTTTATAATTTCCGGTCTTCGGTCCGGTTCGGTCCAGGTTTGGACCGGTGAACAACCCTAGTTATGGGCACGTTTGGAAGAAATCTTTCAAGACAACAAACACACCTGTGCCGTGTATTTGGAAGAACAATTCAACAACACTCGTCTTGAGAATTTTTCAAACATGTCTGAGTATTGCAAGCAGTTGAAACTGGTGGCAGACCAATTATCCAACGTTGGAACGCCCGTCTCTGAAACAAATATGGTCTTACAATTGGTTGCAGGCCTACCGAAGGGTGAATATGACACCCTCGCCACTATGATACAGCAGGCTGATCTCTTACCAATTTTAACAAGGCTCGTTCGCAACTTTTGTTGGAAGAAACCCGACGTGCAAAGCAAGATGAGGACAATCAAAAGGCGCTTGCCGTTGAAACGCCTGTCCAAAACAACATTGCCGCCACCCAACCACCTCCGCCGGAAAACAATCAACCCCGGAACAACCGCGACGGCAGGGGCCGCGGCGGTAAAGTAAGGGGGAAAGCCCACCGCGGCCAGATTACAAGTGCAAGGAAGAAAAATATATTTTTTTTAAATAAAAAACTTAAGCTGAGTGGATCGTAAATAGAGAAAATTTCTACTCCCTCAGTTTGTTCCGCTCCATTTATCATCTCTACGTAAAAGAGAGTATATCCATCTTAAGTCTTCTTCAAAGTAAGATGGAACGAACCAAAATGCCGTACCGAAAACCTGTTCAAATTAGGTTTCTCCTTCTACCAACATCATAATGTCATCGTGGAGAAGTAGTTGATGATATGTGCATAATCAAAACAAAGCAACAACTCACTTGAAAGAGAAGTTCCATTTGATAGACATTATATAGCAGTAATATTATGTGCATTTAGTAGATATTTAGTTTGTATTAACTTAGTTAAAAGAATGAACTTACAACTCTTCAGATTCTTTCGTTTTCACACCAATGAGAGGAAAAATTCGTTTATATAAGCTAGGTTCATCTATTCATGTATTAGGTATAAATCAATAACTTATTTATTTATTAAATGATATTATTGTCCATCAACATTTCAAGATTATTTTAGTGTTATTTTGATTTCGGGATTCCCACCTATAAAATAGTATGATTAGGGATGGCAACGGATCAGATCTGGACCGGATCCTACTAGATCCAGATCCAGATCCAGATCCGTTTTTCATACCTGAATCCAGATCTGGATCCAGATCCGTCGGGTCCATAAAAATCATATCCAAATCCGGATCCATTTGATCCACCGGGTCCACGGATCGGATCTAGATCCACATTTAATTTTTTTTGTCTTGCTAAGAATGTAACCTTGCTAAGATTTTTTTTTTGAGTTGACAAACGATTTTTACTTAGCTAATAGTTTACTGTGTTTCAATTTTGAAATGTTCATATGAAATATTTTGTTCGTTGTCTCGTTTTGATTGT
Source organism: Anisodus tanguticus (assembly GCA_034509755.1). NCBI lineage: Eukaryota > Viridiplantae > Streptophyta > Magnoliopsida > Solanales > Solanaceae > Anisodus > Anisodus tanguticus. The sequence continues at coordinate 46,066,468 of CM067556.1, forward strand.
GAGCTATTAATTGAAAATGTTGGACAATGACAATAGTTGTGGAAAATGCTGACTAGTATTTCCACAATGCAGAACTTGCATGTGCTTGGAATCTTCACAAATAAAGTGAATATAATTTTAACTACTTGTCTATGGAGATGTTAGTCATTCACTATAACATTGATTTTATTATCGAAGTTACCTCTTTATTTTTTGGTTTTTGAGTTAACGCGGGGATAAATTAAACTTGTTTTGAGAATTAAACTTGCAAGGATGTACTTAGCAATTTTAAGAAAATACTTTTAAAATTACATTCTAGGTTATGAATATATTTAATAAAAAACGGATCCACGGGTCGGATACGGATCTCAAATACATGATCCAGATCCAGATCCAGATCCGATCCGTCAGAAATGGATCCGGGTCCGATCCGGATCCGTCGGGTCCAAATTTTGAAGATCCATATCCTATAAAACGGATCTGGATTCACCGGGTCTAGGATCCACTGCCATCTCTAAGTATGATCTTAGATTCTTGCGGGATTTCTTCATTAAAGTCATGATTTGTATTGTAAAATTGGAACTTTAAGCCCTAAGTTGAAATTATAAAATTCTTCTAATCGGAAGTCGGATTTGAGTCATTTTTCATGATTTAGACTCTATGGGATATGGGTAAACAAAATTAGATGTGAAATTATAGTTTTACCCTCAGAGGCTAGGGATTGGCTTTTGGGTCACTTTTTGGATTCGAAATATTAGTATAGCAATACGAGTGTCTACGGACTCGTATGCTTGTGTAGATTTCCTATTTGAACAGATTTGGATCGTTCGTAAGCTTTACAAAAGGTCAAGGCTTTATTTTGATCGCTGGGCTTCAAAACAAGGCAAGTTGAGACCTTACTTGACTCTAGTTAAAGTGTGTGGTTGGTAAATTGTCACGATCTGATTTACAAAGCCGTGATGACACTAAGTCACACCAAGTAAGCCAACCATAACCCATTAAATTTAAGTAATTAAGAGAGATAATGTGGAATAAGTAAACAAGCCACTTTCCAATATTAGGCTTCTCATCACATCGCTTAGCCAATTTTAGGCTCACATTACATGTCTCTAGCCAACCAAACTCATATCCAACACATCACACTGTTCGGAATTATTTTCCTCGAACCGCGCATATGTATCCACAAGTATAATATGGATGATATATCATATGAAGCATGAATATGACATGCGCAATAATAAACAACCAAGCTATGCAATAAAGATTCATTCTTTAGCAGCTCTTATCGACGGAGTCGTTTGGCACCTCGATGTCGACTCATCACATCCTGGGGTTGAACCTTTTGGTATGTATTGCCCCCTAACTATAGATCAGATCCACCAGACAAGAAACTCAATTCCGCACTGCTGCTGAGCTATCGGATTACAGGGGTATTGGGCGTGATGGAGGTCCCACCTTAGTGAATGTGATGAGCACTTGGGTGGGTACTGATGTATTATGCTTTGGGGGATCATACATAGATTGATCATGACTGATGTTATGTAGGCTTGTTGCCATATTTGATCTTACTTATGATTGTTGATTAGAATTACTCATCACTCTATGCCTCCTGATGTGAAAAGACTGATTATGTGGAATTGTATGTTATTGATAATATTGAAGCAGGTCTTATTCATCTCATGAATATGATTTTATCTCATTCTTCATGATTACTTACTTTATTTACCGTTATATTCATACACTCATATTATCCTGATATTGGAATGTAGTTAGTTATGGAATGTTGTTGGTCCAATGAGACTTGAAAACAAAGGTAAATGATATTGTTATGAGATGATTTGGATATTGAGATGATTTAGATACTGAGATGATGTGAATTGAAATGGATCAATAAATGAGTCCATGGTTTGATGCTCTAGCCAGTCCGATGGATCATTCTGGTTGGTTGTGAGCGGTATATGGACTTCACGTGTTCCCTATGGGTCATGACTACGAGGAAAAGTTTGGTGGCATATGTATACCAGGTTTAGAAGATGGCCTGTGTATTGCATTACATCATATTTCATACCATTGTATTCATTTCATTTGCATCATATCCTAAATTGTTTGTTGGTGTGTTTATTTGTTATGTGTTATTATATATTACAAATTGATAATGGTTGGTGTTCCCAGTGTAAACTAATGTTAACAATTGGATCTACATCGGTCCCTTATTCAGTGAGTGAAGATTGAATCCTAAAAAGGATAATTTCCTTGTTTAATAAAAAGTCTAGAACATTAATGAAACACTGTACTTGGTGGCGTAAATATCATTATGTGTGAGTTTAGATGTGTTTAAGTTAATCCTAAAAAGGGAGACTTATGAATGTTTTCACTTATTCGAGGTAAATAGGCATGCTCGAGAGCTTTTATGCATAAGGGTTTATAGTGTGTGAAAACTTACTAGGTGTGTGAGTTAGAGGTAATATACGACTAATGGACTTAAGAAATTGTTATGAAGTAGGGTATGTATCGGATATGTGCTTATGTGAACAGTCTGTGATGGAGTTGTTTTGCTTAAGTGTTTGATTGTCTATATTTGGGATCCATTAGTGTTATGTGGATAGATTAAGATTTGGTTTAGGCCATTAGATAGAGTGTAGCAGATCTGATCCTATATGTGATACGTGGTTTTCGTGCTCTGAGATGGCTTGGGTGTTAAACATAATTGCAATCTTCTGGTGTGATTGTATGTTGATAATGACTGTGTAGTATCTAGGATACCTATGAGTCAACTCAGTTTTTATATTTGTTACATGTGATCTATCGTTGTTGGCCTATGATGCGTACAAGCGTACGATGTGTACTCATACTACACTTGTTTCATCTTTTATATGGATGCATGTTTAGCTATTGGTTCAGTTTACAACATTCGACGTTCGTGGAAGCATAGGGCAGGCTACATATCCTATCAGCAGCCCTGATCTCCCTCTATGTAGTAACACTGTTCTTATTGTTCCAATGCAGTTATTAGTATTAAATTATTAACTGTATTATATTCATAGTTGCTCTTTTACAAGTCAGACCAGGTTCTGGGAAAGGATGTATGTAAAGGATATTTGATATTTATGAGTTTTCTAATGACGCAGTTTTAATTTTTCCATAATTCTTACTATTCCGTAATGTTCAAATGATTTTTTAAATGATTTTGGCGATAGTTAGCCTACCAGGAGGATAGTGTAGGTGTCATCATGACCCGGGGTTTGGGTCGTCACACAGACATTAATGTTAATTTTTCTTCAAGTTGTAATAACTATAGACGCTCTTGTACGAGTTAGACTAGGTTTTGGGAAGTGTATTGTCATGTACTTGGTGTTCTTAAACATTTTTATGGAAAGTCAGTTTTAGTAGTAATTCATCATTGTCTGCTTTTATTTCCTTAAAATTGATTAATGATTTTGGGGATGGTTCGCTTACCAGGGGATAGTGAAGGTGCCATTATGACCCGTGATTTAGTTCGTTAGAAGTTGGTACCAGAGCTCTAGGTTCACCGGTCTCATGAGTATAAGAGCAATGTCTACTAAAGTATTGCGGATTGGTACGTAGATGTTCGTACCCATCCTCGAGAGGCTATAGGACATTTAGGAAACTTCCGTTCTTTCATTCCTTTTGTGCTACTTCATTCAAATTTGTATCTAAAACTTCTTCAGCATATTCTATCATTGATGGTCAGAACACGCTCTTAAATTTGTACATGAGTGGTTCAATATGACGTCTCATGGTGGGGTACAAGATATGTCACTATGATACTAACGCTTGACCAAGTTCAGTTTTCAGCTATGATTCGAAAGATCAGTTGAGTGTGGTTATGATTAAGACTCCTTAGTTCGGTGATATCCTTAGAAGGTGGGAATGATAATACGAAGGCGTAAGGAAAAGAAGTTGAATGGATCAATCTCTTCTATATGAACAGAAACATTAGTATCTAACGTGCTCTTCAGGATGAGGTTGCAAGATGTACAAGGTTGGATGTCGTATAAGGTTATGAATAGTTAAGTTGGGCTTCGACATGACAGAATTGTAGTAGTGGAGTAATAACTAGTGGTTTGTGGGTTCCTTCAGGAAATGGCTATTTTTTCTAGGTCAGGTGGAAAGGTTACTTGTCACGGGTGAAACTTAAGAAAATAGATAGCCGTCATTCTTCAATAAAAGGTGTGTTCATAGGGTCAATTGGTGTTTCGAAGTTAGTGATAAAAGGGGATCGTTGAAACCAAGAGTTTGTTGATTTTAGAGTTATGTTGCGGTTATTTAATGTAGAGTGGATGTAAGGGTTCATGGATGAGTAGGTATGTTTGATTACATCGTAGGCTAATGGGAGACAGTGATCGACTAATAGGAATAACTGTATCGCTGGCAGGGGAGAAGTTTTATTTCTACGGAGTTACCGGATGTTGCATCTAGTTTTTGATAAGGTTGTGGGCCTGGTTTGTAAAAGTTAATACTTGAGAATTTTCTACGATTACTAGTGGCATGACTTTTTGGAGTTGATTGAATGAAAGGAATAATCACACGATTTGTTAGAGGTTTTTTGGTTCGATGAATAAGGCAAGAGGTGGTTTTTCGAGGGCAAGCATCATTTAAGGGCCTCAAGTAAGGTGTTAGTCAATATGGACATTTATGGTAGCAGATGATGATGGTTTTGAACTAATTCAAGAGGTGAAGTGCATTTTGGAAATTGAGTTAAGGATCAGGAACATCGATTGAAAACTAAGAGAGGTGAGTTCCCTGTAGAACATGTGGGTATCAATGTTGGACTATGAAACAAGGGTGGAATAAGGACTCTTCAGTTAAGGAATTTTGATAAGGGCACTTCGATGGAGCTATATGAGAACGTTAATAGGATTGTGTCTATGGTAATTAAGGACCACCCTATGAATTATGGGAAAGGTCGATAATGGTTTGGGGTATTGCATAGATAATAATTGATTCTTGTTGGGATATCTTGAGTCGGTCGGTATTTTCTAGTGGAAAGACTTCAGGTGATGCATCAGATATAGAGAAGTTTTCAGTTTTGAAGTTTGAGTTAGGAAAGGGAAACTTCGGTTGTCTGAGTAGGTGGTACACTACTATCTCCAGGATTGGCTCAACTATTTTGCAATATTTATAATATTACGATACATTCTTGAGTGGGTTTGTGTGATGATCGGTCAACATTGGTGAATGTGATTTGAAATGAAATATGGAAACTGAAGCATTAAGACAAATGCATGGTTGATCTAAATTGGGAGGAGTAAGGTACATTTCGGGAAAAGAAAGGAGTTGGATTCAAAGTAGCAGGACTACTTATGTCGGGTGTGGATTATGGTGGCATTGGGTTTCATCTTTCAGACGAGGTGAGGTTGTGTTCATGATAGTAGATTATGTTGAAGCATTATGGACTAGATAACATGAATGAGCACTTAAATACTAAAGACTTGAGAGTAAATGCACAAGGTAAGGTACATGGATTGTAAGGTTGATACATTAGAATTTGGTAAGGCTGGTGAATTGTGAGATTCGATTCATTTTGGTTTGTTATAGTGTATCGAGGTATTACAATTAGAGATTTGATGGGTGAAGGTGTAGTAAAGAAGGCAGCAGATTTTACAATGAGGTGTTCGGAGTTGTGGGCGAGTTAAGAGAATGTACAAGGAGGATTTGATGTATTTAGCGTTCATGGGGTTGTATCAAATTTGAGTATCGGGTGGAAGTTAAGAAACATTAAGATTACAATCATAAGGTATAGTTCTTCGGTACTAAGTTGATGACTTAGATAGAATCCAACTTTTGGAGTCATGGGTGACGACACATGATTCAATATTCATGAGAAAAGAGACGAAAAAGGTCACCACAGGCTTATGGAAAGCCTACTAGTTATTTTTGGAATCATTTCGGGTGGCTATCAAAAATTTGAACACTTTATTATAGGCCAGAAATTTTCAATTAGGGCCGAGTGGCCTATGTTTATATTGCCTGGAGGACTTATAGTTATTCTAGTAAACCACCGATAAGGGTTCGTTGGATTTTAATTCGGAATGGAGGTATGACAATGTTACCAGTTCTCATTGAAGTTTTCAAGTGGACTTGATAATATTTTGTTGATGGCAACTATTTGGATAGTTCCAAAGAGTTACATCAATACTTGAAGATGTATTGAGGAGGTGCAAATGGTTATTGAAGTCCTTGACTAAATCAATTGATTTTCTATGTGCTCGGAACGACAAGGTAATCTTTAGGGTAATGCACATAGTATGATCATTGAAGATTAAAATAAAGTGGGCCATGTGTTTCAACTCAGTGGCTGCAGCCCGACAGAAAAAAACTAACGAAATCGGAATTAGCACAATCAGCTTTGGATAAGATCAATTTTGATAAATTGCTTAGAGTTTTCTTAGATAAAACAAGGATTATTCTTTGGTGAAAGGAAGTCATGATTTGGGCTTGTGGCGTGTCTATGTGTTTCTAAGGAATCTATATATGAAGGACGACATTAGAGGATGTGAAAGAAGGAGTAGTAGAATCAAAATATTTCATCGATATAGGGTGTACTATGGTTTTGGACTACAACTAAAGGATCGTAGTGTTTAAGGAGATAGTTATGGAATCAATCGAACGCATATAGAGGTGTGGCTATAATCAAATAAGATATTTTGAGCAGAGTCGGTTCTTATATTCGAGGATCGGATGTGAAAGCAATTTCAGGAATGAAGAAATGGAAATTCGGGTCATTAAGCTAAGTTAATGCTAGTTTTGACCGATGATCTGAACAAGCGGTGCTATCGGCATACTTCTTGCTTGTGGAAATTTTCATCAGGTCATAATGGAGACTCCTTGGTTTCTCATTAGCTTTCATACTTTTCTCTATCGTTCGGGGATGAGTGATTATTTAATTGGTATCTAATGTAACGAACCGTTTGGTCGTTTTGACTTTTAAGCTTCTTTCCCCCAAAATGCCCTTCCTGTAGTTCAATCTCGGAGTTTTTGACTTGCTTGAAAAAATTGAAGTCAAATGGATATCATTTGGTTCACCTTGGGAGAAGGTTTCACTTTTGAAATTTCGGCATTTAATTAGTTGAATAAATTGTTAATTTTTGGAAAACATGCTCTGATTAGAGATTTGAAGATTCTGTTAGATTTAAAATATTATTTATGACCTGTAGAAATTAATGGAACAAATTTTAAAGTTCGTTTGGTTGGATTTTGACAATTATATCAGTTTTAGCACTTAATATGCTTATATTTAGTGAAAAGATGCTCATGGGAAAAAATAAAGACTCGAATTCGAGATTTGTTGGTTCCATTAGCTTCGTATTGATGTTTATGACTTGCAGGGATGGGTGGTGCAATTCGCACAGCTTTTAGAGGAGTTTGGTATAAGGAAAAGGATATTTTGGAAATTCTTAAGTTAAGAAATGAAGGAGTTTGACCAAAGTCAACACCGGGGGTAAATGAGTCTGTTTCAAAGTTTTGTCGATTCCATTAGGCCCGAATGTGATTTATGACTTAGTCAAGTCGTTGGTTCAGTTCCTAAGAAGTGTGTGATTTAGGTGGTTAGCTGAGAAACTAGCTTTTGAAATGTTTGGAGTTGACCACGATCAACAGCAGGTCCTTACAGTCTCATTTGGGTGTTTTGAGGGTTCGAGCAGGTCCGTATGATGATTTTCGACTTGTCCATAATTTTGTGTGAGATTCTAATGAGTTTCGGATGAAGTTGGGTTATGACGCGCTCTTATTTGAGGTTTAAGCATCGTTTCTTTGGACATAAAAGGTACCACATTGAGAAAATGAGCTCTTAATGGTGTTTTTATTGAACCATCAGATCCGGATCGTAATTATGAAGCCATAGCAAAAAGAATCATCGAATTCGGACGTCGTATTTGGAAGTTATGCCCATTTTGGTGTCAGAACAAATTGTTAGTGCAGGTGCATCGCACTTGCGAAGTTGGGTCCGCACCTGAGACACCGCAGGTGCGGACATGACATTAGGCAGGCTTCAGGTGCAATCTTTTGGCCGCGGAGGCATAAATCCCTGTGTATTACAATTCAGACTACGTTCGTTTAGTATTTTAAGAATATCTTTAGTTTTAGAGCTCCGTTTGAGGTGATTGTTGTGGTGTTGTTCTCGTATCAACAAGGGGGTAAATATCTAACCTTTATTTCGATGTTTCCTCAAGATTATTTCCATTAGTTATCGATTTATTCGTGTTTGGTCGGGGAAAATTGGGGATTTTAAACCCTAAGTTGAAATTTGAGTTTTCTTCAATTACTTATGGTTGGATTTGAGTAAATTCTAGGTTGTTGGTTTGTTTAATCCTTGGGTAAACTATTTCTAACATAAATTTCAATTTCAATCCGGAGTTTTTCAAATATTCGATTTATGGGTTTTGACACAAAGTATGTTTTTGATAAATTCATGAAATTGGAGGTTCAATTGGGATTAGAACTCTATGAAATGTAGGATTATGACAATTGGGATTATGGATAACATGTTTCTAATTTAAAATTCCAATTTTGCCTTGTGGGTCCGAGGTCACTTTTTGGGTTTCGAGCTAAAGTATAGCAATATGGGGGTTGTTAGAGTCGTGTGAACCCGTAGAATACTGGTTTGGTAATATTAAACTCAATTTCTCAATAAAATTACCATTTTGACCCTCGGGGTTTTGGATGATGTTTTAGATTTACTTTTGACCCCCAATTCCTTATGTAACGACCTACATGGTCTTTTTTAGCTAAAGATTATTATTTGACTAAATTACTCTTCCCATAGACTTTGGATGAGATTTGTGACACACGGAGATGGGTAGCACATATCCTGAGGTACCTTTATGTGATTTTTAGAAGAAAAAATGAAAATGAAGATTTTAGAAATAATAAGTTTGACCCAGAGTTGACATTCGGGTATATGGGTTCATTTCTAGGTTCCGTCACTTTTGGTAGTTACAGAGGATCATTTCTGACTTAGTCGATCATTGATTCACTTCTCGAGACAATCATAAGTATTCTATGACTCTTTTTGTAAAATTGTGAGATTTGGATGTATTGGGTGATTTCGTAGAAAAGTATGTTTTAGCTTAGTCGTATTATAAATTTGAGAGCGCGAGCGAGTTTGTAGCACCATTTACCTTAGGGTAGCATGTTTGGTATGTATTCAGGGATCTCGGGTATTTGGTAGAGAATTGGCTAAGTTTCTTAGTTGCTAGTTTCTGATATGCCGCACCAGACTAGCCATTTTTGTGGATCCGCCTCTGTGGAGTTTGGCTCGCAGAAGCGGGTCTTGTCTAAATGCGAGGTTTTTGCTTCGGTGGACATTTTCTCGCAGAGGTGATCCGCCTCTATTGAGTCGTTCCCGCTCCTGCGCTCATCCAGGATTTTTAAGTTGTTCTGGCCCAGCGGCCTATTTTCTGCTGAAGTGTATCCACCTTGGCAATGTCGATTCTGCCAAAGCGGAATTGTTGTTTTCTGAATTAGAATTTAATGCCCAAAAGTAATTTCACTTTCCCAAAACACTTTTCTTTGGATTGGAGCTCGGTAGAGAGGGATTTCTTGGGTCATTTTTCCATCCCTTTTCATTGATTAAGTATCATTTGGGGTTTCTAGTCCTAGTATAATTTCTAATTTGGGGAAGAATATAACATAGGTTTCCATGCTAGAATAAGAGACCATAAATCATGATTTGGGGATTGATTAAGGTTTATATTGTTGTGATTTTGTAATATAGTATTGGGTAATGATAGAAGATGATATTGTGATGGTTAATTTGATATTGGAACCCTTTTGATATTGAGGTAAAACCTAGGGTTTGAATTGAGTCTTTTTACATAATCATGTAATTGAGGGTCCAACCATGATTAGCTTTCAAATTAACTTAAGGATATGATTCCATAGTATGATATATTACTTTTTAAGTAATAAAGTTCCAATTTTGCTACCATGGGCTTGGGATCCACTTTGGGGTGTATCTTTATATTGTTTTCTAAGGACTAAGTCCTTGTGTTTGTATGAGATTACTTATTAATGTAGAATCAATGTGTTAGACTATGAGTATTATGAGGCACTTCGCAAGGGCAAGGACTGTGTTTAGGACTGAGGTTCGTGGAACCTGCTTGGCTTCGAGGTAAGTTACAGTTTATCTTTATAGACTCTGATAGAAGTACCTAGTCACTATAAATATTGAGAGGTATTGGGCGTGTTTGAGGGTCCCACCTTAGCGGTACATTTCCCCTTTTTGTTTCTCTCCATTTGAGGATGAATGTTTGTTTAATTTATTTATGATGTAATGACCCGCATGGTCATTTTTAGCTAAAGGTGCTTATTTAACTAAATTACCCTTCCTGTAAACTCTGTGTAGGGTTTATGATGCAAGGGGATGGGTAGCACAGATCTTGAGGTACCTTTATGTGATTTTCAGAAGAAAAATATAAAATGAAAATTTTAGAAATGATAAGTTTAACCCAAAGTTGACTTTTGGGATATGGGTTCGTTTTCAGGTTCCGTCACTTCTGGTAATTTCGGAAGGTCATTTATTACTTAGTCAAGTCATTGGTTAACTTTGCGAGGCAATCAATGTATTTTATGACTTTTTTTGTAAAATTGTAAGATTTGGATATATTGGGTGATTTTGTAGAAAAGTATGTCTTAGCTCGGTCGTATGAGAAATCTGAGAGTGCGAGCGAGTTTGTAGCACTGTTTATCTTGGGATAACATATTCGATTTGTATTCGGGGGGTCTCAGGAGCATTTCAGGTGTTTGGTAGAGAATTGGTTAAGTTTCCTAGTTGTTGGTTTCTGGTATGCCACACGAACGGCCTTCAAGCCGCATCTGCGAGTCGGCCTCAACGGAGGTTGCCTCGCAGATGCGAGCTTTGTGTGAATTTGAGGTTTCCACTTCTATGGACATTTTCCCACAGAGGCAATCCTCTTCTATGGGGTCGTTCCCGCGCCCATTCGAGATTTTTAAGTTGTTCCAGCTAGGCGGCCTATTTTCCGCTGAAGCGTCTCCACCTTGGCGACGTCAATTCTGCTTCGGAAGCGGAATCGTTGTTTTTAGAATCAGAACTTAATGCCCAAAAACAATTTCACTTTCCCAAAGGATTTCTTGGGTCATCCATCATTAATCTTCTTGGAGGTAAAATTTTCATCCCTTTTCATTGATTAAGTATCATTTGGTTCTTCTAATCCTATTAAAACTTCTAATTTGGGGAAGAATATAGCATAGGTTTACATGCTAGATTAAAAGACCATAAATCATGATTTGGGGATTGATTAAGTTTATATTATTGTGTTTTTGTAATATAGTGTTGGGTAATGATAGAAAATGATATTGTGATAGTTATTTGATAATGGAACCTTTTTTTAAATTGGGAGAAAACCTAGGGTTTGAGTTGGGGTTTTTTACGTAATCATGAAATTGAGGGTCCATATCTTACTTTTGAGTAATAAAGTTTAGATTTCACTACCGTGGGCTCGGGGTTGATTTTGGGGTGTATCTTTGAATTATTTTTAAGGACTAAGTCCTTGTGTTTGTATTATAATACTTAATAACGTATAACCTATGTGTTAGACTACGTGTATTATCAGGCACTTCACAGGGTCAAGGCCTGGGTTGAAGATTGAGGTTTGTGGCACCTGCTCAGCTTCGAGGTAGGCTACAGTTTATCTTTATAGACTCCGATAAAAGTACGTAGTCATTATAAATATTGAGGGGTATTGAGCGTGTTTGGGGGTTCCACCTTAGCCGTTGTGATGAACGCTTGTGTGGGTACCGGTGTGAACTGTGTTGATGGGTGATTTGGGGTATCAGCCTTGGGCTTATTTCAACTACTATTATTTGGGCTTGTCACCATTATGTGGGCTTGTCTCCATTGTTGATAATTTCCGTATTTATTCATCACATTTCTTAAGATATAATAGACTGATTTATGTGGAATTACTGTTATAGAGTTTATGAAAGCATATGATATTCATCTCTTATACTTAATTGTATCTCATACATCCTGATTGCTTGCCTTGTTATTATCATTGCGTTCATACACTCATGGTTATGATGTTATTGAAAGTAGAGTGGTATGGAAATGTTGTGGGTCCAATAAGAATGGAAAGGTAAGGGTATATTATGAGATGGTTGGAAACATTGAAATGATGGAAATGATTGATATGGCTCCAAAGGAGTCTTGGGCTCTAGTCAGATACATGTGTTGAATTCCGGCTGGCTATGAGTGGTGTATGGACGGTGCGGGTCCCCCGTGGGTCATAGTTCATAGAATTTGAATGTATGTATACCGGTTGTGAAAAGGTACTAACATTTGCATTCATACCATACATTCATTTATATATTGATTAATTGTTGATTAGTTACGTGATTTGGACTACTTATTGGAACTTGGGTGACTTCATGATAAATGGATCTTGTTGATTGGTTCCATAATACCTGGATCGTTAGTTATTGAACTCTTATGTGAACAATGTGACTTATATGATTCATTGAACTACTTAGTATAGGGTTACTTGAGAGTTAACTTGATGTTTATTTCGATTATGTATCTTACGTCGTTGTAGGCCTATGATGCCTATGGGGGTACGTTGTGTACATGTGCTACACTTGCTGCATTCTTTTGAATGTAGATACAACGCCATCTACCAGTTCATGTTTTCATGGCTGAGTCTGAGTTGTAGGATTTCCTGTGTTCGGGGTGAGCATGCTTTCATTCAGCATGCCCTAGATGCTTTTCTCTTTATTTATGTCTTTACCTGAGTTCGAGAGACATTTCCAAACATTTAGACTTATTTTTGCTTTTTAGAGTTCTTGTATTATTGGCTAGATCTTTTTGGGGGTTGTAATAACTTATTATCATACTTGTTTTACGTATTTATGTTATGTTGAGCCAATTTTTATAATTGTTATGTTATTTCTGTTTTTAAAATTTTTGTTATATTGCTAATTAGGAAGTGGTTTGCCTACTGGTGGGAAAAGTGTAGGTGCCACCACGACGCCCGAAAGGGGTCGTTACACCTTACTAGACTTGTTTGGTATCAGTAGACTCATGTGTTAATGTAGAATTGATAATTGTTAGATATTGCTCATTCAGAGACGATACGAAAAGGAATCATGCAAGTCAAATAGTTCATGGAACTCGCTCGACATTGAGGTAGTGTATGGTTTATATTTTAGACTCTAATAGATGCTTGAAATGCTTATAATTTACGGGTATTTGGCGTGATGGGTGTCCCACCTTAGTGACTATGATGAGCACTTGGGTGGGTACCGGTGTATTATGTTGGGGATGATCACACTTAGGTTTGTTTCGTTAGATGTTATGTGGGTTATGATATCCGTATTTTAACTCATATTTGGTGTGTGTGTGCATTGATTTATCTCATCACTCTATGCCTCTTATCGTGGGAGGACTGATTACAGGGAATTATTATGATGTTGATTGCATTGAGGCTGGTGGTTATTCATCTCTTAAGAACTTGACTTTCAACTCATGCAACCATGATTACGTGTCATATTTATTATTTGCATTCATACATTCATATTATCATTGATATTGAGTTGGATCTGTTATGGAATGTTGTTTGGTCCGATGAGACCAGGAAATAAAGATAAATGAGTTTGATATGAGATGATACTGATATTGAGATTATATTGATACCGAGATGATATGATATGAAACGACTCGACAAATGAGTCTGTGATTTGATGATCTACCAGTCCAATGGATCATATCGGATATTTAAGAGCGGCATATGGACTCGCGGAGTCCCACATGGGTCATAGCTATGTGGCGACGTACAGTAGCATGTGTATACCAGGTTTGGAAATGGTCAGTTACATTGCATCACTTGCATTGCATAACATTGCATTAATTTCATTCTTATTGGTTGTATGGCTACATGACTTATTTGTAATTGAATTGATGAAAAGACTTCACCTTTGTGCTCGTATTTAAGAAAAGGTTAAGTAGTTGCACATTAATGTGATAAAAGAGTGAGGTTATGGTGATGTAGAGTCTAATGGACTTAAGATTAACCCATGAGGAACGGTCTAAGATTGAAGTGTGTTGAGTTCAACGTGATTAACTTGTGATGTGAATGATCTTCTTGATTTGTGAGTTCCGTCAAGTTTTCATTTTTAATAGGTTTATGTGTTAGGTAAGAACTAAGATGAAATGATCGTTATTGTGAAGTTGACTCAGTTTTTATGTGTTTTATATATTTTTTGTCGTTGTCGGCACATGATGCCTACGGGGGTATGTTGTATACTCATACTACACTTGTTGCATCTTTTATTTGGATACAGATGCAATTTATTGTTCTAGTCTTGACCCCCGGAGCGATCTTTGAAAGTTTAAGGGTGAGCTATCTGTCCCATCAACAACCCTGAGACCCCTTCTATTTTATTGTTTTGTTCTTACTTTCCAAGACAGGCATTGATGTTTACGAGTCAAACTAGATTTTGGGAAGTGTATTGTCTATGTACTTGGTGTTCTTAAACATTTTTATGAAAAGTCAGTTTTAGTATTAATTCATCATTTTCCGCTTTTATTTCCTTAAATTGATTAATGATTTTGGGGATGGTTCGCCTACCAAGGGATAGTGTAGGTGTCATCATAACCCGTGATTTGGGTCATGACATTTCAATCCCAGCAGTGCAGGGAGAAATCAGTATAGCTTTTCATTTTTTGATTTTCAATTTGTGGTCATAAAATTGTACTCTGTCAAAACTTGTATGTTAGACATAAAAATGAGCAAAATCAGTCCCAACATTCAAAGAAATATAAAAATATCTCCATATTTTTATAACATGGTGTCCATCGATTTGTTAACATCCATTTAAGAAATTTAGGAATGGCCACGTCCAATGCAGTTATTGTGGCTATTCTCATTACAATCACATTGTTAACAAAAATTTCTAAGGGAAAGAGAATTAATTATGGTGCTATCACGCGCAATCGCATCCCATGCAGTCATAGGGATAGAAGCTGGAGAAATTGTCTTAAATTCTTCAAAAGCCTCTGAAATCTGGGAAGTGCAATAAGGCTTAAATGGCTCTTGAAAATTTTACCCATGCGCTCCAACTTATCATCCTTAAAAGTTTGCTTTTAACCGAACCATATTATCATATTCTCTTTTGATATATTTTTGTTTTTTTATGACGTATCATCGTTTAAAATTTATTTTGCTTACTTCCCATGACAACTCATTATTTCAATCCCGACACATGGTGGTGGTCGGGGGGGGGGGGGATTAGTATTGCTTTTTTGTGTGCTTTTTAATTAGTTATCAATTTTGTTCACTCCGAGGGCAGTTATTGTGGCTGTTCTCATTGCAATCACATTGTTATCAGAAATTTCTGAAAGGAAGAGAATTGGATATGGAGTTATTGGAGGCAATGGCATCCCATGCAGCCGCAAGAACAAAAGCATGAACAATTGACTTGTAGGAAAACCGGCAAATCCCTATACATATGGTTGTGAGGCAACCAATCACTGCCGAAATGGAAAGGAACCGCCACCACATGTGGAAGGAGTCTCTACATTGAATGTTTCGTCGAACTATTTAACTTGAGTTATTTAATTTCTTACCCAAATCATGGGAATGTCCCAAGTAAACATTGTTCCTTAAGAGGAAATGATCTTTTGTGGCCACTGTGTAAAAATGAAAAGTTATGAATCTAAAAATAAATTTATAAACTACTACCAAACTGACCCATTTATTAGTTAGTCACATTTTTCTAAAAAAATGTACTAGCATTACATGTAATAGTGTTAATTATTACTCCACAAATTTGTAATATGAAAAATCTCTTATCCCATGTTCATATTTGTCACGACCCAATTAACTAAGCTCTGATGGCACTAATTTCTACTAAGTCAGTAAGTCGAACACAACCCATCTAGTAATTTAATCGAAAGAAACAATGCGGAATAATTAAGAAAATCAATTTAAAGTCTTAAATGTGTCTCATAATATAAAAAACACGGATAAAGTATTACAAATCTCAAAATTTGGTATCACTAGTACAAGAACTAGCTAAATAGGATTACTAGTCCGGGATATAACCCAAATACATGAATTGTCCAAATCAAAAGACAGGAAATAAGGATAGAGGAAGAATCGGTGCCATGGAATAACACTAGTAGCTCACCCTAAACTATCCGGATGGGCTCCTCAACATCATGCGAAGTCTCGAGATCCGCTTGTGCTAGTAACAGAATCTGCACATAAAAATGGTGTAGCCAGTGTAGCGTGAGTACGAGGAAACAATGTGTACGCAGCAGCATTGACCGACCCTAGCTAAAATAAAGACGAGGGTTGGTCTTCTGAATACCACTTTTACACTAAACTGCTACTAGTCTCATTTAAAGATTCAACCAACAATCATAAATACAAAATTACATACAAGAAACCTCTAAGTCCATGAATTCGTTCAAGTAGTCAAATAGGCATGATACTATGATTCAATAAGCAATTTAGACAAGTCAACCAAACAAGGAATCAATGATATGTTATGATATGCAAATGCTAAGGAAATTCAAAGCCTTTTTCCTTATCACCGGTATACACACGTTCAAATACTATGAATCATGGCCCATGGGGGACTCACGAGGTTTATATACCACCCGAAATCATTTTCCTTCGAGTTCCTTAGCCAACATTAGGCTTCCAATCACAACACTTAGCTAACTTTAGACTCACATTACCAGTCTATATCCACTCGGAGCTCATATCAATCATATTACTTAGCCAATATAGACTCACAATACCCGTCTCTACCACTCGGGCTCATATTAATCGCATCTCTCCATCCGAAACCATTTTCCCTAGGACCCCACATATGTATCCTCAAGTTTAATATGCATGAGATACCATATGAAAGCATTAATATGACATGCGCAATAATAAGAAGCCATTTTTAATTGCAACCTTGGTTTATGCTAAGTGCAATGTTGTTGAGAGATTGTTGTTGTGGGATGATATTTATAGCTTGGTTAATCAAATACAGTTTCAATGGATGATTAGAGGTAAGTTTAATATCATTATAAATGAAGAGAAAAAGATTGGAGGATTGCCTATTCATGCTGCAGAATAAGAAGACTTTGTCTTCTGTATGAACTCTTGTGAACTAGCTGAGGTTGAATTCAAAAGTAGTCCTTTTACATAGTGGAATGGGAGAGTAGGTCATGATTGTATATTTAAATGATTAACAAGGATCTTGGTGAATTAATCATTCCAAGACATATTTGCTAATCTTAGTATGAAGTATTTATCATGGACTGGATCAGACCATGTCCCTCCATTATTGTCTGCTGGAAAACAGGTTCAACATTTTCAAAAACATTTTAGGTTTTTGAAGTTTTGGATTAATCATGAAACCTTCTTAGAAGAAGTTGAGCAGAATTGGAGAACTGATTACTTGGGAGATCATTTTCTCACTTTTAAATTTAAGATGAAGGAGTTGAAGGCTACTTTGTCTAAATGGAGTACAAATACTTTTGGAGATCTTTTTAAGCAAGTTAACAATTAGGGAGGACATTATGAATATTAAAGAGCAATTATTTGAAGAAGATACATCTGAGTAAAACAGAATGGTACTACAAAGGGAATAGGTTGAGTTTAAGAAATATCTGCATTTTGAAGAAGAGTATTGGAGACAAAAAGCAGGCATTCAATGGTTTTCTGAAGCAGAATGGGTAGAGAATATAGATGACATTGCTTCTGAAGTTATTTCTTTCTATCAGAAATAGTTCACTCATAAATAAGTATTAGAAAATTCTAGTCTTCTTGATCATGTTCCTGAGAAGATAACACATGAACAAAATTCCATGTTATGTGTTTTGTCTACATTAGAGGAAGTGAAAAATGCATTGTTTGCACTATTATGTGATAGTGCTTATGGTCCTGATGGTTTTTTGGGGTGTTTTATCAAAAGTTTTGAGATATTATAGGAGCTGATATTTATAATATGGTTAAAGCTTTTTATGAGAGGCAGACTTTGCCAAAGTCTATCACTCATACTAGCTTAGTCTTGCTTCCAAAGAAGGAGATCATCAACACTTTTACTAATCTAAGACCTATTATCCTCAGTAATTTTATCAACAAAGTTATTTCATGACTTTTGCATGATAGATTGGAGTCTATTTTGCCTTCATTAATATCTCTAAATCAATCGGGTTTTATGAAGGGTAGAAATATTAGTGAGAATGTACTACTCACTCATAGGAGATGGTCACATATATTAGGAAAAGAGGGAAACTCCGCAAATGTTATCATAAAACTTGACATGGAAAAAACATATGATAGTGTTTCTTAGGGGTATCTTGTTCAAGTTGTAAGAAAAAATGGGATTTTTGATACATATGTGGATATGATATGGAGAATTATTGCTAATAATTGGTATTCTATTCTTATCAATGGGCGTCTCATGGTTTTTTCCATTCTACTAGGGGAGTCAAACAAGGAGATCATTTATCACTAGCTCTCTTTATATTATCTGCTGAAGTTTTATCTGTTTCTTTGAACTCTTTATTTGACAAAGAGAGATTTACAGGATATGGGATGCCAAAATGGAGTTCCAACTTGAACCACTTAGCATATGCGAGATGACACAATAATATTTTCTTCTCGTAGATAAGGTTTCACTACAGATGATTATGAAGGTATTGTATGAATATGAGATATTCTCGGCCGGAAGATTAATGTAGATAAGAGTTCATTTTATATGCACTCTAAAGTAGCATAGATATTAACTGAGGAGGTTCAGCAGACTACAAGCTTTAGTAGAGGGGGATTTCCATTCACATAGCTAGGATGTCCTATATTTCATGCTCGAAGGTAAAAATTATTCTATAAGGATTTGATGAAAAAAGTGAGGGATAAGTTACAAGTTTGGAAGGGGAAGTTACTATCCTTTGGTGGGAAAGTAGTTTTAATTTCTAGGATTTTACAAAGTCTTCCTATCTATTTGCTATATGTTATGGTGGCTCCCAAGTCTATTATAAAGGATCTTCATAAAAAAATTTAACAGATTTTTTTTGCAAAACAAAAGAGGATGGGAGAAGTAAACACTGGTTTGCTTGGGAAAACTTTTTTTTTCTAAGAATGAATGTGGTTTGGGTTTTAGATCTCTGGCATCATCTATCAAAGGCCTTGTTTGCTAAACTTTGGTGGAAATTTAGAACCAGTAGCACCCTATGGTCTAATTTCATGTGGAACAAATACTGTAAAAGATTTAGACCTATTGTGATGCAGTGGAAAGTTGGATCACAAACATGGAAAATGATGCTGCAAGCTAGAGATGAAATTCAGCAGAATATTTGATGGGAACCTAGGAATGGTACCTCATCAATGTGGTTTGATAACTGGACTAAGTTAGGTACATTTCATGAGTTGTTACCTGCACATGATCAAATGAATGAGATAGGTGAAGATTTAGAGGAGTTTATGACTTATACATATTGGAATTTTCCAAAGTTACAAGCAGCTTTGCCTAGTAATATTGTGGAACATATGAGGTATGAATTGGGATACTTTATTAGAATAGAAGCAGTTGACAAGCCATGGTGGAAAATTACAAGTTCAGGGAGCTTCACATTGAGTAGTGCGTGGGAAGAGATGAGATAAAAGCAGTAGATATCAGAATTGCATGGGAAAATATGGATTAAAGGACTACCTTACAAAATTACATTTTGTCTTTGGAGAATCAGGTGTTGGAAATTGTCTATAGATGAAGTACTAATGAGAATGAGGATCAACATAGCATTAAGATATTGGTGATGTTTGGATCAACAAGAGACTATGGACCATGTGTTCATTACAGGTCCATTTGCAAGAAGAATATGGTGCTATTTTCCAAATGCAAGCGGTATTATGGGACCTTATCTACATACAAAGCAGACAACTTTGTTATGGTGGAACGCAAACAAGTGTATCAAGGTTGAAGCCCATATTTCAGGCAATTCCAGTTTTGGTCATGTGGCAACTATGGAAGAGTAGACATACAAGAAAACATGGAGTAACAATTTCAGTTAATAAAGTGATTCATGAAATTAATAGACATGTGTTCATGTTTGCACAATACGAGATATCCTTGGTTACAGATTTTCCAAATTATTGGCCTTTCATGGTTCATTATCTAGAGAATTATAGGATGCCTTTATCTTGTAAATAGGTGACTTGGAAGCCTCCTTGGATTAGTTATTATATATGTAACACTGATGGAGCCTCAAGAGGAAATTCAAGGCCTAGTTCATTAGCTTTTTGTGTGAGGAATAGTACAGGAGATTTCATATATGCAAAGGCAAAAACAATTACTGATACTACTAGTCTCATTGCAAAAATAGTAGCACTAGAAGAGGGGATCAAGTATTGTATTTCAAAAAATCTACTACATTTGATAATGGAAACAGATTCACTCACTATGAAGAAGATATTGAATGGAATATGGGAGGTGCCCTAGAGTGTTACATTGATAGTTATGAGTATTCAATATTGGATGAAGGATAAGGAAGTGATGGTGAAACATGTGTTGAGAGAGGGGAACTATGTAGCAAATTATTTTACTAACTTGGTTTTTGATTTTGCAGGTACAAAAGAATATGATTAGTTTAATAATGTTCCATCTCATGGATGAAAACTGATCAACATGGATAAGAGTTAGACACCAAATCTAAGGATAACAACTGCAACATAACACACAATCAATAGAAGTAACACCAACAACAATCACTGAAGAAAAGCACAATCAAGGGAAGGTCTAAAAGTGATTAAAGATGTTCAGAACATCCCAGATCATGATAGAGATTTGATCCAATTGGAAATGGTGTTAACTCCACATTAGAGTTAAAACCAATTCTAGTTAGCTCACAAACAATGTCAACAACATTACCAGTAACAAGGCAAGCATTATAGGGTTGGTTTAAACTTGAAATAACTTTGTTTTCAGTGTGTGGTATTAACTTAGCTTCAACCTGCTGAAATGTAATGACTCATCCAGTCATTTTTACCTAAATACCCTTAATAAACTATTTTACCCTTCTCGTGATCTTTATGTGGGGTTGATGATGTGCAGGGATGGGTGGCTCGGTATCACGATATCTATTTTCATGAGTTTCATATGAAAAAACCCAAGTCTGGAAACTTAGAGTTGGTTGATTTGACTCAGAGTTGACTTTTGGCTAGATGAGTTTGTTTCTGGGTTCCGTCGCTTTTGGTAGTTTCAGAGGGTCATTCATGACTTACTCAAGTCATTAGTTCACTTTTTGAGGCAATCGGATGTCTTTTGTGGCCCTGTTTGTAATGTTTGGATTTTTGGTTTGTCTCGGATGATTCGTTAGGAAAATATACTTTAGCTCGGTTATTTATGAAATCCGAGGGTGCGAACAAGTTTGTAGCACTGTTTACCATAGACGAGAATGTTTGGTTTGCATAGGGGGAGTTCCGGGAGTGTTTCGGGTGTTCAACGAAGGTTTTGGGTAGTTTTCAATCAGCTGATGTTTGGTGTCTACCACAGCAGGACCAGCATCCGCTCTGACGGGTCTACCTCGGTGAGAGGTTGGCTCGCCGAAGTGGAATCTAGGAGTCAAGGAAAGTCCACCATAGTAGAGTCATGTTTGCCGCGGCGAGGGGTGATCCTTCAAGTGACTCTCGCCCGAGCGAGGTATTTTCCACTGCAGCGGATCCATTCTAGTGGAGTCGATTCAGTTGGGGCGGATCACTGTTCAGGTGTCCTATATATATTTTTAGGTTAGATTTCTTTTCCCCAAATAACAAACCCTCAAATACCACATAAGGGTATTTTCAGAGCTTTAGGAACATTTCCAACCTTGAGGTAATAGATTCTCTCTCTCTCTTAAGTTATGAGTAGGGGTTTAGTATATTATGTGAGTTGGAGAAGATGAGTTATGCATATTGTGAGATTAAGAGAGTTATATGGTTGATTTTAATGAGGATTTATGGATCAAATATAATAATATCATGAATTAGGATTGGGTTATGTTAGATTATCATATTTTAAAGCTTAATTTGATTATAGAAATTTGTTTTCAAAAAGGGGAAAATCTAGGGTTTTAAATATGCGCTTTTAGATTATTGTTCAATTGGGGATTAAAATCTGTATAGTTTTTCAATTAATTTAAGGTTATGATTACTTAGTATGTAATAAAGGTTTTTGAGTATTAATGTTTGAGTCTTAGTGATGTGGGACCGGGATGGGTATTTAAAGTCTTGTTTTTGTTTTGATTAGCGTTATATTTACGAATAATATATACGTGGATAGACTTCGACTATCGCGAGGCGCATCGAAAGGGCAAGGAAATCACTGAGGCTTCATTTATTAGCACTTCTGTTTGGAAATGAGGTAGGCTACGATTTGGATTTTTGAGACTCTGATAGAAGTATGTAGTAGTTATAAATGTTGACTGGTATTAGGCGTGTTTGGGGGTCAAACTCAAACGGTTGTGATGAACATTTGAGTGGGTACCGGTGATGAACTTTGATGATAGGTGATTTGGGGGATCAGTCTTATGCTGATTCCGACAGCTGTTAATTAGGCTTGTCCCCATTATGTGGACTCGTCTCCATTATGTGGGCTCGTCTCTATATTTGCTATTATTTATTTACTTATCACACATGTTTTCGATTGATATCCTGATTTGACTTGGATTGTCTATGTTTTGTTGAACTCTTGAAAGCATATGCACATCATTTCACTACTTGATTGCTTACATACACACATGGTTTTGTGATTTATGTGAGAGTGGTATGGTTATGTTGTGGTCCAAGAGACCGGAAAGGTAAGAGTAATATGAGATTATGGAACTTGAGATGATGATGATACGGATGGATCGGGTTGCATGCCAAAATAAATATTGATATGCGGGGAGCAGAGTTATATGCCTGCAATATGATTAAGACTCGACAAATAAGTCATAGGCTCTAGTCAGATTCGTGTATGGAATGTTAGCTGGTAAGAAGCGGTATATAGACTTCGCAGGTCCCCCATAGGTGTATAATCATAATTATACCTTAACGTACTGTATATCAGGTTGATAAAGGTACCTTGCATATGGATTGCATTTATATCAAACATAAATCTATACATTAATTAATTGTGGTTTGGTAATGTGATATGGTTGATTATTGTAACTTCGGTGAAAGCCTGATTTACTTGGATTGAATTGATGGTATTGGACTGGAATGGTCGCTATGATTGAGCTTGTCTCTATGAATACTTGGAAATAATGATTATGCTGGTCCCTGGGAACACTTAGATAAATGTTTGAGGTTGTTGAATTGATTTGGTTGTCGTGTATTTCTTACTTCCTTGTGTATGAGTTTTGGGGTTTAATAATTGTAAGTAAGTGTTTGATGTCAACTACTACTATGGTCGGAAATGTAAATTATGCCATTACTGTTGTCTAGGTCTAGTGAATTATGTACATTTGTGTGTTGTTTGGTAATTGATTGTGTGACTGGGTAACAAGTCTAGTAAGGAACCTGTGTTTAAGTGTCACTAGTGGAAAGATAGATGTGGAACGTGTGTCAGACCGTAACTGTAAAGAGACTTAACTAAGTGTAAATGCTAAGGTTAATAAAGGAGTTAACGTCGTCATGCTTAGCTTAGGTGTAACACTATTGAAGGAGTTCTAAAATAGTTGTTGTGATGTAAGTTTGACTCATTTATTTAATGTGATAAGTTGGATAAGTGGGGTTAAGCTTGAATATGACTTAGACAAGAGAGTACTGATCAGTGGGTACTATGATAGTAAGGTCCCTCTATATGTGAATGAATTGATTGTACTTTACTGTGATTGGAACCTTGTATGAGAAATGTGACTAATTAATTGGTGAATTGATATGTGTACAGTGTGACTTATATGAGCTATTGAACTATCTAGTATAGACTTGTCTAGTGTGAATTTGATATTTATCTCTGTTATGTAACTTTCGTCGTTGTTAGCCTATGATTCCTACAAGGGTACGTTGTGCACTCATGCTACAGTTGTTGTATTTTTTCTAATGCATATATAGGTCCCTCTGCCAGTTCGAGATCTCGAGTTTGAGTCCGGGCAGGTTGACTTCCAGTATTCATGGTGAGGATGCTATCTTCCGGCATACCTTGAATGCTTATTCTCTTACTCTGTCTTTTATTCATATTTGAGAGACATATTCAGACTATATGATCAGTTTTGGCCTGCATGCCCATTAGCAGTCTTGTTTCATAATTAATAGTGCTTTTGTATCTACAGACTATATCTTTGGAGGTATTTGTTGATGTTTTAGACTTATTACTTATTCTACATTTATAGTACGAGACAACTTATGTAGTATTTGTTATCTTCTCGCTTTCACTTATGTTATTTCATGTTAAGAGATATGGGAGTGGTTCGCCTACCGGTGGGATTATGCAGGTTCCACCATAATTTCTGAAAAGGGGTCGTGACAAAGTTGGTATCAGAGCTTTAGGTTAAATGGTCTTAAATACAAGAGCAATCTATAGTAGAGTCTTGCGGATCGGTATGGAGACGTCCGTACTTATCTTCAAGAGGCTATGGAATATTTAGGAAACTTCACTTCCTTCATTCCTTTCGTGCTAAGATAAATCGAATTGGTATCTAAACTTTTTCCTTTTCTATTATAGATGGTGGTAACACACTCTTAAATTCATGTGTGAGTGGTTCGATATGATGTCACATGGTAGGGTATGAGTTGTGTTACCATGATTTAGATGTGTGATCGAGTTCAGTCTTCAGCTATGATTTGAAGGTCCAGTTAAGTGGGGTTATGATTGCGACTTCTCAGTTCAATGACATCCTTTGAAAGTAGAAATGATAATTTAGAGATGCAAGGAAAAGAAATTGGATGGATCAATCTCCGCCTATGTAAAGGGAAAAATTGGTATATGATGTGTTTTGTTAGGATAAGTTTAAAGGTGTATGTGGGTGGATATCGTATAGGTTATGAAATGTTGAGTTGGCTTCGATTTGACAGTATTGTGATATCATAGTAGAATTAGTGGTTGTGAGTTCTTTTAGGTAATGGTTTTCTATTCGAGATCAGGCGGCAATGATACTTGTGATGAGTGAGGTTTAATGAAATAAACCATCACGTTACTTTACCTAAGAGGGTGTTCGTGGGTTCACTTGGCATTTTGATAGGGGAGTTGTTGAAACTAAGAGATTGTTGAATTAAGAGTTATTTCACAGTTTTTAGTATCGAGTGAGTGTAAGAAGTCGTGTACGCATTGGTATGTTGGACTCGTCGTAGGCTAATGAGACCTAGTGATCGGCTAAGAGGAAGGAAAATGGCGTTGGATGAGTGTGAGGTTCTATCCAGGAATTTTTTGGTGTTGCACCTAGTTCTTAGTTAAGGTGTGTGGGCATGGTACATAAAGGTTAATACTTGAGAAGTTCGATAGTTATTGGCAAAATGACTTTGGAGAAGATCGAAGGACAGAGAAATTGCACGTTTGGTTGGATATGTTATAGATCGGCAAAATCAAGTAAAGACTGGATTTTCACATGCAAACATCGTGTAGACTCTCGAATAAGGTGTTAGTCAATGCGAATATTTATGGTAATGGGTTGACGATGGTTTGATCTAATTCTAGTTGTGAAAGGC
This sequence comes from Anisodus tanguticus, assembly GCA_034509755.1. Lineage (NCBI taxonomy): Eukaryota > Viridiplantae > Streptophyta > Magnoliopsida > Solanales > Solanaceae > Anisodus > Anisodus tanguticus. Next base: position 46,092,084 of record CM067556.1, read on the forward strand.
TTCGAGTATCGATAATCGAGTCGGTGAACATATGGACTAGTATAGGAAGAGGATTATAGCGATCAAGGATTTTTGGCAAGGGTATTTTGACGAAACTATATGAGGATATTAGCAGGAGTGTATGTCGGTAATTAGGGATCACTTTTGTATTAGGGATTGGCCCAATGATGGTTCGGGTTATCATTTGGGTACTAAATGAATGTTGGTCAGAGTAATCAAAGTGGGTTGATGTCTTTTTCCAATCGAGAAATTTCATAAAGGATGGTACATGGAATGTTCGGAATTTTGGGAGAAGTTTCCATGTTTAAAGGTTCGAGTAATGATCAGTTGTTAGTGGTGAACATGATTGGAATGAATGGTGAAAATGTTAAGAAATTCGATAAATGCATGGTTGATCTAATTTGGATTGAGTAAGGTGCATCTTCGAGATAAGAAAGGATTCGGATATGAAACAATGGAAATTCATGGGTTAGATGTAGATTATGGTGGCATTAGTTTCGCATTTCAGACCGGGTGAAATTATTTGATAAGACTAGTAATTAGCAAGATAAGATAGATAGATATTGATAAGGTGTCCAGAGTGTGGGTGAGTTAAGAGCACGTACAGGGGGATTTGATGTATTTAGAGTTCATGGGGTTCTATCAAACTTGTGTATCGGTAGAAGTTGAAGAACTGGAGATTATAATCAAGGTTATGGTTCTTCAGTTCTAAATTGATGACTTGGATAGAATCCAACTTGAAAGTTGTGAGTGACAACACATGCTTGATTGTTTGTGAGGAAAGGATATGGAAGAGATCATGGCATGTTTATGAAAAGCTTACTGGCTAATCTGGAATCTGTTCAGGTGGCTAATGATGATTTATAAAGTGAGTATTTTATTTCGGGACGAATTTGTTCATTTAGGGTCGGTGGCCTAAGTTACATTGACTGGAGGACTTGTGGTATTCTAGTCAACCATCAACAAGGATTCGACGGATTTTATTTTGGAAGTGGAAGTATGATGGTGTTATCGGCACCCATAGAAAAAAAGTAAGTAAGATTGATCATAATTTTTGGATGACAAGTGATTTAGACAGTTCTAATGGTTTGCATAGATACTTGGTATGCATTGAGGAAGTATAATTGATTATGGAAAGTCTTTAGAGGGATCAATCATTTTTCTACGATTTGGCACGACAAAGTAATCGGTAGTCATGTTTATAATATGGTGGTTTGGAAATTCGAGGGAAATTAGACTTGTGATGTGTGTTTATGTGTTCTAAGAAATCTTGGTGCGAATGATGACATTAATATTTTAGAAGGGAAGCTAGTAGAACCGAGACAGTGATAGCGGTACATGTTGGACTATGGTTGTGGCTATAACTAAGGGTTGATGGTTGTTATTGTGATAATTCGTGGATTCAATTAGACGCGGATAGAAATATGGTTATGATCAAATTTGGGGAATTCGACTGGAGTCAGTTTGTACATTTGAGAATCAGCTCTAAAAGAAATTTCGGTTGAAGGATAGAGATATAGGGTATTGAGGTAAGTTAAAGTAGCTTCTACTGGTTGAATGAACAGGAGATGCTATCATCTCATTCTAGCATGTTAGAACTCTCACGAGATTATGATGGGAATTCCTTGGTTACTCATCAGTTTCCATTCTTTATTACTTCCGTTCAAGGACGAACGTTTGTTTAATTAGTATTTGATATAACAACTAATCTTGTCGTTTTTACCTAAAGACCCTTAATTAACTATTTTACCCCTCTCGTGATCTTTATCTAGGGTTGGTGATGCACGGGGATGGGTGGCTCGGATCCCGAGGTCCATTTTCATGAGTTTCGGATGAAAAAGCCTAAGTCTGGAATTTTAGAGTTGGTTGGTTTGACTCAAAGTTGACTTTTTGCTACATAAGTTTGTTTCTGGGTTCCGTCGCTTCCGGTAGTTTTTATGACTTAGTCGATTCATTAGTTCACTTCCCGAGACAATTGGATGTCTTTTGTGGTCTTATTTGTAAAGTTTGGATTTTTGGTTTGTCTCAGACGATTCTTTAGAAAAGTATGGCTTAGCTCGATATTTGTAAAATCATAGGGTACAAGGTAGTTCGTAGCACTGTTTACCATAGACGAGCATGTTTGGTTTGTGTCCGGGAGGTTCGGGGAGTGTTTCGGGTATTCAACAGACGTTTTAGGCTTTTTTCCATTAGCGGATTTCTGGTGTCCGCCACTGCGGGACCAGCATCCGCTCTAGAGGGTCTGCCTCGGCAAGGGGTTGGCTCACCGAAGCAAAATCTGGGAGTCGCGAAAAGTCTACCACGGCGAAGACGTGTCCATCGCGGCGAGGGGTGAGCCTTCAAGTGACTCTCGCCCCAGTGAGTTATTTTCCACCGCAGCGGGTTCACTCCAGCGGAATCAATTCTGCTAGGGCGGATCACTATTCAGGTGTCCTGTATATATTTTTAGGTCAGATTTCGTTTCCCCAAATAACAAACCCTCAAAACCAACGCCGCATAAGGGTATTTTAAGAGCTTTAGAAGCATTTACAACCTTGAGGTAATAGATTCTTTCTCTCTTATGGCTTAAGTTATGATTATGGGTTCTTTTAATGGTGGTTTAGCATATTATGTGAGTTGGGGAAGATGAGTTATGCATATTGAGAGATTAAGAGAGTTATATGGTTGATTTTAATGAGGATTTATTGATCAAATAGTGTTAATATCTTGAATTATGATTGGGTTATGTTAGATTATCATGTTTTAAATCTTAATTTGATTATAGAATTTTTTTTTCAAAAAGGGGGAAAATCTAGGGTTTCAAATTGGGACTTTTAGATTATTGTTCAATTGGGGATTCAATTGTGTAGTTTATCAATTAATTTAAGGATATGATTACTTAGCATGTAATACATGTGTTTTTGAGTATTAAAGTTCGAGTCTTGGTGATGTGGGCTCGGGATGGGTATTTAAAGTCTTATTTTTATTTTAATTAGTTGTATATTAATGAATAATATGTATGTGGATAGACATAGACTATTGCGAGGTGCATCGAAAGGGCAAGGCGATCACCGAGGCTTGATTTGTTAGCACTCTTGTTCGGCAATGAGGTAGGCTACGGTTTAGCTTTTGGAGACTCTGATAAAAGTACGTAGTAGCTATAAATGTTGAAGAGTATTGGGCGTGTTAGGGGGTCCCACTCAAATAGTTGTGATAAACGTTTGAGTGGGTACCAGTGTTGAACTGTGATGATGGATGATTTGGGAGATCACCTTATGATGATTTTGATCGTCGCTATTTGGACTTATCGCCGTTATGTGGGCTCGTCACTATATTTGCTATTGTTTGTTTACTCATCACACATGCGTCCGATTGATATCCTGATTTGACTTGGATTGTCTATATGTTGTTGAACTCTTGAAAGCCTGTCTACATCATCTCATTATATTATGATATCTTGTCTTGTCATTGCATACATACACACATAGTTCTATGATTAATGTGAGAGTGGTATGGATAAGCCGTGGTCCAAGAAACCAAAAAGTAAGAGTAATATGAGATTATGGCACTTGAGATGATGATGATGATACGGATGGATTAGGTTTCACGCCCACAACGGATATTGATACGTGGGGAGCGGAGTTGCATGCATGCAATATAATTGAGACACAACAAATGGGTCATGGGCTCTAGTTAGATTCGTGTATGGAATTTCGGTTGTATAGGAATGGTACATGGACATCGTGGGTCCCCCATGGGTGTATGATCATAATTAAACCTTGACGTATTGTATACCTGGTTGATAAAGGTACCTTGCATATGCATTGCATTCATATCATACATACATCTATGCATTGCTTAATTGTTGTTTGGTAATGTGATATGGTTAGTTATTGGAACTTGAGTGAAACCCCGGTTTACTTGGATTGAATTGATGGTATTGGACTGGAATGGTTGCTATAATTGAGCTTGTCTCTGTAAATACTTGGAAATAATGATATGCTGGTCTCTAGGAACACTTGGATAAATGGTTAAGGTTATTGAATTGATTTGGTTGCCTTATGTGGCTTTCTTCCTCGTGTATGGGTTTTGGGTTTAATAATTGTAAGTCAAAGTGTTTGATGTCAACTACTACAGTGGTCAGAAATGTAAATTATGCCATGATAATTGTCTAGGTCCAGTGAATTATGTGCATTTGTGTGTTGTCTTGTAATTGATTGTGTGACTGGGTAACAAGTCTAGTAAGGAACATGTGTTAAGTGTCACTAGTGGAAATGTAGATATGAAACGATCTGAGTGTGTAAGACCGTAACTGTATAGACACTTAACTAAGTGTAAATGCTAAGGTTAATAAATCAGTTAACGCCATCATGCTTAGCTTAGGTGTAACACTTTTGAAAGCGTTCTAAAATGGTTGTTGTGATGTATGTTTGACTTGTTTATTTAATGTGATTAGTTGGATAAGTGGGGTTAAGCTTTAATATGACTTGGATAAGAGAGTACTAGTCGGTGGGTACTATGATAGTAAGGTTCATGTATATGTTAATGGATTGATTGTACTTGACTGTGATTGGAACCTTGTGTGAGCAATGTGACTGATGAATTGGTTAATTGATATGTGTACAACATGACTTATATGATCTATTAGAATGTTTAGTATAGGCTTATCTGGTGTCAACTTGATATTTATCTCTGTTATGTAACTTCCATCATTGTCTGCCTATGATGTCTACAGGGGTACGTTGTGTACTCATGCTACACGTGTTGCATCTTTTCTGATGCGATACAAGTCCTTTTTCCAATTCGAGATCTCGAGTTTGAGTCCAAGGGTGACTTCCAGTATTCAGGATGAGGATGTTGTCTTCTATCATACCTTGGATGCTCATTCTCTTACTTTGTCTTTTATTCGTATTTGAGAAACACATTCAGACTATGTGATTAGTTTTGGCCTATGTGTCCATTCTCACTCTTGTTTCGTAATTGATAGTGCTCTTGTAACTACAGACTAGATCTTTGGGGGTATTTTTGGTGTTTCAAACTTATTACTTATTCCGTATTTATAGTACGATATAGCTTATATAGTATTTGTTATCTTCCGCTCACCCATGTTATTTCATGTTAGAGATATGGGAGTGGTTCACCTACTGGTGGGATTGTGTAGGTGCCACCACAACTCCTAAAAAGGGGTTATGACATGAAAACACTGATATTTCTGGTTGAGAACCACACATAATAAGTTATGGTTTTATAGAAATTGTATCAGGATATAAAGGAAATAGTATAGTACTATCTGAGGCATCTTCAACAGCTTTGTAGTTGTTTATTGGTCCTGCATAGATCACAGAAGGAGTATGCTGATACACAACAGGCTTCAGCTAGAGATAATCAGGACATATGCAATACCGGAGCATGTTCATTCTTCTCAACTAGATATCACAACATGTTAACAATCACAGGATGGGATGAAACTACATTCATCATTTCCTGAAGAGTAACTTCATGAGAGTTTGATCCATTCCACCTGTGAGACTTGAAGGTGTGAAAGATGGATACAAGCCAAGGCTCTTTGAAATCTAGTTATTTGATCTTGTTTACTTGTTAGGATCGAGTGACTAGCTAGTTTTCCACTTTAGATTTTATTAGCTTGATTTTGCTATTTTATTTCTTGCATTCTTATGTAAATATTTGGATTTCTTTAATAAATTTCCCACTAGTTTGGTGGTTTTGCTAAAAAAACAAACAAACTATGTAGCAAAGATTCAATCTTTAATCATTCAAACCATAAATATTCGACCTTTAGCTTCTTTTCCACTTTTAAACGAGTGATCAGAACATAAAATCATAGATAAGATAGGCATATAATCAAATAGACAGAAAGTATGATCTCCATACCCAATCGTAGATCCATAGGATCATACTATCTATCAGTCAGTGCTCAAAGCATGGCATTCAAACTGAACTATACAATTAAAACAAGGCAAATACCCATAATATGATATTGGTACCCGATACAAGTGCTCGTCACCTCATAAGTATCGGGTCCTCCTTAGTATCCCCATTAACCTCTTAATTAGTTCATTACACCAACACGATGCTTTAAAAAAGGTCATCGGCCTCAACTTTCCTAAATTAGGAGTTCTACGGTCACAACAAATACTTGCCTTTTCTTAGAGCATCCGAATGGTCCAAATCCATTCAAATATGGAAAATATGTTAACACATGATTCCATAGACATCCATATTGCTATATGGAAGTTTTGGACCCACAAAGTCACCCAAAAATAGGATTCCAAGCCTCGAATGGCAAAATGGAAAAACATTTCAGAAATTAGTTTACCTAAGATATATGGAGGCTAGATATCAAATATTTACTCAATCAAACATCAAATCCAAGATTTATTGGAAGAAATCTCCATTTTCAACCTTGGATTTAAAATCCTCAATTTCAAGTCTCAAATCATGAGATCTAACATAAAAATCCTCACTAATTGATGATATAATCATAAAATGAGGGTTTGGAACTTACCCATTTGAATATCCTTGCATATCCCCACAAAAATCTCTACAAAATGAGACCCCAAGCTCCAAATTTGAGGATAAAATGTCCAAGGTTCAAAATAGGAAACCTAACGGCATTTTACCCAGCAATTCTCGCACCTGTGAGCCTGCATCTGTGGCCTAACCTCGCAGGTGTGAGGTCCACTTAACCGGCCCATGACCGCAGGTGCACCCCAAGGCGAGCAGGTGCAACACCTTTGCTCACAGTGCAGCCTTGCTCATCTCTCCCCCTCCTCGCACATGCGGCCCACTATGTGCAAAGTGCGAGCCTTTCCTCGTAGGTGTGAGATACAAGACACCGTAAACTCCAAAAAAGGTCAAAACTTCGATTCAACCCCCAAAACTCATCGAGACCTCCCGAACATAAACCACATATGCAAATTAGTCCTAACATATGCAACAAACTTTCTCGCACACTCAAAATAATCATACAAGGTCGTCTTGAACCATCGTTGACTGTTGTCAACTCCAATTCACTTTAAAGACTATATTTTGAACTAAGAGTCCAAAGTACCCCCGGGTCCCTCGAGAACCAAACAAAAGACTCGAATAAGTCTTAAACGATGTTTCGAGACCTAATGGAATTGATGAAACTTCCAAAAAGACTCTTTTATCCCCGGTGTTGACTTTTGTAAACTCAAATCTCCTCTTTAACTTTCTAGATTTCATTTTCTTGTCTGAATCTCACCCAAAGCACTCGGAACTCATCCAAACTATCTCTCTAAGTCAAAAATCACATTTTGGAACTAACAAAACCATCAAAATTTTATTCTGGGCATGTTTACCCAAAAGACAATCCTTAGTCAAACTTTTCCAACTTAGAACTTCAAAAATTCAATACATATATTTTCTTCTATTATTTCCACCTAATATACTCGAGAATTGATCCGCCTATCCCCGCAAGTCAAATATACCAAAATGAAGCTAGGGGAAAGGTCATTTATGGAAAACAAGAAGATATCCAAAAAGACCTATCGGATCATTACGTCATCCACCCCTTAAACATATCCGACCCTTGATTCTCAAAACTCCCTCATCATTAAGAATTTCTTTTGTTTCCTTTCCTTTCAACACTTTGTCATGAATCTTACACAACTTGTCATCATCAAACTCGTTGAGTCCTAATTTGCTCCAATAACAATGACCATACCTCCACACAAACTAGAACCTTGCCAGGCTGAGAAATATCAAGTCTCACCATACTGTTTGCCAAATACTGAACATCTATAGCCAAAGGTCTCTCCCCTACCTGTAACGATGCTAGGCTACCATTACTCACCACCTTCCGACTCAAAGAATTTGCACCTATATTGGCATTGCCAAGGTGATAAAGAATAGTCATGTCATAGTCCTTGAGAATCTCTAACCACCTTCTTTACCTCAAATTGAGATCCCTCTGATTGAAAATATGTTGAAGACTTCAATGATCGTAAACACCTCATAATGCACACCATAGAGGTAATGCCTTCAAATCTTCAATGCAAACACTACCGCCGCCAACTCCAATTCATGAGTGGGGTAGTTCTTTTCTTGTACGTTTAATTATCTCGAAGCATAAGTTATAACTTTCCATTTCTACATCTGAAAACAACCAAGGCCAATATGAAAAGCATCACAATATATAGTAAAGCCCTCTCTGTCCACGGGAAGTGTCAAAATTGGGGTTGTATTCAACAAAGTCTTGAGCTTTTGAAAGTTCGCCTCGCACTCATCGGACCACTGAAAAGATACATTTCGTTTAGTCAATTTGGTCAAGGGAGATGTGATAGAGGAAAACCCCTCTACAAAACACTAATAGTAACTAGTGAAGCCAACAAAACTCTAAATCTCAGTGACTGAGGTAGGTCTAACCCAATCATGAACCGCCTCAATCTTCTTGGGATCCATCATAATACCATATTTGCTCACCATGTGGCCCAAAAATGTCATAGAACTAAGCCAAAACTCACACTTCAAAAACATAACATAGAGTTGCTTCTCCTTCAGAATCTCAAGCACGATCCTCAAATATTGCTCGTGATTTGCTCTACTACGAGAGTATATCAGAATATCATCGATAATAACGATTACAAAGAAATCCAAATACGGTTCTAAAACATCATTCATTAAATCCATGAAAGTGGTTGGGGCATATAGTAATCCCGAAAGACATGACCAAGAACTCATAGTGACTATAATGGGTCCTAAAAGTTGTCTTACAGATATCCTCTGCACTAATCTTTAACTGGTGATAACTGGAGCGTAAATCGATGTTAAAGAAGACCAATGCACCCTGAAGCTGATCAAATAGGTCATCAATATGAGGAATGGAGTACTTATTCTTGGTCGTGACCTTGTTCAACTATTGGTAGTCAATATACATACGCATAGATCCATCTTTCGTCTTCACAAATAACACCGGAGCACCCTAAGGCAAAACACTAGGTCTAATAAACCCTTGCTCAACATTTCTTGTAGTTGCTCCTTCAATTCCTTCAACTCTGCCAACGCTATCTGATATCATAGAATAAAAATGGGCTTGGTGCCCAGCTCCAAATCAATGCAAAAAGCAATATCACGATCTGGAAGAACACCCAGTAAATCTGTTGGAGACCTCTCACTACCAGCACTGACTCGTGAGAAGGAGTATCAGTGCTAGTCGTAAGTGAAGATACAACCCTCTTTAGCGCATGACTAGAAGCACCCATCTACTCCAACCTAGAAATCCCTAGAATGGCTAACATAATGATCTTGGCATGATAGTCCAAGATCGCATAATAAGAAGACAACCAATTTATACTAACTCCGACTATCACCTTCGGAACAAGTAGAGAGCTTTGACATTACCACCGAGTTGAGGTCTTATCGGAAGTGAGCGTCGCTCCGTCTATCCGAACTCGCGGGTATGAAACGCAACGCCCCATTAAGGGGATGTCAAGTATGAAAAATGTACCGAATATGTAAGGTAATAAATTCGAAAAGATACAAGTAATGGAAAGGAAGGTATGAAAGAAACAACCTACTTTGAATACCATTGGGACCATGATATGTATAATTAAAATAATATTGTGTATATAATGGTGTAGGCCTCTATGGATAGTATCATTTATCTAAAAATTGTGATATAATGCCATAGGCCTTTGTGGGAAATATCATCATCATATCGTACTCGTCCCTAATGGGACTCGGTGTTATCATACCCATGCAAAGTGGTGTGCACATATAAGTGTCATACCCGGCCGACTTTAGTGTGGCTCGATGTCATATATATATATATATATATATATATATATATATATATATATATATAATACATGAATGACCTCAAAAGAACATCATGAATATGGTCGAGTAACGTAAGGTCGTTACCTTGTGATTATCGTTATGGAATTTTGTATAATGCTCATTACAATCCAATAAGATGTTTAGAGTCAATCAATCAACAAGAATATCGTGAGGTAAGAAGTATGCCCGATAAGGAACAACAAGAGATACTATAAAGTGCGGAGAAATACTTTCAGAAAGGGACAACTATGATTACGAAATCATTATCAAGAGTAGGGACTAAACATGTTGTTGACGAGTAAGAATAGAGTTTTATTTTATGAGTGTTTTGACACATATGGATATTCTTAGGATCATGCCAAAATAAAAGAAAGGGTAAGCCTTACATACCTTCAATGTTCTCATTTACAAGCCGAATGATGCAGTTGTACACCTCGTCAATATACATCAAGAAGTAAGTAGCTATTGTTAAGCTTTTTTAGAATTTGACATAAAAGAGCGACAAGCTCGTTCTACGACAATTTGGATAGAACATCTCCTATTCTTTTCACTGTTATCCCATCTCACACAACATTCTTAACACATCCAGCACATAATCAAACATCTACATAACAATATATATTCTCACAACCATCTTAACTACCTTAACCAACAACCTAATAATCTATAACAACAACACAACTTCTCTAAGTGCTTATCTTGAATATATCATCCCTACAACTAACTTGGGAAATTAGACATGCTCAAATCCAAGAAAGAGAGGGAGAACTTACCTTGGAACAATTCTCCTCAAGCTTGGAATAGCTCACACACCAACAACAACATCAACCAAGTGGCCTTCACCACCTTCACAACACTTTTGATGAAAGACTTGAGTGATTTGGCTTAGGATTAGCTTAGGTACCATAGGAGCTTGTTTAGAGAGAGTTTAGAGGTGTATAGGGCCTGTTTTGGTCGAGAAATAAAGAAAAAAGATGAAGTCATTATTTGAATAGTTTAAAAGGTCGGCCACTGCCTCAATTCTGTGGTCTGTTCTACATCCCTCAAACCCTTCTATGGTCCACAGAACCTCATCTGCAGTCGCAGAGTGGGACACAGATTTTCCCAGAAGTTTCAAATTCTCTTGTCAATTGTGTGTGCCACAGTGCATCCGCATACCTATTTTGCGATCCACATACCTATTCTTCGGTCCGCATAATTCTCCCCAGAAATCCCATATTGTCATTTTTTGTCAAAACGTATTTCCTTTGATCTGATTTGTTTCAAACTTTCCCAAAACTTACTTAACACTTTAGCAAACTTGTATTAATCCTTTAAAGGACTCTCGTATTCTCCGAGCCTACATCGGAAAACCTACGATGACAACGACATACAAAAATATGGGATGTAACATCTTTCCCCCCTAAGGATTATTCGTCCTCGAATGTGGGGGCATACAACACCTCCTTAAGACCTTCCGGTAATTCTGACCTAATTCTCTTTACAAATAAGCTCTATGCATTACGTGAACAAGCGAGAAGATATCCAAACTTACCTCGCAAGGCCACACATCATAATATACGTGATATTAAACTTCACACTGTCATCGACCATCAAGTAAAACATCCCGGAATAGGAACTTACTTTATGAATCATTGCATTAATTCTTGGTCATGTTATTCTTTACTCTGAGTATTGGCTAATCATAATAGAAGGGTTATACCCAGCCTCACGTCATGATGGGGAGGGTCACATTTAAATTGTAACAGTTGATAGTATTTTATACTTCATATTTTCTTTTACTCCTTACGTCTTTTCTTTCGTACATTTACTTTACCATAAAATCCTTTTTCAAAAGCTATCATCTTTAGTACGTAAATTGCGGCTTGCTGGTTTTCAAAAGGTAATAGGGATTTCTGCATCCAATAGGTTCTTCATATAATGTATTTCGTTAACGGGTCTAATCTGGGAAAGATTCTTAACATACTTCCTTATCGTCAGAACATGGGACACTGGGTGGACAGTTCTAATTCTTGAAAACACGTTCAGTTTGTAAGTCGCTTGGCCTATTTATCGAATTATGTGGCACAACTTAGCATTCCATGGACTCATGTCTCTTTCTTTCTCAATTCTGATCACTCATTTCTTAGATGAACTCTTTAGGGATGTCCAATCAGCAACTTCGAGTTTTAATTTCTATCGTTGTACATCGAAATATGATTTTTTGGTGGCTTCGAGTAGCCAACAATTGTTCTTGAATAGATTTATCTTCTTTACGACTTGGTGTGTTAAATCAAATCTCATTAACTCTAGTTTGTTTACCTCGAATCGTCCAATATGAGTTTTACAAAATACGCTCGTACAAAGTTTCATATGGTACCATTTTGATACTTAATGTAATGATGTCATAAGACACAAACCAATTAAGAGATGGTCAAGTAATCCCAACTCCCTTTGGAATCCAATACATGCATTCATAACATGTCCTCGAGTGTACGAATCACGTCCGATCCGTCTACCCGTTAGTGGGTGGGATTAATCTCGAATGTCCGGACCACTTTTGAGTCGATTCAGTGGTATTTAGTCATAATTGAGAGCCTTTGCCTATGTCATAGAGTCGGGGTCACCGTGAAGGTGAATAATTTTCTTTATGTACCATCTCGCGTAGTCCTCGATTTATATGTAGTTCTATGGTGAAATCCACCTCTCATTTTCACATTGAGTTCTCAATGTTATGTGTCAACCCATCGGGTTTTTTATGCATATCCTTTACCTCGTTGGCAATTTGTACATTGGATACAACCTCTCGTAAGTTTCCTTTTCATGGTGTTCCATCTATACATTCCTTTGTCATCCTTGTACATCTTAGTATATCCCGAGTGGATAGGATGTTGCGAATAATAGATTCCCATCATAATATTGTCTTGTGGCTTCTATACGGTGGAGACATCTAATGGCCCCGGTACCTAAGGGTCCCACATATTCGATCTCCGGCTTATAACCAACCTTCCATTAAATTCGAAGTTTGTGGTTCTCTTTTGCTAAATACTTTTTCTCGATTTTCCCCTAAAAATAGGATCTTTATTTTGACGTTCTTTATCTTCCAAAATGAGGAAGGACTCGGTGTATTATGAATCGTAAGGCTATCATCATCTATTCCATTAATCAAACTCCAATTCAGCCATCGATGTATTTCTCGTGTCACTCTTCTCCTTAACCTTCACATTAGTCGTGTCACTTGTGAATACGCGGCTGGTGGTACTAGCTACAATGCTAACTTTATCCAGCCGGTGTAGGGTTATTGGTACCGAGATCCTTTACAATGCTTAAGTTCTCACTTTTCTCATAGACTTAGCTTCGTTTACTAAATGGTGCGCTACAGACTCCAGTGGTTTTATAGTAACTCAATTATAAACATTTAACATATAATGCCATTGAATCTGAAAATGCTCATAGTCTAAAGGAAAATTCTCGTCCATTGTGGTTAATTCTCGTCCATAGTCTAAAGGAAAATTCCTCTTCGTACTTCTTTATTACTAATGATTATATCAATTCCTTTCTTTACTTCTTTTTAACATTTTCTCACTTATTTGTTTACTTATTGTGTTTGCATTCCTTCTAAAATATTTCTCATCAGTCCATTCTTTTACATTAATCTCATATAGATGCCGAGTCGTTAAGTTACCTCCCTCATTAGGTATGTATGAGGTCCTGAAGAATTTGTTCTTACAAGATGTTATCCCACCATATCTGAATCCGATTGTTGTACTTAGATCGCCATCTCTTTCTTTGTGGCTTAGCCAAAGCTTTTCGATAATGGCTCTTTGAGAAAACGGTTTTATTAATATTGTTAGGTTGTAAGCTCATCACATTATTTGTCTCGTAGATCATTTTTAGACATCTTTATTTTCTTGTCACCTTGTCTTCGTTCCAATATCATTATCTTTTTAACACATCCCTTTCTATGCTTGCCTTACATCCTTGGCACATTGACTTCATTTCACTTTTGTTTATGCCTATATCGATCTTTACTCACTATTACTTTAGTTTATGTACTTTCCAAGGGTCATGAGTGTATGTGTTGCAGTAACCGACACTTCGCATATTTAGATCCAGTTCACGTGGTTACATAGTCCAAAGACTCACCCGAGCTCCCTTGTCTAGTCGTAATTAGGTCCCCTATCGACCGATTGCTCAATCATCGTACTTTTACATTATCATTTCGAGTTACCATGGGGGAGTTTACATACTAAAATCCTACACAAGTAGAGGTTTGGCACCTTTAGCTGAAAATTTCTTACTCGTCCCTTCTCTACCATTGGTCCTTACACTATTCCAAAGTACTCGCACTTTTATGAAATTCGCATAACCATAATCTTATTCACCTTTATCTTTCTTGTTGTGGTTTTTTTCGCTTGCCCGCCATTCCTCGATACTTGTCATAGCATTCCATTCATGCCTATTAATCATCTTCATGTTCCTTACATCCATCCTTCCATTATTCTATGGTTTTTGTCATCAATCGTCTCCAACAAGTTATTCTTATTTCGTAAGTACTAAGGATTATATCAAATCACACAATGGGACTGAAGGCCTTATCACTCCAATGTCCAAAGCCTGCTTTAGCCTGCTTTTGTTAATATATGTAGCTTTTAATGATAACCGACATGGTTTCTTTTCAAACAGACGGTGAGCTTATCATGTCTTCCGCATTCGTGGACGATGCAGCCCTTGCATATAATTTGGGGTCACTATTCCGGGCATGTAACTTTGCACAATTCCTTAAACATATCCAGGAGAAATGTTCCTATGTCTTGATTGTCACAGTCCATTCCCACTAAGAATTTCCGGGAGTCATCCTTAATTCCTTAGGAAAGGTGTTACCATTTGAGTGGACCATTCATAGTGCATTTTCTTATTTGAATTTTGACGAAAGTTACCGCACAACGGATAAATTTCCATAATCTTATAAACCTTCCAACAATACTTCCTGCATCCTATCTTTACAATTTATCTTCACTTACCATTTCTCCCACAAAACTTGGGCTTTCGTACAATCGTCGGGGAACATGATATGTAGATTCGGGATCTATGTAGTACAAAGTCATTTTGAATAAGGAAACATACTACATACTCTATTATTAGGTCGGTGTGGGCTCCATGTCCTTTCGCCTACTAATTATTTGGGCTAGAAATCCCTTTTGGCCGATACCCTTACATCCATAACTTATTCTTATCAAAATATCTGATCTCACAAGTAATATTGTAAAACCAATCCCTAAAATGGGTTCAATACTCCTAAACAATAAACAGTTCACACTAAACATATAAAAGGTAAATAGATCAACAAGGGAATCAATAGCATAACTGCATACCATAGCTCACCTCACATCGCATCGAAACTCGAGGCTTCATCGCCACTCTCACCCTCTTCCTTGCGGACCAATCTGGGACACTTCTGAATCTTATGACCTAGAATACCACGTCAATAGTAACCTCATATTCCCTTATGGCACAGTTTGGCATACACTCGACCACACTGATTACAACACGACCAAGACAGCCCCACTCGATCCGCACCATTTTGATCCCGAAATCGAGGTGTGTGATCCTCGTCTTGGCTTTACTCAAGAACTCTGGTCGCACATAACCTGTCATGAAGATCTAGCTTGCTGACCATCTATCTATAACTTATCACTACTCCGTCATCTTCTAAAATGACCAATTATCCTAACCCGCTTGGCTCTCTCATCCCCTCAACTTGGACAAATCCACTAAACATCGATGCTCTCTGGCCAATGAGCTCTTTGGGATGTGAATTCCCGACCATTCTAGGGGCCTACCACTATCATACATGCTAGGACGGTGTCGTGCTCGGGAGGCAACCAACTGAATTAATATTTGGACCACTTTCCTAATATCCTCATCATACGGTGTTGGTGGTATAACTAATAATAAGGGAGCTTCTTTCAGTCCCTCTGGTACTACAGAAGTTGGCGACATCTGCGAAGGTGACCCGCTCATATCCTACAATGGGTTTATCTCAATAGAGGGTGCATTACCTTCAGAAGGCATCACTACAATTGTAAACATGATAAGATTAGGAATAAAACACCTATATCCGACCTAGATCAAGAAATAAAGGTGACCATCATAAATGCCATATAGTCTCTATTTATAAGTGTGGCACGCTACAAACCCGTAAACAATACTCTACTAGACATGGCTTGTAGACATCTCTAAGACTGGCCTGCTCTAATACCAATTTTTTCATACCCCAACCATGGGGGGTGTGGTCGGTGACTCATTCGTACCCTAGATACACATATATTTAGACTAACAAGGCCTCAGAATAACTCTCATAAGACATCCAAGGTATCATAACTTGTAGAAGCAGAATAATCCCAAACGTGGATAAGTAAGGCCAACTAGACCACAACACACATCAACTAGCAAACAGGAAGGCTGGCAAGGCCATACACGACTTCTATACACAGGACCATTGTATACAAGCCTCTAAGGATTACATGAACATCATCAAGTTGGGACAGGCTCCACCCTACCTATAACTATATATATATAATCATACTGACTCCTACTAGCACTTACAAAACAAGTGGGGAGCTTTGACATTACCGCTAAGTTGAGATCCTACCGAAAGTGAGTGACAATCTGTCTATATACACCTACGAGCATGAAACGCATTGCCCCAACAATGGGACATTAGTACAAATAATGTACTGAATATTTAATGCAAGAAAATGTAAACAGATACAAAGAATGCAAAGGAGGGTAGGGAAGAAACAACTTGTAAGTCTAAATGCCACCGGGACAATGATATGCCTAACTATAATAATATTGTGTATATAACATCGTAGGCCTCTATGGGCAATATGATTTGTATACTTTTGTGTGTATATATATATATATATATATATATATATATATATATATATATATATTGTGTAAATAATGCCATAGGACTCTATGGGAAATATCATCATCATATCATACCCGGCCCTAATCGAACTTGGTGTTATAAAGTAGATACATATATAAGTAGATACATATATATAAGTATCGTATCCGACAGACTATAATGTGGATTAGTGTCATAAAGTAGATACATATATATACAATGCATGAATGACCTCAGAAGAATATCATGAACATGGTCAGAGTGGCGTACAGTTGTTACCCTCCGATCATCGTTATGGAATTCTGTACAATGCTCATTACAGTCCAATAAGATTCTTAGAGTCAATCCATCAACCAGAATATCGTGAGGTGAAGGAAGTATTCCTGATAAGGAATAACAAGAGATACTATAAAGTGCGGAGAAATACTTCCGGCAAGGAACAACCATGATTATGAAATGATCATCAAGAGTAGGGCATGAACATGTTGTCAACGAGTAAGAATATAGTTTTCTTTTATGAGTGTTTCGACACATATGGCTATTCTTAGGATCATGCCAAAATGAAAGAAGGAGTAAGCCTTACATACCTTTAACGTTTTCATTTACAAGACAAAGGATACAGTTGTACACCTATTCAATTTAAAACAAGCAGTAAGTAGCTATCGTTAAGCTTTTAGAATTCAACAAAAAAGAGCAACAATCTCATTCTATGACAATTCGGACAACACCTCCCCTATAGTTTTCACTTTCCTCCCATCTCACACAACATGCTTAAAACATCCTGCACATAATCAAATATCTACACAACAATATCCATTCACACAACCATCTTAACTACGCTAACCAACAACCCAACAAGTAATAACAATAACACAACTTCTCCAAGTGCTTATCTTGAACTATCTCATCCCCACAACTGATCTGGGACTTTAGACATGCTCAAATCCAGGAATGAGGGGGAGAACTTACCTTAACACAATAAGTAGAACCCTGGAACAAATCTCCTCAAGCTTGGAAAAGCTCACACACTAACAACAACATCAACCAAGTAGCCTTCACCATATTCACAACACTTTTGATGAAAGACTTGAGTGATTTGGCTTAGGATTAGCTTAGGTACCATGGGAGATTTTTTAGAGAGATTTTAGAGGTATTTAGGGTCTGGTATAGTCAAGAAATAAAGGGAAAAAATGAAGTCATTGTTTAAAAATCTCAAAAGGTCGGCCACCACCTCAATTTTAAGGCTTGTTCTGCGCCACACAAAACCCTTCTGCGGTTCACAGAACCTCCTCTGTGGTCGCAGAGTGTGTCGTAGATTTTCCCAGAAGTTTCAAATTCTGTGGTCAATTTTGTGTCCCTCGTGCAGCTCATAGACCTATTCTGCAATCCGCAAAATGCTCCCCATAAATCATATTTTGTCAATTTTTGTCGAAACTTATTTTCTTCAATCCGATAAGTCTCAAACTTTCCCAAAACTTACTTAACATTTTAGCGAACCTATATTAATCATTTGGAGGACTCTCATCTTCTCCGAGCCTATGTCGGCTAACTTACAATGACAACGGCGTACAAAAATACAGGGTGTAACAATAGGTTTATGTGTAGATAAGAATTAAGCTGAAATGATTGTTACTGTGAAGTAGACTCAGTTTTTATGTGTTTTACATATTTTATGTCGTTGTCGGCCTATGATGACTATGAGGTTATATTGTGTACTCATTCTACACTTGCTACATCTTTTATTTGGATGCAGATACAATTTATTGTTCCAGTCCTGACCCCCGGAGTGATGTTTAGAGGTTTTAGGGTGAGCTATCCGTCCCATCAGCAACGCTGAGCCCCCTTCTATTTATTGTTCTGTTCTTACTTTCCAAGACAGACATTGATGTTAAATTTTCTTCAAGTTGTAATAATTATAGACACTATTGTACATGTCAGACGAGGTTTTTGAAAGTATATTGTCTAGATACTTGGTGTTCTTAAACATTATTATGCAAAGTCAGTTTTGATATTAGTTCATCATTTTCCGCTTTTATTTCCTTAAATTGTTTAATGATTTTGGGGATGGTTCGCATATTGAGGAAATAGTGTAGATGTCATCATGACCCGTGATTTAAGTCATGATATTTCAACCCAACTGTACAGGGAGAAATCAATATATCTTTCCATTTTTTGGTTTTTAGTTTGTGGTCATAAAAATTGTACTCTATCAAAACTTGTACGTTAGACCTAAAAATGAGCAAAATCAGTACCAACATTCAAAGAAATAAATATATCTTCTATATTTTAATAACATATTGTCCACTGATTTGTTCACATCCAGTTAAGAAATTTAGGAATGGCCACGTCCAGGGCAGTTATTGTGGTTATTCTCATTGCAATACCATTGCTAACAGAAAATTCTGAAGGAAAGAGAATTGATTATGGAGCTATCGCGCGCAATCGCATCCCATGCAGCTGTAGGGATAGAAGCTGAAGAAATTGTCGTCTAGGACCACCAGTAAATTCCTATACTCGCGGCTATGAGGGCCGAAATGGAAAGGAACCACCATATGCTCAGAGGCTGCTGCACCATTCTTAGAGGAATTATGATGGAGTCTCTACATTGAGTTTTTCTTTAGTATTTAATTTGAGTTTTTTACAATTCTTGACGGAATCTCGGGGGTATCCAAGTAAATATTGTTTCTTGAGAGGGAATGGTCTTATGTGACCTCTTACATTTTGAATAAAAGAAAATGATTTTTTATACTTCTTGTGAGTTATTTTTTATTTCTTATATGTAAAAATGAAAATCTCTTATAAAAAAACTAAAAATATAATTATAAACGACTACAAAACTAACTGACTTGTTCTTAATTAGTCACATTCTTTAAGAATAATACTAGTCACACTTGCCTCGCCCCATCGCCCCATTTTCTCGCGAAAGCGGGTCTCGACATGTGACAACTCTTTCAAAGTGTTTAAAAGAGTACGGTACGTCACCTAACGGGTTAAAGTGCCCTATTTACAATAATTAATTTGCAAATGACACTATTTTATTGGTCAGCGTAACTTGAGATCGGGTAAGGGTATTACCTCAAAAAGAAAGTGGTAGGCACCTTTCGAGGTCCATGACTATGTGTTCTTCCAAATCTAATACTACGTGGGATAAGTGATTATTGCGCAAAATTGATTAATTAATTTTCTAAATTAAACTAAGTGATTAAAGATATGAGGTTGATTGATTTATTCTAAATAAAGTAGAAAAGATGTTATAAACATAGTTTAGACAAAACAAAAGTCTACGTGTGATAAGAAAATAGTTAAAGATGAAAAAACAAGAAAGGAGGGTTTTTGACGGAAAGAAAATCATTTCTCATTAAATGTGATACTACAACTCAACTTGAATACATATTGTTGGGTCCGGGGCTACGGATAAGCAAGAGTATGTAATAATAAAACTGTAACAGCTAGAACAATTAAAACAGTTTCTGGATGTTGCCTTCAATGTTGTGTCAACATCTGAGGCAACATTGTGATAAAACAGTTATAAACAACATGGAACCTCCAAATTTTATCCTCTCAGTTTGATTATGGATTCTGGAAGTGTTTGTTTTGCTAGGAGATTGGTACCCAAGCCCAACCCTTGTAGGTTTATTGAAGTTCAATATTTCATCCAGTTTGGAGGTTCCCATGTTGAGCCTTTGAAAGGTGGTCTCAGCTACGTTCAATCGTGCATGAATCTTACCAAGCTCTAGGTCCTTCTTGGTAAGTGCCACCTCTAATCGGTTGATTGTGCCTTTCAGATTGCTATTCTCAAGAGTCAATAATTTTGATTTTAGGTCTAGTTGCTCAGATTCAGTGATTAAGGCTTTACAAAGATTTTGTAATTCCTTTATCACGTCATCTTTGGAGTCAACTAGATCCAAATTTACAGCCTCAAATGAAGAATTAAATCCACTAAAACAATTTACATCAGAATAGTCAAAGTATACATACCTCTCTGATGTTGAAGACATTTCAGATGTTGAGTCTGATGTTGTTCCTGGTGTTGTCGCAACATTGTCAACAACATCTTCATCGTCGGATAGTGAGTGTTCGAACATGGCTGCCAACATTGCATGTGGTTCTTCTTCTTGATCTCCTTCCTCCTCTTCGTTCTCATCATCACTAAGAGTTACCCACATAACTTTACCAATTTTTCTAAGGGTGTTTGCACACTCATTAGCGTAGTGTCCCCAACCCGAGCATGCATGACACTCCACTCCCTCGAGTTGTTTGGGATTGAAATTTGTACTGTCGGAGTTAGATTTTCTCAGTGGATTGTGATTTCTTTGCTCATAAGGTGACATATTCGGCTGTTTATTGAAGAGTGGGTTTTGATGCTGTTTGTATTTGGCTTTATTGCGATCAATGTTGATCTTTCTCACCATCGAATTGAATCGACGAGTAAGTAAGGCAACAATTGCACCATTTCCTAGTTCCTCCAAGTTTTCTTCCTCGTCTTCCAATTCAGTTTCCGAGGTTTGTCCTTGGAGTGCCAAAGTCTTGTCTTTATACAGATCTCTTTGGCTCTTCATGTTCATCTCATATGTTTGAAAGATGCTTATCAAGGCATGTAGATCCATAGTAGCAAGATTATGGGCCTCTTCAATAGCACAAATCTTAGTATTAAATCTTTCAGGAAGAGATCTGAGAGCTTTATCCACAAGTTGTGTGTTGGTTAAAGGAGAACCAAGCACTTGACACTGATTAGCAATGTCAATTAACTTTTTAAAATAGGATTTTATGTCTTCATATTCTTCCATCCTTAAGCGTTCGTATTGACTCAAAATCATGCGAAGCTTTGTACGTCGTACACTCGAGGTACCTTCACAATGAGTTTGTAAGGTCTCCCAAGCGTCCTTGGCCGTAGTTCAATTCTGGATGAGTTTAAACATATAGAGATCTACCCATCCAAATATCGCATTTAGGGCCTTTACATTGAAGCTCGCACTGTTGATCTCTTCCGCGGTCCATTCAGATTCGGGTTTGGTAAATACATCACCATCCTCGTCTGCTGGGTACTTGGGAATCACATAGCCTTCGGAAACTGATCTCCAAGCTCGAACATCAATGAATTTGATGTGCGAACGTAGTCGAATTTTCCAATAGGCATAGTTAGTTCCGTCAAGAATTGGAAGTCTACCAACGTTTTGTATAGCTGAGTCCATAGCCGTAATATTCAGAATCAAATACTTATTGTATCAAGTGTTGGCTCTGATACCACTTGTTGGGTTCGGGGCTACGGATAAGCAAGAGTATGTAATAATAAAACCGTAACAGCTAGAACAATTAAAACAGTTTCTGGATGTTGCCTTCAATGTTGTGTCAACATCTGAGGCAACATTGGGATAAAACAGTTATAAACCTTTATAGAGTAAATGCAGCGGAAAAGTAATGAGACACAAGGTTTATATTTTCAAGGGTATATATTATATATCCCTTGATGGTCAATGACCAAAGAATTGTATAAATTATATACAATTACAAATGAATTTCTTTTTACAAGATTGAACAATAAATGCGAAAAAGAAATTATAAACAAAAGTGAAGTCGCAGATGACTTCAGCCTAAAGTTAAAAGATCTAAAAAGACAAATACAACATCTTCATTACAATTGCTTGAAGTATAAGCTTGATCTAGAATCTGGGCAGCAATTGTAATGTGGGACTAGATGTTGTTATACTACTTTAGGCTAAGTGTGTTGTTCCAGTTTCTAAGGTGAATATCCGAGAGCTCTCTCGGTAATTCTTCTCATTCAATTCTGGATATCGATACTCTGAATCTCCCCTCTATTTATAGTGTGGAACTTCCCTTGAAATCCTCACTGATTGGTTGCGGAGGTTGAGTAAAAGAAGACTTCAGCTTGGACCGGTTCTTGTTCCTTAAAAAGCTCAACGTTCTGGACTTGGTCTTCACGCTGCTTCCTCTCCAAGCTTTGACTGTTTCTTTTACCACGTTTTAAACACAGCATCATTGTAAGCTTGCCTAGATCATTTTTTACTCACAGTAACACAACCTGTTTTGGCCGGAAGAATAGGCAAAATCGTTATAGAGATGTTGTCGTGAATGTTGTCACAACATCGCAGCAACATTCTTATTTTCATAAGATGTTGTCCTAAGCATTTACAGAGATGTTGACACAACATCCATCCAACATCAACACATATTGAAACTTTACAATTCTAAAAGTAAGTCGAGTTAACATTACTCGACAACTTAAAAGGAAATTAAGAATACAACCTCAACATAGTTATGATATCTTAAATACCCCAAACAAATACAATAGAATAAGAATATAAGACGAGATTGGATATATTAGGAAAGGGGGTCCTTAGTTTTTATACTTCACTATTATTATATGAAATAATTAGTTTGAGGGGCTTTTAGGGAGGATGGCCGAATGAAATTATATGAGATAAAACTCTTGACCCTTAGGGAAAGGATAAAAAATTCATAGCTAAGATTTTAACTTTATGAGTTTGAAATATTAAAAGGATGACTTCAATACTAATACTTAGTTCTAAATAATAAATTATTGGTTGCATTAAAGATTGCTTCGCATCATTTCTTAGTTTCACAATCTTACTTTGGGGTCAGACACATACATTCCATTGTACAATGACCTATAAAATTTGGCTAGCTGTTTAAATCTTCTTCAATTTTGTCTTCTTTGTTTTAACTTCTAAGACATAAAAAAATGAAATTCATCAACATATGCGGTAAGCAACAGTGCATGGAGACTACTCACCGAAAACCTGAGATAAGTTCTTAAATTCTTCAAAAGCCTCGGAAATCTAGGAATTGCAATAAGGCTTAAATGGCTCTTCAAATATTTACCCATGCGCTCCAATTTGTCATCGTTAAAAGTTTGCTTTCAACCGAACCACATTATCATATTCCCTTTTGATATATTTTTATTTTATTTCTGATTTATCGTCATTTAAAATTTATTTTGCTTACTTTTCCATGACAACTCATTACTTCAATCCTAACAACATGGTGGTGGTTGGGGCTTTTTTTGTATTGGCTTTTAATTATAGTCATATAGTTGTACTCCGTTAAAATTTGTACGTTAGACCTGAAAAGGAGCAAAACCAACGCCAACATTCAAAGACATATTCTATATCTTTGTCGATTTGTTCACTCCGATTAAGAAATTAAAGATGGCGACGTCCAGGGCAGTTATTGTGGTTGTTATCATTGCAATCACATTGTTAGCAGAAATTTCTGAGGGAAAGGAAATTGGATATGGTGCTATTGGAGGCAATGGCATCCCATGCAGCCGAAAGAATAAAAACATGAATAATTGTCATGAAGGAAAACCAGCAAATCCCTATACCCGTGGTTGTGAGGAAACCAATCGCTGCCGAAATGGAAAGGAACCACCACACAAGGAGTCTCTACATTGAATGCTTTGCCGAACTATTTAACTTGAGTTATTTAATTTCTTAAACCAAGGAGATAATTTCTTTGCCGAACCCATTTATTATTAGTCACATTTTTCTTTAAAAAAATGTACTAGTCAGTACCGCATTGCATGTACTTGTGTTAATTATTACTCCACAAAATTGTAATATGAAAAATCTCTTATCCCATGTTCATATTTGTCACGACCCAATTAACTAAGATGTGATGGCACTAATTTCTACTAAATCAATAAGTGAACACAACCAATATAGTCATTTCATCGAAAGAAACAATGTGGAATAATTAAGCAAATCAATTTAAAGTCTTAAATGTGTCTCATAATATAGAAAACATGGATAAAGTATTACAAATTCCAAAATTTGGTGTCACTTAGTGTGAGAACTAGCTAAATAGAATTACAAGTCTGGGATATAAACCAAATACATGAACTGTCCAGAAATCAAAAGATGGGAAAGAAGGATATAGGGAGAATCCGGTGCCATGGAATAACTTTAGTAGCTCACCCTGAACTATCCGGATGGTCTCCTCAACAGCATGCGAAGTCTCGAGATCTGCTTGTGCTAGGAACAAAATCTGCACATAAAAAGGGTGTAGCCAATGTAGCGTGAGTACGAGAAAACAACGTGTACTCAGCAATATCGACCGACCCTAGCTAAAATGGAGACGAGATTGGTCTTCCGGATACCACTTTTACACTTAACTGCTACTAGTCTCATATAAAGATTCAACCAACAATCATAAATACAAGATTCCATACAAGAAACCTTTAAGTCCATGAATTCGTTCAAGTAGTCAAATAGGCATGATACTATGATTCAATAAGCAATTTAGACAAGTCAACCCAACAAGGAATCAATGATATGTTATGATATGCAAATGCTAAGTAAATGCAAAGCCGTTTTCCTCATCACCGGTAGACACACGTTCAAATACTATGAATCGTAACTCATGCGCGTGAGGTCCATATACCACCCGAAATTATTTTCCTTTGAGTTTCTTAGCCAACATTAGACTTCTAATCACAACACTTAGCCAATTTTTAGGCTCCATTACCTGTCTCTAGCCACTCGGGCTCATATCAATCATATCACTTAGCTAATCTAGGCTCACAATACCTGTCTCTAGCCACTCGGGCTCATATCAATCGCAACACTCCGTACGGAACTATTTCCCCTAGGACCCAACATATGCATCATCAATTGTAATATGCATGAGATACCTATGAAAGCATGAATATTATATGCCCAACATTAAGAAGTCAACTATGTAACAAAGATCCAATCTTTAATTATGCAAACCATAAAGACTCGACTTTTAGCTTCTTTTCCACTTTTAAGCTAGTATTTAGGAGTGACGATAACATACAATCATAGATAAGACAGGCATATAATCAAAGAGATAGAAAGTACGGTCTTCATACCCCAATCATAAATCCATAGGATCATACTATCTATCGATCAATGCTCAAAGCATGGCATTCAATCTGGACTATACAATTAAAACAACGCAAATACCCATAACATGATACCGGTATCCGATACAAGTGCTCGTCACCTCACAAGTATCGGGTGCTCCTTAGTATCTCCATTAACCTCTTAATTAGTTCATTACACCAACACGACGCTTAAAAATAAGGTCATAAGTCTCAACTTACCTAAATTAAGAGTATGACGGTCACAACAAAGACTTACCTTTTCTTAGAGCATTCGAATGGTCCAAATCTATTCAAATATGGAAAATAAGCTAACACATGATTCCATAGTAACTACTGATAGAGGAAAACCCCTCTACAAAATGCCGATAGTAAATAGTGAGGCTAATAAAACTCTAAATCTTAGTGATCAAGGTAGGTCTAACCCAATCACGAACCACATCGATCTTCTTGGGATCCACCATAATACCATCCTTGCTCACCATATGGCTCGAAAATGTCATAGAACTGAGCCAAAACTCACATTTCAAAAACATAACATAGAGTTGTTTCTCCTCAGAATCCCAAGCACGATCTTCAAATGTTGCTCGTGCTCTGCTTTCTAAGAGAGTATATCAGAATATCATCGATGAAGATGATCACAAAGAAATCCAAATACGAATTTAAAACACCATTCATCAAATCCCTGAAAGCGGATGGAAAGGCTTTAGTCGGTGAAAGACATGACCAAGAACTCATAGTGACCATAACGGGTCCTGAAAGCTGTCTTACAAATATCCTCTATCCTAATCTTTAACTGGTGATAATCGGACCTCAAATCATTGTTAGAGAAGACTTATGCACCCTAAAGCTGATAAAATATGTCATCAATGTGATGCATCATAGGTCATCAATCTGATCAAATAGGTCATAAATAACACGGGAGCACCCCAAGGCAAATACTAGGCCTAATGGACTTTTAGGAAAAATTTAGGAAAACAGAACTATATTTTTTTTGGGAAAGACCTCACTCGCACGTAATATAGTAATATATAAGGCTCTTCTTGAAATAGGTGGGTGAATAACGATCTTCAAATGTTGCTCGTGCTCTGCTTTCTAAGAGAGTATATCTGAATATCATCGATGAAGATGATCACAAAGAAATCCAAATACGATTTTAAAACATCGTTCATCAAATCCCTGAAAGCGGATGGAAAGGCTTTAGTCGGTGAAAGACATGACCAAGAACTCATAGTGACCATAACGGGTCCTGAAAGCTGTCTTACGGATATCCTCTATCCTAATCTTTAACTGGTGATAATCGGACCTCAAATCATTGTTAGAGAAGACTGATGCACCCTAAAGCTGATAAAATATGTCATCAATGTGATGCATCATAGGTCATCAATCTGATCAAATAGGTCATAAATAACACAGGAGCACCCCAAGGCAAATACTAGGCCTAATAAATCCCTTACACAACATATCGTGCATGTGCTCCTTCAACTCTTCCGGTGCCATCCAATATTGCGGAATAGAAATGGGTTTGGTGCTCAGCTCCGAATCAATGCGGAAATCAATATCACGGTCTGGTATAACACTCTGTAAATTTGTTGAAAACACCTTAGGAAACTCCCTCACTACCGGCACCAACTCGAGAGAATGAGTATCGGCGCTATTATTCCGAACATATGCTAAATAGGAAAAACACCCTTTCTCAACCATCTGTCTAGCCTTAAGAGACGATACCACCCTCTTCGGTGCATGACTAGCAGAACCCTTCTACTCTATCCTAGAAATCCTCAGAATGGCTAACGTAACAGTCTTAGCATGACAGCCTAAGATCACATGATAAGGAGACAACCAATTCATGCCTAGAATAATGTCAAAATCCATCATATCTAGGATAATTAAGTCAGCCCAAGTGTCATACACCATCAAAGTCACAACACAAGATCGATACACTCGATCCACTACTACGGAATCCCCAATAGGAGTAGAAAAACTAATAGGGAAATCAAGCGACTCACAAATCATACCTGACCCAAAGAATAATAAGTAGTTACATAAGAGTATGTAGAGAATTGATCAAATAATATTATAGCAAGCCGGTGACAACTGAAATAGTACCTGAAATGATTACGTCAGAAGCCTCTACCTTCTAGTCTACCTGGAAACGCATAGCACTGAGCATGGCCACCCTCGACCTAAGAACCTCTTCGACCATGTCATACCTCAAACTAGGGGTGTGGCCATCACTCGGTGCCCTGTTGGCTCGAGCATATCACTCTAAAGACTAAACTCGTGAATGCATATAACTTCCAGCTGATAAGGCCGTACTAAGATATAACCTGAATAGCAACACAGTAGAAAGGTCGACAAGGCCACAAACTAAAAATGGCAAGAGTACAACACAACATATATATATATATATATAAACAAGGATGGAAAGGCCGTAACACAAGTCAACAAAAGGATAACCATGCCAACAAAGCCATACTACATATGTCTACGAGCCTCTATGAGTGACTGAACTGTCATATGGTCGGGATAGGGCCTCGACCTACCCATTATTAATATATATATATATATATATATAATCTTCAAAATTTGAGAATCTTGCATCTCGCAAGATAGCAAGGATTGAAGTGTTTAATCCTTCCTTAGTAAGGGGTTTTATCCCTACTTGGACTAATCCAATATGGATGTATTTGTAATTTCTTTCTCTGACAAAACTATGGCTTCAATTTTTTCTACAAAAGTCAAATACCATAGTAAGAAAGGCAAAACCCTTCTTTTACAAACAGATCTTTCTAGATCTAACCCCGTAATACCAAGATCTATTAGGTGGAAGGACATTACGCTACCAGACGAATGGATCATGGAAGGTATAGTTAAACCTGAACCTATAGAGACTTCCCAACCAAATACCCGTCTTAGAGAAATAACCCAATACCAGGATGGTAGAGTTAGTCTATAGTTCCATAGAAAATCTACGAGTAGTAGATACGATGATTCTAGTTCCGTAGAAACCCTAGACTTAGGAAGAGTCTCACAGATTCCTTCAGTCATAAATACGCCTTACAAAACAAAACCTAGACATTCTACGTCATAATTACCCAATCTAAGAAACGTAGACTACTCTAATGAAATACCGAGACCCGTTTATGAAAATTTCATTGTTAGAGAAAAGATAGAGGACCAAGAACCTACTAGTCCGACTTTTTCCTCTATTACAGAGAACATAGTAAACGAAATTGGTGTTTTAGAAAAATAATTCCAAATAGACAAGAAATTCCTACAAAATGATTTTTATGAAAAATACAACCTAGAAAAAAGAATTTGGTTCCTCAAAACTTTTTCAACTACTAGGACGCAAATACAGGAAAACTTTTACGATTTTGTTAATGAACATAGGATAAACATCCTATTCTTTGACTTGTTCGATTATTATTCCTCCGAAAATTCCATTGATTATCCCTTTTCTAATACGGTAAATCCCGTTACGACTAGGAATAAGACACCGAAGTGGGAAACCCTAGCTGGTTCTAGGAAAATCCAGTCCAACCACCCTCCTCTACAAGGTATTAAGCTTAACATTCATGGCTTCCCTATAGATGCGATTCCTCTTAAAAATTCAGCAGAGGATGAAAAAACAAATACAAAGAATATCCTCGCACAAAATAATTTCACCAATATAAGTTTGAATACCCTAGGAAAACAACTCGATAGGGTAGAAAAATACATAAAAACCCACCCTTTAGTCATCATAGATTCCCCAGGAACGACTAAGGATATGAAAAACCAAGCCCTATCTTTAAACTCTTTCAAGTGTCCAAAGATGGAGTCAAAATTATCCAGCAAAATAAGTCTGAATTTATTCAGGATATACAGGATCAATTGAGTAGAATTGGGACATCCAGTTGTTCTAATATAGAACACGTTATAGGATACCCCATAATCTTCCAATAAAATCACTACTCTCATGAATGATTCCGATGACAGTGATACTCTAGAACAAATCCAAAACAAAAAAACCCTTTGTTAACCATATGGATTGGCAAAGACCAATACAACAGGTACAACAACAACAGTTGCAGATTATTCCTGCTCCAGATCTAAGAATAGTAAAACCCCTAGCTCAATTCCGTTTCAATGCCTCTTCCATTTATGATTGGAACATAGATGGAATGACCGAATACAATATCCTCAATTTTCTCCAACAAATGACCATGTCCGCAAATGCATACAAAATTCAGAATGGTACTCAAGACAAGACTATTGCAGAACTGCTCATCGCAGGATTCTCTGGTCAATTGAAAGGTTGGTGGGATAACTATCTCACTGATCAACAAAAGGAAGATATCATCAATTCCATCAAAATTGATGAAGAAGGAATACCAATCCTTGATGAACAAGGTGAACCCCTTCAAGATGCCGTAGCAACCTTGATTCTCACAATCTCTTTAAATTTCATAGGAGATTCTTCGCATCTAAAAGATAAAAATGTCGAGTTACTTTCTACCCTCAAATGCAAAAAACTCAGTGATTTCTAATGATATAAAAATACTTTCTTAACCAGAGTTATGCTCAGGGAAGATTCCAACCAGCCATTTTGGAAAGAGAAATTCCTAGCCGGACTACCTACCCTTTCAGGAGAAAAGGTTAGGAACAAAATCAAAGAGAATTGTGGTAAACAGATTATACACTACAGTGAGTTTACATGCGGACAACTAGTCAGTATAACTCAACATGAGGGTCTAAAGATCTGTCAAGACCTAAAATTATAAAAATATCTCAAATTGGAGCTAAAGAGAACTAGGTGCGAACTTGGTACTTTTTGCAAACAGTTTGATACGAATTTCTCAAAATCCTCTTCTAGTTGTATAGGAAATTGTAGCAAGACTCATAAATCTCTTAATAGTACTTCAAGAGGCTACAAAAAGAGAGATTTCAGCAAGACTAACGAAGAGTATTACAAAAATCCTTACAAAAATACTCGCTATTCCAGAGATAGACCAAATCCCAAAAAAGTTGATTCCAAATACAAAGACATTACGTGTTACAAATGTCACAAAAAAGGTCATACTTCGATATTTTCTGCAAAATGAATAAAAAATTACAAGAAATGAAACTCGACGATGAAGTGACCCAAAAAATCTCCAATCTTCTCATTGATTCCTCCGATTCAAATGTCGAGTCAGAACCTGACTATTTTTCCATGTCTTCTTAAGACAACAAAGCCCTCCAAATAGATGAATTTCTCACGACCAGTTCATCTGAAAAATCTGATAAGGGTAAGGGAAAACATGTTTGTGCTTTAACCAAAGACCAAGAATTCATGTTAGATATGGTTAAACACATAGATGTCGAACACCAATCCTCAAATCCTTTACAGATGAGAAAAAAGATGCCAAAAATATGATTTTGCCAAATACTTCCAAAAATACATACGACTTGACCAAAATCCTGAAGAAGGGTAAAAAGATGAAAGAATCCAAAGAGACTCCAGAGAGAGATAAAACAAATCAAATTAGAGATCAAGACTCTACGAGAAAAACAAGAACAAGACTCTCTGCTACTAAAAATAATCCTTTCAAAAGAAACCCAGGATAGTTCGGAATTCAGTTTTAAGTCCGACAATTCTGACTCTGAAAATCCAGAAGGACCTTCTGATAACCCACATCTTAAAGAAATCCCGAAAGAATTCCTTATTGTCTTAAGACAGATCACGTCAAAAAAATACTTGTCAAAATAACCCTTAAATTCCCAGGCAATTTTAGAATCACTAATATTGCTCTTTTTGACACATAGAGTAGATCTGAATTGCATAAAAATAGGTCTAATACCTGATAAATTCCATGAAAATACCTAGGAAACTTTAGCAGCGGCTAATAACAGAAAGTTAGAAATCAATTCCCAGACCAATCTATTATCAACAATGGAGTTTCTATAGCAACATCATTTGTTTAAGTAAAAGACATTCACAACTCCGTTATCTTAGGGACACCGTTTATAAATCTTATCACCCCTTATAAGGTAGATAATGATTTCATCTCTTTTGATTCCAACAATAAGAATTTAAAATTCCCTTTTCTGACAAAACCAAAAGCTAGAGACCTCAATCTGATAAAAACTTATTCTTGTCATCTAGGAGAACTAAAGAATAGTTTTTTAGATCAGAATTCTGAGTCCCCTAGATACCGTAATACCAGTTCCATCAAAATAATTGATACCTTTGCATACACAAAACTTTTGAAGCATAATTTACAACACCAAAGATATTTTCAAAATATTGCATTAAAAAATATTTTCTGTAAATTGATTCCTAATAATTTTTGCTTTAAAAATATTTTAACCTATGATTTCCACAAAAATAGGAGAGAAAACCCACAGATTTCTAATACTGGTTGCAACACAAAGATGTCCTATCACTGTCCCTTTCCACACTGTCTGGGCTACAAAGAAAAAATATCCAGGAAGGACATGCGGGAATCCGGACAATACCGTAACCATGCGATGTGTGGAGCCTTGCTCCAAAAGAAAAAAGATGATATCCCTCCACCAATAAATACAACAGATGTTATACCACAACAACAAAAAACCAATTCCATGGCCCCCAAAAAACCCGCAAATTCCAAACCAATAAAAGAAGAAAAAGAAAAATTCCTTGCCAAAACGTCTACAGAAAAACCCATGACGTGGTATGATGCAGTGATGAAAGAAGAAAATAAAAATGCCGCAGCATCTGAGCAAAAAAAACCAGCACGGGAATTAACTGCTGAGAATCTTCTGCAACTCCTTGCAAAATCCACGGAACTACAGCAGGCATTGATACAACTTCAAATCCCAAACAAGAAGTTGCTCAAAGCTCAGGAGAGGAAAAAACTCTCAAAATTTTACAAAAATCGAGAAAGGAGATTCTTCAAAAACCCTTTCTCAAAAACAATTTTCAAAAACCCAACTTGAGAAAGAAGAACTTCTAAAACCATTTCTCAAAAACAATTTTCAAAAAATCAACTTATAGTACCACAAGTCCCCAAAAACATGCCCCTGAATTTTTCATAAAACCTTTTTTCCAAAATATTGTGACTCTTGAAAAAGGATTTTTTAATGTAGACCCTTTTTTAGCATTGTAAAATTATTTTGGACAAAGATGGTTTTACAAATCATGGGATATTTTTAAAACCCCATATTTTTACCAAGCTATCCTTGAAATATCAGGATCAACGACAATTAAAAATAATTATTATAAAAATAACTCAGATCCCTCTTTTTCTATTTGCAAAATGCTTAACGTAATTGCTCTAAGCGATTGGGGAATGATCTGTCTCAACTCCTAAATTTCCCAGATACGCATAAAAATGAACCATTTTTTGATAATCCTTTTAATTACTGGGATTACCAACAAGCTTAGTTCAATTCCTTCTTTATTCAAAATATCAACCAACGCCACACTTGGCTTTTCCATTTTGATACCTCGTGTAATCCATCACAATTTCTAATATGGTGGAACTCGTGGTGGGAACAATTTGGATTCACCCTTGAAATACAAAAAAACCCAAGTCACTCAATCTTTTAGCCTCTTTAAATCCCAATATAAACCTTCTGAAGAAGAAAAAAGATTTGTGTCACTACACCTTTTTCACACCAAATTCCACTTACCATGGGTATTCACATGGTTTGTAGATTATTCAAAAAATAAAATTCCAACGATCCGAAGGAGGTTTAAAGTTAGATGGTGGGACAGCTTTAAAATACCACTAAGTCTCACACTACAAAAAGTTCAGGAATGGTTAAATGCCCGAAAATTCATTCAGGTACATGCGCCTCTACAAACACCACTGGCACCACTACAAACACCGGAGCACACCCAGTTCCTTTCACAAAAATCTCAGATGGCCTCAATGCTTGCGGCGGCCAAAAATCCAGAAGAAATGCAAGCCATAATTCTGAAGTTTGCACCGTCTTCATCAAAACAAGGCTCTTCATCAGAAGAAGAGAACCATAAATTGATATTGAAGACAGTCCGGTCTTTTACAACAGTGGATTCTAAAGAAAATTACCCAAAAGAATTCAAAATACCCAGAGTAGAGTTCAGACAAAATTTTGACAAAAGAAAATGCCTAAAAAAAGTCTTTCGAAAAGCAAATAGTAAAAGCAAAGATTCCACCAATAATTCACGAAAATGCCAAAAAGGATGATGTCATGGATGATGTCAATCTGCACTCGAATGAATAGTCATTTTCCACTTAGATGAATAGTTAGATTCCCTTTTGTTTACCAAAATGCCATGTAAAACTCCTATAAAATGAGACCCCCTCTCCCTTAGTTAGACAGGTTCTTTTTTAGAAGTTCTTTTTTCTAAGTTCTCTTTCTCATAAGCTTTTCTTTTCTAGTTTTTCTCTTATAAGCTTTTAGATTCTAGAGAGAAGTGAGAGCTCTAAAGAAATTCCCCTTTAGTTTAGATTAAAATTCCCCAATACCACTCATATGATTCAGTTCATATGATTCATATCATATGACTCATATCATATGATCCAAAATACCTTAGAAATTCCCAAGGTATATCTCCTTGATAAAATACTTTGTAAATTTTAATATTTTAAATGAATATGATTATGGACAAGTACTACCTCCTAATCTTTTAAAATATATATATATATATATATATATATATATATATATATAACTCAACACCCGACCGTAAAGCTCCGAAAGAGGCAAAACTTACCAACCGACATCCGGAACTCAACATCTCCTACTAAGAAGGTCTATCAGAGCCCCTATCTGAACCTGCAGCATGAAATACAGCACCCCCCAGCAAAAGGGGCGTCAATACGAAAGAAATGTATCGGTATGTAAAGCATTAATAGCAATATGAAAGTATAAACTATAAACATAATAAAAAAGGCAACCCGATAACCTGTATGCCACCCATGGCGAACTATGAAACTCTGGAATTTATTGTGAGACCCTTATTTATACATTATACTATATAAATTGCCCTTCTGATTATATTCGGGGGTGTGTGTATATATATAATTTCTCTCCGATTATAGCTTGGGGAGTGTATGCGCATATATGTATATAACTGCCCACCGATATTAGTTTAGTGTTATGAATCATGTACTATAATAATAGTGGCATTTGGCCTTTCTTTTATACGACTCCTTACTTTGCTTTACGATGACAATTTGTTGATATACAAGACTATGACTTGATAAGCTCCATCAAAGAGGAATATAAACTCTACTATACAGCCAATAAAGCCAGGATAACAAGATGAGATTTCGATACGGGAAGGTACTTCCAACAAGAATTATATAGACATGGATCTAGCACCCTTTAGGCAATGATTCTTTTCGAAATTGATACATTTTTTCTAGGATTCATGCTTAGAAGAAAGGTTTAGCCTTACATATCTTATGCCAATAATTCACGAGCTCCCGAATGCTCTACGAATGATAGTATACATTAAATGAATGATTGGAATCAAAATCGACTCAATAGCTAAAGGTAATCTTCACTTAAACATTTTGCCAAACAACTTAAGTGCATAGAGTTCTTGTGCTTCTCTACTATAAATAGGACTATTCAAAATCTGTCAAGAGCGAGAACCCAAAACAAGTGCCACACAGGGCCATATAATATATCATTAGCCTCACATGACCATTAATGCATCAAGTATAAAAGTTAGTCATAACTCACCTTATATACCACTATCATGTAATTTTAACTACATCGGTTTTACTTTAGATGTTGTTGTCACCTAACTAAGGTACAAGGAATATGAAATAAGTCTACCATAATGTAAGAGTAAGGAAATCATATTATACGACGTCAATATGAACCTGTGGTCTGGAAGAGAAAAGGTTATATAGATTTCATATCTTACTCAACCTCCTAAGTCATTTCTTCTATGTTATTATTCCTCCATAACACTTTAACAGAGGCAACTTTCTTAGTCCTCAATTTCCGAATTTGATGATCTAGAATAGCTATAGGAGTCTTCATAAGATAGGTTCTCGGTATCTGAACATCCTCCATGGGAGTATATGAGAGGGATCTCCTATACACTTACGCAATATTGTTACGTGAAATACTGGATGAACCTCTACTAACTCTAAGGGTAGTTCGAGTTCATAGGCTACCCGGCCTATCATGCGAATGATCTTATACGACCCAACATTATGAGACTAAGTTTCCCCTTCTTGCAAAATCGCATGATGCCTTTCAAATACGAAACCTGTAAGAATATCCAATTACTAACTGTGAACTCTAAATCGCAACATCGAACATCAGAATAGGACTTTTGTCGACTCTGTGTAGTCAATAAATGCTCCTGAATTAATTTCACTTTATCCATAGCTTGCTAAACTAAGTCAGGGCCTAGCAATTCAGCTTCGCCCACTTCAAACAACCAATTAGAGATCTAGATTTTCACCCATATAAAGTTTCTTACGGGGCCATCTTTATGCTGGAGTGATAACTGTTACTATAGGCAAAATCGATAAGTGGCAAGTGGTTGTCCCAACTGCCCTTGAAATCTATTAAACAATCTCGCAACATGTCCTCGAGTTTCTGTATTGTGCGCTCAGCCTGACCATCCATCTACAGATGAAAATTTGTGTTAATATTCACTTGGGTGCCTAAACCCTTCTGAAAAGACTTCCAAAATTTGGGTGTGAACTGAGCACCCCTATCGAATATAATGGAAACCGAAACACCATGTAATAGGACTATCTCCATGATATACAACTTGACATAATCTTCAGCCAAACAAGAAGATCGAACAGGTAGAAAATGGGCTAACTTTATTAGCTTGCCGATGATAACCCATACGGAATCAAACATTTGATACGAATGGGGAAAACTTGTAATGAAATCCATATTGATCATATCCCACTTCCACATCGAAATATCAATATTATGCATTAATCCCCTAGGCCTCTGATGCTCGATTATAACTTGTTGATAATTCAGACACTGAGCTATAAACTCTACGATATTTCTTTTCATATCATTACACAAGTAGACATGTCGGAGAGATCATGATATATTTTTGTCGAGACAGAATGAATGGAATACGTGGACGGGTGGATCTCGGCCATAATATTCGCTCTTGGAGCCCTCTAATATCTGGTACACATAGTCGGCCCTAGTATCTAAGAACTCTATCTCCTGCAAGCTCCAGTATTGGCTTATTCTGCAGGGGAATTCCTTCTTTCATTCTGACCAACTCATGATCGTCAAATTGCCTTGCTTTTACTTCTGCTACCAGGGATGATTCTGTTGTATTCTGAATCACCGTACTTCCATCACTCATATCCAGTAGTCGCACATTTAGGATAGCTTTGTCAAGGGCACAGAGATAGATGAAAATCCCTCTACATACCTCTGGTAAAAAACTACTAAGCCTAAGAAATTATGTACCTCCGTAGGGGTTATGGGCCTCGGCCAATTCTTTACAACCTCAATTTTCTGATTATCTACATTGATACCATCTAAAGAGACTATATGACCCAGGAAATCTACTGAGTTTAGCTAGAACTCACATTTAAAAAACTTAGCGTACAACTTACGATCCTAGAGCATATTTAACACCGCTCGGAGATGATTCACATGATTTGCCTTAGTA
The DNA here is from genome assembly GCA_034509755.1 of Anisodus tanguticus. Taxonomy (NCBI): domain Eukaryota; kingdom Viridiplantae; phylum Streptophyta; class Magnoliopsida; order Solanales; family Solanaceae; genus Anisodus; species Anisodus tanguticus. The sequence continues at coordinate 46,129,287 of CM067556.1, forward strand.
CTTGAGTATACCAAAATATCATTAATAAATATGATCACAAAGATATCCAGGAAAGGCTTGAAGACCCAATTCATTAGATCCATAAAGGTCGTTGGTGCATTAGTGAGTCCAAAAGACATCACCATAAACTCAAAATGACAATAACTAGTCTGAAAGGCTGTCTTCGGAATATCTTTCTCTTATACCATTAACTGGTGATACCCTAAATCTCAAGTAAATCTTTGAGAAATACTTGGCACCCTGCAATTGATCGAATAAATCATCGATTCTCAGAAGGGGTATTTATTCTCAATGGTAACTTTATTCAGCTGTCTGTAATCAATACACATCCTCAAAGAACCATCTTTCTTGCGGACAAACAATACTGGAGCGCCCTACGACGAAGTACTAGGCCTAATAATGCCCTTCTCCAGTAAATCTATTAGTTGCTTCTTTAACTCTTTTTACTCAACAGGAGTTATCCTGTAAGGTGGAATAGATATTGGTTGCGTATCTGGAAGTACATTAATGGAAAACTCAATCTCCCTCTCTGGAGGAATACCCGGAAGTGCATCCGGAAACACGTCAAGAAACTTATTAACTATGAGGACAGACTGAAGGGTCAGAGGATTTGCATCTGTATCTTTGAACCACATCATATGGTAAATATAACCTTTAGCAATCATCTTCTTTGCCTTTAGGCGTAGTTGAATTACCCTTCCCTTCTAAGGTCGGCTCGATTGAAAAACTGAATCTAACAATCTTTGTTCGGCAATCAACATTCGCATAACAAGAGGCCAACCAATCCATTCCCATAATGACATCAAATTCGACCATCGGTAACTCAGCTAAGTCATCCAAAGTAGGCGGTCACAAACTGTCACTGTATAATTCTTGTAGACTCGTCTTTCTACTATCGTTTCACCAACTGGTGTAGCCACTTCATTATCTTAGATAACAATTCTGGTCCAAACCCAAACTTAGTAGCAACGAAGGGCATAACATATGACAAATTGGGACCAGGTTCTATTAATGCGCATACATCATAGGTGAAGACAAATAATATACATGTAACCACATCCGGAGATGACTCCAAATCCTGATGACCTGATAATACATAGATGCGATTCTGAGCATCGCCTTAACTGGATGTTTTTCCTCTACATTTACCTGCTGAGGTATGTGGCCCACTACCTGGCAGATGAACATACGATGAGGAAGCCGTTGTTGACCCCGTTGGTTGAGCCATACCATCTCAACCTCTACTCGGACACTAGCGCATATAGTGACCAGGACTCCCACACCAATAGCATACATCATAATCCTAACAACATTATCTCGAATGTGCCCTACCACACTCACTGTATGTCGTCAATGAAGGCCTCATCTGGCCTAAACCCTCTTGTCTCTGAAATCTAGAAGCCCTCGAACTCTGATCTGGTCCGGATTATGTATACGTCTCATATCTAGGCTCCTGAAATTGAGGTGGAGTACTGCTATCAAATCGAGGTGGATGCCTAGGGAATCGTTGTCTGGAAATTCGCAAAGTTTCTCCAAAGATTCTAGTTGATCTAACTCTCTTACTCATCTCTCTATGTATCCCTATCAACTCTGAACTAGCATTTACGATCCTCTACTTTCTAAGCATAGGCATGTATCCTGGAGATGTCTATATCACTATTCAGGGATGCTGTCGTACATTCCCAATCGAATATGGATCCAAACCTGCTACGAATGGGTGAACTCGAGCTCTCATCATATCCACAAAATTCAGAGCATACCTAGCTAGAGAATCAAAATGCAGACTTTAATCCCGAACGCTCTTGCCTCCCTATTTAAGGTTTAAAAAACACTCTACCATGGCCTCTCGTACTTCCAATGGAAAATAATGATCAAGAAATGCCTCTGAGAATTCCTCCCACATAGCGGGAGGTGTATCTGGTCCACTGGACCGTTCCCACGTCTCGTACCATAGAATAGCCACATCTTGTAATCTAAAAGATGTCAGCTCTACTACCTCAATCTATGAAGCATTCATAACCATCAATACTCACAGCATCTGATTTGTAAAATCATGAGGGTCCGCATTTGGATATGTACCAGTAAATACTAGCAGACTTAATCCGAAAAACTCTCGGGTTCTGGAGCTCATTGTGTCATCAAATGACCCGGCACCTGTAGAAGCCCTTATATGTCGCTGCTGGGAAGCTACTATCTGTGCCAATAACTATACAGTACTCGCTACACCCTATTCAGTGGAGTCAGGTGGAGGAACTGGGGGATCATATTTTGCGGAGCTGGAGTTATTGTATCTTGAGGAGCTAGAGGTATCATATCTCCTCTAACCTCATCACGCGGGGGTGAAATATGTGATGAATGAGAATGGGACTCACCTTGAGCCTCCACTCTATGATTCTGTCCAGACGAGGCATTATCAGTACCTTCGCCCTTATCTGCACTAGCTCGATGACTAGCCTTTCTAGTAACTGACATGACTGGAAAACAAATAGAGCATGAATCAGAGTAAAATCATATAGATCTACTCTACAGCATGATCTATGAGATGAAAGAAGAGTAACCATCCCTAGTTGCCCAGCAGCCTCTCGTTTATAAGTATGGTGCACAACACACCCAAAAATAAGACATTACTACACACGGCTCCTAAACTCCCAAGGACTGACCTACTCTGATACCAATTTTGTCACATCCCAAACTAGGGGGTGTGGACGACACCCTTGTCCTACTAGACCAAGCGTACCACTCTGAAGACTAGACTCCTAAATGTATATAACTTCCGACCAACAAGGTCGTACTAGGATATAACCTAAATAGCAACACAATAATAGGATGACAAGGCTAGAAACTGACAAGGGCAAGAGTACAACCCAACATATATATATATATATATAAACAAGACTGACAAGGCCGCAACACAAGGCAAAAAAAGGATAACCAGGCCGACAAGGCCATACAACACAACTGAACATACTACACATGTTTATGAGCCTCTACGACTGACTGGATTGTCATATAGTCGAAATAGGGCTCCGACCTACCTATTATATATATATATAATATATAACTCGACACCTGACCAGGAAGCTCGAAAAGAGGCGAAGCTTACCAACTGACGGCTGGAACTCTACAACTCCTACTAAGAATGTCTATCATAGCCCATATCTAAACTTGTAGCATAAAATGCAACGCCCCCAGAAAAAGGGGTGTCAGTACGAAATGAATGTACCGATATATAAATCATGAATAATAATATGAAAGTATAAACTATAAACAGGATAAAAGAGGCAACATGATAACTTGATGACCTATATGCCACCCAAGGCGAACTATGAAACTCTGAAACTTACTGTGAGACTCTTATTTATACATTATACAATATAAACTGCCCTCCGGATTATAGTCCGGGGTGTGTGTATATATATAATTGGCCTCTGGTTATAGCCCGAGGTTTGTATGTGCATACGGGTATATAATTTCCCACTAATATTAATTCAGTGGTGTGAATCATGTACTATAATAGTAGTGCCATTTGGCCTTTCTTTTATACGACTCCTTACTTTGCTTTACGATGACATTTTGTCGATATACAAGACTATGCTTTATAAGCTCCATTAAGGAGGAATATAAACTCTACTATGCAGCCAACAAAGCCAAGATGAGATGAGATTTCGATATGGGAAGGTACTTTCGACAAGAATTATATAGACATGATCTAGTACCCTTTAGAAAATGATTCTTTGGAAATCGATACAATTTTTCTAGGATTCATGCTTAGAAGAAAGGTTTAGCCTTACATACGTTATGTCGATAGTTCATGAGCTCTCGAACGCTCTATGAATGATAGTCTACATTAAATGAACGATTGGAATCAAAATCGACACAACAGCTAAAGGTAGCTGATTTTGTGCGAAACAACATTATATGTCGATTCGGCATTCTGGGGTCCGTCCTAATTGACAACGGAGAAAATCTGAGCAGTCATCTGATGAAGGACATTTGTGAACAATTCTATGTAACCCATCAGAATTGTACCGCCTACAAGCCACAAATAAACGAAGTCATAGAGGCAGCCAATAAGAATATCAAGAGGACACTGAGGAAAATGACAGACAATTACAAGTTTTGGCGTGAACAATTGCCCTACACATTGCTAGGATACCGAACAACAACTCAGACCTCAACAGGAGTAACCCCATATTTTCTTGTCTATGGTACTAAAGAAGTAATACTAGCCGAGGTGGAGATACCATCAGTCAAAATCATACAAGAAGCAGAATTGGACAACGCAAGATGGGTCCAAAAATGATACAAGCAACGGGCTCTGATCGATGAGAAAAGGATGATTGATGTATGTCATGACTAATTATACCAATAAAGGATGGCTCGTTCTTTCAACAAGCGGGTCAGATCTCGACTCTTTCAGATAGAGCAACTGGTACTCAAGCGAGTTTTTTTACATCAAGACGAGTATAAAGGAAAGTTTGCACCTAACTGGTAAGGTCCCTATTCAGGAAGGTATTATCCGGGGGAGTTGTGATCTTAGCAGAGATGGACGGTCAAGAATGGCCCAAAGCAATCAATTCAAATGCAATCAAGAGATACAACGCGTAAAGGCACGCCTTTCAACTTGTAATTGCACTTATTTGTAATCACTACACAAGATATATGTCTTACGGAAGAGATACGTAGAAAAATTCTCATTGGATTTGGTGTTCTTCTTTTGTAATAGAAAAACGAAATGACATTTCTTGTAATATGAACTACGTTATGACTTTATTTTATTTTAAACTATGTTCAACCTAATTTTTGATACGACAATATACGTAGGCGCTCCTTGAGCTTGGTCGGACCAAACAAAAAACCAAAGAAACCCCTAGGAAGCCACTGAGAAATGAACATTTAATTATCTCCTCATAGTGTCCCTGAAAATCCCAAACTTGCAATTGGGGCTGGATCTAAAAAATTCCACTATTAAATCCGACACAAGAGCTAGGCGACCTTAAACCTTCAGCTAGGGCAGAAGTTTTGAGAGGGTCTCAAAAATTCCTTCACCGCAATATAGCACGAGAGTTCACCGACATCGACCTTCTGGGCAATTTTTATAGGGGAGTCTCAAAAATTTCACCAGACAAGTCGGGAATGCGCCCCGAAGTTCCAAGGACGATCAGAGTATCTCTCTTAGAGCATACATGTCATGACAATGAGATAATAATAATATTTCATAATGAAAATTATACTTTTCAATCAAACGCATTTTAAATTTGTGATCAATGTTTTCAAAAACATTTTCATTATTTTGTCACAAGTATAAATACATCTCTTATATTACTGAACCCAAGAGGGCTAGCACTGGGAAATATAGGAATGACACAGCAGGAGTCGACGGCACGGATCGACCTTATAAGAACTAATTATTTTTCTATGGTTGCAGATTCCAAAATGCAGTTAGGAGGATGGCATCTTATTTCACTAACATATTTGTTTATGATGAAAACAAGTGAAATGCAAAGTGAGAACCCCGACGCTGAAGGGCGATTCAATCCAGCCATGGGGGATATATAAAGAGCAAAGTACCACATGGGTAGCACAATCTAGCCATAAGGGCTATATAAAGAGTAAAGCACCACAAGGACGACACAATCCGATCATAAGGGCTATATAAAGAGCAAAGCGCCATAAGGGTGGCACAATCCGGCCATAAGGGCTACATAAAGAATAAGGGTGGCACAATCTATCCATAAGGGCAATATAAAGGACAAAGCACCACAAAGGTGGCATCATTCATACATAAGGTTTATAATGGACAAAGCGACCATCTGACCGGAGGGGTCACAACCGACAAAAGACGAAAGAAAGACAATCTAGCCTCAAGGGCTATTCATACAAATATACATATCGAGAGGATCATTCATACAAATACGCATACCGAGAGGGTCATTCATACAAACATCCATGTCGAGAGGGTCATTCATACAAACATTCATGCTAAGAGGGCCATTCATACAAACTCATGCATATCGAGAGGGCCATTCATTGCTCAGACAAATTCAAATGAGAAAGTCATACGATCCAGACAGTTCCAAGCGAGTCACCCGCTCAAACAAGTTTGACTGAGAAAAGTCACATGAACCAGACAGTGCCCAGTGAGTCACCCACTCGAAATATTTATCCAGGAGGGCACAACAACAAAGCCACGCGGGTGTGGCATAACAAAAACAATCAAACATGTCACTAGCCCAGCAAATGGAAATAGGTCGAAAGCTATCGGAGGAGGAGAGCAAGCAGACCTGATCCAGACGCACGCGGAACAGACGTCAAACTTATTCTTGGGCAACCGGTCAAAATTATATACCAACGAGAGTCAAGTTTTTTGTAAATTGGCTTGAATATCACTCCACACCACACTCAATCACACAAATAAGGGAATTTTTACCTTTTTAAAATCTTGCGACTGGTCGGACATATACCGGAATGGTTTTTCAAAACAGGCAAAAGCATTTTCGCATAAGGGATACCCTTTCAACCTATGGAGTCAAACTACAAGTAATGATTCCCAAAAACTGGTATATGTAGGCAAACTCAATACCATAGGTTCTCTCACATTCCACCAAAATCATTCCAGGACTTTGAGTTTCCGGAATTTGCTTTATTATATCATATTTTGAGAACTCTAATCGAGTTGAACTAAACAGACCATTCAGGTTTTGGAGGATATGTTATGAGCTCGCATGATTGATTTTAGTAGTCATTGGGACCAGTTCCATCCTTTGGCAGATTTTCATACAACAAATAGTTATCATCCAGCATTAATATGGCCATTTTTGACATGCAGGTGAGAAAGTTGAGATCAAGGAGATTGCTTCTGTGAAGGTGCAATGGAAGCATCAGCCTATCGAGTAGGCTACTTTGGAGATTGAGGATGATATGTGGAGCCTATACCCTCAATTTTTTACTACTTTCGGTACATTTCCCCTTTTTGTTTCTCTCCATTTGAGGATGAATGTTTGTTTAATTTATTTATGATGTAATGACCCGCATGGTCATTTTTAGCTAAAGGTGCTTATTTAACTAAATTACTCTTCCTGTAAACTCTGTGTGGGGTTTATGATGCAAGGGGATGGGTAGCACAGATCTTGAGGTACTTTTATGTGATTTTCAGAAGAAAAAGATAAAATGAAAATTTTAGAAATGATAAGTTTAACCTAAAGTTGACTTTTGGGATATGGGTTCGTTTTCAGGTTCCGTCACTTCTGGTAATTCCGGTGGGTCATTTATTACTTAGTCAAGTCATTGGTTAACTTTTCGAGGCAATCAATGTATTTTATGACTTTTTTTGTAAAATTGTTAGATTTGGATGTTTTGGGTGATTTTGTAGAAAAGTATGTCTTAGCTCGGTCGTATGAGAAATCTGAGAGTGCGAGCGAGTTTGTAGCACTGTTTATCTTAGAATAACATATTCGGTTTGTATTCGGGGGGTCTCAGGAGCATTTCAGGTGTTTGGTAGAGAATTGGCTAAGTTTCCTAGTTGGTTTCTGGTATGCCACACTAACGGCCTTCAAGCTGCTTCTGCGAGTCAGCCTCAGCGGAGGTTGCCTCGCAGATGCGAGCTTTGTGTGAATTTGAGGTTTCCACTTCTGTGGACATTTTCCCACAGAGGCAATCCTCTTCTATGGGGTCGTTCCCGCGCCCATCCGAGATTTTTAAGTTGTTCCACCTAGGCGGCCTATTTTCCGCTGAAGCGTCTCCACCTTGGCGATGTCAATTCTTCTTCGGAAGCGGAATCATTGTTTTTAGAATCATAACTTAATGCCCAAAAGCAATTTCACTTTCCCAAAGGATTTCTTGGGTCATCCATCATTAATCTTCTTGGAGGTAAAATTTTCATCCCTTTTCATTGATTAAGTATCATTTGGTTCTTCTAATCCTATTAAAACTTCTAATTTGGGGAAGAATATAGCATAGGTTTACATGCTAGAATAAGAGACCATAAATCATGATTTGGGGATTGATTAAGTTTATATTATTGTGTTTTTGTAATTTAGTGTTGGGTAATGATAGAAAATGATATTGTGATGGTTATTTGATAATGGAACCTTTTTTAAAATTGGGGGAAAACCTAGGGTTTGAGTTGGGGTTTTTTACATAATCATGAAATTGAGGGTCCAAATGTAATTAGCTTTCAAATTAACTTAAGGATATGATTCCATAGTATGATATCTTACTTTTGAGTAATAAAGTTTAGATTTCACTACCGTGGGCTCGGGGTTGATTTTGGGGTGTATCTTTGAATTATTTTTAAGGACTAAGTCCTTGTGTTTGTATTAGAATACTTAATAACGTATAATCTATGTTTTAGACTACGTGTATTACCAGGCACTTCACAAGGTCAAGGCCTGGGTTGAAGATTGAGGTTTGTGGCGCCTGCTCAGCTTCGAGGTAGGCTACAGTTTATCTTTATAGACTCCGATAAAAGTACGTAGTCATTATAAATATTGAGGGGTATTGAGCGTGTTTGGGGGTTCCACCTTAGCCGTTGTGATGAACGCTTGGGTGGGTACCGGTGTGAACTGTGTTGATGGGTGATTTGGGGTATCAGCCTTGGCCTGATTTCGACTACTATTATTTGGGCTTGTCACCATTATGTGGGCTTGTCTCCATTGTTGATAATTTCTGTATTTATTCATCACATTTCTTAAGATATGATAGACTGATTTATGTGGAATTACTGTTATAGAGTTTATGAAAGCATATGATATTCATCTCTTATACTTAATTGTATCTCATACATCCTGATTGCTTGCCTTGTTATTATCATTGCGTTCATACACTCATGGTTATGATGATATTGAAAGTAGAGTGGTATGGAAATGTTGTGGGTCCAATAAGAATGGAAAGGTAAGGATATATTATGAGATGGTTGGAAACATTGAAATGATGGAAATGATTGATATGGCTCCAAAGGAGTCTTGGGCTCTAGACAGATACATGTGTTGAATTCCGGCTGGCTATGAGTGGTGTATGGACGGTGCCAGTCCCCCGTGGGTCATAGTTCATAGAATTTGAACGTATGTATACCGGTTGTGAAAAGGTACTAACATTTGCATTCATACCATACATTCATTTATATATTGATTAACTGTTGATTAGTTACGTGATCTGGACTACTTATTGGAACTTGGGTGACTTCATGATAAATGGATCTTGTTGATTGGTTCCATAATACCTGGATTGTTAGTTATTGAACTCTTATGTGAACAAGGTGACTTATATGATTCATTGAACTACTTAGTATAGGGTTACTTGAGAGTTAACTTGATGTTTATTTCGATTATGTATCTTACGTCATTGTAGGTCTATGATGCCTATGGGGATACGTTGTGTACATGTGCTACACTTGCTGCATTCTTTTGAATGTAGATACAACGACATCTACCAGTTCATGTTTTCATGGCTGAGTCTGAGTTGTAGGATTTCCTGTGTTCGGGGTGAGCATGTTTTCATTCAGCATGCCCTAGATGCTTTTCTCTTTATTTATGTCTTTACCTGAGTTCGAGAGACATTTCCAAACATTTAGACTTATTTTTGCTTTTTAGAACTCTTGTATTATTGGCCAGATCTTTTTGGGGGTTGTAATAACTTATTATCATACTTGTTTTCCGTATTTATGTTATGTTGAGCCAATATTTATAATTGTTCTGTTATTTTCTGCTTTTAAAATTTTTGTTATATTGTTAATTAGGAAGTGGTTTGCCTATTGGTGGGAAAAGTGTAGGTGCCACCACGACGCCTGAAAGGGGTCGTTACACCTTACAAGACTTGTTTGGTATCAGTAGACTCATGTGTTAATGTAGAATTGATAATTGTTAGATATTGCTCATTCAGAGACGATACGAAAAGGAATCATGCAAGTCAGATAGTTCGTGGAACTCGCTCGGCATTGAGGTAGTGTATGGTTTATATTTTAGACTCTGATAGATGCTTGAAATGCTTATAATTATTGATGGGTATTTGGCGTGATGGGTGTCCCACCGTAGTGACTATGATGAGCACTTGGGTGGGTACCGGTGTATTATGTTGGGGATGATCACACTTAGGTTTGTTTCGTTAGATGTTATGTGGGTTATGATATCCGTATTTTAACTCATATTTGGTGTGTGTGTGCATTGATTTATCTCATCACTCTATGCCTCTTATCGTGGGAGGACTGATTACAGGGAATTATTATGATGTTGATTGCATTGAGGCTGGTGGTTATTCATCTCTTAAGAACTTGACTTTCAACTCATGCAACCATGATTACGTGTCATATTTATTATTTGCATTCATACATTCATATTATCATTGATATTGAGTTGGATCTGTTATGGAATGTTGTTTGGTCCGATGAGACCAGGAAATAAAGATAAATGAGTTTGATATGAGATGATACTGATATTGAGATTATATTGATACCGAGATGATATGATATGAAACGACTCGACAAATGAGTCTGTGATTTGATGATCTACCAGTCCAATGGATCATATCGGATATTTAAGAGCGGCATATGGACTCGCGGAGTCCCACATGGGTCATAGCTATGTGGCGACGTACAGTAGCATGTGTATACCAGGTTTGGAAATTAGCATGTGTATACCAGGTTTAAGAGCGGCATATGGACTCGCGGAGTCCCACATGGGTCATAGCTTTTTTGTGTGCTTTTTAATTAGTTATCAATTTTGTTCACTCCGAGGGCAGTTATTGTGGCTGTTCTCATTGCAATCACATTGTTATCAGAAATTTCTGAAAGGAAGAGAATTGGATATGGAGTTATTGGAGGCAATGGCATCCCATGCAGCCGCAAGAACAAAAGCATGAACAATTGACTTGTAGGAAAACCGGCAAATCCCTATACATATGGTTGTGAGGCAACCAATCACTGCCGAAATGGAAAGGAACCGCCACCACATGTGGAAGGAGTCTCTACATTGAATGTTTCGTCGAACTATTTAACTTGAGTTATTTAATTTCTTACCCAAGTCATGGGAATGTCCCAAGTAAACATTGTTCCTTAAGAGGAAATGATCTTTTGTGGCCACTGTGTAAAAATGAAAAGTTATGAATCTAAAAATAAATTTATAAACTACTACCAAACTGACCCATTTATTAGTTAGTCACATTTTTCTAAAAAAATGTACTAGCATTACATGTAATAGTGTTAATTATTACTCCACAAATTTGTAATATGAAAAATCTCTTATCCCATGTTCATATTTGTCACGACCCAATTAACTAAGCTCTGATGGCACTAATTTCTACTAAGTCAGTAAGTCGAACACAACCCATCTAGTAATTTAATCGAAAGAAACAATGCGGAATAATTAAGAAAATCAATTTAAAGTCTTAAATGTGTCTCATAATATAAAAAACACGGATAAAGTATTACAAATCTCAAAATTTGGTATCACTAGTACAAGAACTAGCTAAATAGGATTACTAGTCTGGGATATAACCCAAATACATGAATTGTCCAGAAATCAAAAGACAGGAAATAAGGATAGAGGAAGAATCTGGTGCCATGGAATAACACTAGTAGCTCACCCTAAACTATCCGGATGGGCTCCTCAACATCATGCGAAGTCTCGAGATCCGCTTATGCTAGTAACAGAATCTGCACATAAAAATGGTGTAGCCAGTGTAGCGTGAGTACGAGGAAACAATGTGTACGCAGCAGCATTGACCGACCCTAGCTAAAATAAAGACGAGGGTTGGTCTTCTGAATACCACTTTTACACTAAACTGCTACTAGTCTCATATAAAGATTCAACCAACAATCATAAATACAAAATTACATACAAAAAACCTCTAAGTCCATGAATTCGTTCAAGTAGTCAAATAGGCATGATACTATGATTCAATAAGCAATTTAGACAAGTCAACCAAACAAGGAATCAATGATATGTTATGATATGCAAATGCTAAGGAAATTCAAAGCCTTTTTCCTTATCACCGGTATACACACGTTCAAATACTATGAATCATGGCCCATGGGGGACTCACGAGGTTTATATACCACCCGAAATCATTTTCCTTCGAGTTCCTTAGCCAACATTAGGCTTCCAATCACAACACTTAGCTAACTTTAGACTCACATTACCAGTCTATATCCACTCAGGCTCATATCAATCATATTACTTAGCCAATATAGACTCACAATACCCGTCTCTACCACTCGGGCTCATATTAATCGCATCTCTCCATCCGAAACCATTTTCCCTAGGACCCCACATATGTATCCTCAAGTTTAATATGCATGAGATACCATATGAAAGCATTAATATGACATGCGCAATAATAAGAAGCCATTTTTAATTGCAACCTTGGTTTATGCTAAGTGCAATGTTGTTGAGAGATTGTTGTTGTGGGATGATATTTATAGCTTGGTTAATCAAATACAGTTTCAATGGATGATTAGAGGTAAGTTTAATATCATTATAAATGAAGAGAAAAAGATTGGAGGATTGCCTATTCATGCTGCAGAATATGAAGACTTTGTCTTCTGTATGAACTCTTGTGAACTAGCTGAGGTTGAATTCAAAAGTAGTCCTTTTACATAGTGGAATGGGAGAGCAGGTCATGATTGTATATTTAAATGATTAACAAGGATCTTGGTGAATTAATCATTCCAAGACATATTTGCTAATCTTAGTATGAAGTAGTTATCATGGACTGGATCAGACCATGTCCCTCCATTATTGTCTGCTGGAAAACAGGTTCAACATTTTCAAAAACATTTTAGGTTTTTGAAGTTTTGGATTAATCATGAAACCTTCTTAGAAGAAGTTGAGCAGAATTGGAGAACTGATTACTTGGGAGATCATTTTCTCACTTTTAAATTTAAGATGAAGGAGTTGAAGGCTACTTTGTCTAAATGGAGTACAAATACTTTTGGAGATCTTTTTAAGCAGTTAACAATTAGGGAGGACATTATGAATATTAAAGAGCAATTATTTGAAGAAGATACATCTGAGTAAAACAGAATGGTACTACAAAGGGAATAGGTTGAGTTTAAGAAATATCTGCATTTTGAAGAAGAGTATTGGAGACAAAAAGCAGGCATTCAATGGTTTTCTGAAGCAGAATGGGTAGAGAATATAGATGACATTGCTTCTGAAGTTATTTCTTTCTATCAGAAATAGTTCACTCATAAAGAAGTATTAGAAAATTCTAGTCTTCTTGATCATGTTCCTGAGAAGATAACACATGAACAAAATTCCATGTTATGTGTTTTGTCTACATTAGAGGAAGTGAAAAATGCATTGTTTGCACTATTATGTGATAGTGCTTATGGTCCTGATGGGTTTTTGGGGTGTTTTATCAAAAGTTTTGAGATATTATAGGAGCTGATATTTATAATATGGTTAAAGCTTTTTATGAGAGGCAGACTTCGCCAAAGTCTATCACTCATACTAGCTTAGTCTTGCTTCCAAAGAAGGAGATCATCAACACTTTTACTAATCTAAGACCTATCATCCTCAGTAATTTTATCAACAAAGTTATTTCATGACTTTTGCATGATAGATTGGAGTCTATTTTGCCTTCATTAATATCTCTAAATCAATCAGGTTTTATGAAGGGTAGAAATATTAGTGAGAATGTACTACTCACTCATAGGAGATGGTCACATATATTAGGAAAAGAGGGAAACCTGCAAATGTTATCATAAAACTTGACATGGAAAAAACATATGATAGTGTTTCTTAGGGGTATCTTGTTCAAGTTGTAAGAAAAAATGGGATTTGCTGATACATATGTGGATATGATATGGAGAATTATTGCTAATAATTGGTATTCTATTCTTATCAATGGGCAGTCTCATGGTTTTTTCCATTCTACTAGGGGAGTCAAACAAGGAGATCATTTATCACTAGCTCTCTTTATATTATCTGCTGAAGTTTTATCTGTTGCTTTGAACTCTTTATTTGACAAAGAGAGATTTACAGGATATGGGATGCCAAAATGGAGTTCCAACTTGAACCACTTAGCATATGCAGATGACACAATAATATTTTCTTCTGTAGATAAGGTTTCACTACAGATGATTATGAAGGTATTGTATGAATATGAGATATTCTCTGGCCAAAAGATTAATGTAGATAAGAGTTCATTTTATATGCACTCTAAAGTAGCATAGATATTAACTGAGGAGGTTCAGCAGACTACAAGCTTTAGTAGAGGGGGATTTCCATTCACATAGCTAGGATGTCCTATATTTCATGCTCGAAGGTAAAAATTATTCTATAAGGATTTGATGAAAAAAGTGAGGGATAAGTTACAAGTTTGGAAGGGGAAGTTACTATCCTTTGGTGGGAAAGTAGTTTTAATTTCTAGGATTTTACAAAGTCTTCCTATCTATTTGCTATATGTTATGGTGGCTCCCAAGTCTGTTATAAAGGATCTTCATAAAAAATTTAACTGATTTTTTTTGCAAAACAAAAGAGGATGGGAGAAGTAAACACTGGTTTGCTTGGGAAAACTTTGTTTTTCTAAGAATGAATGTGGTTTGGGTTTTAGATCTCTGACATCATCTATCAAAGGCCTTGTTTGCTAAACTTTGGTGGAAATTTAGAACCAGTAGCACCCTATGGTCTAATTTCATGTGGAACAAATACTGTAAAAGATTTAGACCTATTGTGATGCAGTGGAAAGTTGGATCACAAACATGGAAAATGATGCTGCAAGCTAGAGATGAAAATCAGCAGAATATTTGATGGGAACCTAGGAATGGTACCTCATCAATGTGGTTTGATAACTGGACTAAGTTAGGTACATTTCATGAGTTGTTACCTGCACATGATCAAATGAATGAGATAGGTGAAGATTTAGAGGAGTTTATGACTTATACATATTGGAATTTTCCAAAGTTACAAGCAGCTTTGCCTAGTAATATTGTGGAACATATGAGGTATGAATTGGGATACTTTGTTAGAATAGAAGCAGTTGACAAGCCATGGTGGAAAATTACAAGTTCAGGGAGCTTCACATTGAGTAGTGCGTGGGAAGAGATGAGATAAAAGCAGTAGATATCAGAATTGCATGGGAAAATATGGATTAAAGGACTACCTTACAAAATTTCATTTTGTCTTTGGAGAATCAGGTGTTGGAAATTGTCTATAGATGAAGTACTAATGAGAATGAGGATCAACATAGCATTAAGATATTGGTGATGTTTGGATCAACAAGAGACTATGGACCATGTGTTCATTACAGGTCCATTTGCAAGAAGAATATGGTGCTATTTTCCAAATGCAACTGGTATTATGGGACCTTATCTACATACAAAGCAGACAATTTTGTTATGGTGGAACGCAAATAGTGTATCAAGGTTGAAGCCCATATTTCAGGCAATTCCAGTTTTGGTCATGTGGCAACTATGGAAGAGTAGACACACAAGAAAACATGGAGTAACAATTTCAGTTAATAAAGTGATTCATGAAATTAATAGACATGTGTTCATGTTTGCACAATACAGATATCCTTGGTTAACAGATTTTCCAAATTATTGGCCTTTCATGGTTCATTATCTAGAGAATTATAGGATGCCTTTATCTTGTAAATAGGTGACTTGGAAGCCTCCTTGGATTAGTTATTATATATGTAACACTGATGGAGCCTCAAGAGGAAATTCAAGGCCTAGTTCATTAGCTTTTTGTGTGAGGAATAGTACAGCAGATTTCATATATGCAAAGGCAAAAAGAATTACTGATACTACTAGTCTCATTGCAAAAATAGTAGCACTAGAAGAGGGGATCAAGTATTGTATTTCAAAAAATCTACTACATTTGATAATGGAAACAGATTCACTCACTATGAAGAAGATATTGAATGGAATATGGGAGGTGCCCTAGAGTGTTACATTGATAGTTATGAGTATTCAATATTGGATGAAGGATAAGGAAGTGATGGTGAAGCATGTGTTGAGAGAGGGGAACTATGTAGCAAATTATTTTACTAACTTGGTTTTTGATTTTGCAGGTACAAAAGAATATGATTAGTTTAATAATGTTCCATCTCATGGATGAAAACTGATCAACATGGATAAGAGTTAGACACCAAATCTAAGGATAACAACTGCAACATAACACACAATCAATAGAAGTAACACCAACAACAATCACCGAAGAAAAGCACAATCAAGGAAGGTCTAAAAGTGATTAAAGATGTTCAGAACATCCCATATCATGATAGAGATTTGATCCAATTGGAAATGGTGTTAACTCCACATTAGAGTTAAAACCAATTCTAGGTAGCTCACAAACAATGTCAACAGCATTACCAGTAACAAGGCAAGCATTATAGGGTTGGTTTAAACTTGAAATAACTTTGTTTTCAGTGTGTGGTATTAACTTAGCTTCAACCTGCTGAAATGTAATGACTCATCCAGTCATTTTTACCTAAATACCCTTAATAAACTATTTTACCCTTCTCGTGATCTTTATGTGGGGTTGATGATGTGCAGGGATGGGTGGCTCGGTATCACGATATCTATTTTCATGAGTTTCAGATGAAAAAACCCAAGTCTGGAAACTTAGAGTTGGTTGATTTGACTCAGAGTTGACTTTTGGCTAGATGAGTTTGTTTCTGGGTTCCGTCGCTTTTGGTAGTTTCAGAGGGTCATTCATGACTTACTCAAGTCATTAGTTCACTTTTTGAGGCAATCGGATGTCTTTTGTGGCCCTGTTTGTAATGTTTGGATTTTTGGTTTGTCTCGGATGATTCTTTAGGAAAATATACTTTAGCTCGGTTATTTATGAAATCCGAGGGTACGAACAAGTTTGTAGCATTGTTTACCATAGACGAGAATGTTTGGTTTGCATAGGGGTAGTTCCGGGAGTGTTTCGGGTGTTCAACGAAGGTTTTGGGTAGTTTTCAATCAGCTGATGTTTGGTGTCTACCACAGCAGGACCAGCATCCGCTCTGACGGGTCTACCTCGGTGAGAGGTTGGCTCGCCGAAGTGGAATCTAGGAGTCAAGGAAAGTCCACCATAGTAGAGTCATGTTTGCCGCGGCGAGGGGTGAGCCTTCAAGTGACTCTCGCCCGAGCGAGGTATTTTCCACTGCAGCGGATCCATTCTAGTGGAGTCGATTCAGTTGGGGCGGATCACTGTTCAGGTGTCCTATATATATTTTTAGGTTAGATTTCTTTTCCCCAAATAACAAACCCTCAAATACCACATAAGGGTATTTTCAGAGCTTTAGGAACATTTCCAACCTTGAGGTAATAGATTCTCTCTCTCTCTCTTAAGTTATGAGTAGGGGTTTAGCATATTATGTGAGTTGGAGAAGATGAGTTATGCATATTGAGAGATTAAGAGAGTTATATGGTTGATTTTAATGAGGATTTATGGATCAAATATAATAATATCATGAATTAGGATTGTGTTATGTTAGATTATCATGTTTTAAAGCTTAATTTGATTATAGAAATTTGTTTTCAAAAAGGGGAAAATCTAGGGTTTTAAATATGCGCTTTTAGATTATTGTTCAATTGGGGATTAAAATCTGTATAGTTTTTCAATTAATTTAAGGTTATGATTACTTAGTATGTAATAAAGGTTTTTGAGTATTAATGTTTGAGTCTTAGTGATGTGGGACCGGGATGGGTATTTAAAGTCTTGTTTTTGTTGTGATTAGCGTTATATTTACGAATAATATATACGTGGATAGACTTCGACTATCGCGAGGCGCATCGGAAGGGCAAGGAAATCACTGAGGCTTCATTTATTCGCACTTCTGTTTGGAAATGAGGTAGGCTACGATTTGGATTTTCGAGACTCTGATAGAAGTATGTAGTAGTTATAAATGTTGACGGGTATTAGGCGTGTTTGGGGGTCAAACTCAAACGGTTGTGATGAACATTTGAGTGGGTACCGGTGATGAACTTTGATGATAGGTGATTTGGGGGATCGGTCTTATCTTCGATTCCGACGGTGTTAATTAGGCTTGTCCCCATTATGTGGATTCGTCTCCATTATGTGGGCTCGTCTCTATATTTGCTATTATTTATTTACTTATCACACATGTTTTCGATTGATATCCTGATTTGACTTGGATTGTCTATGTTTTGTTGAACTCTTGAAAGCATATGCACATCATTTCACTACTTGATTGCTTACATACACACATGGTTTTGTGATTTATGTGAGAGTGGTATGGTTATGTTGTGGTCCAAGAGACCGGAAAGGTAAGAGTAATATGAGATTATGGAACTTGAGATGATGATGATACGGATGGATCGGGTTGCATGCCAAAATAAATATTGATATGCGGGGAGCAGAGTTATATGCCTGCAATATGATTAAGACTCGACAAATAAGTCATAGGCTCTAGTCGATTCGTGTATGGAATGTTAGTCGGTAAGAAGCGGTATATAGACTTCGCAGTCCCCCATAGGTGTATAATCATAATTATACCTTAACGTCCGTATATCAAAGTTGATAAAGGTACCTTGCATATGGATTGCATTTATATCAAACATAAATCTATACATTAATTAATTGTGGTTTGGTAATGTGATATGGTTGATTATTGTAACTTCGGTGAAAGCCTGATTTACTTGGATTGAATTGATGGTATTGGACTGGAATGGTCGTTATGATTGAGCTTGTCTCTATGAATACTTGGAAATAATGATTATGCTGGTCCCTGGGAACACTTAGATAAATGTTTGAGGTTGTTGAATTGATTTGGTTGTCGTGTATTTCTTACTTCCTTGTGTATGAGTTTTGGGGTTTAATAATTGTAAGTAAGTGTTTGATGTCAACTACTACTATGGTCGGAAATGTAAATTATGCCATTACTATTGTCTAGGTCTAGTGAATTATGTACATTTGTGTGTTGTTTGGTAATTGATTGTGTGACTGGGTAACAAGTCTAGTAAGGAACCTGTGTTTAAGTGTCACTAGTGGAAAGATAGATGTGGAACGTGTGTCGACAGAATCGTAAAGAGACTTAACTAAGTGTAAATGCTAAGGTTAATAAAGGAGTTAACGTCGTCATGCTTAGCTTAGGTGTAACACTATTGAAGGAGTTCTAAAATAGTTGTTGTGATGTAAGTTTGACTCATTTATTTAATGTGATAAGTTGGATAAGTGGGGTTAAGCTTGAATATGACTTAGACAAGAGAGTACTGATCAGTGGGTACTATGATAGTAAGGTCCCTCTATATGTGAATGAATTGATTGTACTTTACTGTGATTGGAACCTTGTATGAGGAATGTGACAAATTAATTGGTGAATTGATATGTGTACAGTGTGACTTATATGAGCTATTGAACTATCTAGTATAGACTTGTCTAGTGTGAATTTGATATTTATCTCTGTTATGTAACTTTCGTCGTTGTTAGCCTATGATTCCTACAAGGGTACGTTGTGCACTCATGCTACAGTTGTTGTATCTTTTCTAATGCATATATAGGTCCCTCTGCCAGTTCGAGATCTCGAGTTTGAGTCCGGGCAGGTTGACTTCCAGTATTCATGGTGAGGATGCTATCTTCTGGCATACCTTGAATGCTTATTCTCTTACTCTGTCTTTTATTCATATTTGAGAGACATATTCAGACTATATGATCAGTTTTGGCCTGCATGCCCATTATCAGTCTTGTTTCATAATTAATAGTGCTTTTGTATCTACAGACTATATCTTTGGAGGTATTTGTTGATGTTTTAGACTTATTACTTATTCTACATTTATAGTACGAGACAGCTTATGTAGTATTTGTTATCTTCTGCTTTCACTTATGTTATTTCATGTTAAGAGATATGGGAGTGGTTCGCCTACCGGTGGGATTATGCAGGTTCCACCATAATTTCTGAAAAGGGGTCGTGACAAAGTTGGTATCAGAGCTTTAGGTTAAATGGTCTTAAATACAAGAGCAATCTATAGTAGAGTCTTGCGGATCGGTATGGAGACGTCCGTACTTATCTTCAAGAGGCTATGGAATATTTAGGAAACTTCACTTCCTTCATTCCTTTCGTGCTAAGATAAATCGAATTGGTATCTAAACTTTTTCCTATTCTATTACAGATGGTGGTAACACACTCTTAAATTCATGTGTGAGTGGTTCGATATGATGTCACATGGTAGGGTATGAGTTGTGTTACCATGATTTAGATGTGTGACCGAGTTCAGTCTTCAGCTATGATTTGAAGGTCCAGTTAAGTGGGGTTATGATTGCGACTTCTCAGTTCAATGACATCCTTTGAAAGTAGAAATGATAATTTAGAGATGCAAGGAAAAGAAATTGGATGGATCAATCTCCGCCTATGTAAAGGGAAAAATTGGTATATGATGTGTTTTGTTAGGATAAGTTTAAAGGTGTATGTGGGTGGATATCGTATAGGTTATGAAATGTTGAGTTGGCTTCGATTTGACAGTATTGTGATATCATAGTAGAATTAGTGGTTGTGAGTTCTTTTAGGTAATGGTTTTCTATTCGAGATCAGGCGGCAATGATACTTGTGATGAGTGAGGTTTAATGAAATAAACCATCACGTTACTTTACCTAAGAGGGTGTTCGTGGGTTCACTTGGCATTTTGATAGGGGAGTTGTTGAAACTAAGAGAATGTTGAATTAAGAGTTATTTCACAGTTTTTAGTATCGAGTGAGTGTAAGAAGTCGTGTACGCATTGGTATGTTGGACTCGTCGTAGGCTAATGAGACCTAGTGATCGGCTAAGAGGAATGAAAATGGCGTTGGATGAGTGTGAGGTTCTATCCAGGAATTTTTTGGTGTTGCACCTAGTTCTTAGTTAAGGTGTGTGGGCATGGTACATAAAGGTTAATACTTGAGAAGTTTGATAGTTATTGGCAAAATGACTTTGGAGAAGATCGAAGTACAGAGAAATTGCACGTTTGGTTGGATATGTTATAGATCGGCAAAATCAAGTAAAGACTGGATTTTCACATGCAAACATCGTGTAGACTCTCGAATAAGGTGTTAGTCAATGCGAATATTTATGGTAATGGGTTGACGATGGTTTGATCTAATTCTAGTTGTGAAAGGCTTCGAGTATCGATAATCGAGTCGGTGAACGTATGGACTAGTATAGGAAGAGGATTATAGCGATCAAGGATTTTTGGCAAGGGTATTTTGACGAAACTATATGAGGATATTAGCAGGAGTGTATGTCGGTAATTAGGGATCACTTTTGTATTAGGGATTGGCCCAATGATGGTTCGGGTTATCATTTGGGTACTAAATGAATGTTGGTCAGAGTAATCAAAGTGGGTTGATGTCTTTTTCCAATCGAGAAATTTCATAAAGGATGGTACATGGAATGTTTGGAATTTTGGGAGAAGTTTCCATGTTTAAAGGTTCGAGTAATGATCAGTTGTTAGTGGTGAACATGATTGGAATGAATGGTGAAAATGTTAAGAAATTCGATAAATGCATGGTTGATCTAATTTGGATTGAGTAAGGTGCATCTTCGAGATAAGAAAGGATTCGGATATGAAACAATGGAAATTCATGGGTTAGATGTAGATTATGGTGGCATTAGTTTCGCATTTCGGACCGGGTGAAATTATTTGATAAGAC
This sequence comes from Anisodus tanguticus, assembly GCA_034509755.1. Lineage (NCBI taxonomy): Eukaryota > Viridiplantae > Streptophyta > Magnoliopsida > Solanales > Solanaceae > Anisodus > Anisodus tanguticus. The sequence continues at coordinate 46,150,862 of CM067556.1, forward strand.
TAGTAATTAGCAAGATAAGATAGATAGATATTGATAAGGTGTCCAGAGTGTGGGTGAGTTAAGAGCACGTACAGGGGGATTTGATGTATTTAGAGTTCATGGGGTTCTATCAAACTTGTGTATCGGTAGAAGTTGAAGAACTGGAGATTATAATCAAGGGTATGGTTCTTCAATTCTAAATTGATGACTTGGATAGAATCCAACTTAAAAGTTGTGAGTGACAACACATGCTTGATTGTTTGTGAGGAAAGGATATGGAAGAGATCATGGCATGTTTATGAAAAGCTTACTGGCTAATCTGGAATCTGTTCAGGTGGCTAATGATGATTTATAAAGTGAGTATTTTATTTCGGGACGGATTTGTTCATTTAGGGTCGGTGGCCTAAGTTACATTGACTGGAGGACTTGTGGTATTCTAGTCAACCATCAACAAGGATTCGACGGATTTTATTTTGGAAGTGGAAGTATGATGGTGTTACTGGCACCCATAGAAAAAAAGTAAGTAAGATTGATCATAATTTTTGGATGACAGTGATTTAGACAGTTCTAATGGTTTGCATAGATACTTGGTATGCATTGAGGAAGTATAATTGATTATGGAAAGTCTTTAGAGGGATCAATCATTTTTCTACAGATTTGGCACGACAAAGTAATCAGTAGTCATGTTTATAATATGGTGGTTTGGAAATTCGAGGGAAATTAGACTTGTGATGTGTGTTTATGTGTTCTAAGAAATCTTGGTGCGAATGATGACATTAATATTTTAGAAGGGAAGCTAGTAGAACCAGACAGTGATAGCGGTACATGTTGGACTATGGTTGTGGCTATAACTAAGGGTTGATGGTTGTTATTGTGATAATTCGTGGATTCAATTAGACGCGGATAGAAATACGGTTATGATCAAATTTGGGGAATTCGACTGGAGTCAGTTTGTACATTTGAGAATCAGCTCTAAAAGAAATTTCGGTTGAAGGATAGAGATATAGGGTATTGAGGTAAGTTAAAGTAGCTTCTACTGGTTGAATGAACAGGAGATGCTATCGTCTCATTCTAGCATGTTAGAACTCTCACGAGATTATGATGGGAATTCCTTGGTTACTCATCAGTTTCCATTCTTTATTACTTCCGTTCAAGGACGAACGTTTGTTTAATTAGTATTTGATATAACAACTAATCTTGTCGTTTTTACCTAAAGACCCTTAATTAACTATTTTACCCCTCTCGTGATCTTTATCTAGGGTTGGTGATGCACGGGGATGGGTGGCTCGGATCCCGAGGTCCATTTTCATGAGTTTCGGATGAAAAAGCCTAAGTCTGGAATTTTAGAGTTGGTTGGTTTGACTCAAAGTTGGCTTTTTGCTACATAAGTTTGTTTCTGGGTTCCGTCGCTTCCGGTAGTTTTTATGACTTAGTCGATTCATTAGTTCACTTCCCGAGACAATTGGATGTCTTTTGTGGTCTTATTTGTAAAGTTTGGATTTTTGGTTTGTCTCAGACGATTCTTTAGAAAAGTATGGCTTAGCTCGATATTTGTAAAATCATAGGGTACAAGGTAGTTCGTAGCACTGTTTACCATAGACGAGCATGTTTGGTTTGTGTCTGGGAGGTTCGGGGAGTGTTTCGGGTATTCAACAGACGTTTTCGGCTTTTTTCCATTAGCGGATTTCTGGTGTCCGCCACTGCGGGACCAGCATCCGCTCTAGAGGGTCTGCCTCGGCAAGGGGTTGGCTCACCGAAGCAAAATGCGGGAGTCGCGAAAAGTCTACCACGGCGAAGACGTGTCCATCGCGGCGAGGGTGAGCCTTCAAGTGACTCTCGCCCCAGTGAGTTATTTTCCACCGCAGCGGGTTCGCTCCAGCGGAATCAATTCTGCTAGGGCGGATCACTATTCAGGTGTCCTGTATATATTTTTAGGTCAGATTTCGTTTCCCCAAATAACAAACCCTCAAAACCAACGCCGCATAAGGGTATTTTAAGAGCTTTAGAAGAATTTACAACCTTGAGGTAATAGATTCTTTCTCTCTTATGGCTTAAGTTATGATTATGGGTTCTTTTAATGGTGGTTTAGCATATTATGTGAGTTGGGGAAGATGAGTTATGCATATTGAGAGATTAAGAGAGTTATATGGTTGATTTTAATGAGGATTTATTGATCAAATAGTGTTAATATCTTGAATTATGATTGGGTTATGTTAGATTATCATGTTTTAAATCTTAATTTGATTATAGAATTTTTTTTTCAAAAAGGGGGAAAATCTAGGGTTTCAAATTGGGACTTTTAGATTATTGTTCAATTGGGGATTCAATTGTGTAGTTTATCAATTAATTTAAGGATATGATTACTTAGCATGTAATACAGGTTTTTGAGTATTAAAGTTCGAGTCTTGGTGATGTGGGCTCGGGATGGGTATTTAAAGTCTTATTTTTATTTTAATTAGTTGTATATTAATGAATAATATGTATGTGGATAGACATAGACTATTGCGAGGTGCATCGAAAGGGCAAGGCGATCACCGAGGCTTGATTTGTTAGCACTCTTGTTCGGCAATGAGGTAGGCTACGGTTTAGCTTTTGGAGACTCTGATAAAAGTACGTAGTAGCTATAAATGTTGAAGAGTATTGGGCGTGTTAGGGGGTCCCACTCAAATAGTTGTGATAAACGTTTGAGTGGGTACCAGTGTTGAACTGTGATGATGGATGATTTGGGAGATCAGCCTTATGATGATTTTGACTGCTGCTATTTGGACTTATCGCCATTATGTGGGCTCGTCACTATATTTGCTATTGTTTGTTTACTCATCACACATGCGTCCGATTGATATCCTGATTTGACTTGGATTGTCTATATGTTGTTGAACTCTTGAAAGCCTGTCTACATCATCTCATTATATTATGATATCTTGTCTTGTCATTGCATACATACACACATAGTTCTATGATTAATGTGAGAGTGGTATGGATAAGCCGTGGTCCAAGAAACCAAAAAAGTAAGAGTAATATGAGATTATGGCACTTGAGATGATGATGATGATACGGATGGATTAGGTTTCACGCCCACAACGGATATTGATACGTGGGGAGCGGAGTTGCATGCATGCAATATAATTGAGACACAACAAATGGGTCATGGGCTCTAGTTAGATTCGTGTATGGAATTTCGGTTGTATAGGAATGGTACATGGACATCGTGGGTCCCCCATGGGTGTATGATCATAATTAAACCTTGACGTATTGTATACCTGGTTGATAAAGGTACCTTGCATATGCATTGCATTCATATCATACATACATCTATGCATTGCTTAATTGTTGTTTGGTAATGTGATATGGTTAGTTATTGGAACTTGAGTGAAACCCTGGTTTACTTGGATTGAATTGATGGTATTGGACTGGAATGGTTGCTATAATTGAGCTTGTCTCTGTAAATACTTGGAAATAATGATATGCTGGTCTCTAGGAACACTTGGATAAATGGTTAAGGTTATTGAATTGATTTGGTTGCCTTATGTGGCTTTCTTCCTCGTGTATGGGTTTTGGGTTTAATAATTGTAAGTCAAAGTGTTTGATGTCAACTACTACAGTGGTCAGAAATGTAAATTATGCCATGATAATTGTCTAGGTCCAGTGAATTATGTGCATTTGTGTGTTGTCTTGTAATTGATTGTGTGGTGGGTAACAAGTCTAGTAAGGAACATGTGTTAAGTGTCACTAGTGGAAATGTAGATATGAAACGATCTGAGTGTGTAAGACCGTAACTGTATAGACACTTAACTAAGTGTAAATGCTAAGGTTAATAAATCAGTTAACGCCATCATGCTTAGCTTAGGTGTAACACTTTTGAAAGCGTTCTAAAATGGTTGTTGTGATGTATGTTTGACTTGTTTATTTAATGTGATTAGTTGGATAAGTGGGGTTAAGCTTTAATATGACTTGGATAAGAGAGTACTAGTCGGTGGGTACTATGATAGTAAGGTTCATGTATATGTTAATGGATTGATTGTACTATTGACTGTGATTGGAACCTTGTGTGAGCAATGTGACTGATGAATTGGTTAATTGATATGTGTACAACATGACTTATATGATCTATTGGAATGTTTAGTATAGGCTTATCTGGTGTCAACTTGATATTTATCTCTGTTATGTAACTTCCATCATTGTCTGCCTATGATGTCTACAGGGGTACGTTGTGTACTCATGCTACACGTGTTGCATCTTTTCTGATGCAGATACAAGTCCTTTTTCCAATTCGAGATCTCGAGTTTGAGTCCAAGCAGGTGACTTCCAGTATTCAGGATGAGGATGTTGTCTTCTATCATACCTTGGATGCTCATTCTCTTACTTTGTCTTTTATTCGTATTTGAGAAACACATTCAGACTATGTGATTAGTTTTGGCCTATGTGTCCATTCTCACTCTTGTTTCGTAATTGATAGTGCTCTTGTAACTACAGACTAGATCTTTGGGGGTATTTTTGGTGTTTCAAACTTATTACTTATTCCGTATTTATAGTACGATATAGCTTATATAGTATTTGTTATCTTCCGCTTTCACCCATGTTATTTCATGTTAGAGATATGGGAGTGGTTCACCTACTTGGTGGGATTGTGTAGGTGCCACCACAACTCCTAAAAAGGGGTTATGACTTGAAAACACCGATATTTACGGTTGAGAACCACACATAATAAGTTATGGTTTTATAGAAATTGTATCGGGATATAAAGGAAATAGTATAGTACTATACGAGGCATCTTCAATGACTTTGTAGTTGTTTATTGGTCCCGCATAGATCACGAAGGAGTATCTTTGATACACAACAAAGCTTGACTAGAGATAATCGGGACATATGCAATACTTTGGAGCATGTTCATTCTTCTCAACTAGATATCACAACATGTTAACAATCACGGGATGGGATGAAACTACATTCATCATTTCCGAAGAGTAACTTCATGAGAGTTTGATCCATTCCACCCGTGAGACTTGAAGGTGTGAAAGATGGATACAAGCCAAGGCTCTTTGAAATCTAGTTATTTGATCTTGTTTACTTGTTAGGATCGAGTGACTAGCTAGTTTTCCACTTTAGATTTTATTAGCTTGATTTTGCTATTTTATTTCTTGCATTCTTATGTAAATATTTGGATTTCTTTAATAAATTTCCCACTAGTTTGGTGGTTTTGCTAAAAAAACAAACAAACTATGTAGCAAAGATTCAATCTTTAATCATTCAAACCATAAATATTCGACCTTTAGCTTCTTTTCCACTTTTAAACGAGTGATCAGAACATAAAATCATAGATAAGATAGGCATATAATCAAATAGACAGAAAGTATGATCTCCATACCCAATCATAGATCCATAGGATCATACTATCTATCAGTCAGTGCTCAAAGCATGGCATTCAAACTGAACTATACAATTAAAACAGTGCAAATACCCATAATATGATATTGGTACCCGATACAAGTGCTCGTCACCTCATAAGTATCGGGTCCTCCTTAGTATCCCCATTAACCTCTTAATTAGTTCATTACACCAACACGATGCTTTAAAAAAGGTCATCAGTCTCAACTTTCCTAAATTAGGAGTTCTACGGTCACAACAAATACTTGCCTTTTCTTAGAGCATCTGAATGGTCCAAATCCATTCAAATATGGAAAATATGTTAACACATGATTCCATAGACATCCATATTGCTATATGGAAGTTTTGGACCCACAAAGTCACCCAAAAATAGGATTCCAAGCCTCGAATGGCAAAATGGAAAAACATTTCAAAAATTAGTTTACCTAAGATCTATGGAGGCTAGATATCAAATATTTACTCAATCAAACGTCAAATCCAAGATTTATTGGAAGAAATCTCCATTTTCAACCTTGGATTTAAAATCCTCAATTTCAAGTCTCAAATCATGAGATCTAACATAAAAATCCTCACTAATTGATGATATAATCATAAAATGAGGGTTTGGAACTTACCCATTTGAATATCCTTGCATATCCCCACAAAAATCTCTACAAAACGAGACCCCAAGCTCCAAATTTGAGGATAAAATGTCCAAGGTTCAAAATAGGAAACCTAACGGCATTTTACCCAGCAATTCTCGCACCTGTGAGCCTGCATCTGTGGCCTAACCTCGCAGGTGTGAGGTCCACTTAACCGGCCCATGACCGCAGGTGCACCCCAAGGCGAGCAGGTGCAACACCTTTGCTCATAGGTGCAGCCTTGCTCATCTCTCCCCCTCCTCGCACATGCGGCCCACTATGTGCAGGTGCGAGCCTTTCCTCGTAGGTGTGAGATACAAGACACCAGAAACTCCAAAAAAGGTCAAAACTTCGATTCAACCCCCAAAACTCATCGAGACCTCCCGAACATAAACCACATATGCAAATTAGTCCTAACATATGCAACAAACTTTCTCGCACACTCAAAATAATCATACAAGGTCGTCTTGAACCATCGTTGATTGTTGTCAACTCCAATTCACTTTAAAGACTATATTTTGAACTAAGAGTCCAAACTACCCCCGGGTCCCTCGAGAACCAAACAAAAGACTCGAATAAGTCTTAAACGATGTTTCAGACCTAATGGAATTGATGAAACTTCCAAAAAGACTCTTTTATCCCCGGTGTTGACTTTTGTAAACTCAAATCTCCTCTTTAACTTTCTAGATTTCATTTTCTTGTCTGAATCTCACCCAAAGCACTCGGAACTCATCCAAACTATCTCTCTAAGTCAAAAATCACATTTTGGAACTAACAAAACCATCAAAATTTTATTCTGGGCATGTTTACCCAAAAGACAATCCTTAGTCAAACTTTTCCAACTTAGAACTTCAAAAATTCAATACATATATTTTCTTCTGTTATTTTCACCTAATATACTCGAGAATTGATCCGCCTATCCCCGCAAGTCAAATATACCAAAATGAAGCTAGGGGAAAGGTCATTTATGGAAAACAAGAAGATATCCAAAAAGACCTATCGGATCATTACGTCATCCACCCCTTAAACATATCCGACCCTTGATTCTCAAAACTCCCTCATCATTAAGAATTTCTTTTGTTTCCTTTCCTTTCAACACTTTGTCATGAATCTTACACAACTTGTCATCATCAAACTGTTGAGTCCTAATTTGCTCCAATAACAATGACCATACCTCCACACAAACTAGAACCTTGCCAGGCTGAGAAATATCAAGTCTCACCATACTGTTTGCCAAATACTGAACATCTATAGCCAAAGGTCTCTCCCCTACCTGTAACGATGCTAGGCTACCATTACTCACCACCTTCCGACTCAAAGAATTTGCACCTATATTGGCATTGCCAAGGTGATAAAGAATAGTCATGTCATAGTCCTTGAGAATCTCTAACCACCTTCTTTACCTCAAATTGAGATCCCTCTGATTGAAAATATGTTGAAGACTTCAATGATCTGTAAACACCTCATAATGCACACCATAGAGGTAATGCCTTCAAATCTTCAATGCAAACACTACCGCCGCCAACTCCAATTCATGAGTGGGGTAGTTCTTTTCTTGTACGTTTAATTATCTCGAAGCATAAGTTATAACTTTCCATTTCTACATCTGAAAACAACCAAGGCCAATATGAAAAGCATCACAATATATAGTAAAGCCCTCTCTGTCCACGGGAAGTGTCAAAATTGGGGTTGTATTCAACAAAGTCTTGAGCTTTTGAAAGTTCGCCTCGCACTCATCGGACCACTGAAAAGATACATTTCGTTTAGTCAATTTGGTCAAGGGAGATGTGATAGAGGAAAACCCCTCTACAAAACACTAATAGTAACTAGTGAAGCCAACAAAACTCTAAATCTCAGTGACTGAGGTAGGTCTAACCCAATCATGAACCGCCTCAATCTTCTTGGGATCCATCATAATACCATATTTGCTCACCATGTGGCCCAAAAATGTCATAGAACTAAGCCAAAACTCACACTTCAAAAACATAACATAGAGTTGCTTCTCCTTCGAATCTCAAGCACGATCCTCAAATATTGCTCGTGATTTGCTCTACTACGAGAGTATATCGAATATCATCGATAATAACGATTACAAAGAAATCCAAATACGGTTCTAAAACATCATTCATTAAATCCATGAAAGTGGTTGGGGCATATAGTAATCCCGAAAGACATGACCAAGAACTCATAGTGACTATAATGGGTCCTAAAAGTTGTCTTACGGATATCTCTCGCACTAATCTTTAACCGGTGATAACCGGAGCGTAAATCGATGTTAAAGAAGACCAATGCACCCGAAGCTGATCAAATAGGTCATCAATATGAGGAATGGAGTACTTATTCTTGGTCGTGACCTTGTTCAACTATTGGTAGTCAATATACATACGCATAGATCCATCTTTCGTCTTCACAAATAACACGGAGCACCCTAAGGCAAAACACTAGGTCTAATAAACCCTTGCTCAACATTTCTTGTAGTTGCTCCTTCAATTCCTTCAACTCGCCAACGCTATCTCGATATCATAGAATAAAAATGGGCTTGGTGCCCGGCTCCAAATCAATGCAAAAAGCAATATCACGATCCGGAAGAACACCCAGTAAATCTGTTGGAGACCTCTCACTACCAGATCGACTCGTGAGAAGGAGTATCAGTGCTAGTCGTAAGTGAAGATACAACCCTCTTTAGCGCATGACTAGAAGCACCCTTCTACTCCAACCTAGAAATCCCTAGAATGGCTAACATAATGATCTTGGCATGATAGTCCAAGATCGCATAATAAGAAGACAACCAATTTATACTAACTCCGACTATCACCTTCGGAACAAGTAGAGAGCTTTGACATTACCACTGAGTTGAGGTCTTACTGGAAGTGAGCGTCGCTCCGTCTATCTGAACCTGCGGGTATGAAACGCAACGCCCCATTAAGGGGATGTCAGTATGAAAAATGTACTGAATATGTAAGGTAATAAATTCTGAAAAGATACAGTAATGGAAAGGAAGGTATGAAAGAAACAACCTACTTTGAATACCATTGGGACCATGATATGTAAAATTAAAATAATATTGTGTATATAATGGTGTAGGCCTCTATGGATAGTATCATTTATCTAAAAATTGTGATATAATGCCATAGGCCTTTGTGGGAAATATCATCATCATATCGTACTCGTCCCTAATGGGACTCGGTGTTATCATACCCATGCAGTGGTGTGCACATATAAGTGTCATACCCGGCCGACTTTAGTGTGGCTCGATGTCATTAAGTAGATATATATATATATATATATATAATACATGAATTACCTCAAAAGAACATCATGAATATGGTCGGAGTAACGTAAGGTCGTTACCTTGTGATTATCGTTATGGAATTTTGTATAATGCTCATTACAATCCAATAAGATGTTTAGAGTCAATCAATCAACAAGAATATCGTGAGGTAAGAAGTATGCCCGATAAGGAACAACAAGAGATACTATAAAGTGCGGAGAAATACTTTCAGAAAGGGACAACTATGATTACGAAATCATTATCAAGAGTAGGGACTAAACATGTTGTTGACGAGTAAGAATAGAGTTTTATTTTATGAGTGTTTTGACACATATGGATATTCTTAGGATCATGCCAAAATAAAAGAAAGGGTAAGCCTTACATACCTTCAATGTTCTCATTTACAAGCCGAATGATGCAGTTGTACACCTCGTCAATATACATCAAGAAGTAAGTAGCTATTGTTAAGCTTTTTTAGAATTTGACATAAAAGAGCGACAAGCTCGTTCTACGACAATTTGGATAGAACATCTCCTATTCTTTTCTTTGTTATCCCATCTCACACAACATTCTTAACACATCCAGCACATAATCAAACATCTACATAACAATATATATTCTCACAACCATCTTAACTACCTTAACCAACAACCTAATAATCTATAACAACAACACAACTTCTCTAAGTGCTTATCTTGAATATATCATCCCTACAACTAACTTGGGAAATTAGACATGCTCAAATCCAAGAAAGAGAGGGAGAACTTACCTTGGAACAATTCTCCTCAAGCTTGGAATAGCTCACACACCAACAACAACATCAACCTAGTGGCCTTCACCATCTTCACAACACTTTTGATGAAAGACTTGAGTGATTTGGCTTAGGATTAGCTTAGGTACCATAGGAGATTGTTTAGAGAGAGTTTAGAGGTGTATAGGGCCTGTTTTGGTCGAGAAATAAAGAAAAAAGATGAAGTCATTATTTGAATAGTTTAAAAGGTCGGCTTGCCTCAATTACGTGGTCCGTTCTACATCCCTCAAACCCTTCTATGGTCCACAGAACCTCATCTCGTAGCGATAGCAGTGGGACACAGATTTTCCCGAAGTTTCAAATTCTCTTGTCAATTGTGTGTGCCACAGTGCATCCGCATACCTATTTTGCGATCCACATACCTATTCTTCGGTCCGCATAATTCTCCCCAGAAATCCCATATTGTCATTTTTTGTCAAAACGTATTTCCTTTGATCTGATTTGTTTCAAACTTTCCCAAAACTTACTTAACACTTTAGAAAACTTGTATTAATCCTTTAAAGGACTCTCGTATTCTCCGAGCCTACATCGGCAAACCTACGATGACAACGACATACAAAAATATGGGATGTAACATCTTTCCCCCCTAAGGATTATTCGTCCTCGAATGTGGGGGCATACAACACCTCCTTAAGACCTTCCGGTAATTCTGACCTAATTCTCTTTACAAATAAGCTCTATGCATTACTGTGAACAAGCAGAAGATATCCAAACTTACCTCGCAAGGCCACACATCATAATATACGTGATATTAAACTTCACACTGTCATCGACCATCAAGTAAAACATCCCGGAATAGGAACTTACTTTATGAATCATTGCATTAATTCTTGGTCATGTTATTCTTTACTCTGAGTATTGGCTAATCATAATAGAAGGGTTATACCCAGCCTCACGTCATGATGGGGAGGGTCACATTTAAATTGTAACAGTTGATAGTATTTTATACTTCATATTTTCTTTTACTCCTTACGTCTTTTCTTTCGTACATTTACTTTACCATAAAATCCTTTTTCAAAAGCTATCATCTTTAGTACGTAAATTGCGGCTTCTTTGGTTTTCAAAAGGTAATAGGGATTTCGCATCCAATAGGTTCTTCATATAATGTATTTCGTTAACGGGTCTAATCTGGGAAAGATTCTTAACATACTTCCTTATCGTCAGAACATGGGACACTGGGTGGACAGTTCTAATTCTTGAAAACACGTTCAGTTTGTAAGTCGCTTGGCCTATTTATCGAATTATGTGGCACAACTTAGCATTCCATGGACTCATGTCTCTTTCTTTCTCAATTCTGATCACTCATTTCTTAGATGAACTCTTTAGGGATGTCCAATCAGCAACTTCGAGTTTTAATTTCTATCGTTGTACATCGAAATATGATTTTTTGGTGGCTTCGAGTAGCCAACAATTGTTCTTGAATAGATTTATCTTCTTTACGACTTGGTGTGTTAAATCAAATCTCATTAACTCTAGTTTGTTTACCTCGAATCGTCCAATATGAGTTTTACAGCGTCTCTCGTACAAAGTTTCATATGGTACCATTTTGATACTTAATGTAATGATGTCATGAGACACAAACCAATTAAGAGATGGTCAGTAATCCCAACTCCCTTTGGAATCCAATACATGCATTCATAACATGTCCTCGAGTGTACGAATCACGTCCGATCTGTCTACCTGTTAGTGGGTGGGATTAATCTGAATGTCTGGACCACTTTTGAGTCGATTCAGTGGTATTTAGTCATAATTGAGAGCCTTTGCCTATGTCATAGAGTCGGGGTCACCGTGAAGGTGAATAATTTTCTTTATGTACCATCTCGCGTAGTCCTCGATTTATATGTAGTTCTATGGTGAAATCCACCTCTCATTTTCACATTGAGTTCTCAATGTTATGTGTCAACCCATCGGGTTTTTTATGCATATCCTTTACCTATTGGCAATTTGTACATTGGATAGAACCTCTGTAAGTTTCCTTTTCATGGTGTTCCATCTATACATTCCTTTGTCATCCTTGTACATCTTAGTATATCCTGAGTGGATAGGATGTTGCGAATAATAGATTCCCATCATAATATTGTCTTGTGGCTTCTATACAGTGGAGACATCTAATGGCCCTAGTACCTAAGGGTCCCACATATTCGATCTCCGGGCTTATAACCAACCTTCCATTAAATTCGAAGTTTGTGGTTCTCTTTTGCTAAATACTTTTTCTGATTTTCCCCTAAAAATAGGATCTTTATTTTGACGTTCTTTATCTTCCAAAATGAGGAAGGACTCTGGTGTATTATGAATCGTAAGGCTATCATCATCTATTCCATTAATCAAACTCCAATTCAGCTACTGATGTATTTCTCAGGTCACTCTTCTCCTTAACCTTCACATTAGTCAGGTCACTTGTGAATACGCGGCTGGTGGTACTAGCTACAATGCTAACTTTATCCAGCCGGTGTAGGGTTATTGGTACCTGAGATCCTTTACAATGCTTAAGTTCTCACTTTTCTCATAGACTTAGCTTCGTTTACTAAATGGTGCGCTACAGACTCCAGTGGTTTTATAGTAACTCAATTATAAACATTTAACATATAATGCCATTGAATCTGAAAATGCTCATAGTCTAAAGGAAAATTCTCGTCCATTGTGGTTAATTCTCGTCCATAGTCTAAAGGAAAATTCCTCTTCGTACTTCTTTATTACTAATGATTATATCAATTCCTTTCTTTACTTCTTTTTAACATTTTCTCACTTATTTGTTTACTTATTGTGTTTGCATTCCTTCTAAAATATTTCTCATCAGTCCATTCTTTTACATTAATCTCATATAGATGTCGAGTCGTTAAGTTACCTCCCTCATTAGGTATGTATGAGGTCCTGAAGAATTTGTGCTTACAAGATGTTATCCCACCATATCTGAATCCGATTGTTGTACTTAGATCGCCATCTCTTTCTTTGTGGCTTAGCCAAAGCTTTTCGATAATGGCTCTTTGAGAAAACGGTTTTATTAATATTGTTAGGTTGTTAGCTCATCACATTATTTGTCTCGTAGATCATTTTTAGACATCTTTATTTTCTTGTCACCTTGTCTTCGTTCCAATATCATTATCTTTTTAACACATCCCTTTCTATGCTTGCCTTACATCCTTGGCACATTGACTTCATTTCACTTTTGTTTATGCCTATATCGATCTTTACTCACTATTACTTTAGTTTATGTACTTTCCAAGGGTCATGAGTGTATGTGTTGCAGAACCGACACTTCGCATATTTAGATCCAGTTCACAGGGTTACATAGTCCAAAGACTCACCCGAGCTCCCTTGTCTAGTCGTAATTAGGTCCCCTATCGACCGATTGCTCAATCATCGTACTTTTACATTATCATTTCGAGTTACCATGGGGGAGTTTACATACTAAAATCCTACACAGTAGAGGTTTGGCACCTTTAGCTGAAAATTTCTTACTGTCCCTTCTCTACCATTGGTCCTTACACTATTCCAAAGTACTCGCACTTTTATGAAATTCGCATAACCATAATCTTATTCACCTTTATCTTTCTTGTTGTGGTTTTTCTGCTTGCCCGCCATTCCTCGATACTTGTCATAGCATTCCATTCATGCCTATTAATCATCTTCATGTTCCTTACATCCATCCTTCCATTATTCTATGGTTTTTGTCATCAATCGTCTCCAACAAGTTATTCTTATTTCGTAAGTACTAAGGATTATATCAAATCACACAATGGGACTGAAGGCCTTATCACTCCAATGTCCAAAGCCTGCTTTAGCCTTGCTTTTGTTAATATATGTAGCTTTTAATGATAACCGACATGGTTTCTTTTCAAACAGACGGTGAGCTTATCATGTCTTCCGCATTCGTGGACGATGCAGCCCTTGCATATAATTTGGGGTCACTATTCCGGGCATGTAACTTTGCACAATTCCTTAAACATATCCAGGAGAAATGTTCCTATGTCTTGATTGTCACAGTCCATTCCCACTAAGAATTTCCGGGAGTCATCCTTAATTCCTTAGGAAAGGTGTTACCATTTGAGTGGACCATTCATAGTGCATTTTCTTATTTGAATTTTGACGAAAGTTACCGCACAACGGATAAATTTCCATAATCTTATAAACCTTCCAACAATACTTCCTGCATCCTATCTTTACAATTTATCTTCAGCTTACCATTTCTCCCACAAAACTTGGGCTTTCGTACAATCGTCGGGGGAACATGATATGTAGATTCGGGATCTATGTAGTACAGTCATTTTGAATAAGGAAACATACTACATACTCTATTATTAGGTCAGGTGTGGGCTCCATGTCCTTTCAGTCTACTAATTATTTGGGCTAGAAATCCCTTTTGGCTGATACCCTTACATCCATAACTTATTCTTATCAAAATATCTGATCTCACAAGTAATATTGTAAAACCAATCCCTAAAATGGGTTCAATACTCCTAAACAATAAACAGGTTCACACTAAACATATAAAAGGTAAATAGATCAACAAGGGAATCAATAGCATAACTGCATACCATAGCTCACCTCACATCGCATCGAAACTCGAGGCTTCATCGCCACTCTCACCCTCTTCCTTGCGGACCAATCTGGGACACTTCTGAATCTTATGACCTAGAATACCACGTCAATAGTAACCTCATATTCCCTTATGGCACAGTTTGGCATACACTCGACCACACTGATTACAACACGACCAAGACAGCCCCACTCGATCCGCACCATTTTGATCCTGAAATACTGAGGTGTGTGATCCTCGTCTTGGCTTTACTCAAGAACTCTGGTCGCACATAACCTGTCATGAAGATCTAGCTTGCTGACCATCTATCTATAACTTATCACTACTCCGTCATCTTCTAAAATGACCAATTATCCTAACCCGCTTGGCTCTCTCATCCCCTCAACTTGGACAAATCCACTAAACATCGATGCTCTCTGGCCAATGAGCTCTTTGGGATGTGAATTCCCTGACCATTCTAGGGGCCTACCACTATCATACATGCTAGGACGGTGTCGTGCCTGGGAGGCAACCAACTGAATTAATATTTGGACCACTTTCCTAATATCCTCATCATACGGTGTTGGTGGTATAACTAATAATAAGGGAGCTTCTTTCAGTCCCTCTGGTACTACAGAAGTTGGCGACATCTGCGAAGGTGACCCGCTCATATCCTACAATGGGTTTATCTCAATAGAGGGTGCATTACCTTCAGAAGGCATCACTACAATTGTAAACATGATAAGATTAGGAATAAAACACCTATATCCGACCTAGATCAAGAAATAAAGGTGACCATCATAAATGCCATATAGTCTCTATTTATAAGTGTGGCACGCTACAAACCCGTAAACAATACTCTACTAGACATGGCTTGTAGACATCTCTAAGACGGCTGCTCTAATACCAATTTTTTCATACCCCAACCATGGGGGGTGTGGTCGGTGACTCATTCGTACCCTAGATACACATATATTTAGACTAACAAGGCCTCAGAATAACTCTCATAAGACATCCAAGGTATCATAACTTGTAGAAGCAGAATAATCCCAAACGTGGATAAGTAAGGCCAACTAGACCACAACACACATCAACTAGCAAACAGGAAGGCTGGCAAGGCCATACACGACTTCTATACACAGGACCATTGTATACAAGCCTCTAAGGATTACATGAACATCATCAAGTTGGGACAGGCTCCACCCTACCTATAACTATATATATATAATCATACTGACTCCTACTAGCACTTACAAAACAAGTGGGGAGCTTTGACATTACCGCTAAGTTGAGATCCTACCGAAAGTGAGTGACAATCTGTCTATATACACCTACGAGCATGAAACGCATTGCCCCAACAATGGGACATTAGTACAAATAATGTACTGAATATTTAATGCAAGAAAATGTAAACAGATACAGTAATGCAAAGGAGGGTAGGGAAGAAACAACTTGTAAGTCTAAATGCCACTGGGACAATGATATGCCTAACTATAATAATATTGTGTATATAACATCGTAGGCCTCTATGGGCAATATGATTTGTATACTTTTGTGTGTATATATATATATATATATATATATATATATATATATATATATATATTGTGTAAATAATGCCATAGGACTCTATGGGAAATATCATCATCATATCATACCCGGCCCTAATCGAACTTGGTGTTATAAAGTAGATACATATATAAGTAGATACATATATATAAGTATCGTATCCGACATGAGACTATAATGTGGATTAGTGTCATAAAGTAGATACATATATATACAATGCATGAATGACCTCGAGAAGAATATCATGAACATGGTCGAGTGGCGTACGGTTGTTACCCTCCGATCATCGTTATGGAATTACGTACAATGCTCATTACGGTCCAATAAGATTCTTAGAGTCAATCCATCAACCAGAATATCGTGAGGTGAAGGAAGTATTCACGATAAGGAATAACAAGAGATACTATAAAGTGCGGAGAAATACTTCCGGCAAGGAACAACCATGATTATGAAATGATCATCAAGAGTAGGGCATGAACATGTTGTCAACGAGTAAGAATATAGTTTTCTTTTATGAGTGTTTCGACACATATGGCTATTCTTAGGATCATGCCAAAATGAAAGAAGGAGTAAGCCTTACATACCTTTAACGTTTTCATTTACAAGACAAAGGATACAGTTGTACACCTATTCAATTTAAAACAAGCGAAGTAAGTAGCTATCGTTAAGCTTTTAGAATTCAACAAAAAAGAGCAACAATCTCATTCTATGACAATTCGGACAACACCTCCCCTATAGTTTTCACTTTCCTCCCATCTCACACAACATGCTTAAAACATCCTGCACATAATCAAATATCTACACAACAATATCCATTCACACAACCATCTTAACTACGCTAACCAACAACCCAACAAGTAATAACAATAACACAACTTCTCCAAGTGCTTATCTTGAACTATCTCATCCCCACAACCGATCCGGGACTTTAGACATGCTCAAATCCAGGAATGAGGGGAGAACTTACCTTAACACAATAAGTAGAACCACGGAACAAATCTCCTCAAGCTTGGAAAAGCTCACACACTAACAACAACATCAACCAAGTAGCCTTCACCATATTCACAACACTTTTGATGAAAGACTTGAGTGATTTGGCTTAGGATTAGCTTAGGTACCATGGGAGATTTTTTAGAGAGATTTTAGAGGTATTTAGGGTCTGGTATAGTCAAGAAATAAAGGGAAAAAATGAAGTCATTGTTTAAAAATCTCAAAAGGTCGGCCACCACCTCAATTTTAAGGCTTGTTCTGCGCCACACAAAACCCTTCTGCGGTTCACAGAACCTCCTCTGTGGTCGCAGAGTGTGTCGTAGATTTTCCCAGAAGTTTCAAATTCTGTGGTCAATTTTGTGTCCCTCGTGCAGCTCATAGACCTATTCTGCAATCCGCAAAATGCTCCCCATAAATCATATTTTGTCAATTTTTGTCGAAACTTATTTTCTTCAATCCGATAAGTCTCAAACTTTCCCAAAACTTACTTAACATTTTAGCGAACCTATATTAATCATTTGGAGGACTCTCATCTTCTCCGAGCCTATGTCGGCTAACTTACAATGACAACGGCGTACAAAAATACGGGGTGTAACAATAGGTTTATGTGTAGATAAGAATTAAGTCGAAATGATTGTTCTTGTGAAGTAGACTCGGTTTTTTTATGTGTTTTACATATTTTATGTCGTTGTCGGCCTATGATGACTATGAGGTTATATTGTGTACTCATTCTACACTTGCTACATCTTTTATTTGGATGCAGATACAATTTATTGTTCCGATCCCGACCCCGGAGTGATGTTTAGAGGTTTTAGGGTGAGCTATCCGTCCCATCGCAACGCGAGCCCCCTTCTATTTATTGTTCGTTCTTACTTTCCAAGACGGACATTGATGTTAAATTTTCTTCAAGTTGTAATAATTATAGACACTATTGTACATGTCGGACGAGGTTTTTGAAAGTATATTGTCTAGATACTTGGTGTTCTTAAACATTATTATGCAAAGTCAGTTTTGATATTAGTTCATCATTTTCCGCTTTTATTTCCTTAAATTGTTTAATGATTTTGGGGATGGTTCGCATATTGAGGAAATAGTGTAGATGTCATCATGACCCGTGATTTAAGTCATGATATTTCAACCCAACTGTACAGGGAGAAATCAATATATCTTTCCATTTTTTGGTTTTTAGTTTGTGGTCATAAAAATTGTACTCTATCAAAACTTGTACGTTAGACCTAAAAATGAGCAAAATCAGTACCAACATTCAAAGAAATAAATATATCTTCTATATTTTAATAACATATTGTCCACTGATTTGTTCACATCCAGTTAAGAAATTTAGGAATGGCCACGTCCAGGGCAGTTATTGTGGTTATTCTCATTGCAATACCATTGCTAACAGAAAATTCTGAAGGAAAGAGAATTGATTATGGAGCTATCGCGCGCAATCACATCCCATGCAGCTGTAGGGATAGAAGCTGAAGAAATTGTCGTCTAGGACCACCAGTAAATTCCTATACTCGCGGCTATGAGGGCCGAAATGGAAAGGAACCACCATATGCTCAGAGGCTGCTGCACCATTCTTAGAGGAATTATGATGGAGTCTCTACATTGAGTTTTTCTTTAGTATTTAATTTGAGTTTTTTACAATTCTTGACGGAATCTCGGGGGTATCCAAGTAAATATTGTTTCTTGAGAGGGAATGGTCTTATGTGACCTCTTACATTTTGAATAAAAGAAAATGATTTTTTATACTTCTTGTGAGTTATTTTTTATTTCTTATATGTAAAAATGAAAATCTCTTATAAAAAAACTAAAAATATAATTATAAACGACTACAAAACTAACTGACTTGTTCTTAATTAGTCACATTCTTTAAGAATAATACTAGTCACACTTGCCTCGCCCCATCGCCCCATTTTCTCGCGAAAGCGGGTCTCGACATGTGACAACTCTTTCAAAGTGTTTAAAAGAGTACAGTCGTCACCTAACGGGTTAAAGTGCCCTATTTACAATAATTAATTTGCAAATGACACTATTTTATTGGTCAGCGTAACTTGAGATCGGGTAAGGGTATTACCTCAAAAAGAAAGTGGTAGGCACCTTTCGAGGTCCATGACTATGTGTTCTTCCAAATCTAATACTACGTGGGATAAGTGATTATTGCGCAAAATTGATTAATTAATTTTCTAAATTAAACTAAGTGATTAAAGATATGAGGTTGATTGATTTATTCTAAATAAAGTAGAAAAGATGTTATAAACATAGTTTAGACAAAACAAAAGTCTACGTGTGATAAGAAAATAGTTAAAGATGAAAAAACAAGAAAGGAGGGTTTTTGACGGAAAGAAAATCATTTCTCATTAAATGTGATACTACAACTCAACTTGAATACATATTGTTGGGTCCGGGGCTACGGATAAGCAAGAGTATGTAATAATAAAGCGTAATGACTAGAACAATTAAAACAGGTTTCGGATGTTGCCTTCAATGTTGTGTCAACATACGAGGCAACATTGTGATAAAACGATTATAAACAACATGGAACCTCCAAATTTTATCCTCTCGGTTTGATTATGGATTCGGAAGTGTTTGTTTTGCTAGGAGATTGGTACCCAAGCCCGCCCTTGTAGGTTTATTGAAGTTCAATATTTCATCCAGTTTGGAGGTTCCCATGTTGAGCCTTTGAAAGGTGGTCTCGGCTACGTTCAATCGTGCATGAATCTTACCAAGCTCTAGGTCCTTCTTGGTAAGTGCCACCTCTAATCGGTTGATTGTGCCTTTCGATTGCTATTCTCAAGAGTCAATAATTTTGATTTTAGGTCTAGTTGCTCGGATTCGGTGATTAAGGCTTTACAAAGATTTTGTAATTCCTTTATCACGTCATCTTTGGAGTCAACTAGATCCAAATTTACACCTCAAATGAAGAATTAAATCCACTAAAACAATTTACATCGAATAGTCAAAGTATACATACCTCTCTGATGTTGAAGACATTTCAGATGTTGAGTCTGATGTTGTTCCTGGTGTTGTCGCAACATTGTCAACAACATCTTCATCGTCGGATAGTGAGTGTTCGAACATGGTGCCAACATTGCATGTGGTTCTTCTTCTTGATCTCCTTCCTCCTCTTCGTTCTCATCATCACTAAGAGTTACCCACATAACTTTACCAATTTTTCTAAGGGTGTTTGCACACTCATTAGCGTAGTGTCCCCAACCCGAGCATGCATGACACTCCACTCCCTCGAGTTGTTTGGGATTGAAATTTGTCTTGTGTCGGAGTTAGATTTTCTCGGTGGATTGTGATTTCTTTGCTCATAAGGTGACATATTCGTAATTTGTTTATTGAAGAGTGGGTTTTGATGCTTTGTTTGTATTTGGCTTTATTGCGATCAATGTTGATCTTTCTCACCATCGAATTGAATCGACGAGTAAGTAAGGCAACAATTGCACCATTTCCTAGTTCCTCCAAGTTTTCTTCCTCGTCTTCCAATTCAGTTTCCGAGGTTTGTCCTTGGAGTGCCAAAGTCTTGTCTTTATACAGATCTCTTTGGCTCTTCATGTTCATCTCATATGTTTGAAAGATGCTTATCAAGGCATGTAGATCCATAGTAGCAAGATTATGGGCCTCTTCAATAGCACAAATCTTAGTATTAAATCTTTCAGGAAGAGATCTGAGAGCTTTATCCACAAGTTGTGTGTTGGTTAAAGGAGAACCAAGCACTTGACACTGATTAGCAATGTCAATTAACTTTTTAAAATAGGATTTTATGTCTTCATATTCTTCCATCCTTAAGCGTTCGTATTGACTCAAAATCATGCGAAGCTTTGTACGTCGTACACTCGAGGTACCTTCACAATGAGTTTGTAAGGTCTCCCAAGCGTCCTTGGCCGTAGTTCAATTACGGATGAGTTTAAACATATAGAGATCTACCCATCCAAATATCGCATTTAGGGCCTTTACATTGAAGCTCGCACTGTTGATCTCTTCCGCGGTCCATTCAGATTCGGGTTTGGTAAATACATCACCATCCTCGTCTGCTGGGTACTTGGGAATCACATAGCCTTCGGAAACTGATCTCCAAGCTCGAACATCAATGAATTTGATGTGCGAACGTAGTCGAATTTTCCAATAGGCATAGTTAGTTCCGTCAAGAATTGGAAGTCTACCAACGTTTTGTATAGCTGAGTCCATAGCCGTAATATTCAGAATCAAATACTTATTGTATCAAGTGTTGGCTCTGATACCACTTGTTGGGTTCGGGGCTACGGATAAGCAAGAGTATGTAATAATAAAACCGTAACAGCTAGAACAATTAAAACAGTTTACGGATGTTGCCTTCAATGTTGTGTCAACATACGAGGCAACATTGGGATAAAACGATTATAAACCTTTATAGAGTAAATGCGAGCGGAAAAGTAATGAGACACAAGGTTTATATTTTCAAGGGTATATATTATATATCCCTTGATGGTCAATGACCAAAGAATTGTATAAATTATATACAATTACAAATGAATTTCTTTTTACAAGATTGAACAATAAATGCGAAAAAGAAATTATAAACAAAAGTGAAGTCGCAGATGACTTGACCTAAAGTTAAAAGATCTAAAAAGACAAATACAACATCTTCATTACAATTGCTTGAAGTATAAGCTTGATCTAGAATGCGGGCAGCAATTGTAATGTGGGACTAGATGTTGTTATACTACTTTAGGCTAAGTGTGTTGTTCCAGTTTCTAAGGTGAATATCCGAGAGCTCTCTCGGTAATTCTTCTCATTCAATTCTGGATATCGATACTCTGAATCTCCCCTCTATTTATAGTGTGGAACTTCCCTTGAAATCCTCACTGATTGGTTGCGGAGGTTGAGTAAAAGAAGACTTCAGCTTGGACCGGTTCTTGTTCCTTAAAAAGCTCAACGTTCTGGACTTGGTCTTCACGCTGCTTCCTCTCCAAGCTTTGATTGTTTCTTTTACCACGTTTTAAACACAGCATCATTGTAAGCTTGCCTAGATCATTTTTTACTCACAGTAACACAACCTGTTTTGGCCGGAAGAATAGGCAAAATCGTTATAGAGATGTTGTCAGGAATGTTGTCACAACATCGCAGGCAACATTCTTATTTTCATAAGATGTTGTCCTAAGCATTTACAGATGTTGACACAACATCCATCCAAC
The DNA here is from genome assembly GCA_034509755.1 of Anisodus tanguticus. Taxonomy (NCBI): domain Eukaryota; kingdom Viridiplantae; phylum Streptophyta; class Magnoliopsida; order Solanales; family Solanaceae; genus Anisodus; species Anisodus tanguticus. Next base: position 46,173,186 of record CM067556.1, read on the forward strand.
ATCAACACATATTGAAACTTTACAATTCTAAAAGTAAGTCGAGTTAACATTACTCGACAACTTAAAAGGAAATTAAGAATACAACCTCAACATAGTTATGATATCTTAAATACCCCAAACAAATACAATAGAATAAGAATATAAGACGAGATTGGATATATTAGGAAAGGGGGTCCTTAGTTTTTATACTTCACTATTATTATATGAAATAATTAGTTTGAGGGGCTTTTAGGGAGGATGGCCGAATGAAATTATATGAGATAAAACTCTTGACCCTTAGGGAAAGGATAAAAAATTCATAGCTAAGATTTTAACTTTATGAGTTTGAAATATTAAAAGGATGACTTCAATACTAATACTTAGTTCTAAATAATAAATTATTGGTTGCATTAAAGATTGCTTCGCATCATTTCTTAGTTTCACAATCTTACTTTGGGGTCAGACACATACATTCCATTGTACAATGACCTATAAAATTTGGCTAGCTGTTTAAATCTTCTTCAATTTTGTCTTCTTTGTTTTAACTTCTAAGACATAAAAAAATGAAATTCATCAACATATGCGGTAAGCAACAGTGCATGGAGACTACTCACCGAAAACCTGAGATAAGTTCTTAAATTCTTCAAAAGCCTCGGAAATCTAGGAATTGCAATAAGGCTTAAATGGCTCTTCAAATATTTACCCATGCGCTCCAATTTGTCATCGTTAAAAGTTTGCTTTCAACCGAACCACATTATCATATTCCCTTTTGATATATTTTTATTTTATTTCTGATTTATCGTCATTTAAAATTTATTTTGCTTACTTTTCCATGACAACTCATTACTTCAATCCTAACAACATGGTGGTGGTTGGGGCTTTTTTTGTATTGGCTTTTAATTATAGTCATATAGTTGTACTCCGTTAAAATTTGTACGTTAGACCTGAAAAGGAGCAAAACCAACGCCAACATTCAAAGACATATTCTATATCTTTGTCGATTTGTTCACTCCGATTAAGAAATTAAAGATGGCGACGTCCAGGGCAGTTATTGTGGTTGTTATCATTGCAATCACATTGTTAGCAGAAATTTCTGAGGGAAAGGAAATTGGATATGGTGCTATTGGAGGCAATGGCATCCCATGCAGCCGAAAGAATAAAAACATGAATAATTGTCATGAAGGAAAACCAGCAAATCCCTATACCCGTGGTTGTGAGGAAACCAATCGCTGCCGAAATGGAAAGGAACCACCACACAAGGAGTCTCTACATTGAATGCTTTGCCGAACTATTTAACTTGAGTTATTTAATTTCTTAAACCAAGGAGATAATTTCTTTGCCGAACCCATTTATTATTAGTCACATTTTTCTTTAAAAAAATGTACTAGTCAGTACCGCATTGCATGTACTTGTGTTAATTATTACTCCACAAAATTGTAATATGAAAAATCTCTTATCCCATGTTCATATTTGTCACGACCCAATTAACTAAGATGTGATGGCACTAATTTCTACTAAATCAATAAGCTGAACACAACCAATATAGTCATTTCATCGAAAGAAACAATGTGGAATAATTAAGCAAATCAATTTAAAGTCTTAAATGTGTCTCATAATATAGAAAACATGGATAAAGTATTACAAATTCCAAAATTTGGTGTCACTTAGTGTGAGAACTAGCTAAATAGAATTACAAGTCTGGGATATAAACCAAATACATGAACTGTCCAGAAATCAAAAGATGGGAAAGAAGGATATAGGGAGAATCCGGTGCCATGGAATAACTTTAGTAGCTCACCCTGAACTATCCGGATGGTCTCCTCAACAAACATGCGAAGTCTCGAGATCGCTTGTGCTAGGAACAAAATCGCACATAAAAAGGGTGTAGCCAATGTAGCGTGAGTACGAGAAAACAACGTGTACTCAAGCAATATCGACCGACCCTAGCTAAAATGGAGGCGAGATTGGTCTTCGGATACCACTTTTACACTTAACTCGCTACTAGTCTCATATAAAGATTCAACCAACAATCATAAATACAAGATTCCATACAAGAAACCTTTAAGTCCATGAATTCGTTCAAGTAGTCAAATAGGCATGATACTATGATTCAATAAGCAATTTAGACAAGTCAACCCAACAAGGAATCAATGATATGTTATGATATGCAAATGCTAAGTAAATGCAAAGCCTTTTTCCTCATCAGGTAGACACACGTTCAAATACTATGAATCGTAACTCATGCGCGTGAGGTCCATATACCACCCGAAATTATTTTCCTTTGAGTTTCTTAGCCAACATTAGACTTCTAATCACAACACTTAGCCAATTTTTAGGCTCCATTACCTGTCTCTAGCCACTCGGGCTCATATCAATCATATCACTTAGCTAATCTAGGCTCACAATACTGTCTCTAGCCACTCGGGCTCATATCAATCGCAACACTCCGTACGAACTATTTCCCCTAGGACCCAACATATGCATCATCAATTGTAATATGCATGAGATACCTATGAAAGCATGAATATTATATGCCCAACATTAAGAAGTCAACTATGTAACAAAGATCCAATCTTTAATTATGCAAACCATAAAGACTCGACTTTTAGCTTCTTTTCCACTTTTAAGCTAGTATTTAGGAGTGATGATAACATACAATCATAGATAAGACAGGCATATAATCAAAGAGATAGAAAGTACGGTCTTCATACCCCAATCATAAATCCATAGGATCATACTATCTATCAGTCAATGCTCAAAGCATGGCATTCAATCTGGACTATACAATTAAAACAACGCAAATACCCATAACATGATACCGGTATCCGATACAAGTGCTCGTCACCTCACAAGTATCGGGTGCTCCTTAGTATCTCCATTAACCTCTTAATTAGTTCATTACACCAACACGACGCTTAAAAATAAGGTCATAAGTCTCAACTTACCTAAATTAAGAGTATGACGGTCACAACAAAGACTTACCTTTTCTTAGAGCATTCGAATGGTCCAAATCTATTCAAATATGGAAAATAAGTTAACACATGATTCCATAGTAACTACTGATAGAGGAAAACCCCTCTACAAAATGCCGATAGTAAATAGTGAGGCTAATAAAACTCTAAATCTTAGTGATCAAGGTAGGTCTAACCCAATCACGAACCACATCGATCTTCTTGGGATCCACCATAATACCATCCTTGCTCACCATATGGCTCGAAAATGTCATAGAACTGAGCCAAAACTCACATTTCAAAAACATAACATAGAGTTGTTTCTCCTCAGAATCCCAAGCACGATCTTCAAATGTTGCTCGTGCTCTGCTTTCTAAGAGAGTATATCTGAATATCATCGATGAAGATGACCACAAAGAAATCCAAATACGATTTTAAAACACCGTTCATCAAATCCCTGAAAGCGGATGGAAAGGCTTTAGTCGGTGAAAGACATGACCAAGAACTCACAGTGACCATAACGGGTCCTGAAAGTTGTCTTACGGATATCCTCTATCCTAATCTTTAACTGGTGATAATCGGACCTCAAATCATTGTTAGAGAAGACTGATGCACCCTAAAGCTGATAAAATATGTCACCAATGTGATGCATCATAGGTCATCAATCTGATCAAATAGGTCATAAATAACACGGGAGCACCCCAAGGCAAATACTAGGCCTAATGGACTTTTAGGAAAAATTTAGGAAAACAGAACTGTATTTTTTTGGGAAAGACCTCACTCACACGTAATATAGTAATATATAAGGCTCTTCTTGAAATAGGTGGGCGAATAACGATCTTCAAATGTTGCTCGTGCTCTACTTTCTAAGAGAGTATATCTGAATATCATCGATGAAGATGATCACAAAGAAATCCAAATACGATTTTAAAACACCGTTCATCAAATCCCTGAAAGCGGATGGAAAGGCTTTAGTCGGTGAAAGACATGACCAAGAACTCATAGTGACCATAATGGGTCCTGAAAGCTGTCTTACGGATATCCTCTATCCTAATCTTTAACTGGTGATAATCGGACCTCAAATCATTGTTAGAGAAGACTGATGCACCCTAAAGCTAATAAAATATGTCATCAATGTGATGCATCATAGGTCATCAATCTGATCAAATAGGTCATAAATAACACAGGAGCACCCCAAGGCAAATACTAGGCCTAATAATTCCCTTACTCAATATATCGTGCATGTGCTCCTTCAACTCTTCCGGTGCCATCCGATATTGCGGAATAGAAATGGGTTTGGTGCTCAGCTCCGAATCAATGCGGAAATCAATATCACGGTCTGGTATAACACTTGGTAAATTTGTTGAAAACACCTTAGGAAACTCCCTCACTACCGGCACCAACTCGAGAGAATGAGTATCGGCGCTATTATTCCGAACATATGCTAAATAGGAAAAACACCCTTTCTCAACCATCTGTCTAGCCTTAAGAGACGATACCACCCTCTTCGGTGCATGACTAGCAGAACCTTTCTACTCTATCCTAGAAATCCTCAGAATGGCTAACGTAACAGTCTTAGCATGACAGTCCAAGATCACATGATAAGGAGACAACCAATTCATGCCTAGAATAATGTCAATATCCATCTTATCTAGGATAATTAAGTCAGCCCAAGTGTCATATACCATCAAAGTCACAACACAAGATCGATACACTCGATCCACTACTACGGAATCCCCAATAGGAGTAGAAAAACTAATAGGGAAATCAAGTGACTCACAAATCATACCTGACCCAAAGAATAATAAGTAGTTACATAAGAGTATGTAGAGAATTGATCAAATAATATTATAGCAAGCCGGTGACAACAGAAATAGTACCTGAAATGATTACGTCAGAAGCCTCTACCTTCTGGTCTACCTGGAAACGCATAGCACTGAGCATGGCCACCCTCGACCTAAGAACCTCTTCGACCATGTCACACCTCAAACTAGGGGTGTGGCCATCACTCGGTGCCCTGTTGGCTCGAGCATTCTGAAGACTAAACTCGTGAATGCATATAACTTCCAGCTGATAAGGCCGTACTAAGATATAACCTGAATAGCAACACAGTAGAAAGGTCGACAAGGCCACAAACTAAAAATGGCAAGAGTACAACACAACATATATATATATATATATAAACAAGGATGGAAAGGCCGTAACACAAAGTCAACAAAAGGATAACCATGCCGACAAAGCCATACAACACAACTAAACATACTACATATGTCTACGAGCCTCTATGAGTGACTGAACTGTCATATGGTCGGGATAGGGCCTCGACCTACCCATTATTAACATATATATATATATATATATAAATAATCTTCAAAATTTGAGAATCTTGCATCTCGCAAGATAGCAAGGATTTGAAGTGTTTAATCCTTCCTTAGTAAGGGGTTTTATCCCTACTTGGACTAATCCAATATGGATGTATTTGTAATTTCTTTCTCTGACAAAACTATGACTTCAATTTTTGCTACAAAAGTCAAATACCATAGTAAGAAAGGCAAAACGCTTCTTTTACAAACAGATATTTCTAGATCTAACCCAGTAATACCAAGACCTATTAGGTGGAAGGACATTACCCTACCAAACGAATGGATCATGGAAGGTATAGTTAAACCTGAACCTATAGAGACTTCCCAACCAAATACCCATCTTAGAGAAATAACCCAATACCAGGATGGTAGAGTTAGTCTATAGTTCCATAGAAAATCTACGAGTAGTAGATACGATGATTTTAGTTCCGTAGAAACCCTAGACTTAGGAAGAGTCTCACAGATTCCTTCAGTCATAAATACTCCTTACAAAACAAAACCTAGACATTCTACGTCATATTTACCCAATCTAAGAAATGTAGACTACTCCAATGAAATACCGAGACCCGTTTATGAAAATTTCACTGTTAGAGAAAACATAGAGGACCAAGAACCTACTAGTCCGACTTTTTCCTCTATTACAGAGAACATAGTAAACGAAATTGGTGTTTTAGAAAAATAATTCCAAATAGACAAGAAATTCCTACAAAATGATTTTTATGAAAAATACAACCTAGAAAAAAGAATTTGGTTCCTCAAAACCTTTTCAACTACTAGGACGCAAATACAGGAAACTTTTACGATTTTGTTAATGAACATAGGATAAACATCTTATTCTTTGACTGGTTCGATTATTATTCCTCCGAAAATTCCATTGATTATCCCTTTTCTAATACGGTAAATCCCGTTACGACTAGGAATAAGACACCGAAGTGGGAAACCCTAGCTGGTTCTAGGAAAATCCAGTCCAACCACCCTCCTCTACAAGGTATTAAGCTTAACATTCATGGCTTCCCTGTAGATGAGATTCCTCTTAAAAATCCAGCAGAGGATGAAAAAATAAATACAAAGAATATCCTCGCACAAAATAATTTCACCAATATCAGTTTGAATACCCTAGGAAAACAACTCGATAGGGTAGAAAAATACATAAAAACCAACCCTTTAGTCACCATATATTCCCCAGGAACGACTAAGGATATGAAAAACCAAGCCCTATCTTTAAACTCTTTCAGGTGTCCAAAGATGGTGTCAAAATTATCCAGCAAATTAAGTCTGAATTTATTCAGGCTATACAGGATCAATTGAGTAGAATTGGGACATCCAACTGTTCTAATACAGAACACGTTATAGGATACCCCATAATCTTCCAATAAAATCACTACTCTCACGAATGATTCCGACGACAGTGATACTCTAGAACAAATCCAAAACAAAAAACCATTTGTTAACCATATGGATTGGCAAAGACCAATACAACAGGTACAACAACAACAGTTGCAGATTATTCCTGCTCCAGATCTAAGAATAGTAAAACCCCTAGCTCAATCCCATTTCAATGCCTCTTCCATTTATGATTGGAACATAGATGGAATGACCGAATACAATATCCTCAATTTCTCCAACAAATGACCATGTCCGCAAATACATACAAAATTCAGAATGGTACTCAAGACAAGACCATTGCAGAACTGCTCATCGCAGGATTCTCTGGTCAATTGAAAGGTTGGTGGGATAACTATCTCACTGATCAACAAAAGGAAGATATCATCAATTCCATCAAAATTGATAAAGAAGGAATACCAATCCTTGATGAACAAGGTGACCCCTTCAAGATGCCGTAGCAACCTTGATTCTCACAATCTCTTTAAATTTCATAGGAGATTCTTCGCATCTGAAAGATAAAAATGTCGAGTTACTTTCTAACCTCAAATGCAAAAAACTCGGTGATTTCTAATGATACAAAAATACTTTCTTAACCAGAGTTATTCTCAGGAAAGATTCCAACCAACCATTTTGGAAAGAGAAATTCCTAGTCGGACTACCTACCCTTTTAGGAGAAAAAGTTAGGAACAAAATCAAAGAGAATTATGGTAAACAGATTATACACTATAGTGAGTTTACATACGGACAACTAGTCAGTATAACTCAACATGAGGGTCTAAAGATATGTCAAGACCTAAAATTATAAAAATATCTCAAATTGGAGCTAAAAATAACTAGGTGCGAACTTGGTACTTTTTGCAAACAGTTTGATACGAATTTCTCAAAATCCTCTTCTAGTTGTACAGGAAATTGTAGTAAGACTCATAAATCCCCTAATAGTACTTCAAGAGGCTACAAAAAGAGAGATTTCAGCAAGACTAATTAAGAGTATTACAAAAATCCTTACAAAAATACTCGTTATTCCAGAGATAGACCAAATCCCAAAAAAGTTGATTCCAAATACAAAGATATTACGTGTTACAAATGTCACAAAAAAGGTCATACTTCCATATTTTCTGCAAAATGAATAAAAAATTACAATAATTGAAACTCGACGATGAAGTGACCCAAAAAATCTTCAATCTTCTCATTGATTCCTCCGATTCAAATGTCGAGTCAGAACCTGACTATTTTTCCATGTCTTCTTAAGACAACAAAGCCCTCCAAATAGATGAATTGCTCACGACCAGTTCATCTGGAAAATCTGATAAGGGTAAGGGAAAACATGTTTATGATTTAACCAAAGACCAAGAATTCATGTTAGATATGGTTAAACACGTAGATGTCGAACACCACTCCTCAAATCCTTTACAGACGAGAAAAAAGATACCAAAAATATGATTTTGCCAAATACTTCCAAAAATACATACGACTTGACCAAAATCCTGAAGAAGGGTAAAAAGATGAAAGAATCCAAAGAGACTCCAGAGAGAGATAAAACAAATCAAAGTAGAGATCAAGACTCTACGAGAAAAATAAGAACAAGACTCTCTGCTACTAAAAATAATCCTTTCAAAAGAGACCCAGGATATTTCGGAATTCAGTTTTAAGTCCGACAATTCTGACTCTGAAAATCCAGAAGGACCTTCTGATAACCCACATCTTAAAGAAATCCCGAAAGAATTCCTTACTGTCTTAAGACAGATCACGTCAAAAAAATACCTTGTCAAAATAACCCTTAAATTCCCAGGCAATTTTAGAATCACTAATATTGCTCTTTTTGACACAAGAGTAGATCTGAATTGCATAAAAATAGGTCTAATACCTGATAAATTCCATGAAAATACCCAGGAAACTTTAGCAGCGGCTAATAACACAAAGTTAGAAATCAATTCCCAGACCAATCTATTATCAACGATGGAGTTTCTATAGCAACATCATTTGTTTTTGTAAAAAACATTCACAACTCCGTTATCTTAGGGACGCCGTTTATAAATCTTATCACCCCTTATAAGGTAGATAATGATTTCATCTCTTTTGATTCCAACAATAAGAATTTAAAATTCCCTTTTCTGACAAAGCCAAAAGCTAGAGACCTCAATCTGATAAAAACTTATTCTTGTCATCTAGGAGAACTAAAGAATAGTTTTTTAGATCAGAATTCTGAGTCCCCTAGTTACCGTAATACCAGTTCCATCAAAATAATTGATACCTTTGTATACACAAAACTTTTGAAGCATAATTTACAACACCAAAGATATTTTCAAAATATTGCATTAAAAAATATTTTCTGCAAATTGATTCCTAATAATTTTTGCTTTAAAAATCTTTTAACCTGTGATTTCCACAAAAACAGGAGAGAAAACCCACAGATTTCTAATACTGGTTGTAACACAAAGATGTCCTATCACTGTCCCTTTCCCCACTGTCTGGGCTACAAAGAAAAATATGCAGGAAGGACATGCGAGAATCCGGACAATACTGTAACCATGCGATGTGTGGAGCCTTGCTCCAAAAGAGAAAAGATGATATCCCTCCACCAATAAATACAACAGATGTTATACCACAACAACAAACAAATTCCATGGCCCCCAAAAAACCCGCAAATTCCAAACCAATAAAAGAAGAAAAAAAATTCCATGCCAAAACGTCTAGAGAAAAACCCATGATGTGGTATGATGCAGTGATGAAAGAAGAAAATAAAAATGCCGTAGCATCTGCGCAAAAACACCAAAGCACAGGAATTAACTGCTGAGAATCTTCTGCAACTCCTTGCAAAATCCCCGGAACTACAGAAGGCATTGATACAACTTCAAATCCCAAACAAGAAGTTGCTCAAAGCTCAGGAGAGGAAAAAAACTCTCAAAATTTTACAAAAATCGAGAAAGGAGAATCTTCAAAAACCCTTTCTCAAAAACAATTTTCAAAAAATCAACTTGTAGTACCACAAGTCCCCAAAAAATATGCCCCTGAATTTTTCATAAAACCTTTTTTCCAAAATATTGTGACTCTTGAAAAAGGATTTTTTAATGAAGACCATTTTTTAGCATTGCAAAATTATTTTGGACAAAGATGGTTTTACAAATCATGGGATATTTTAAAAACCCCCATATTTTTACCAAGCTATCCTTGAAATATCAGGATCAACGACAATTAAAAATAATTATTATAAAAATAACTCAGATCCCTCTTATTCTATTTGCAAAATGCTTTACGTAATTGCTCTAAGCGATTGGGGAATAATCTGTCTCAACTCCTAAATTTCCCAGATACCCATAAAAATGAACCATTTTTTTATATTCCTTTTAATTACTGGGATTACCAACAAGCTTAGTTCAATTCCTTCTTTATTCAAAATATCAACCAACGCCACACTTGGCTTTTCCATTTTGATACCTCATGTAATCCATCACAATTTCCAATATGGTGGAACTCGTGGTGGGAACAATTTGGATTCACCCTTGAAATACAAAAACCCCAAGTCACTCAATCTTTTAGCCTCCTTAAATCCCAATATAAACCTTCTGAAAAAGAAAAAATATTTGTGTCACTACACCTTTTTCACACCAAATTCCACTTACCATGGGTATTCACATGGTTTGTAGATTATTTAGAAAATAAAATTCCAACGATCCGAATGAGGTTTAAAGTTAGATGGTGGGACAGCTTTAAAATACCACTAAGTCTCACACTACAAAAAGTTCAGGAATGGTTAAATTCCCGAAAATCCATTCAGGTACAGGTACCTCTACAAACACCACCGACACCACTACAAACACCGGAGCAGACCTAGTTCCTTTCACAAAAATCTCAGATGGCCTCAATGCTTGTGGCGGCCAAAAATCCAGAAGAAATGCAAGCCATATTTCTGAAGTTTGCACCGTCTTCATCAAAACAAGGCTCTTCATCAGAAGAAGAGAACCATACATTGATATTGAAGACAGTCTGGTCTTTGACAACAGTGGATTCTGAAGAAAATTACCCAAAAGAATTCAAAATACCCAGAGTAGAGTTCAGACAAAATTTTGACAAAAGAAAATCCCAAAAAAAAGTCTTTCGAAAAGCAAATAGTAAAAGCAAAGATTCCACCAATAATTCAAGAAAATGCCAAAAAGGATTATGTCATGGATGATGTCAATCTGCACTCGGATGAATAGTCATTCTCACTCAGATGAATAGTCATTTTCTAGACAGGTTCTTTTTTAGAAGTTCTTTTTTCTAAGTTCTCTTTCTCATAAGCTTTTCTTTTCTAGTTTTTTCTCTTATAAGCTTTCAGATTCTAGATAGAAGTGAGAGCTCTAAAGAAATTCCCCTTTAGTTTAGATTAAAATTCCCCAATACCACTCATATGATTCATATCATATGACTCATATCATATGATCCAAAATACCTTAGAAATTCCCAAGGTATATCTCCTTGATAAAAAACTTTGTAAATTTTAATATTTTAAATGAATATGATTATGGACGGTACTACCTCCTAATCTTTTAAATATATATATATATATATATATATATATATATATATATAAAAAATAAATAACTCAACACCGACCAAAAAGCTACGAAAGAGGCAAAGCTTACCAACCGACGTCTAGAACTCAACAACTCCTACTAAGAAGGTCTATCGAGCCCCTATCCGAACTCGCAAAGATGAAATACAAAGACCCCCCCCAAAGCAAAAGGGGCGTCAATACGAAAGAAATGTATCGGTATGTAAAGCATTAATAGAAATATGAAAGTATAAACTATAAACATGATAAAAAAAAAAGGCAACCCGATAACCTGTATGCCACCCATGGCGAACTATGAAACTCTGGAATTTATTGTGAGACCCTTATTTATACATTATACTATATAAATTGCCCTTCGGATTATATTCGGGGGTGTGTGTATATATATAATTTCCCTCCGATTATAGCTTGGGGAGTGTATGCGCATATATGTATATAACTGCCCACCGATATTAGTTTAGTGTTATGAATCATGTACTATAATAATAGTGGCATTTGACCTTTCTTTTATACGACTCCTTACTTTGCTTTACGATGACAATTTATCGATATACAAGACTATGACTTGATAAGCTCCATCAAAGAGGAATATAAACTCTACTATACAGCCAATAAAGCCAAGATAACAAGATGAGATTTCGATACGGGAAGGTACTTCCAACAAGAATTATATAGACATGGATCTAGTACCCTTTAGGCAATGATTCTTTTCGAAATTGATACATTTTTTCTAGGATTCATGCTTAGAAGAAAGGTTTAGCCTTACATATCTTATGTCAATAATTCACGAGCTCCCGAATGCTCTACGAATGATAGTATACATTAAATGAATGATTGGAATCAAAATCGACTCAATAGCTAAAGGTAATCTTCACTTAAACATTTTTCCAAACAACTTAAGTGCATAGAGTTCTTGTGCTTCTCTACAAATAGGACTATTCAAAATCTGTCAAGAGCGAGAACCCAAAACAAGTGCCACACAGGGCCATATAATATATCATTAGCCTCACATGACCATTAATGCATCAAGTATAAAAGTTAGTCATAACTCACCTTATATACCACTATCATGTAATTTTAACTATATCGATTTTACTTTAGATGTTGTTGTCACCTAACTAAGGTGCAAGGAATATGAAATAAGTCTACCATAATTTAAGAGTAAGGAAATCGTATTATACGGCGTCAATATGAACCTGTGGTCTGGAAGAGAAAAGGTTATTTAGATTTCATATCTTCCTCAACCTCCTAAGTCATTTCTTCTATGTTATTATTCCTCCATAACACTTTAACAGAGGCAACTTTCTTAGTCCTCAATTTCCGAATTTGACGATCTAGAATAGCTATAGGAGTCTCTTCATAAGATAGGTTCTCAGTATCTGAATATCCTCCATGGGAGTATATGAGAGGGATCTCCTATACACTTACGCAATATCGATACGTGAAATACCGGATGAACCGCTACTAACTCTGAGGGTAGTTCGAGTTCATAGGCTACCCGACCTATCATGCGAATGATCTTATACGACCCAGCATTATGAGACTAAGTTTCCCCTTCTTGCAAAATCGCATGATGCCTTTCAAATACGAAACCTGTAAGAATATCCAATCACTTACTGCGAACTCTAAATCGCAACATCGAACATCAGAATAGGACTTTTGTCGACTCTGTGTAGTCAATAAATGCTCCTGAATTAATTTCACTTTATCCATAGCTTGCTAAACTAAGTCAGGGCCTAGCAATTCAGCTTCGCCCACTTCAAACAACCAATTGGAGATCTAGATTTTCATCCATATAAAGTTTCTTACGGGGCCATCTTTATGTTGGAGTGATGACTGTTACTGTAGGCAAAATCGATAAGTGGCAAGTGGTTGTCCCAACTGCCCTTGAAATCTATTAAACAATCTCGCAACATGTCCTCGAGCGTCTGTATTGTGCGCTCAGCCTGACCATCCATCTACAGATGAAAAGTTGTGTTAATATTCACTTGGGTGCCTAAACCCTTCTGAAAAGACTTCCAAAATGTGGGTGTGAATTGAGCACCCCTATCGAATATAATGGAAACCGAAACACCATGTAATAGGACTATCTCCATGATATACAGCTTGACATAATCTTCAGCCAAACAAGTAGATCGAACAGGTAGAAAATGGGCTAACTTTATTAGCTTGTCGATGATAACCCATACGGAATCAAACATTTGATACGAATGGGGAAAACTTGTAATGAAATCCATATTGATCATATCCCACTTCCACATCGGAATCTCAATAGTATGCATTAATCCCCTAGGCCTCTGATGCTCGATTTTAAATTGTTGATAATTCAGACACTGAGCTATAAACTCTACGATATTTCTTTTCATATCATTACACAAGTAGACATGTCGGAAAGATCATGATCTATTTTTGTCGAGCCAGAATGAATGGAATACGTGGACGGGTGGATCTCAGCCATAATATTCGCTCTCGGAGCCCTCTAATATCTGGTACACATAGTCGGCCCTAGTATCTAAGAACTCTGACTCCTGCAAGCTCCAGTATTGGCTTATTCTGCAGGGGAATTCCTTCTTTCATTCTGACCAACTCGTGATCGTCAAATTGCCTTGCTTTTACTTCTGCTACCGGGGATGATTCTGTTGTATTCTGAATCACCGTACTTCCATCACTCATATCCAGTAGTCGGACATTTAGGCTAGCTTTGTCAAGGGCACAGAGATAGATGAAAATCCCTCTACACACCTCTGGTAAAAAACTACTAAGCCTAAGAAATTATGTACCTCCGTAGGGGTTATGGGCCTCGGCCAATTCTTTACAACCTCAATCTTCTGATTATCTACATTGATACCATCTAAAGAGACTTTATGACCCAGGAAATCTACTGAGTTTAGCTAGAACTCACATTTAAAAAACTTAGCGTACAACTTACGATCCTAGAGCATCTTTAACACCGCTCGGAGATGATTCACATGATTTGCCTTAGTCCTTGAGTATACCAAAATATCATTAATAAATATGATCACAAAGATATCCGGGAAAGGCTTGAAGACCCAATTCATTAGATCCATGAAGGTCGTTGGTGCATTAGTGAGTCCAAAGACATCACCATAAACTCAAAATGACAATAACTAGTCTGAAAAGCTGTCTTCGGAATATCTTTCTCTTATACCCTTAACTGGTGATACCCTAAATCTCAAGTAAATCTTTGAGAAATACTTGGCACCCTGCAATTGATCGAATAAATCATCGATTCTCAGAAGGGGTATTTATTCTTAATGGTAACTTTATTCAGCTGTCTGTAATCAATACACATCCTCAAAGAACCATCTTTCTTGCGGACAAACAATATTGGAGTGCCCTACGATGAAGTACTAGGCCTAATAATGCCCTTCTCCAGTAAATCTATTAGTTGCTTCTTTAACTCCCTTTACTCAACAGGAGTTATCCTGTAAGGTGGAATAGTTATTGGTTGCGTATCTGGAAGTACTAATGAAAAACTCAATCTCCCTCTCTGGAGGAATACCCGGAAGTGCATCCGGAAACACGTCAAGAAACTTATTAACTATGAGGACAGACTGAAGGGTCAGAGGATTTGCATCTGTATCTTTGACCCACATCATATGGCAAATATAACCTTTAGCAACCATCTTCTTTGCCTTTAGGTAGGAGATAAACCTGCCTTTAGGCGTAGCTGAATTACCCTTCCATTCTAAGGTCGGCTCGCCTGAAAAACTGAATCTATTCCGCAATCAACATTCGCATAACAAGAGGCCAACCAATCCATTCCCATAATGACATCAAATTCGACCATCGGTAACTCAGCTAAGTCATCCAAAGTAGGGCGGTCACAAACTGTCACTGTATAATTCTTGTAGACTCGTCTTGCTACTATCGTTTCACCAACTGGTGTAGCCACTTCATTATCTTAGATAACAATTCTGGTCCAAACCCAAACTTAGTAGCAACGAAGGGCATAACATAGGACAAATTGGAACCAGCTTCTATTAATGAGTATACATCATAGGTGAAGACAAATAATATACATGTAACCACATCCGGAGATGACTCCAAATCCTGATGACCTGATAATACATAGATGTGATTCTGAGCATCGCCTTAACTGGATGTTTTTCCTCTACCTTTACCTGCTGAGGTATGTGGCCCACTACCTCGCAGATGAACACTCGATGAGGAAGTTGTTGTTGACCCCGTTGGTTGAGCCATACCATCTCAACCTCTACTCGGACACTAGCACATATAGTGACCAGGACTCCCACACCAATAGCATACATCAGAATCCTAACAACATTATCTTGAATGTGCCCTACCACACTCACTGTATGTCACCAATGAAGGCCTCATCTGGCCTGAACCCTCTTGTCTCTGAAATCTAGAAGCCCTCGAACTCTGATCTGGTCCGGATTATGCATATGTCTCATATCTAGGCTCCTGAAACTGAGGTGGAGTACTGCTGTCAAATCGAGGTGGATGCCTAGGGAATCATTGTCCGGAAATTCGCAAAGTTTCTCCAAATATTCTAGTTGATCTAACTCTCTTACTCATCTCTCTATGTATCCCTATCAACTCTGAACTAGCATTTACGATCCTCTACTTTCTAAGCATAGGCATGTATCCTGGAGATGTCTATATCACTATTCAGGGATGTTGTCGTACATTCCCAATCAAATATGGATCCAAACCTGCTACGAATGGGTGAACTCGAGCTCTCATCGTATCCACAATATTCGGAGCATACCTAGCTAGAGAATCAAACTGCAGATTTTAATCCCGAACGCTCTTGCCTCCCTATTTAAGGTTTAAAAAACACTCTACCATGGCCTCTCGTACTTCCAATGGAAAATAATGATCAAGAAATGCCTCTGAGAATTCCTCCCACATAGCGGGAGGTGTATCTGGTCCTCTAGACCGCTCCCACGCCTCGTACCACAGAATAGCCACATCATGTAATCTAAAAGATATCAGCTCTACTGCCTCAATCTATGAAGCATTCATAACCAGCAATACTCACAGCATCTGATTAGTAAAATCCTGAGGGTCCGCATTTAGATATGTACCAGTAAATACTAGCAGACTTAATCCGAAAAACTCTCGGGTTTTGGAGCTCATTGTGTCATCAAATGACCCGGCACCTGTAGAAGCCCTTATATGTCACTGCTGGGAAGCTACTATCTGTGCCAATAACTATACAGTACTCGCTACACCCTATTCAGTGGAGTCAGGTGGAGGAACTGGGGGATCATATTTTGCGGAGCTGGAGTTATTGTATCTTGAGGAGCTAGAGGTATCATATCTCCTCTAACCTCATCACGCGGGGGTGAAATATGTGATGCATGAGAATGGGACTCACCTTGAGCCTCCACTCTATGATTCTGTCCAGACGAGGCATTATCAGTACCTTCGCCCTTATCTGCACTAGCTCGATGACTAGCCTTTCTAGTAACTGACATGACTAGAAAAAAAATAGAGCATGAATCATACTAAAATCATATAGATCTACTCTACAGCATGATCTATGAGATGAAAGAAGAGTAACCATCCGTAGTTGCCCAGCAGCCTCTCGTTTATAAGTATGGTGCACAACACACCCAAAAATAAGACACTACTACACACGGCTCCTAAACTCCCAAGGACTGACCTACTCTGATACCAATTTTGTCACATCCCAAACTAGGGGGTGTGGACGACACCCTTGTCCTACTAGACCAAGCGTACCACTCTGAAGACCAGACTCCTAAATGTATATAACTTCCGACCAACAAGGTCGTACTAGGATATAACCTAAATAGCAACACAATGAGAGGGACGACAATGCTAGAAACTGACAAGGGCAAGAGTACAACCCAACATATATATATATACAACCCAACATATATATATATATATAAACAAGGCTGACAAGGCCGCAACATAAGGCAACAAAAGGATAACTAGGCCGACAAGGCCATACAACACAACTAAACATACTACACATGTTTATGAGCCTCTACGACTGACTGGACTGTCATATAGTCGAAACAGGGCTCCGACCTATCTATTATATATATACATAATATATAACTCGACACCTGACCAGGAAGCTCGAAAAGAGGTGAAGCTTACCAACTGACAGCTGGAACTCTACAACTCCTACTAAGAATGTCTATCAGAACCCATATCTAAACTTGTAGCATAAAATGCAGCGCCCCTAGAAAAAGGGGTGTCAGTACGAAAGAAATGTACCGATATATAAATCATGAATAATAAATGAAAGTATAAACTGTAAACAGGATAAAAGAGGCAACATGATAACTTGATGACTTATATGCCACCCAAGGCGAACTATGAAACTCTGAAACTTACTGTGAGACTCTTATTTATACATTATACAATATAAACTGCCCTCCGGATTATAGTCTGGGGTGTGTGTATATATAATTTCCCTCTGGTTATAGCCCGGGGTTTGTATGTGCATATATGTATATAATTGCCCACTAATATTAATTCAGTGGTGTGAATCATGTACTATAATAATAGTGCCATTTGGCCTTTCTTTTATACGACTCCTTACTTTGCTTTACGATGACATTTTGTCGATATACAAGACTATGCTTTATAAGCTCCATTAAGGAGGAATATAAACTCTACTATGCAGCCAACAAAGCCAAGATGAGATGAGATTTCGATATGGGAAGGTACTTCCGACAAGAATTATACAGACATGATCTAGTACCCTTTAGAAAATGATTCTTTGGAAATCGATACAATTTTTCTAGGATTCATGCTTAGAAGAAATACGTTATGTCGATAGTTCATGAGCTCTCGAACGCTCTATGAATGATAGTCTACATTAAATGAACGATTGGAATCAAAATCGACACAATAGCTAAAGGTAGCTGATTTTGTGTGAAACAACATTATATGTCGATTCGGCATTCTGGGGTCCATCCTAATTGACAACGGAGAAAATCTGAACAGTCATCTGATGAAAGACATTTGTGAACAATTCTATGTAACCCATCAGAATTCTACCACCTACAAGCCACAGATAAACGAAGCCATAGAGGCAGCCAATAAGAATATCAAGAGGACATTGAGGAAAATGACGGACAATTACAAGTTTTGGCATGAACAATTGCCCTACACATTGCTAGGATACCGAACAACAACTCAGACCTCAACAGGAGTAACCCCATATTTTCTTGTCTATGGTACTAAAGAAGTAATACTAGCCGAGGTGGAGATACCATCACTCAGAATCATACAAGAAGCAGAATTGGACAAAAGATGGGTCCAAAAATGATACAAGCAACGGGCTCTGATCGATGAGAAAAGGATGATTGATGTATGTCATGACTAATTATACCAATAAAGGATGGCTCGTGCTTTCAACAAGCGGGTCAGATCCTGACTCTTTCAGATAGGGCAACTGGTACTCAAGCAAGTTTTTTTACATCAAGACGAGTATAAAGGAAAGTTTGCACCTAACTGGTAAGGTCCCTATTCAGTAAGGTATTATCCGGGGGAGTTGTGATCTTAGCAAAGATGGACGGTCAAGAATGGCCCAAAGCAATCAATTCAAATGCAATCAAGAGATACTACTCGTAAAGGCACGCCTTTCAACTTGTAATCGCACTTTTTTGTAATCACTACACAAGATATATGTCTTACGGCAGAGATACGTAGAAAAATTCTCATTGGATTTGGTGTTCTTCTTTTGTAATAGAAAAAACAAATGACATTTCTTGTAATATGAACTACGTGATGACTTGATTTCCTGAGGTGGAATACATATAGATTCCACATAAGACTCGGTCACATTAGTATAAAAATCAATTATTTTATTTCAAACTATGTTCGACCTAATTCCTGATACGATAGTATACGTAGGCGCTCCTTGAGCTTGGTCGGACCAAACAAAAAACCAAAGAAACCCCTAGGAAGCCACTGAGAAATGAACATTTAATAATCTCCTCATAGTGTCCCTGAAAATCCCAAACTTGCAATTGGGGCTGAATTTTTTAGAGGATCTCAAAAATTCCACTATTAAATCCGACACAGGAGCTAGGCGACCTTAAACCTTCAACTATGGCAGAAGTTTTGAGAGGGTCTCAAAAATTCCTTCACCGCAATATAGCACGAGAGTTCACCGACATCGACCTTCTAGGGCAATTTTTGTAGGGGAGTCTCAAAAAATTCACCAGACAAGTCGGGAATGCGCCCCGAAGCGCCAAGGACGATCAGAGTATCTCTCTTAGAGCATACATGTCATGACAATGAGATAATAATAATATTTCATAATGAAAATTATACTTTTCAATCAAACGCATTTTAAATTTGTGATCAACGTTTTCAAAAACATTTTCATTATTTTGTCACAAGTATAAATACATCTCTTATATTACTGAACCCACGAGGGACAACACTGGGAAATATAGGAACGACACAGCAGGAGTCGACGGCACGGATCGACCTTATAAAAACTAATGATTTTTCTATGGTTGCAGATTCCAAAATGCAGTTAGGAGGATGGCATCTTATTTCACTAACATATTTGTTCATTATGAAAACAGGTGAAATGCAAAGAGGGAACCCCGACGCTGAAGGGCGATTCAATCCAGCCATGGGGGATATATAAAAAGCAAAGTACCACATGGGTAGCACAATCTAGCCATAAGGGCTATATAAAGAGTAAAGCACCACAAGGACGGCACAATCCGATCATAAGGGCTATATAAAGAGCAAAGCGCCACAAGGGTGGCACAATTAGGCCATAAGGGCTACATAAATAATAAGGGCGGCACAATCTAGCCATAAGGGCAATATAAAGGACAAAGCACCAGAAAGGTGGCATCATTCAGACATAAGGTTTATAATGGACAAAGCGACCATCTGACCGGAGGGGTCACAACCGACAAAAGACGAAAGAAAGACAATCTAGCCTCAAGGGCTATTCATACAAATATACATATCGAGAGGATCATTCATACAAATACGCATACCGAAAGGGTCATTCATACAAACATCCATGTCGAGAGGGTCATTCATACAAACATTCATGCTAAGAGGGTCATTCATACAAACTCATGCATGCCTAGAGGGCCATTCATTGCTCAGACAAATTCAAACGAGAAAGTCATACGATCCAGATGGTTCCAAGTGAGTCACCCGCTCAAACAAGTTCGACTGAGAAAAGTCACATGAACCAGACAGTGCCCAGTGAGTCACCCACTCGAAATATTTGTCCAGGAGGGCACAACAACAAAGCCACGCGGGTGTGGCATAACAAAACAATCAAACATGTCACTAGCCCGGCAAATGGAAACAGGTCGAAAGCTATCGGAGGAGGAGAGCAAGCAGACCTGATCCAGACGCACGCGGAGCAGACGTCAAACTTATTCTTGGGCAACCGGTCAAAATTATATACCAACGAGAGTCAAGTTTTTTGTACATTGACTTGAATATCACTCCACACCACACTAAATCACACAAATAAGGGAATTTTTATCTTTTTAAAATCTTGCGACTGGTCGGACATATACCGGAATGGTTTTTCAAAACAGGCAAAAGCATTATCGCATAAGGGATACCCTTTCAACCTATGGAGTTGAACTACAAGTAATGATTCCCAAAAACTGGGTATATGTAGACGAACTCAATACCATAGGTTCTCTCACATTCCACCAAAATCATTCCAGGACTTTGAGTTTCCGGGATTTGCTTTATTATATCACATTTTGAGAACTCTAATCGAGTTGAACTAAACGTGTCTTGAATTCTCATACAGCCAGAGATATATAGAAAACCCAGAAATCAGAGTCCGGCCATAATTTTGAAAAATCGCATAAAAGCGAGATGTGATTTTTGAATTGGTCGGCCAAAAATCAGGTTTGTCAAATTTCACTGTTCAGGGATGGTCCTGCCATCCCCGAACAACGAAGGGTTAGTTGTTGACACCTAATTTTTACCCTTCAATAATTTTATTTCATTATTTAAGATTTCCAAGTCACTGACTGAGTGAAAAATACTTTTAAAAAGGGAAAAATGATTTTAAAAAATTATTCTGAAAATATTTTATCATTTTATTTGACAAAATATCATCCAGTATATTTATGGTATATCATACCTCAATTTTCACATATTTAAGAAATAATTATCAATTGAAATTTTAAAATCAAAGTAAAGGAAAAACAATTATGTAATTAATTTATTAAATTCATAATTTGAATTGATAAACATTTTTACTCTGTCAAAATCAGAAAATTTGTTCAATGAAATTGGACGGGGAATGTACATCTCAATTTGATGTCTTTCAATTTTAATTGAAAAGGTTTAATATTTTTTTTAGTACAATTCATTAGGTTTTTATTTTCAATTAGTGTTAAAATTGAACTTCAATTAAAGCATTTGATCTGATTGGTTATTATTGAAATTATTTGGTTTGTTTTTAATTTAAATCATAGTCGCATTTGCAAAAAAAACAATTTTAACCACCCTATATTAAAAAGACGTTTGGGTCTCATATGTTTATTTTAAATGGAAAAGGGTCCGATATATTTTTTTTACTTTGTCCCGTTATACTTTTTGATTATGCCCTTGACGGATTGGACACACTAAATTAAAACCCCAACCCACCACTAAATTACCCATAACCCATCGGACCCCAGTCCAAATAAAACACCCATATTACATCCCCTGGCTTTCACCGGAAAGCTGAGTATCTCCGCCACACTCCGATCATCAAAAGTTCTCCCGTTCCCCAACTGAAAAGGACAATTGAACCTTGATTGCTAAATCTTTGATTTGTACACAATTATTTCATCTCTAATCACTACGAATCCTCTCTCTCTGATGTTGACAGCTTGCAATGTGTCATCGGAAAGATACACAAGCAGTGGAAGAACCCATAACTTTTGTATTCATTGAGGACTTTCATCAAATCAATAGTAGTATTTTTATACACAATTGAGGACTGCTGCAAGGCATTTTGGCGCAGTAAATTTTTACGAAAACGTTTTTTTTTTTCAATTAATTTGTGTTTTTTCAAATCGATTTCTAATTTTTCTTTTAGTAAACATCTCACGATACACAATAGATTTCAACGTCGAAATTTCATTACAGTGTAGGTGTGAATGTCAATTTCAATTTTGGAAATTCAATATTTTTTAAAAAAAAATTACTCAACCCGACCTGACCCGGCCCACTAGAAAAAACCTATGTAATTCGATATGTTCTGCGATATTAACGGAACGTATCAATTTTTTTAAAAAAAATTGTATTTGATTTTCTAAAAAAAAATTAATTTTTATTCGATTCATATTTTTCGGATAAAAAAGCAAACTCAACTGGAATACTTACCCCCCTGAATCTGACCAAACTCAGCCTTAATACGCCAATATTCCCATTTCGCTCAAAGGCAAAACCCTAGTCACGACATCGAACTCTTTGCCGACATTGGCAAAATCACAGAGGTACTTACTTGGCTGAGTATTTGTATGGCCAATGGGGGTAAGGTTACCCCTTCTGATGCGTTTTAATTACCCTTGTCCATTTGCGATTTTGAATTCGGATTTTCTATTGGTTACAATCGATTGGGATTCCATTGAATCTGCTAGGTTTTGTGGTGTTCTATAAATTGAACCCCAACCCCCACTATTGCACATGGTTGGATGAACTTTGAAGCCTTCCGATACCTCTACAATCAAAATTTCAAATTATTAGGCTTTTAATACCCTTAAAGAGTCATTATTCAATATTTTTTTTATTAATTTTAAGTAAATTGAGATCTAAATCCTTTGGTGGAACCCTAACCTCTTAGAATTGGTCATTAATTTTCTAAATCCTTTTCATTTTTGTGTGTGTGGTTGGATTGAAGTGTGGAGTGAAGACCCAAGGCCTCCCTTCGATCCTAGGTTGCCTCCAAAAAAGGTGCCTGCCTTTATTTTTAGTCTTTTATTTAAATTAGCTGTTTTATGTGCATTATGTGATTTTTAGCATGCTTAGTTAGTTTATTAAGTGTTTATGTTTAGTTAACTGCCTCTAGACTAATTTAAGTTTAGGATTGAACTTAAAATAATGTTATGATCATAATGTATGTCCCTGATTAAAAGTAGTTTAGGTATTTACTCATAATATATAATTATGTACCTATTTTATTTGATTTGTAAAGCATGATTGCTCATTAACTGATTTAAAGTTGGTTTAATGCTAAGATAGGCTTTAAAGTGATTACTTGAGTTTATGATGGATGGTTGTAAACCTGTTTAGTTGATTTACACTGTCCGTTAATTACTTTTAGGTTTAGTTCAAAAATGAACTTAAGCTAATGTGTATTAGTATGTCTATGAAACTGCTTAAAATAGCTTAAGAGTGATAAATGGACTTAGGGTAGTGATTCCACCTATAAATTTTTAATATTGAGCCCAATTGGACTGGTAAGTATCATCTGTAACTATTTTAGAACTTGTTTAAGTTTAAAATGGCTTAGAGCATTTGTTTGTTGGATAATTTTGGGGATAGTAAACTTGTTTAGGCTTTGGAACGTCATACTTAGTTGTGGCTCAGTCTAGGTTAAAACTGAACTCAGAATGCCTGGTATATGTGATTGAGTCTGTTTTAGTTCAAGTTATGCCTATTCTGTGTCTATTAGGACTGAACTAGGCCTAATATAGGAGCAACATATGTCTTGTTGTGTTGTTTAACTCATGTCGTATCCTGTCATGTGTCAATCTTGCTAATTTGTGCTCAAGATATGGTCTATGTGGTTGCTCATATTTGTCTAGCTATGATACATAAATCTTGTTGGCATGTGTACTTGTTTGGTACTTCTTGTTAGCCTAGAATCCATGTGTATTAGTTTTTGAACTATGTAAGAATAGCATGATTGTATCTGTCTACCTAGGATCCCTGTTGATAGCTTAAAAAACTAAGTAATCATTTGCATGCCTCTGCTTACATGTATCTTGTTTTGTGTGTTAGCCCTAATATCACCTACAACCATGTCATGTCTTTACCCCTATGGATTAAATTCGTAATTGAATAACCTATTTCTGTACCTTAGTCTAAGTTAAATGAGCCTTAGGCTCTTAAGAACTTGAAATGATGTGAACCTGCGTTAAGTTGTTATGTGAATGTCAGTCTCCTTTTTCTAGCTGTTTATGCTAAATTTGTATTTAAAATGAGGTCTGCAGTCTGAAGTTGTATGTCATATGTTAATTCTGATGTCCAAGTTCTGGTTAACCTATGTCTGGACTGTCTCCATGTTAGGTTAAAATGATATACTTGCTTGCTAAAATATTGTGTGAACCACTTGGTGTGCACCTGTCTAACTGGAAACTGAATTGAGTCATATATATTAACCTGGTAGACTAGATAAAGAGGATAACTTTGGACTATTTGTACTTGTCTAGTTGAAATACTGACCATGTCCTTAGTTTGGTTTTGATAACTTATTCCCAATCCTATATTTTGTATGAACTTGTTTCTATCAACATGATTGGACTCTAGGAGATATGTGATTGACCTGCTTAAGACTGGTTGTTTAAAATGATTAAGTATACATGTACAACTAAAGGATAGCCTGCCTCTCTTCTTCTTTGATGAATGAAATTCCCATGCCCTGAAGTCTACCTAATACCATGTTTCCCTAAGCATATAATTCTATAAGGACCATAGCCCACTTGATGTGATCTTACCCTGCCTTGCTTGATTTTCTTTCTTATCTGTTTGATTGTCTTGTCTACTAATTTGTGTGACTGAAAGAATTGGGTCCTAACTAGACCTGAATAAGCAAAGAAGTGGGATAGTTCATCTGTAAAGTTCATAGCCTTTAGATGTCAATTTTGACTCATGTGGCTTAAACCTAAAATCTGTGAAGTGCTATAAGAGTATTTATCTTTTGTGCATCCATGATTACTATTCATGTTGTGTGTCAAAGTTGAACATGTTAAAGTGCATGCATTGTGCTTCCTTGTTTGATTAGATTTAGTGTTAGAACCATGAAAGTGTAGAAATGAATAGGGGTTCAGAGTCTGTGTGACATATATGTGTGTATATCCCTCCCTCCCATTCATCTTCATCTACTCATTCTTTCCCAAAAAGATTGTCCTACTTTCCTTATTAGTTTGTCCCAAAAAGATTGACACCTTTCTATATTTAGAAACAATTTAACTTTATGACATGATTTACAACCACACAAATATCTAAGGTTTGTTTTGGACCACATATTTCAAAAGTCTACCTTTATTTCTTAAATTTTGTGTCAAGTCAA
The DNA here is from genome assembly GCA_034509755.1 of Anisodus tanguticus. Classification (NCBI taxonomy): domain Eukaryota; kingdom Viridiplantae; phylum Streptophyta; class Magnoliopsida; order Solanales; family Solanaceae; genus Anisodus; species Anisodus tanguticus. Next base: position 46,198,683 of record CM067556.1, read on the forward strand.
ACTAGGACAATCTTTTTAAGTCGGAGGGAGTATCTTCTATTGTGTTTGTTTAAATTATATGTGTGATATACATCAGGATATATGGATTGTATACCAAGTAACTTGATATACAAGGTGTACAGGTCAAGTATATCACTTATGTATATCATTTGGACTGACCTGCCTTAAATGTTTCTCGGCCTGGTCCAATCCTCCATTTCTTAAATTATTTCTCTTTACTGTTGTGTATGTTCTGGGCCTGGCCCATTTCTTATCTTCTCTAACTCATCTCCTTAGATTGTTGTTGCATGCTAGTTGGGCGAGGCCCATACTTGTTATGTTTATGCACTGCTAGTACCTGAAATGGGTTCCAGCCCAAATATATTGTTGTTTACGATGTAAGTTCAATGTTGGGCCGCTTCATCTTAGATTACATTTTGACCCATGAGTGGCATTGCTTATTCATATATGATTAGTTCTACGTGATATATATGTGTTTAACGTTATAATTTATTTTCATTTAGATTAGATAGGTTGAGATACCCTCTAACCATCTCCTTTTCTTTCCCCTCTTTTCTCCTCTTGCACGCACTGGACGGGCCAATTGGAGCAAAATACTTATTCCCCCAGTTGGGCCAAAGGTCCAACAGCTTTCTCGATCGAGTCCGGATCAGCTTGCAGCGCATTGAAGGCCCAACCATGGGTGAAATGGTTAACTGATGGGTTTGGTAGGCCCACCAGCCTAACTCTATCTCTTAATTATTGTATAATTGTATTTTATACTGTAATTTGTAAAGAATTCTTGATAATATTGGAACCCAATATTGGTTGTGACTTATGATTAGGAAAAATGATATGTACATCAAACGTTTTCAAAATCATCCTTTTTAAGAGATAAATAATTTTTGTACATTCAATAAATGAATAAGTAATAAAATATTTTCGTCTAAATTTGGATATATCGAGTATTTGAAACGTTTCTTCTTAACTTGGATAAATTCGAAAAATTGGACTGTTTTAAGATAACGAAACCGAACTGTTTTAAAACAAAGGAATCCGGATTGCTTAATTTGAGAAGAGTTCATTTTTCATAGGACTCGGCAAAAAACATGAATTCAAAAATTAATTTTAGACAAAGATAAACTGATTTCGCAAAAGCTTTCGTCTCTAAAGACTTTTTGGGGTAGACCCAACTAAATGACTTTTAAAAAGTGGAAGAATAATTTAAGGACCCAAGTTTAAAATAAGTGGTTTGAAATAGAATATTGGTTAACCTTCATAATAAAAAAAGGGGGAAACTTTATATTTCTTTAAAAAAGCATATAATTCTAAAGGGACTATACTTCTTTTCCCAAAAAGATTTTCAAAGTTATAGAAGGATATTAGACATGACATTGGACTAAATCTAGCGGGATTTTACTCAAATTAATTTTTGAGTGTATCTTAATTCGAAAATAAATTGACTAAATTACCCCTATATGGACCATTCCAAGCATTCAACTCTTTACTTTTCAAAACCCCTTCTTCCAAAACTTGAAACGAAAATTAAGATGTATGCTATGACTTTTATCGTTGCGCAAAATTGAACACTTTTTAAGCAATTATTTACAATTAAGCATGCTATAGAACTCAAAGGCCAACCGTATTCTACGGATCTTTAATACCGGGGTGTCTAACACTTTTTTCGGGGATCACCAGAACCCTTACCTCAAACTCTGATCTTTTAAAGGATTTTTCAATATTTGAATAAACCCTTTTGACTTGGTTTTCCTAATTTCCCTATAAAATAGGTGGCGACTCTAAAAAATAAATATATGAATAGAGTCCAACAACCTCCTAGTAGCTTTTATGTCTCGCGTAAAAGTGAATTGTAACAACAAGTATCATATCATCTCATGTTAGTAATTCAATTTCAAGAATGGACCTTTTCTCATGGTATTAACATGATGTATATGAATCGGAATCAAAAATCACAAGTAAAACTCAAACATGGCTAGCATAGCCCATATAAGCAATAATCATACAAATTCAGTGAATTTATCACCACCCTTAATGCCCGAAGGCTCACACGTATACCTCGAAAACATATATACAATATATGCGCATCTCTAATCGGAGTCTAAAAAAGTAAGTCATAACCTACCTCGAAGGCCGAGCCACAAACCCCTCAAACAACCGCCTTGACTTTTCGAGAAGCCTCAACTCGATCCAAATCTATCATTTACGTTTTCTATATGAGAATATGAGTCTAACAACACCCATATTGTCATACTTTTCTTGAAACCCAAAAAATGAACCCAAAATAGCTAAACCTGAGCCCCAAGGATAAAACTGGAAATTTAGTTAAAAATCATCTTACCCGTAATCTAATTAGTAAAAGTCATGGAATTTTAATCACATTCGAACCCCCAATTTCAAGAAAATCTCACTTCTAAAATTAGGGCTAAAACCCCATTTCTAATCCCAAATTATGATTTAATTGCTAAAAGAAGGAACGAATCAATGATAAATGAAAAAATTATGGTTAGAATCTTACACCCAAGCTTAGATTAAGCAAAACCCCTTGAAATCGCCCAAAACCGAGCTCCAATGCTCCCGAATTTGAGTTAAGAAATAATGAAATCAAAGTGGGGAAAAGACCCTATATCGGCCCACCGATATGCGCAGGTGTGGAAAACACAGTGCAGGTGTGACGCCTCAACTGCGAAAAAATCCTTGTAGGTGTGAGAATTCATTTAACTCAAAAGGTCCGCAGGTGCGGACAATTATGCGCATCCGCCCCTGCGGCCTCTCCTTCGCGGGTGCACACACCCGACCCAGGCCCAAATCTCACACAGAGTGATAGAAACCGTAACAACAAATTCTAGTATAGTTAGGTTTCTTACCTTATTTTGTAAATTCGTGTACAAGTGTAATTAGGATATTAGTATTATAGTAGGAATAATATTTTCCATATTTAGAGATTGTATATGTATATATAGACCTCTTCATTAATGAAATAATCAAGGGATTATTTCTTTCATAGTATCAGAAGTCTAGGACAAAATTCCTTCTCCCAACTACACTTCCGCCGCTTAGCACCCTCAGAATCCGCGATTCTGACACTTTTTTTTCTAAAAATCTTCCCAAATTCTCTTCCTAATCCCTAATTCTCCTCTTGTTCTTTCATTATGTCTACCTCAAATAACATGTTTCATCCTACCCTTACCATCTCCAACATCAAGAACCACATCTCTATCGTTCTTGAGATGGAAACGTCCAATACGCGACGTGGGCAGAATTATTTAAAGTTCACGTACGCTCGCATCAAGTCCTTCACCACATCATCCCCGCGGATACAGGCAAGGAGAAGGTGCCTACCGTCAATGATGATCTTGTGTTATGGACGATTCTTGATGCTACCGTACTCCAGTGGATATATTCCACTATCTGTACGGACCTTTTGCAGACGATTATTAAACCCGACACCACGACGATGAATACTTGAAATAGGGTGTGTGATAGACTCCAAGATAACAAACATTTTCGTGTCGTCACTCTTGAGCAGGAATTCTCTCATGTCACTATGAAGGATTTTCCAAATGTCTCAGCTTATTGTAAAAGGCTGAAGGAATTGGCGGATCAACTCAAGAACGTTAGTGCACCCGTCACGAATGTCGTCTTGTTCTTCAGATGGTTGTCGGCCTATCCGAGGCCTATAATGGTGTTGGGACTCTTCTTCGTCAAAGAAACCCTCTTCCTCCGTTTATCAAGCACGGTCTATGCTCACCCTTGAAGAGGCAGGATTGGTTAAAAAGGCCGCAATTGGAGCAACTTCCGCCATCATGACGGCCTCCCCACAAAATTCCTACCCTCCATCATCTTTGGCTAATTCCACTCCAAATTGGAACAACGGGAGTGGAAAATGGGGTTAAAATCGAAAGTTTGGCGGAAAAGGCGGCGACCGCGGCAAAGTCAGCAGTCGCGGTGGCAACGGTGGCAGCAATAGTGGTTAGGGTGGAAGCTGGCAGAGGAAATCGCAACTTGGGTCAGGGCAGTGGCCCAACTGGCCCAGTTACCTCTTTCCAGTTCCAGCAGTCTACCCAACGAATTATGCCAGACAGTAGAGGCCCAATGTACAGCCAGTTCCATCAGTTTACCCAGCGAATTGGGTCAGCCAGCAGAGGCCCAATTTGCAGCAGTTTCAGTCCAGTCAGTCGGCTGTTGGGCCTTGTCATCAGGCCTTCACGGCTGCGGGCCCAGCAACAGTTCCGACACCCACGAATATCGAGGCCACAATGCATACACTTGAATTAAATCTCCCGGACATAAATTGGTACATGGACACCGGAGTCACTTCTCATATGACGTATGAGCAAGGTAATCTCTCATCTTATTTCAATTTGAGCAAAATGTGTGGCATAATTATTGGTAATGAAAATTCAATTTCAATTCATGGTTTTGGTCACACAAATTTGTCCCCTCTACATCCACCTCTCGTCCTCAAAAATGTCCTTCATGCCCCCCACTTAATTAAAAATTTGGTGTTTGTCTGAAAATTCACAACTGATAATTGGGTTTCGATTAACTTTGATCCTTTTGGATTTTCTGTAACGGATTTCAAGATGGGAATACCTCTAATGAGGTGTAATAGTCGGGAGAGCTTTATCCAATCGCCACCACTACCATTTCCATGAGTCAAGCCACACCTTCCACATTTACCGCTCTTGCTCCTTCCTTGTGGCATGCCTGTTTGGGTTATCCGGGGTCGTCTATTATTTCTTCTCTTAAAAATAATAATTTCATTGATTGTAAGAGTACACGTAGTACTCATATTTATCCTTCTTGTCCTCTAGGGAAACATGTTAGATTGTCGTTTGTCGCCTCGACTTCTAATACGTCGATACCCTTTGACATTACTCATAGTGATTTATGGATCTCCTGTTTTGAGTTCTTTGGGCCATCGTTATTATGTTTTACTTTTTTATGATTATTCTAATTTTTTGTGGACCTTTCCTTTGTCTAAAAAATCTCAAGTTTTTTTCACATTCTTAAAATTTAGAGCTTTCATCCGTACCTAATTTGAACGGGAAATTAAAAACATCAATGTGATAATGGTAGGAAATATGATAATGGGCCATTTTGGGAATTTTGTGACACTCATGGTATATCTTTTCAATTTTCTTGTCCTCATACGTCCTTGCAAAATGGGAAGGCCGAAAGAAAAATTCGTACCATTAATAATATTGTCCTAACCTTACTAGCCCATGCTTCATTACCCTATTCTTTTTGGCATCATGAGTTACAAATGGCAACCTACCTCCTTAATATTCTCCATAAAAAAGGTTTAGCATATCAATCCCCACCTAAAAAAATTTACAATAAAGATCTCTCATATTCTCATCTTAGGGTGTTTGGATGCTTGTGCTATCCATTTTTTTCGTCCACTACAATTTATAAACTTCAAGCTAGGTCTACCGCTTGTGTATTTTTGGATTTTCCATCTAATCATCGTGGTTACAAATATTTTGATTTATCTTCTAATAAAATCATAATTAGTCTTCATGTTATTTTTTATGAAACCAAATTCTTGTTTACTCAAGTTTCTAAATCTGTGTCGAGTGCTTATAATTTTTTGAACATTACTGTCTCCCCGTATATTCTACAACAGTGGGCCCACTCTACTCTTGAGTCACGTCTTCCAGTAGGCCCACTTCTTGCTGGCCCAAATATTCTCCCTACCGCACCATCCAGTGACCCAGGCCCATCAGCCACTATTTCTCGGCCAACAGGCTCACTGCCTGCTGGCTCAATAATTCCTCCTCCCGGGACTGTCACTCAGCCAGTAGGCCCACTACCTGCTGGCCCAAATACCTCCAGTCCAGTCAAATTTTCTAGGCAAGCAGGCCCACTGCCTATTGGCCAGTCCCGAGGCAGTTCGCCAACGTCCCCGATCCAGTCCGTTTCTATTCCGAGTCAAGGGCCCGTTACTCGTAGCCAGAGGGGAATTTTCAAACCTAAACGACGTTTTAATTTACATTATAATGTCACTAAATCACCCTTACCACGTAACTAGTGTTCGCTCTTCATGACCCGAATTGGAAAATATTCATGGATTATGAATATAATGCTCTTATTGAAAATAAGACGTGGGAGTTGGTGCCCCGTCCGACATGTGTTAATATTATTCGGTCTATGTGGATTTTACTCGTAAAAAAAATTCTGACGGTTCTTTTGAGAGGCATAAGGCCCGTCTTGTATGTGATAGTAAAACTCAACAGGTTGGCGTGGATTATGGTGAGACGTTTAGTTCGGTGGTCAAACCAGCTACCATTCGCACTGTTCTCAGTCTGGCTCTCTCAAAAGCATGGCTCATTCATCAGTTGAATGTGAAAAATGCTTTCTTACACGATGCTCTTAAGGAGACAGTTTACATGCATCAGCCCTTGGGTTTTAAGGACCCCAATTATCATCACCATGTATGTTTGCTGAAAAAGTCCTTATATGGGCTTAAGCTGGCCCCACGAGCTTGGTATAAGAGGTTTGCAGATTATGTGTCTACTATTGGGTTTTCTCACAACAGGTCTGATCATTCTATGTTCATCTATCGTCGTGGTACATCTCTAGCATACATTCTCTTATATGTGGATGATATAATTTTGAATGCCTCCTTTGATAATTTGCACAAGTCTATCATGTCCTTTGTCAGTTCAGAATTTGCTATGAAAGACTTGGGGCCCTTGAGTTATTTTTTGGGCATAGCTGTAACTCGACATGCAAGTGGTCTATTTTTATCCCAGTAGAAGTATGCGGCTGAGATTATTGAGAGAGTTGTCATGTCATCTTTCAAGTCCTCTTTCACTCCGGTTGATACCAAACCGAAGCTGAGTGCTACTTCTAGCACGCCATATGAGGATCCCACCCACTATCGTAGTCTTGCAGGGGCTCTTCAGTATCTTATTTTCACAAGACCAGATATTACTTATGCAGTTCAGTAGGTGTGTCATGATCCGCGGATTGAGCACATGTATGCGCTCAAACGCATTATACTATACATACATGGCACACTTGATTATGGATTGCATTTATATCCATCCTCCGTCTCTACTCTCGTGTCGTATACATATGCTGATTAGGGTGGATGTCCAGATACCCGACGTTCAATGTCTGGTTATTATATGTTTCTTGGTGATAACTTGGTCTCTTGGTCTGCAAAACGGCAGGCTACGTTATCATGATCCAGTGCGGAGGCCGAGTATCGAGGAGTAGCCAATGTGGTGTCGGAGTCATGTTGACTGCGTAATCATTTATTAGATCTTCACTTTCCTATCCAGAAAGCTACCTTGGTCTATTGTGATAATGTTAGTGCCGTCTATGTCTCTGGGAATCCGGTCCAACATCAGCGCACTAAACATATCGAGATGGATATTCACTTTATTCGCGAAAAGGTATCTCGTGGACAAGTACGTGCCTTGCATGTCCCTTCAAGGTACCAAATTGTTGAGATCTTTACTAGGGTCTTCCCTTGGTTCTGTTTGAAAATTTTAGGGACAGTCTCAGCGTACGACAACCACCCGCTATAACTGCAGGGGTGTGATAGAAACCGTAACAACAAATTCTAGTGTAGTTAGGTTTCTTACCTTATTTTGTAAATTCTTGTACAAGTGTAATTAGGATATTAGTATTATAGTAGGAATAGTATTTTCCATATTTAGAGATTGTATATTGTATATATAGACTTTTTCATTAATGAAAATAATGAAGGGATTATTTATTTCACGGAGGAACATAAATTGTGCCATGCTGCCAGTGGTATTTGCCTCCATTATTTTGTCGAGACCAAAAGAATTTAGAAATATACTTCTCTGTGAGTTACAAAGTACCCATTGGAGGGTTAGTAGCAGATAGTAAATGGATAGGAAGGGCCAATAATACATGCCTAATTATGATGACCCTCCCTCCGGTAGATAGAAATTTAGTGTGTCATCCCCTTATCTTATTTATAACCTTATTCACAATGTCTTAATAGTGAGTATTTTTTTTCCTTCCTGTGATAGGGGGGGGGGGGGGGGTAAAGAGTAACTTATTTGAAAATGAAACGATAGGAAACAATGCTAATTAAGATTTGATTAATTTGATATCAGAATTGATTAGCTCTATGAAATTTTGTTTAGTTTTGTGTCTTGCATATCTAAGAAAACTTATCTATGAAAGAAATATAATAGTCAAATTTAATTATGAAGAGTATATATCAATCCAATTAAAACGTTATTTCACTAAATGATCGAGCAAAATAAATAATTATAAAATATGATACTTGAATTAATATTACACTTATATAATGAGTTAATCCATTTCCAACCCGTCCATTTTACACCCAATCCGTTTTGACCCGCATGAAATATGAGTGGGTTGCCCCGGCTAACTCCGTGCCAGCAGCCGCGTGTGCGTTGGTAACAAAAAACATGTTTTTTGGGGGAGAGATACTATTTCACCAATAGAGTCACAAGTAACTCCCGGACGAAAGACTTCTAAATCCTGATTTTCGGAATGGATCCAACCCGTTTCAACCCGCCTAAATTTGACTCAACACGACCATTTGCCACCACTAGTCTTATGAATGGGTTGATCTTTATAGACGGCTAGGTCATTTAATTCGATATGGGTTAACTGAGAGCATCTTAAATCAAATCCAATAGATCAGGGGCAATTTATCCTTTTTTTAGTTAATTTAATCGTTCGTTAGTTTTTATGGCATATTTGGGACAAAATAAAAAGGTTGGAGTATTTTTGGCCCAATAGGTTAACAAAGGGAATAAATGTACCAAATTCAATAGATCAGGGACAGGTTTGGCCTTTTTTCATTTACTTCAGGCAAGTTCCTTCTGTGTGGATCTGATTCTTTTTTACAATGAGTAAAACTGAAACGTAACCATAATCTTGCATGTTTTGACACACGGTGTTGAATTGTGCAACCACCTTATGTAACATATGCTTTGGTGGTTATTCTTGAAAATTTTAAAGGGAGAAATGGTGGAAATTAAGAAACAAAGATATAGAACCAAAGTAGTGAAGAAGACAAGGACGGCCAGAGGGCCAAGCCGCTGAAGCGACGGCTTTAGGTCCCAAAATTTTAGGAGCCCCAATTTTTTCATTCGGTGTTTGGTATGTGTATTGAAATTTTCAATTAATTCGATTTCGAAATACGCAAGGTCAATTAAAGAGGGAAGCACTCCTTAGCAAGATTTTATTCATTCTGAGGCGCGAATTAGGGTACTTATCATGTGGTTAAATTTGGTTTTAAATGTTATCGATTCAGCTTATTGGTTATGGTTTGAAGATATGCTAAATCGTTACAGAATGGTTTCAAACAAAAAATATATAATTTTCTTATAAAATAAATAAGACCTCCCATTAAATTTTAGCTTTAGGCCACTGATCTTATTGAGCCGCCTCCGGAGGAAGAAAGCAAGCAGTGGGCAGTTGATGTCAGAAAATATAGCGGTCGAAGATGGAAATAGAGATAAAGACTGGTTATATATTTGGAAAATGGCAAAAACTAGAGAGTTGTTACTTAGTGGTTAGGGGGGAAGAAAAGAAGAGAATCAAAGACATGAGAAGCACGTCGCCAAGCTAGCTAATTAAAATGAGAATAATTTCCACTTTGGTGATGCCTGGCACGTACTTCCGCGTTTTGCCTTTAAAATAGTAATTATTCATTTTTCAAATGGCATATTGCTCTTTGTATAAATAAGAACCAAATTTGTGTTGGAGTAAAAGAAGAATAAGGAGGCAAAAGAAGAGAAATGACAAAATAGTATTTGAGACGTGTAGAAACATTTTTCTTTATGGTTTTATTTGTCATCACCAACACAAGGTTTGCTAAGAGTTTATGGCAAATTACCCCCAAGATACAACAATTCCTAAACACTTTCTCAAGCAAATAAGATGGTGTTTCTAGAACTAATTATAAATCTATATTGATCTATATACAAATCTGTAGTAAAATCTAGATAATTTATAGACTTTTAAGTCTCCTTTCATAATGGGCACAACCCTTCTCAAAGATGTATCATTTCATAAGGTCACAACCTTTGAATGGTATCTGTCCATAAAGACACAATATTTGAATGATGTTTATTCATAAAGACACAATCATTCAAATGTATTTATTCACAAAGACACAATCTTTCAAGTGAGTAACCTTCTATCAAAGGTATTGTATCTACTATATATATATATATATATATATATATATATATATATATATATATATATATATATATATATATATATATATATATATATATATAAAGGTTGTCCGACAGAGCGTGCACATGCCTAATCAATAAAACGCTTCGTCAAAAATGAATAATTGTGAATAATATTATAACCTCACTTACAATCCCCTACTAGATTGTAATATTATTCCAGATTTACAATGATAAACTTATACATACAAAGATGTATCTTTCGATTTTAACCTTTAATTAGTGAATCCATTTCAAAGTATCTACAAGACAATAGTGTGCTTAGCATTTAACTTTGTCTCTTAAGCAAATACCGGAGATAGATCACATATAAGCTATCCCTGATTTTAAATTATGTTCTAATTTATTTAGCACTATTCCGGCCTTGTGCTCTATATCGGATTCATGAGCATTTACAAGATTAAACCACGATCTTGTTAGAAACGGCAGCATTTCTTATGATCACTTAGGTGAAGTTTTAAATTTTACCTCTAGCTACTATGAGACTTGAACTTTATTAAGAGTTAGTACTCAACCTCTACTTGGTAGCTATTTGCACCGAACACCTTGGAAGGGACTAGTTAATTTTTTTTCCGGTGCCAAACCCATCACTAAATAATGACTTGTTCTTACCCATTTAACTATGGAATAGCGGTATAACTATTACATAGTTGGGTTACCATCATTGGTGACTGTAAAACTAAAAGGTTTCAGCCCCATTCCACTAGATGTATCCTTAACTAAGTCTCTTGAAAGACCTTTTGTTAAAGGATCTTCTAGGTTTTTATTTGTCCTAACGTAAATCACATTAATAACACCATCGGTTATTAATTATTGCACATACTCATGTCTCAAGCTAATGTGTCTAGACTTTCCATTATACACCTTATTATAAGCCCTAGACAGTGTAGCTTCACTATTGCAGTACACATAAATACACGGCATCAGTTATGGCCACAACTTTATATCAAATAGCAAATTTCTCAGCCATTCTGCTTCTTTGCCTGTTGCTGCAAGTGCTATAAACTCACTTTCCATTGTTGAGTGAGTTATGCATGTTTTCTTCTTGGATGCCCAAGAAACGGCTCCTCCAGCAATTGTAAATATCCATCCAGATGTGGATTTATTATCACTTATATTGGTTATCCAACTACATCTACTTCAGGATAGTTATTATAATGAAAACCCAAATTCATGGTTCTTTTAAGATAACCAATTATTCGCCCAATTGCTTTCCAGTGATCAACTCCCGAGTTACTCGTGAATCTAGACATTTTTCATACCGCAAAAGCTATATCAGGCCTTGTACAATGCATAGCATACATCAAGCTATCAATCGCACTAGCATCTTCAAGTTGTGCTACAACTCGGCCTGAGTTCTCTAGTAATTTAATACTAGAATCAAATGGGGTATTAGCTTCTTTAAATTATAAGTGATTAAATTTAAGAAGTATTTTCTCAAAATAGTGAGATTTACACAACGAGTAACCCCCACTATTTTTCCGCACTTTTACACCTAAGATAGTATCTACTTCACCAAGATATTTCATCTTAAATTGTGAAGCTAGATAATTCTTAGTGTCTTTTACCCCTTGCATGTACGTTCCAAAGATAAGCATGTCATCAATATATAAGCATAAAATCACACCAAAGTCACTTGTAAATTTGAAATATATGCACTTATCTTCATTATTATGCTCAAAACATAAGATAAAATGACTTTGTCGAATTTATCATGCCATTATTTTGGTGCTTTATTTAAACCATAAAGAGATTTGACTAACTTGCATACCTTTTTCTCATTTCCAAGCAAAATAAATTCCTCGGGTTGTTCCATATAAATTTCTTCATCAAGATCACCATTAAGAAAAGCCGTTTTCACATCCATTTGATGCACATGCAAATTGTTCAAGGAAGCAATTGCAAATAGCACTCTAATAGATGTTAATCTTGCTACCGGAGCATATGTGTCCAAATAGTCAATAACATGTCTTTGATTAACTTTGTTTAAACCCTTTGGCTACCAATCTAGCCTTGAAAGTTTGCAAAGAGCCATTGGTGTTATACTTTCTATGAAAGACCCATTTATTTGTAATTGGTTTAGATCCCGGTGGAAGATCAACCAAAATCCATGTCTGATTTGACATAATTGAATTCATTTCATCATTCACCGCCTCTCTCCAAAAGAAGGCATCTCTTGAAGACATAGCTTCATTAAATGTCTTTGGATCTGCTTCAACATTTAGCAATAATGATACTTTATTTAGTACATTATTTCTATCCCCTTCAACCAAGAAGAGTAATGCTTGTGATGAAATAAAATTCGGTGGTAAATTTTTTCCTTTTCTTTCACGTTGACTTCTCTTTGGTACGAAAGATGTCATGGACTCTTTCCTTTTATAATCTGTAGAAACACCAAGAGAATCATCACATGGTTGATCAATGATAGATTCTAATTGAGTTACAGAATCATGATTAAATTTATTTTCAATAAATTCAACATCTCTTGATTCAACAATGATATTAGAATATAAATTTAATAATCTATAAGCCTTGAAACTCTTAGCATATCCCACAAAAACACTTTTAATACCTCTAGCATCTAACTTGGATGATTTTGGGTCATGCTTTCTATAAAAAGCTAAACAACCTCATACCCTTAAATACATCAAGTTTGGTTTTCTTCCTTTCCAAATTTCATAGGGAGATACATGTGTTTTTAGAGAGGTAATTCTATTATGAACATGACGTGCAGTGAGTAATGCTTCCCCCCATAAATTTTATGGTAACTTAGCATTAAGAATCATAGAATTTATCATATCTATAAAAATTCTATTCTTTCTTTCAGCCATACCGTTTTGTTGAGGAGTAAAAGGTGTTGTTCTTTGGTAAATATTTTCATGTTCTTCACAAAAATTATCAAATTCATTAAAAAAAATATTCACCTCCTCTATCACTTCGAACCATTTTGATTCTCTTATCTTTTTGGTTCTCAACTTCAGCCTTGAAAATTTTAAATTTCTCAAAAGCTTCATCTTTTGTTATAAGTAAGTACACATGAGTGTATTTTGAACAATCATCAATGAAAGTGATAAAGTATCATTATCCTTTCTCTCCTCTAGTCAAAACATTGTTATACTTACAAATATCGGTATGAATCAAATTCAATAATTGAGTATTTCGTTCAGCACTTAGAAATGGTTTCTTAGTCAATTTTTCTTGGATGCATATTTCACATTTATCATTTTTTGTAACTTTGCAATTAATCAAACCATGCCTGGACATGTACTTCAAAGATCGAAAATTTAAATGTGCTAATCTAGCATGCAAATATCAAAAGACTCAACAATATAAGCAGAATTGAAATTATTATTATTAATGCTTAGCTTATACATTCCATCACAAGAATACCCTTTCCCCACAAATATTGCATTCTTTGATACAATACAATCATTGCCCTCAAGAACAATCTTAGGCTCATTCTTACACAAGCGACTAGCATAAACAAGATTCTTCCTAATGGAAGGCACATGGGAGACATTGTTCAATGTGACCTTTCCGGAAGTGAAGTTAATTTCCACCATACCTTTACCGGCAACCACGGCTGAATCATTGTTCCCCATAAAAACCTTTTGTCTTTCATTCTCCATTTTGTAAGACTTAAATAGATTCTTATCATTACAAACATGAATGGTTGCGCCCGAGTCGAGCCGTCAACCCGAAGACTTTGTTTCAGCCATATTGATTTGGGTAATCATGCCAATTTGCATTTAGGAGACCATAGCACAAATTTCTTCAGTTTTCTCCTCAATAACATTGGCCTTGTTGGAATTTCCTTCTTCCTTCTTCTTGAATTTGCAGTCACTTTTGCGATGGCCCTTTTTTCCATAATTAAAACAATTTTCGAAGAACTTTTGTGGGCCATTACCAGACTTCTTGAATTTTTTATTGTTCTTGACTTTGAAATTCTATGAGAACTTACTAGCTTCATCGACATTAACTTTGGAAGAATCATATTTGTTCTTAGAATCACGAGATCTAGTCTCTTCTTCGATTCTCAAATGCTTTTCTAATTCTTCCAAAGGTATGTCCTCTCTTTATGAATAAGTTTCTTTCTATAACCGTTCCAACTTTGAGGCAATTTAGCAATAATTGTCCCCACTAAAAATGGTTCAGAAATTTCACCTTTCAATTCTCGAAGCTTAGTAACAATGACTTGCAATTCATGTATTTGATCAAGAACGGACTTTGTGTCAATCATGGTAAATTCAAGATACTTAGAGACAAGAAATTTATCCGTACCTTCTTTCTCCGTCTTATATTTATACTCGAGAGCATTTCAAATTTCAACCGGAGATTCCATCAAGTTGTAGAGATCATAGTGCCTATCGGAAAGAGTATTGAGAATGTGACATCTACACATCACTTCATCATCTTCACGCTTTTTCCTAGCAGCCTTGATCACTTCTGTGTCATCTTCCTTTGGCTTTGGAAGTGGTGGGAATTTTGGATCAAGCACACAAGCAATCTTGAGCACAATGAGAAGAAAGAACATTTTCCTTTCCAGCGAGTGAAGTTGGTGCCGTCAAAACGATCAAGTTGAATATTTGAATTGAGGAACGAAGTCATATCTTTAGAAGCCTCCATTGCAGAATAAAACCTTAAAGATTGTTGGAGTAAAAGAAGAATAAGAAGGCAAAAGAAGAGAAATGATAAAACAGGATTTGAGGCGTGTAGAAACACTTTCCTTTAAGGTTTTATTTGCTCTCACCAACACAAGGTTTGCTAAGAGTTTATGGCAAATTACCCCCAAGATACAACAAATTCTAAACACTATCTCAAGCAAATAAGATGGTGTTTCTAGAACTAATTATAAATCTATACTGATCTATACAAATCTGTAGTAAAATCTGGATAATTTATAGACTTTTAAGTCTCTTTTCATAATGGACACAACCCTTCTCAAAGAGGTATCATTTAATAAGGTCACAACCTTTGAATGATGTCTGTCCATGAAGACACAATATTTGAATGATGTTTATTCATAAAGACACAACCATTCAAATGTATTTATTCACAAAGACACAATCTTTCAAGTGAGTAACCTTCTATCAAAGGTATTTTATCTACTAATATATATATATATAAATTCGTGATATTTCATATATATATATATATATATATAATTATAAAAGGTTGTATGACAAAGCGTGCTCATGCCTAATCAATAAAACGCTTATGTCAAAAATGAATAATTGTGAATAATATTATAATATCACTTACAATTTGTACTTCACAAACAAGTAATTCACAACCATCAAGCAAAAGCCATTCATTCTAAATTTGCATCAATTCAAAAATGGCATCTCTAAATCCATGGGGAAAGCTGGATGAAGTACAGAATGAAAGGCTGATGGCTCGTCGAAAGACAAGGAAGAGAATCGCAATTATTTCCATATCTTCCATTGTTCTTGTGTCCATCATTGATGGCTCTGTGGTTGGTGGTGTTTCCCACAACAAAAACAAAACTTCCCAACAAAATGATAATGTGTCGTCAATTTCCTCAACCATTAGAGCAGTATGCAATCCAACTTGTATCCAGACTCTTGTATCTCCAGCCTTTCCCCATATGCTTCAAAAGGCAATTCTCTCAAACCTCAAGACATCTACAAGAAGTCTGTTCTAGTCGCACTCAACGAGCTCTCTGGTGCCTCCGACAAGTTCTTCAAGAGTGAAAATTTCAAGAACATTAATGATCCGGCTACTGCCAAAGCTCTCGAAACTTGCCACGAGCTTTTATCCCTCGCGTTTGATCACCTGAACGACACATTGTCAGTTGCTGAAAGCTCGTTACTCGATGCCTTTGATGATCTAAGGACATGGATGAGTTTTGCAGGGACTTATCAACAGACTTGCATTGATAGTTTCGAAAATGTCACTTTAAGCAAAGCTGCAGGCCAGAATTTGAAGAACTTCACCGAGTACACCAGCAACAGCTTAGCACTTATAAGCTCGTTAGAAAATTCCATTACCAGCTTAGGTGCTATTGGAAAGAGGCGGCGTTTGATGGGATATGGGGATGATGAGTACCCAAGTTGGTTGTCATCAAATGACAGGAAATTGCTGCAGAAATCAGCAGCAAAGACAAAGGTGAATGTAGTGGTGGCTAGAGATGTTTCAGGGAAGTACAAGAGCATTAAGGCAGCACTAAAAGCTGCACCAGAGAAGAGCAAGAAAAGATTTGTGATCTATGTGAAAAGGGGTATTTACAAAGAGAATGTGAGGATTGAGAAGACTAAATGGAACATTATGATCATTGGTGATGGAAAAGATGCTACCATCGTTACTGGTAACCGTAACTTCATTGATGGAACCCCTACATTCCAAAGTGCCACGTTCGGTAAGTCTCTTCTCAATCTTCTTTGCTACGATTCCTAACCTTGCTGAAATTCTATTTCTCATTATTGTTGCAAACTGGATAGTAACTTCTCTGTTTCATTTGTACTACGGTCGTTTCTTTTTTAGCACGCTTTAAAAAGATACACCTTCCTGATTATATTTTTAAACTTCTCATTTTACCATTAATAATCACTTTCAGGGGGGAAAATCTCCAAGACTCCAACATTTCAACAAGTCTTTAGTCTTGTAAAAGGGATTCGTTTTAACTAACCTTCTACTATCTTTTTGCAGCGGTGTTTGGTAAGGGATTTGTGGCTCGCGATATTGGATTCGTTAACACAGCTGGTGCATCCAAGCATCAGGCAGTTGCCTTAATGTCAACTGCAGATGAATCGGTATTCCACCGCTGCAAAATGGATGCTTTCCAAGACACTCTTTACCCTCATTCCGACAGACAGTTCTACAGAGAATGCGATATCTATGGGACAGTTGACTTCATTTTTGGAAACTCAGCCGTTGTCCTCCAGAACTGCAACATTCTTCCAAGAAAACCAATGAGTGGCCAACAAATTACAAAACACAATCATAGCTCAAGGCAAAGTTGATCCAAACCAAAATACTGGAATTTCAATCCAAAACTGTACCATTAAGCCCTGCGGAAACCTTACTGGGATCAACATTTTCTTAGGGAGGCCATGGAAGAATTACTCAACAACTGTTTTCATGCAATCAAACTTGAGAGGCTTCATTCATTCAAATGGATGGATGCCATGGGGTGGAACCACAGCTCCAAGTACCATATTTTATGCTGAGTATAGCAACTTTGGAGCTGGGGCTAACACCAAGAAGAGGGTTAATTGGAAAGGCTTGAAATTGAGACTTACAAGCAAAATAGTAAGCAAGTTTACAGTGAAGCCTTTCATTCAGGGAGATAAATGCCTTCCGGCAGCCGGCATTCCATTTAAGGCTGGCCTTTGAGACCTATGAAGAGTTCATAAACACTGCTACTTGATTGTTCTTTTCTTTTGTTTTTACCATTGTTTATGATTTCTTTTAATTTTGTTGTGAAGCATATCTTCTGTTGATTTGCTCTTTCAGTAGTGGGGCTTTTGTTACACAAGAATTATTTGTCAAATTGATTCAATATACAGTATATCCTCGATAAATAAATACCCTCAGGACCAGAAAAAAATATTCGTTTAGCGAGGTTATTTATTTATCGATAAATGAATATTTATTCATTTAGATAGTATTTTTACATTTTATTTTATTTTTTTCTTATGATTAGTATTTTTACATTTAATGTACAAATGTACCTAGAGGAATGGTTAGGGATGGCAATTGGGCCGGGCAGGTGCGGGTACCCCCTCTTCCGCACCTGTACCCGCCAGAAAATTTTATACCCGCCACCCGTGGCGAGTACAATTTCAACATCCATACCCGCCTAGACGGATATATTCTTAAATCCACACCCGCTCCACCACCCAAGTGGATATCCGCTACCCGCCAATACCCGCCTGGCATATCAACTTTGGAGAGGGAAAAATAACGGAAAGTGTTACAGAAACAGAAACCAAAACTTAGAAAATTTGTGGGTGAAGAAAATGGGTACATTGAGAATACCATATATTATTCCTTCTCCAACTGAAGATTGTCAAACTCTCATCAGACCATTTAAAGGTCTCTAGACATTAACATAAATGGTGCAAGTGAAATAACCCCAAGTGCAACACCAACATAACCAACAATAGTCAAACCAGTATAGTTAACAAATGACAAAAACAAAGTTGATCCAAGAATTGCCAACTTTCTTGGAACACCATCAGCTGAAATATCTTTTCTAAGTAACTAATACATAAAACAGGGATTTAAATACAACATCAGTTAGCAGCAGCCAGCATGTCCATATCTTTAGCTATCTTTAGCAGCAAGCCAGCAACATCAGTTAGCAACAACATGACCAAATCAACTATCAAATTTACCTCTGTCTTTTGCACCCCCTGTACTTTTCTGAGTTCCAGAATCTGTTTCCTCTGTCAAAAATAAAAGATTTTAACCAATCAACACTCCTCAAATTAAAATAGAAAATAATTTCAAACTATAATACATAGTGACAAACCAAGAAAACGACAACAAAAAGATAAATCTTCTAAATGTAAACAAAAAGAAATATACATGAAATATAATAATAGAAAAAGTAATTTAAAAAAGGAGTACTATATACTTTCTAGAGTAGGTGAAGAGATTATTTTCTCTTTATCCTCTAAAATTGGAACAAGGGCAAGTGCATTTTCTTCAACTTTCTCTTTTGGTTCTTCATTTTTGTGCTCATCATTTTCTTTACAAGGTTGTGGAGAAACTAGAGTGTGTACCTGGACACCACCAAATCTGTTAGTTTTTGTCCTGATTTGGTCATGTTCATCCACAAAGAACTCATCATTATGCTCACTGCCAGTCATGAATGTACCTGTTAGTTTTTCACCAGAAACAATATAGAACATGAGATTTATCAAGGATATTAATATGTAAGAGCCTTCAAATTTTTTTTGGAAATAGGACGATGACCCTTTTTTAATATAAAGAAGTCTGTCTAGACTTGTAATAAATAAACTATGGCTCGACACTGAATTGGCCAACTTCCTAATCACATCACGACATGTTCTCCAGTTGAGATATTTCAGGTAATTCAACAGAGGCCTTGAGTATCATATTCCTCAAGATCACATATTTCCATCTCCTTGACATCACCACCACCTGCATAATGTATAAACAAAGTAATAAAAGTCTAACTTCAATTTAATACAACATAATAATTTAATCAAATTAATATTACCTTTAATATCCGCCCAAATCCAATTTTGAGGACACATTAATGCCTCTACCATTTCCGGAAGAAGTCGACTACGATAAGGATCAAGTACACGTCCACTAGTGCTAAATGCGGATTCCGATGGGACGGTAGAAACTGGAATGCTCAATATATCCCTTGCTATTTGTTGGAGAACGGGATAATTATTTTCATTTATTTTCCACCAATTAAGTATATCAAAATCATCCACAAGTGGTACAGTTTCAGCTTCCAAGTACTTCTCCAAATCAAATTTTAGTCCAACTTTACTATTGTCTTGTGACACAAATTGTGCAAACTCTTGCATGTACCCCATTCTCATACTACTAATAACATTAGTTGAAGACACGTGGCTACTACTAGCTGGATTATTACCATTTTGTGCCCATACTCATCCACCAATTCCTTTAGAAAATCATAAATCCTTTTTACCTCAACATCAACAACAAGCGTATCATAAATTTTAGCAAAGTAAAACCGAATGAGAGTCATCTTGAACCTAGGATCAAGTATAGTTGTCACGCCCATAAGACCATTAACATCTAACCAATACTTATTGTATTTGTCTAGCATTACCTCGACCATTTTTCCTATATAAATGGTAGGTGAGGACAACCAGTTTGTTAATAAGATTCTAATATCACAAATTCTAGGGAAATAAATATTGGCAGTCGGATACGTCGAGGCAGAAAATTGATGTGTAATATCATTAAACACTTTCAATAGTTCACATATTTTCACAACCTTATCCCAATCTTCACTAAGTGGTGGATTTTTGTACAAATTATCTCACACACTTAAAACAACAAACACCTCCTTAAACTTCATAACAACTAGAAGCACGTCATACGTCGAATTCCATCGAGTTTTACAATCAAGTATAAGTGATTTTGAACAATCAGGAACAACTTGCTTAGCTACTTGTTCAAATTTTTGAGCTCTCTTATGTGATGAAGTCCAAAAGACAACACTTTCCCTAATTCTTTCAATACCCTCTTTGAAAAAGACACATAATCCATCTTGAACAATCAAATTAAGTATGTGTGCACAACAACGCATATGAAGAAAACACCCATGCAACATCAATGAACCATAAGGAAACTCCAAACGCAATAAATTCATCATCGCATCATTTGTAGTGCAATTATCAACCGTTATAGAAGACAATCTAAGATCAAGATTCCAAGATTGAATGCATTCTTTTAAAGACTCGGCAGGCACCTCAGTTGTATGCGGTGCCGGGACATACAAGAACCTATTCGATTGATATGAACATAATACTACTATTAAGAATTTTGAAATAAAAACTTGCATAATCACAGAAGACCACACCTATCAAATAATCACAACCAGTTACCACATTATAACTTGTATAATCAAACAAGAAAGAGTACATGATGATTCGACTTTGGAGTTTCCATGAATTATCAACAAAGTGTGCGGTGACAGCCATGTATCCTTTTTTTATAGTTTGCAGTCCACATGTCGGTAGTCAAGGCAACCCTTCCTTTGACTTTCCTTAACAAAGCACTTATACTCTCTTTTTTGACATTGTGTCGTTGGAGAATGTCTTTTTTTGTTGTGTTGCGGCAGGGAACCTTGAAATCTGGTTGAAGAGTATTAGAGTACTTTCTAAAGACATAATGCTCAACCATGCTTAGTGGGTATTCATGGAGAATAATCATTTCTGCTAAGTCTTGTCTCGCATTATCTTGGCGGAACTCATACGGGGACAATGTCAGCGTCTCATTCGTATCACAAGGGCTAGCAAGTGTACCAAACATCCTTGTTTGTCGGAGATCCATGCATTTCTTTTTTGGACATTTACTTGCATGCTCTTTCAAGTGACTTGTTCCAGCTCTCGGTCCTCCAGCAAGTTGCTTCAAACAATGGTTGCACTCCGCTTTTATTTCTTCCCTTACTCGTTTCCTTGTAAAATTATCCCAAGCTTTTGATGTATGTCTACTAGTTCAGGGCAAAACAAAAGTATCTGCAGAATTAGTTTGCTCTTGGCTCTCTTCAATTTCTTTACCTTTTTCCACTGTATTCGGAGTACAACTTGTCGTAGAAGGATCTGATGGTTTTGAGGAAGACATAGTAGTGGCATTACCCTTGCTTGACATTATTACCTATGCAATTACATATATACATAGTATGACAACATTGAAAAATGTTAAATTTGTTTGAGGCAGAACAATAATCAGTAATCAGTAATCAATCTATAAATTTGTAATCAGTAATCAATCCATAAATTTGTTTGAGGCAGAACACTAATCAGTAATCAGTAATCAATCATATAGTTCATCTAACACTAATCATTAATCAATCCATAAATTTGTTTGAGCCAGAACACTAATCAGTAATCAGTAATAGTAATGGTTGTGCAATACATACTACTCCAGCCAACTTCAAACAGAGAAACAAAAGGGATGGATTTTCCCAGTGAGCATACAAAACACATAGTCCTATCTCTCGTTCAAACAACTTCAAAGATCAAGTATGACCAAAATGTTAATGTAATTTTACCATCAATAAATAGGAAAATATTATTAGTTTATCAAATGAGACCTAACACATATTTCTTGTTAATGGTCTGACTAGTTTATCATGCTTCGACAGTGAACAAAACATAAGGGAAAAAGTTTAATTTTTTTTGATAGACTGACCTTTTTTGGGTGCAGCGAACTGAGG
This sequence comes from Anisodus tanguticus, assembly GCA_034509755.1. Classification (NCBI taxonomy): domain Eukaryota; kingdom Viridiplantae; phylum Streptophyta; class Magnoliopsida; order Solanales; family Solanaceae; genus Anisodus; species Anisodus tanguticus. Next base: position 46,220,829 of record CM067556.1, read on the forward strand.
CGGAGCGAACTAATGGCCGATGGATTTGGGTGCAACGAACTAATGGCCGATGGGTTTGGGTGCAGTGAACTAATGGCCGACGAGTTTGGGGAAAATAAGGGCTGGTCGATGGTCGATGGTCGATAGTCAATGGTCGATGGTCGATGGTCAATGGTCGATGGTCAATGGTCGATGGTCGATGGTCGATGGTAGATGGTCGATGGTCGATGGCCGATGGTCGATGGTCGATGGTCGATGGCCGATGATGGGTTTTTGGGGAAATAAGGTCGATAGTCGATAGTCGATAGTCGATGGTCGATGGTCGATGGCCGATGATGGGTTTTGGGGGGTAAGGGTTAAGAGAGAGAGACATAGTGCTGCTGAAGAAAGAAGTGAAAGTGAAGGCGCAGGTAAGTGGATGAGTAAACCCTAGTTGTAGTACTCATTTATTAATTAAGGGTATTGGGCTTATGGATGGATTTACGGAATACGGACTACTAGTATACTACAAGCCTACAAATATTATTGGCCTTATGGGGCGGGTAGGCGGGGGAGGCGGGTATCAGGCGGGTATAACTGCAAATCCACCACCTACCCGCCTACCCGTGGTGGGTACATTTTCAATACCCATACCCGCCTACTACCCACCAAAGTTATACCCAAACCCGCCCCAACTAGGGCGGGCGCGGTGCGGAATTCGCAAAATTATACCCACCTGTCATCTCTAGTAATGGTCAAAATTCTTATGAAAAACTTAATTACATTCATTTTCTTTAGACTCGATATTAGGAATACATGCACTATACGTGTGGACTAAATACAATGTACTAACATTCATGTACTAATAAGATTGTATGTATAGAACACTTAGAGTCTAAGAAAATATACTTAACCTACACTACAAACTATATATAGTTCTAAAATCTTAGTTTGATAAAGAATTCATACTACTGTATCTTTCTTAATCTTCAATTTAATGGCTTCCAATCATCAGTCAAAATCAATAACAAAAACAGCTTTAACCGATTAGATAAAGAGGGCCATATGTGAGCATAAGAAGGAACATCCAAGTATTAGTCAAAAAGATATGCAAGCATGGGTGAAACAAAAGTTTGATTCGGTTACTAGGCAAACCACAATATCAAATACTCTCAAAAGATCATCTGAATATTTGTCGGAGGAGATGAAAAATAGCGATGTTAAGAGGCACAAGTCAGCTAAGTACCTCGATTTAGAGAAAGCTTTATATGAATGGTTTCTTCAAAGACAAGATAAAGTGAATATGTTAGGAGAAATGATCCAAAGTAAAGCAAAAGAGTTTTTGCAGAAAATGTATGGTGAAACAAATTCAGAATTCAACTTTTCTAGTGGATGGTTAGAATGTTTCAAGGCAAGATATTCAATCAAGTCTTACCGACGATTCGGTGAAAGTGGTTCTGTTAACATAGAGGACACTAAAAATATTTTACCTAGAATACGGTCAAAATTAGACCAATTTCAGTTGAAAGATATTTACAATATGGATGAAACTGAATTATTTTACCGGTTGGAAGTTGACCATTCACTTGCCACGAAGTAACTTGAAGGACGGAAGAAAGACAAGGAGAGAATCATTGTTGTTGTTTGCTGTAATGGTGATGGATTTGACAAAGTACCCCTTTGGGTTATTGGTAAGTATGCAAAACCTATATGCTTTAAAAATGTGAACATGAACAATCTTAGTTGCGAGTATCTATTCAACAAGAAAGCTTCGATGACTGGATTGCTTTTTCAAGAATTTTGTCTTTGGTTTGACAAGAGAATGAATGACAGAAAGGTTCTCTTGTTAGTAGACAATTGCCCAGCTCATCCAAAGGTTGTTGAAGTCTTGAGAAATGTAGAGTTATTTTTCTTTCCCCCTAACACAACGTTGAAGGCTGGGATTATTCGAGCATTCAAAGTTCATTATCGGCGTCATTTTTATTCTAGCATCTTGCAGAGCCTTGAAGTTGGCTCACCAAGTCTTGAAAAGATTAACATTTTGGATGCTATTGATTTTTCTACCATGGCTTGGAGATTTGATGTGACGGCAAAAACAATTGCAAATTTTTTCCAACATTGCAAGATTCGGTCTGAAGAAATTGATGTTCCTGAAGTAGAAGTTGGTCAATTAGAAGAAGATATCCAAGGATTAACTGATGTCATTTCTAATTTACGCTATAGAAATGTGATGGACGTCGAACAACTTTTGAATTATCCTAATGAGAATGATGCAGTTATTTTATTGCCTACAGACGAAGAAATTATTGAAAAATCCGTACTAAATTATGAGAATGATCTTGAACCAGATGATAGTAGCGTCATACCAAATGTGTCATCAAAAGAGGTCTTTCAAGCAGTAGTCACCATACAAAATTACTTGCTACAACACGAGAAAATATTCCAGAAGTTGTGCATGAATTACAAAAAATTAAGGATGGGATGCATTTTGGTGGAAGGAAAAAACAAACAACTTTAGATGCATTTTTTGAGAAGAAATGACTTCTTATATGAACATTGTTGATTGGATGAAATATTTTCGTTTATTATATATACATATTTTTTATGGAATTTAGTGATTATTCATTTATATTTACATGGGGCCTTTAAGGACTCAAAATTTTTTATTCGTTAATGCATTTAGCGAGGTTATTCATTTAGCCCCTTTGCCCAAGTCGGGACCGGAGAAAATTATTCATTTGGCAAGATTATTCATTTATCGAACATTCATTTATTGAGGTTATTCATTTATCGAGGTTATACTGTATAATGAGAATTAACAAATTCCAAATGGAATGATAAGGAGATGAGTTTCTTCATCTTTAAACATTTTTATCAATGATCTTTAATCAACATAGTCAATTATTGACTTTCCTTTACCACCTCATATTTTGAAGGGACTGTCTGATATCTTGTTGAAAAGTTTATAGTATGTAACGGCATACTTTATACAAATGGAACATAAAGGATTTGACCTTTGTAATTCTGTTTTAACAAAAGTTCAGATCCTTTTGTTGTTAAATTAGATTTGATCTCTTGGTGCGTCTGTTAGATTTTAGAAAGAAATAATTTCTTAATTATTTTTATTAATGAATGAGTATATATATAATATACAATTTCCATAGTATGGAAAATCTTATTCTTATTCTACTCCCAAAATCCTATTTTATTTGTACAAGAATTCTACAACTATGGTAACTGTACAATGCTAATCATATACAAATAATATGTTATCAAATATTATATCACGAATTGTTTTGACCAAAACTGCTTTGTGTTTCCGTGATATGCACGGTATACATAAGGCATTGTATATGTCGTGTATACGGTGTATATCACGGTATACTTTCACACCCCCGCGGTCATAGCGGGCGGTTGTCGTACGCTGAGACTGTCCCTAAAATCTTCAAACAGAAGTGAGGGAAGACTCTTAGTAAAGATGTCTACAATATGGTACCTAGAAGGGACATCTAAGACGCGTACTTGTCCACGAGCTACCTTTTCTCTAATGAAGTGGATATCCATCTCGATATGTTTAGTGCGTTGATGTTGAACAGGATTACCAGAAAGATAGACGGCACTAATGAATAACCTAGAAACATACAGTAACCAGACGTGGAGTGTTTGGTATCCGGGCAGCCACCCCAATCAGCATATGTATAGGAGACAAGTGTAGAGGCCGATGATGGATATAGATGCAAGTCATAGTCAAGTGGTCCCTGGATGTAGTGGATAATGCGTTTGAGCGCATTCATGTGCTCAACCCTAGAATCATGCATAAACAAACACACTTGTTGTACGGCATACATAATATCCGGTCTCATGAAAGTAAGATACTGAAAAGCTCCTGCAAAACTGTGATAGTGGGTGAGATCCTCGTAACGTGAGCCAGTTGCAGCACCCAACTTGGGTTTAGTATCAACTGGAGTGGAAGTAGACTTACACGAGGACATACCAGCTCGCTCAATTATCTCAGCGGCGTACTTTCTTTGGGATAAGAATAACCCTCCTGCGTGACGAGTGACAGCAACCTTAAGAAGTAGCTCACGGGCCCCAAGTCTTTCATAGCAAACTCAGAATTGAGTAGTGTCATGATAGACTTGCGTAAATCATCAGAAGAAGCTGTCAAGATAATATCATCCACATACAATAGTATATATGTCAAGGAAGTTTCACGATGATATATGAACAGACAATTATCAGACCTGTTGTGAAAAAACCCAATAGTAGATACATAGTCTGCAAATCGCTTATAGCAGGCTCGTGGGGCCTGCTTAATTCCATACAAGGACTTCTTCACATGATGAGGATATTTTGGGTCTCGAAAACCCAAGGGCTGATGCATGTAAACTGCCTTTTTAAGATCACCATATAAGAAAACATTATGCACATGTAGTTGATGAATGGGTCATGCTTTCGAAAGATCCAAACTGAGAATAGTGCAAATGGTAGCCAGTTTGACCACCGGACTAAATGTCTCACCACAATCCACGCCAACCTGTTGAGTTTTATCATCACCTACAAGACGCGTCTTATGTCTCGCAAAAGAACCATCAGAATTATCCTTATGAGTAGAAATCCACATATACCGAATAATATTAACACCAGAAAGACGGGGTACCAAGTCCCACATCTTATTTTTAATAAAAGCACTATATTCATCGTTCATTGCCAATTTCCAATTCGGGTCATTTAATACAGACACTGGATTACGGGATAGCGGGGATTTAAGAACATTAGAATTTAGATTAAAATGTATTTATGGTTTAAAAATACCCTGTTGACTACGAGTAACAGGTCTGTGACTCGGGGAAGAATTGGGTTAATTTTGGGAAAAGTTCGGAGGGGTGACGGACTGGCCAGCAGGCAGTGTGCCTGCTGGCCCAACACGAGAAACTGGACACGGTAGGGAAGCAGAAATTGGGGCTGAAGTATTTTCGGAAGTGGGTTGGACTAACGGCCCAATAGCTGGACCTGGGACGGGAGGGACAGTGGCAATTTGCGGGCCAGCAGGCAGTGGGCCTGCTGGCGTTTTGGGGTCACTGGATCGGCCCATTAAGTGGTGCATAATGTACGGTGAGACTTCGCCATCCAAAAAATCATACGAACTAGGCACAGGGCTTCTCATTTTAGAAAACGGAAATTGGGTTTCATCAAAAATAACATGGCAACTAATGATGATTTTATTAGATGATAAATCAAAATATTTGCAACCACGATGATTAGATGGATAACCCAAAACACACAAGTGATAGCATAAACACCCAAAGACCCTAAGATGGGAATACAAAGGATTCTTATTATAGAGGATTTTAAGAGGAGATGCATATGCCAACCCTTTGATAGGAAGTATGTTAATGAGATAAGTAGTCATTTGTAGAGCATGATGCCAAAATGAAGGGGGTACGGATGCATGGACCAATAAAGTTCGGATAATATTATTAATAGTACGAATTTTTCGTTCGACTTTCCCATTTTGTGAGGACGTATGAGGACAAGAGAAACGAAAAACTATGCCATTAGCATCACAAAATTCCCGAAACAACCCATTATCATATTCTTTGCCATTATCACATTGAATATTTTGATTTTCCGTTCGAATTGGGTATGGATGAATGCTCTAAATTTTAAGAATGTGGAAAAAATTTGACATTTTTTCGCTAACGAAAAGGTCCATAAAAAATTAGAATAATCATCCAAAAATAGAATATAATAATGATGGCCCACAGAAGTGAGAACGGGAGAAGTCCATAAATCGCTATGAATAATATCAAAAGGCATCGAAGTACGAGAAGTAGAGGCTACAAATGGTAATCGAACATGTTTTCCTAAAGGACAGGAATGACAAATTAGAGTATTACATTTACCCTTACAAGAAATAAAATTATTTTTATGCAAGGAAGAAATAATAGACGACCCAGGGTCACCCAAACGTGCATGCCACAAGGAAGGAGCTAGAGCTACAAATGTCGATGGCATGGCTTGACTCGAGAAACTGGAGGCGAACGTGATTGATTAAAGATATCCCCTACTATTGCATCTCATGAGAGGTATCCCCATTTTGAAATCCTTCACAGAAAACCCAAAAGGATCAAAATTAACAGAAACCCAATTATCAGTGGAGAATTTACGGACAGACATCAAATTTTTAATTAAGTTAGGGGCATGAAGGATATTTTTCAAGAGAAGAGGTGGATGTGGGGGAGACCAAGTTGTATTATCGTAACCACAAATTGGATTTGTATTACCATTTACCAACAATAATGCCACACTTTTTGCTCAAATAGAAATAAGACGAAAGAGTACCTTGGTCGGACGTCATGTGAGAAGTGGCTCTGGTGTCCATGTACCAATTCATGTCTAGATAATTTAATCCAAGTGTATGTATGGCGGCCTCAATATCGGTGGTTGTCGGGATCGGAGTCAGGCCCGCAGCAGTAAAGGCCTGCAGGGGCCGAGGCCCAAGCAGACCGCCCAGCTGACCTGACCCATATCGATGTTGGGTGTTGCCTGACAGACCAGAATAATTTGGCATGTGACTGGGCTGGATCGGGGTCCAACTACCTGGAAAATAATTGTTTGGGCAGTAGGCTGGACTGGGCCATTGGTCGCTAGTCCAGGCCCACTGCCAAGGAGCCCTAGGCTGGGGCCCACTACCGGTGTTGCTACTATTCCGTCCGCCGCCGTTGTTGCCGCCGCAATTTTTGCCATTATTTTTTTCAGTTTTGACCCTTCTTGCCGCCACCGTTGTTGCGATTTTGGCCCGAATTGTCAAAAACCGTGTGAGTTATCGGATGAAGTCATCATCACCACAAAACGTGCGCTGGTAGCCACTTTTTTTGCCAAGCCGGCTTCTTCTAACGTGAGCATCGAAAAGGCTTGATAAAAAGGGGGAAATGGATTACTTTGTTGGAGTAGAGTCCAAACGCCATTATAGGCCTCAGATAGGACTGTAACCATTTGGAGAACAAGACGATTATTTGTAACAGGCGCTCCAACGTTACGGAGTTGGTCCGTCAATTCCTTGAGTCGTTTACATTAAGCTAAAACATTCGGGAAATCTTTCATACTGACTTGTGAAAATTCTTGCTCAAGGGTGACAACTCGGGAATGTTGGTTATCCTGTAATATATCACGCAATCTATTTCAGGTAGCCATAGCCGTAGTGTCCGGTTCAATGATCGTCTGTAAAAGGTCGGTAGAAATAGTGGAGTAAATCCACTGAAGGACGGTAGCATCAAGAGTGATCCATAACTGAGGATCTTCCGCGGGTGTATGGACAGCTGGAGGAATTATGTGATGGAGGACTTGATGTGAGATTATGTGAATTTTGAACAATTCTGCCCACGTCTCATATTGGATGTTCTCCATCTCAAGAACAATAGGGATGTGGTTCTTGATGTTGGAAACAGTATGGACAGGATGAAACATGTTCTTTGACGTAGACATAACGAAAGAATAATATGTGAATGAGGGATTTGGAAGAAAATTTGGGAAGAGAGGAGGAAGAAATTGGCTCGGAAACCGAGGAAGGATCTCGGAATTCGAGGAAGCCGAGAGTAGCGGAAGTTTTTTAGGGGAGGAGGTATGTGAGACCTAGACTTCTGATACCATGAAAGAAATAATCTTTTGACTATTTTCATTAATGAATGAGTATATATACAATTTACAATTTCCATAATATGAAAAATTCTATTCCTATTCTACTCCCAAAATCCTATTCTATTTGTACAAGAATTCTACAACTATGATAAGTGTACAATGCTAATCATATACAAATAATATGTTACCAAATATAGCCCCAAATCGTGATATACTTGTCATGTATATCACAAACTATTTTGACCAAAACTGCTTTGTGTTTCCGTGATATACACGGTATACACAAGGCATTGTATATGCCATGTATACTGTGTATATCACGGTATACTTTCAATTGTTTCTGCAATTTGGCAAAAGATGTGTTAGGTGAAACCTAATTATTTTCATAAATTTACAAAAAAGAAAGAAAATTAGAAAGGAAAGATGACATGATGTGTTTCATATAGGGCTGGCCAGTGGGCCGGGACGGCCCGACCCCGACCCGACCCCGTCCCGAGCCCGCCCGGTCCCGCCCCGACCCCGCTTTAAAAAAAAAATTAACGGGGGCGGGACTCGAACCCTCGGGACGGGACGATGTCTCGTCCCGCCGACCCGAGCCCGCCCCGTGCCCGCCCGACCCGTCCCCGCCCCGAGCCCGCCCCGACCCCGACCCCGCCCTTTTCCCCCTTTGCAAAAATGGCCGTTGCACCAACGGCCATTTTAGATTATGGCCGTTGGCCAACGCCATTTTAGCCCCCCCCCCCCCCAAACCCCCTACCCCTTAATATTTATTTTTAACCCACAAGTTATTATATTTACACTTTAACCCAATTTTTCAACTATAAATAACTCATTTTCTCTTCATCTTTCTCACAAATCTTCCTACAATCTCTCTAATTTCTCAATATATATCTCTACATTGTTTGCTAAATATTCAATTTTATTAATTCATTTGGGAATTGGGAGTGAAGTTGGCAACTAGCTTGAGGATCTTCCATCGAGCAAAGTTTCAATTTTCAACCTCTCGATTACACGTCGACGTTACGTCGGCGTTTGGTACATTCGTTCCTTCATTAAATTATTATTGTCTCTGTTTATTTTATATTTTTATTTAGCGCACTTAATTTCATTGTCTTTAATTATTTATTTTCATAATTAAAATGGAAGGATTAAAAGGTATGTTTAAGGGTAAGGGTAAGAGTGCTTCTTCTAGTAGGGGCAACCAGGGCAAGGGTACTTCTTCTAGTCATCTTATTCCTACAGGATGATTTTGTTGATACTCAACATTTTCCTACAATACCATTAGATTTAGACCAGGAGCTATTTTCCGGAACTCAAGAAGACTTTAATTTAGACGATGATCTAGATGATATACCCACTAATGTTAATGACAACACACCCACTAGTGCACCTTCAACTGAAATACCTCCTATTCCCCCTAGTATGAGACGAGGTCCAAAAACGACCATTAAAATCAGATGCATGGACATTTTTTGATAGGGACGTAGAGAATCAAGTAGCCATATGTAAAATTTGTAAAAATGTTTTAAAATTTAAAAGCTGGAAAAGGTCACGGTGGGACGGGGGTTTAATTAGACACGTAGTAAGTGCTCATCCAGCTAGGTATGCCCAATACCAGGCTTCAAAACCGGGTGCGCAAACGCCGCTCCATCGGGACAAGGTTCATATACCGATATCGTCCCGGACCAAGTACAGTGGTCAAATTAACCCTATGACGGGGGGAATTGTAGGCTCTAAATACAATAAATATAGAGATAGGAAAGCAATATCAAAATTAGTTCTTTGTGGAGGGTTTGCCTTTTTCATTTCCTTCATCTCCGGTTTTATTCATTACATTAGAGATATATATAATCCTCGCTTTTAACGGTTTTCCTAGATCAACTCGTTAAGAGAGATGTATTTAAATTCGCTCATGAATATCAACAATATTTACGTTTTTCATTATATCATTTTAATGGCAAAGTATCTATCACGTCGATATAGGTCGTAGTACTAACGGCCATGATTATTTAACCGTAACTTGTCATTGGATAGATTATAAATCGTCTATGCAAAAACGTATTTTAGCGTATAGATATATAGATGATAGGCACCTTTGGTACTTTTATTGCAGAAAATATTTATCAAGTGTGCGATTATTACGGAATTACCGATAAAATTATGACTATTACATTAGATAACGCTTCTAATAACAATTACGCAATTATAGTGTTAAAAAATAGTTTAACTCCATCTTTTCCAGACCATTTTCATATAAAATGTGCGTGCCATATATATAACTTAATTGTAAAGGATGGTCTATCACTTTTTGAAGACATTCTTAGTAAAATACAATTTGCTATAAACTTTATTTTTAAAAGTAATAAAGTACAACGTAGAAAAGAATATAAAAAAACTTGTCACGATTGTGGACTACCTTATAGAAGAATTCCACAAAGTATCCACTAGGTGAAATTCTTTATACGAGCAACTACTTGTTGCTTATGACTATAAATTACCTATAACTTTATTTTTTAACTCTCATAATAAAAAGCCTAAAATTTGATATGATTTTAGATAGTGATTGGGTAAAAATTTCCGAACTTATTGTATTTTTAGAGAAATTTTTTCAAGCAACAAAAGAATTTTCCGGTATATATTATCCTACTATTTCAACTATGTTATTTTATATAACTCTAATATTTTTATTACTTAGTGAATATATGGAAAAACCAGCTTATAAGGCAGCTATTAAAAAAATGTTTGTCAAAATTAAAAAATATTTTATTCCTATTCCCTCTATTTATATTATTGGTTCTGTATTAAATCCTACTATTAAAATAGACGGTACTAAATCACTAATTGAAACTATTTACGATTGTATAGAAGTACTACCACCTCCAAGTCCCAAAAATCTAAATCACCCACCACCTATTGAACAAACTAAAGAAGAAGCGGTGTCTAGCGTAGAACACCAATGCAAAAATATATATAGATTTTATCAACAAGAAAATGCTAGTAACTTACCGGCTTCCATACCATCTTCTTCATCTTCAACACAACCTCACAAAAGACATGTTGTTTCGCGGCTAGTATTGAAAGCCTCGTAAATAGAATGTGCGGCCGTACCTCTACTACTAACCAAATTAGCGAGTTGGATATTTTTGTTTTGCGGGGTTTTGTACCGTATCAAGAAGTTATCAATGAAGATGGACAAGAAGACTTCTTTGAAATCTTTGGAGGGGAATGAGAAGACCTTTCCGACACTTTCATTGATGGCTCGAGATGTTTTGAACATTCAAGCGTCATCAAGCTGCGTCGGAAAGCGCTTTTTCTCAACGCAGGCAGATATCAAATAGGAGACCACAGACACTCATTGGCCGGAGACACTTGGAAATTGCGTATTATTCAGAGATTGGATACGAGCGGAGCGGAGAAGGTGCGGTCAACCGGAGATCAACGAAAGATGATGAAAACTACAACGAAATCTTAACCGAAGGTAGTGGAAGCGACGTGGATCAATTTGACCAACAGATACCAATTCCAACCGAAGAACCACATGAAATCATCAAGCAATTAGAACAGGTTTTTTTGAAAATGTAATTTTTTTAATTGCAATTTTATTATGTAATTTGCAACTTTTGGACAACACCACAAAGTTGCAATTTAGATTTTAGACAACTGTATTTGTATTACAAAAAAATCATGTCTATTAAATAATATAAGAGGCACAAAAACAGTATTGGGATGTTTTTATTACACTATCTTGTTTTGTTTATTGAGTTTTTTTTATACATATGTTATTTTTAAAAAAAAAAAAAAAAAAGGAAAACCCGACCGTACCCCGACCCCGCCCCGCCCCGATACCGACGGGATCGGGATCGGGACGGGGACCGGAGCGAGTCCCGCCTGCACCCGACCCCGCTAGGCCCGCTAGACCCGACCCCGACCCCCGGCTCGTCCCGCCCCGACCCCGACCCCCGCCGGACCCGAGCCCGGCCCACTAGCCACCCCTAGTTTCATATGACTACACTACAATTAAGGTTTTAGACAAAGTATGATACTCGTAATTTATAATTATTGTTTGAGAAATAATTATCTAAAAGTTCCTTGATCAAAGTTTAATCTATATATCTATAAAGCTAGAAAAAAGAAGACTGACGTGGCACCTCAAATTGGCCAAAAATTCTATTTATTTTTTTACTCCTTTTTTGACGATTTCCATCATTTTTTCATTTTTTTTTATATTAAATAGTTATTTCCACCATTCATATTCCTCCATCTTCGTAACTTCTACTCTTAATTAGCATTAGTTATATTCATAACTCATAACCTTTCATGTTTATAACCCTCAATTATTTAATGTGTAAATTAATTTTTATTATACATCTCTAGTTATTTAATGGTATGAATAAGTGTTAGGAGTCTCGCATCGAATATGGAATGGGAAGACTCCTTATATGGACTTGGACAATCCTCGCCCTACAAGAAGTAAAGAATGGATCTTGAGTCTAACTCAACTTCAAAAGCTAGCTTGTAGGGTGAGGATTGTACAAGTCTATATAAGGAGTCCATGTTCCCATTCCATATCTGATGTGGGACTCTTAACACTCCCCGCAAGCCCAGACCTCGTTAATTTGAGCGTGGACAATATAATTTGGGGGTTCAACATAGACGAATAAAGAATTGGAATGGGCATGGCTCTGATACCACGTAAAGAATGGATATTGGGCCTAACTCAACCCAAAAGCTAGCTTGTAGGGTGAGGATTGTCCAAGTCCATATAAGGAGTCCATGTTCTCATTCCATATCCGATGTGAGACTCTTAACATTGGATATTTTGTTCGTCGATGTTGGGGCCCCAAATTATATTGTACACGCTTCAGTTAACGAGGTCTGGGCGTGCGGGGAGTGTTAAGAGTCCCACATCGGAAATGAAATGGCAACATGGACTTCGTATATGGACTTAGACAATTATCACCCTACAAGCTAGCTTTTGGGGTTGAGTTAGGCCCAAGATTCATTCTTTACTATAAGAATTGAGACCATGATTATTATTTTAGTTATAAAATATATGGCACCCAATTCTTCCTGTAAATAATCTCGTCCTCCATCAAGGATTTTGTCATCCTTCTCATGCTAGGTTAGTCCCTTTTCCTTTTCGTTCTCTCTCTTTATTTTTTCTTTTTAATTTGGGTCTTGCACATTGTTATTTTTAATATTCCGCTATGATTTGTTTTTAACATATCAAAAAATGTTCTGACATGACCTGTATTTATTTTGCCACATTTTCGATGATTTGTTGATATATGACTTTTGTTGTAAATGAAGCAAAAGCAAAACCTGTAACTGAATGTACAACTGTAAGGTAAAGTATTGGAAATACAACATGTACTCTAAGTACCTTTGTGGGACAATTAATGCATAAGTATCGTACATGTGCATATATAACAACTGGTCATACATATATATGTGTACATAATGACTCCAAGCCTTTGTGGGCATCCCATCGTATCATATTCACTTATGTGGGCATAATCATCATCATATACCAATTAATCGGGTTGTGATGCGTATATAATGCCATAACCTTTCTCATACCCCATATACATATCATATATCATATGCGTATATAACGTATGTGTGGTCATGGTATATATATATATATATATATATATATATATATATATATATATATATATATATATATATATATAAGTGTGACGTAAGGTCATTGCACCTCGATTAACATTATGGAACTAACATCATCAACGTAACTTATTTTGAAGAATAAACAAGCCATAAGATAAGATCATCATCATTATATAGAAGTCAAAACATCATTCTCTAACATATCTAAGAATGGAGCCGTTATGAATAACGTTCATTTACGTTTGTTTCATTCTAATCATGCCAAAAGAAGGAAGAGTAGCATTAACATACATTGTCCACGAAGCTACAATCATTCTACAAGCCCTCGCACTTCTTATGAATGATTATCTATATCATATAAAGGGTTGATGTCAATATCAAATCCAAATTCTATAGAGAAACTCAATTAGGCGTCCTTCGGCAACTTTAAGCATATCAAATTCTTTAGGCTCCTTTTATACGGAACATTTATGTAATTCGATCTCACAATCCTTTAACCCATAATTTCCGTAGTCCAATAATATATACAATCAGTTTGATTATCCATATCGACTCATACTTCAATTAAAACAGCCCAATGAGTCATATCACGATGATTTCATAAGTTTATGAGTTTCGATTATGAAAATTCTTTCACAACTTGCTCCAAATCATTAATTAATCATAGAACTAGGTAGGGGAGGATAAAACTTACATTTATACATCGGAGTCACCTCAAAACAGCAAGTTATCTTACCCCCAAGGGTTTTCCAAAACTGATTTTATGCGAAGAAGACGATTTCTACTATAACTACGGGGTTTATCATGTTAATCTTGTGTAATTTGCCTTTGATTTGATCTTATGATGATATAGTATCTTATAGAGGGTTTATAGAGAGTAATAGGGCTTGGTATTGGAGAAAAATGAGCCTCAAATCGTAAAAACCCTGATTTAAACCCGAAACAAAATTTGCACCTCCTCAAAAGAATGGTCCGTCAAACTTTTGACAGTCCGTCAATATGGACCGTCAAATCCAGATCTGCAACTTCAAATTCTCAGACAAAATTGATAGTTCAGATTTCCCATTTTCACGATCTGTCAATCTTGCCGTCAAATAGGAATTGTTTCCGATTTCATCGAAACATATTTTTTTTATCCGTTTAACTTTTATACACTTCGGTACGTCCATAAACAAGTTTTAATCATCCATTACCCTTCTGTAAGGTCGTATCTCTTCTCGAGATATTGGTATCAATTGACGACATGACGGAATGTGAAACTACGGGGTAATATCGTTCCCCGTTTAGAAACATTTGTCCACAAATGTTGAAGATATTCTAACTTCTCAAGTTTTCCAAAAAAATTGGCAGAGTTTCCCTTGTAAATTGGACTATCCAACACCTATTAAGCAGCCCAAATACTCATTCAACACCACACAGGGCGATATGATAACAAAAAACATCAAATCGGTCTCACACGACCGCTTATACTTATAATAATCAGAGAGAGTTCATTCATAACTTACCTTAACATTCTCTTGCTTGTATCTAAGCTGCACCTAATACATTTGTTTTAGAAATATTTTTTAAATAAGGTACATGGCCCAACTTTGGTAAATCGAATAGGAATATAGGGATTATATCACACGAATACTAACATGAAACTGGAATTTGAAACATTCGAGTATAGTGTTTCTTAGGTTCCTTGACCATTCTAGCAGAGTTCTTTCAAACCAAGGACTATCTCAACCTGTCGCGTAAGCAGATGCCATAACTATTACATCATACAGCATAACTACGTCATTGACCTCTACATGGTTGTACGTCTATGTTACAACGTGGCTTAGTAAACCGTAACTCAATCAAATTATTGAACCCGTTGTCTGGACTATGTCTCTCCTTTCTATGTTACAATTTTTTTCTTCTAATGGAATTTAGGTGACAGAATTCATAGGGATGGAACATAAGTAAGATGATGAAGAAAGATTATGGCACGATGATGGCCAAAGTCGAGGACATGAAAATAATAGGATTATCTAAATCCATTTCTTCATTTGCTCTTCTTCTTCATATCTCTATAGTATTCTTATACGGTACATAAGTTTTTAACTGCTTACTGGTCTTAAAATTTCTTTCGTCCGTAAATTCCTTTCTGCTTTTACAAGAAGTAAATTTCAAGTAGGTGTATCTGGTTGGGATTATACTCTTCTTGTTGGTTACTGCCTTTCTCAACTGAGTTCGGTATTATGATCACGAATATACTTAGATGGAATCTTACTCCCTTGTCAAGTTGAATCCTTCTCCTGTCACCAAATCTTTTAAAATGTCTTCTCATTACTTTAGATATTCTCTCATAACTTACTACCTCAAATCTGATATTCTTATTTTTGATTCCTTCCTTTTCGTGATTCATCCTAATCCTTTTACGTGTATAGCTCTTTAGTTAATGATCTGGTAATATGTCACTTAATAGTCATCGATTCTTATTCCAAACTTCTTCCAAGTCCAATACATTCACTCCCTGCCTGGTCCGGTGGTTTGAACTGAAACTTTCATTGGTTATCTTAGGATAAGGCGAAGGAAATCCTGAATATCCATAGCTTCATTCAAACTGGTTACTCCATTAGTTATTTGTCATAACGAGTGACTGTACAATGGCTTGAGAGAGCCTTCAAGATAAATTTTTGACCAAACTTCGATTGTAGAGACAAACTTAGTTGTTACAATGTAGACTGGCGAGTCACTTAGGCATAAATATGCCGAACCAAAATAGCTTCCAATGGTAATGTGATAGCCCACAACGATCCTTGTATCACTCAATAATCCTTATGTAATATCCCAATTTCAAGGGCAATTCTTCTTGAGTGTTATTAATCGATAGTCTTAATTCTTGGATCTTGATAAGGTTCCAATCATTACCTTTACTTCATATCACAACCTTTCAATGGGCTTTAGACGGGGTGCTTTGTCTTGATGCTCCTCAAATTCCTAATATAAGGAAGAATTCCTTTACCTACAGCTTCAAGGGGGTATCATATGGTTTCTATTATGGTTGGCCATTTGTTACTTCTTTGTGGCGGTTCCTTCTTGTAACTCCCTTAATGGCCCTCATTTTTCAACAGTGCACGTCCCTATGGTCCATTATCTTCCTTTTCATTACGTTGGAACTTCTTGCTTCTTATAACATCTCGAGTTTGCATACTTCTTTGGCAATGCTATGTATTCCAAGATAGGTTCATCATTTCTTAGTTGTACCCCAATATTTGCTCAAGTATCCTTTCTTGATTCGCATCGTTACCTTTCTAATTTCCTTAATTTCCCTTTTTCTTTAACTACTGAAAACAAGACATTCCCTTCTTTTTGATGTTGTTTCTCCTTTTGTTGACCTTATTTCTTGAATGTCTACTATAATTACTGGCTCCGGACTTATGATTTTCCGAAATTAGCATTTCCTTCACACTAAGAGCGCATACTTGCCCCTTGTAACTCCAAGATCTCTTATACGTCATATTCGACTATTCATTCATTGGATATCTCTTGCACACTTGTCCCCAAAATCAAACCTTTGACATACTCATGCTATTTTTCAGTTTTTCTCATACTAGGGGTCATCCTGCCTCCCTTTTTCATTAAAGGATTTACTTTTGCAAGGTGTTGATCTTCTTAATCCCTTCGTGGTTACCGTACTTGAGTCAACATTGCTGCCTTTATTTCTTAATTTCGGTCTCCTTTGTAACTAATGTCCTTAACCTTATTACCATTGCATTATTCTTCATGTAAGGTTTCTAGTTTATTCGGCAGTCAAAATTTACCATTACTTGCCCACTCATCTCTTATTCCCTTGCTCTTATTCTTTAGCGCTTCTCTTATTGTTCATCTTAGACTATTTCTTTATTACCCCGTCATATGTTCACATTGGGTTTCATTCATCCTTACTTTCACTCACAAATCCTTAAATATCCTATCGATATTCATGGCAGAACTAGTGCTTTACATATTTAACTTCATATCGTGGCTGGATTTAATCTTGTCGATGATTTGGGATTTATCCCCTTAATTGATATTAGAGTCCTTCTCTATTCGCCGTTCAACCAATCAATTGTACATTACCGATTTGAATTCCTTTAATGATTCCTCATCTTAGTGTATTCCCAGTACCATCATTTATGGACGTCATATATTATAGTTTTGGCTCGAAAAGCTGAAGTACCACTTCTTCACTAATATCCTTATCTTATAATTGTAATCATGTTGCTTGGGTCTCACTCTAATCCCGTTATCGATATTATTACCGTTACCATCTTTCCACCAATTTATTTGCGTGAGAAACATCATTTGACCTCATTATGTTGTCATAACACTTTTGCTTGTGTTTACCAGACACCTAGTCACCATTTACCATTATTTAATATCGAAAATCCTGCTATCTATTATTGTCGTTCACATATGTGTTGCTATGGTAAGGAAGGTATATCATTCACATTTAACCGACAGCACTCCTCCCGTCTCACAGTCTTTTTAAATTATTTAGCCCTTGTGGAGGAATTGGGGTTACTAGTTTATGTATAACATTCCGCGTCCCTTTTCCTTTAACTATTTTCTAAACAAAGCTTCATGTAACTTATTCCCATAAATCTATTTTCTTTATCATTCTTCTGGGTTTCCCTTAATTCTTTGAACTCGTGAATATCCCTTTTTAGGTCACATGTTCATATATCTTCTGTGTTCCAGTATCACTCATGCTACAGAGCCTAAGGGTGTTGGATATGTATGTAGCCAAGAAATAGTTTATTCCTAAGTCATTTTACTTAGAACCTTGAACATAACTGTAGTTTCATTTACCACCTTCCACTCTTATTATCCATTTTCGGTCTATATACATTTGTATGACACGCTTTCTACATCAATGATAACCGACCGATCATAGGTATAAACACAGTTAGTCCTAATAAAATTATCAACATACCTGATTAGTTACATAACTCTGAGTAACATTGGGACCTGTTATTCCCCTTGACTCAATCTCGGGCATCTATACATTCTATGTCTTTTATTCCCACACCAATAACATTCCTCAACATCACCCAAATATTGCACATAATGCATCTCTCCACACTGATGGCAAAGCGACTGAAATCTCTTGGGACATTCTCTGGCCCTATGGCCCAAGGCTCCACATCCAGAACATAACACGATATCGGATAAACATACTCCGTCGTGTCTCCTTCCACATTACTGACAGCATAGTCTACTACTTCCAACATTTTCTTGTACTTGCCTGATTTTTATCCGAAAGATTTAATCTGACGCGTCTTGCAACACAAATCCTTCGGTACCTTCTTCCATCCTAAACTTTCCGGTCTGTCTACTAGTTACTTCTTCCTCACTTCTACTAGTTATGGGCGAACCTTGATAAGTGACTTCCATGATAATGGGCTTCGCGGCCTCTCAAAAGGTCTAACATGTAAGGGAATATGAACATGACCCTGCTCTAGGAAGATAATTAGAGGTGCTATTGCGTACACAGTACCACTAACACCTAACCCAACAAAAAACGACTGTTGCCCTGATGCTCTTTGTATTGTACGAGCCCTCTTATAATCTGGAAACACCATTGGAATTGATGGCACTCGAAATGGTGATTCTTCTGGGGCCTCAGATGGGTCCTCTTCCATAGACAAATCTTCCGACAAATCTTCTTCAATAGACAGATCATCTTTCATAGACGGATCTTCTTCCATATAATAACTCATATTTCCTTCTTGTGTCCTTATATTCCTCGGAACCATATTAACAGGTGGCAGTCGGTTAGTACCTTCTCCCAATTCCTTTTATCAGTACTTCTCTTGGATCTTGGCATTACTAAAAAAGAGAATCAAGGTGTAAAGATAGGAGTTCAGTTAATTACGACTTCGCTTCTAATACATGATCTAGATTTTCAAAAAAGATAACATCTTAAATGCCTTGTAGCATTCTATTTATAAGTGTGGCACGCAATTCACTCATAAACATGACTCTACTAGATATGGCTTGTAGACGTCCATAAGACTGACCTACTTTGATAACAAGTTTGTCACACCCCAACCTTGGAAGGGGTGGCCGGCACCTGGTGTCCTAAGGACTGAGCATACCAACCTTGATACATGTGACATATTCAACAAATCATATGCCGATAAGGCTTAATACTTAGTTGAACAGAGATACAACCACATGCATGTATAAAAGGCCCAATTTATACATATATATATATATATATATATATGGACACGATAAGTCTACCGGAGAGGTCGACAAGGCCACATACAAAACCATAATACACAATACGGCTTTCTACAAGCCTCTAAAGAGTATAACGTTAACAACTGAATGGGACAGGGCCTCACCATACCTAACTATATACATATACGTACTCATCATACCTATCATCTCATTACACAACTCCGGAAGAAAGGAGCATGATGACCTCCAGCTGAGTCGAGTCCTGCTGTGAGGAAATTAGTTACATCTCTATATTTACCTGCAGGCATGAATGCAGTGTCCTTGGAAAGGACATCAGTACGAAAGATGTACTGAATATGTAAGGTTGAAGCTGTAAATAAGTACAATATTGTAAATAAACCAAAATCTAAAACTGTAACTGAATGTACAATTGTAAGGTAAAGCAATGGAAATACAACTTGTAATATAAGTGCCTCTGTGGGCCATAATATACATAAGTATCGTACATTATAACGCTTGGTCATACATATATATGAGTAAATAACGTCTTTAAGCCGATGTGAGCATCCCATCGTATCATATCGGCCTCTATGGGCATAATCATCATCATATACTAGTTGATCAGGTGGTGGTGCGTATATAACTCCATAATCTTTCCCATACCCCATATACATATCATATAGCATATGCATATATATTGCATGTATGGTCATGGTATATACATATATATATAATTCATGAATGATAATAAGACAATTTGCACCTTTGATTAACATTATGGAACTAACATCATCAACGTAACTTATTTTGAAGAATAAATAAGCCATATGATAAGATCATCATCATTATATAAAAGTCAAAACATCAGCCTCTAACATATCTAATAATGGAGCCGTTATGAATATCTTCGTTTGTTTCATTCTGATCATGCCAAAAGAAGGAAGAATAGCATTAACATACCTTGTCCACGAAGCTACAATCATTCTACAAGCCCTCGTACTTCTTATGAATGATTATCTATATCATATAAATGGTTGATGTCAATATCAAATCCAAATTCTATAGAGAAACTCAATTAGGCGTCCTTCGACAACTTAAGCATATAGGATTCTTTGGGCTCCTTTTATACGAAACATTTATGTAATTCGATCCCACATTCCTTTAACCCATAATTTCCTTAGTCCCATAACGTATACAATCAGTTTGCTTATCAATATCGACTCATGCTTCAATTAAAACATCCCAACAAGTCATATCACGATGATTTCATAAGTTTACGAGTTTCGATTACGAAAATCCTTTCACAACTTGCTCCAAATCATCAATTAATCATAGCGCTAGGTAGGGGAGGATAAAACTTACATTTATACACCAGAGTTTCCTCAAAACAACAAGTTATCTTATCCCCAAGGGTTTTCCAAAACCAATTTTATGCGGAGAAGACATTTTCTATGATAACCATGGGGTTTTATCATGTTAACCTTGCATAATTTTCCTTTTATTTGATCTTATGATGATATAGTATCATAGAAAGGGTTTATAGAGAGTAATAGGGCTTGGTCTTGGAGAAAAATGAGCCTCAAATCGCAAAAAAACTCAATTTAAACCCAAAATAAAATCTGCACCGCCTCAAAAGGATGGTCCTTTTGACGGTCCATCAAAATTTTGACAGTCCATCAATCTGGACCGTCAAATCCATATCTGCAATTTCAAATTCTCAGACAAAATTGGCAGTTCAGATTTCCCATTTTTATGGTTTGTCAATCTTGCCATCAAATTGGAAATTTTTTTGATTTCGGTGAAATGTATTTGCTTCGATCCATTTAACTTCAAATACACTTCGGTACTTCCATAAACAAGTTGTAACCCTTCATTACCCTTCCGTAAGGTCATACCTCTTCTCGGGATATTGGTATTAATTGACAACACGACGAAATGTGAAACTACGGTGTGTAACACTAGGTTAATATTCCTATTTAGCTAGTACTATCACTACTCATTAACTGTTTAGTTTGCTATTAATTAATATCTCTATTTGGTTCGAGTGATATCAGTTATTAATATGTTATGTGTTAACAATGTCAAAAGTTATTCAATTCCGTAGAAGGTTTGGTCCTACGAGATCGTTTTCTTCAGTTATACCCAAAATTTTGCATTGAATGATAGAGATTTCATATCAAAGTCATACAATCAAATCTTCACTTGAAGCCAAACTTAATAAGCATTTTTAGAATTATTTTATTTGTGGATTTGAGACTTGGTTAGCAAGTAGTAATACTATGTAATATTGTCTTGTAAATATTTATGTTAGCATTTTAAATTAGAATTTAAATTAAAGAATTATAAAAAATATTTTTTTAAAAGGTGGGCTAGCCAGGCCAGGCCTGCAGCCCACGTAGTGATGCGTTGAGCTTGCTGTTTAAAAGCCCATCAAAATGGTGGGCCAGCCCAGCCTAGCCCGTCAAATTCCAAAGCTCATGTGGTCTAGCCCGGATGAGCTGGGTCAGCCTGTTTTGACAACGGGCTTCTGCAATCGCAAAAAGATTTAGATATAGTTTTGAATAGTGATGAAATCATACTAAGGCTTTTATAATTTTTGGCAAAGAGGAACCCGTGGGTGTTGATCCAAAGTGATGATTCGCCTTGAATCATTAAGGTGATGATTCGCCTTGAATCATTAAGGTAATAATTCTCTAACACCCTATGATGACTATACTCGATTTTGAGGCAATTTTAATCATGAAATCACAAAATATAAAGAGTAAGATTTGGAGATTTTAGACCTAACTTCCTAATATGGTAAAATTGTGATTCCACACAATTGGACTCTAATTAGAATTCAAATTATAGATTTGGACTCATGAGCTTATGGGTAATAAAATTACGTAATTTGTTTTGGAGTTTGATCGAGCTGACTGAAGCTTGACTTTAGAGTTGACTTTGATTTTTTCTAAAATTATGAAAATGAATCACCTTGCCTTATATGATGTTTTATTCGATATATTGCATAGATTGAAGCCATTGAAGGGTATTTGATTGAAGATTTGGACAGTGCTAGGTTGATGAATCTCATTGATTTTGAAGTGAATGAGACTTTAACTTCTGAATTGTTTGCTTTCTTAAAAGCATGACTTTCTTGCCATTTTTAAGCTACCTAGTATGTTATGGGGCGAGAGTATGCTAGGTCATTATATTATTTTTTTAACTAGTTACTTTATTTTATACCCTCTTTTGACTATGATATGATACCGTTAAGACCTTAAGTATGATTTTAAATTGTTTTCTATGAAGTGAGTATGGCATCATAGAGTTGCATTTACGTGGATCATGCTAAGGTTACTTGACATTGTTATATGCATTGTTTAGCTGGTTGCTTACGATTTTCATCAAATAATGTATTGCTTGTACTGCTTATTAAACATATCATGTTGTGTGAGTTGATATTGATATTATACTGTCAGGTCTAGTGGATCTTCTTCGTATTCATGAGAGTTCATTTATCTTAGGTCTAGCGAATGTTCATGGTATTTGTAAGGTGCCGTGGTTGGATTATTAGGTCTAGTGGCCCTAGTCTATGAGGGACCATTGTGTCGGTATTTATTGTGGTTTGACTTATACATGTTTGCTACTTGTCTTAACTATTTTGCATTGTCGTATTGTTATCTATTGTATTTATTGCTTCATGTATTATTCTGTAAGACTTGCTTTAAGGAGTAAGATAGAGTAGCAAGTCGATAATCTCACTAGGTTTTATGCTCACTAAATTCACTAGGTGCTCTGTGTGGATACTATTACTAGTGGTACACCATTGATTCTTGTTCGTGCTAGGCGGATTGTTATTCCAGCGGGATGTAGTCTTGCCTATATTAAATAGATCTTATGCAACATTTATGTGTAGAGGGTCCTATTATTATACTTTCATCAAATTGTGTATCCTGACAATCTTCTCCATCCCTAGCTAGATGCAACAAAATTAAACACTAGTGTCTCTCTCCTATATACCTAAGCTTTGCATATATAATGAGAAAATCACAGCAGAATTTGAATTATAGCAGGTTACGTCTGTATCTTTTTTCTCTCGATATTATACATTGTAACTTCCAAACTTTATAGCATGTTTGGTCAAGCTTCTAAAATCAGCTTGTTTTGAAAAGTGATTTTTCTAAAAGTGTTTTTCAAAAAAGTATTTTTATGAGAAACTGTTTGTATTTGGCCAATCAATTCAAAAAACACTTTTGAGCAGAATTAGTGTTTAGCCAAGCTTTTAAAAAATATTCTCAAGTGTATTTTCTCAAAGTGTTTTTTTTTTTTTGTGCTTTTCGGGAAAAGCTATTTTTTTAGCTTCTGAAAAATAGTTTCTACTACTCTCTAGAAGCACTTATTTTCTCCCAAAAGTTTGGCCAAACACCTCATTTTTTAAAAATAATCATTTTGAGAAGGAAATAACCACTTTTAGCCTCTCAAAAGCTTGGTCAACAAGCTATTAATTCAACTCAAGAAATACACAAACTCCCATATAATTGTGTATTACCACTGGCGGACGGCCATCTTTGACAATGTGTTTGATTTCAATGATGTCCAATGAAATATCTATTTTAAGCTGTTTTGAAATTGTATTTACAAAATCGTCAAAAGTTATATTTGAACTAACTATTACAATATCAATACTGTAATCCACAATACAGTTGTCAATATTTTGATTTGCCACCATGTTGAATAAAAGTTGATAAATTCGGCATTGAAGTAGCTAAGATTTTGAAATTATGGTAATATCTAGGTCAAAAACTTACCAATTGTTGATTGATTTCGGTTGCATATTGGAGTTTCCGTAACTATTTCCTTGTAAATACGAGTTTGTGATGCTTCTAGATTTAAATTGGACGATTTCGAGTGCAGATTGGAGCTCATCTGTATTCAATGAAGAGTGCCTCCGGATGGATCAGCACATCCGGAGACTCAGACAACTCAGGGTCTTCTGCAATTATCTCTCACTCCCACCTACTCCTGTCACATCCACCCTCCCTGGTCAAAGTGTCGCAGCGTACGTGGGCACAGGGACATCAGCATAGTCTCATCATCATGACTTTTTAGGGGTACAATAGTCTATTTTTGGCTTATATATATACAAAACTTATGAAGGAAGGAACCATATTCTGGATCCTCTTGCTCACTCTTGTAATCTAAACTTTATTTTATCTCAAAGAAATATATCGAAAGAATTACTTGTCCATTATTTCCATTACTTATTCTAAATTTGAGCTTACTTGTTTATTTTATTTGTTTATTTCTTATTCTTACCATTCAAAATCGAACTCGTCAAGGGGTTTTATTGATCGGACACGACTCATTTGTCTTTAAACCCTAAAATACAAATCTCTAACTGAGTTTCTGGTTAGAACCGATTTCACCGAAAAATAATTTGGCGCCGTCCGTGGGGATAGACAGTTGTGGTATTGTCCCGATTCGTCGCCCGAAACTCTCAGACGTACGTACAGAATCAACCCATTGCATAAAATTCCGGTTATGACTGAGCAAACCAGCATTGTATTGGGAAGCAGTGTTCCATCCGAAATAAAGGACTTGCATGGGTCACAGCCAACAGATCTACGGAGCTCCAACAGGGAGAATCGTCTAGAGTTGGAGGCACAAAAGCAAAGGTAAGAGGCAGTAAAGCCCCCAAGAGATATCCCTAATAAACCCTTGAATAGAGAGTATGAGCGAAGTCACTCAGTAGAAAGCAAGGAGGTGCGACCTAGAGAGTGTTACCTTAAAAAAGAAAGGGACGCCCGCACTCTAAGGTAGAGGGAATGTTCAAAGAAGAAGGATATCATTCGTAAGTGGCCTTGTCCGCGGTCTTCGCATCGAACAGTGCCATAATGGAGCGCATGAAAAAACTCTTAAATTCGTTACTCAAGGCAGCAGCGAGTAGCGACCCGTAAAATAACCCAGAAGTCGTTGAGGTGCCTAGGACTTCCGCAGTAGATATGAAAAATACGGAGCCTACAGTACCAAAAGCGGACTTGGCAAGACTCACCGCGCTAGAGAAGGAGCTCCACGAGTGAATAAGCCAGATACTTGGAGCCCCCTGTGTCGAAGGGGGTCAGGGCTAGGAAATATGGGAAAATACCCTACAAGGTGGATGCGGATCCCGAGCCCATCCCGAAGAAGTTCAAAATGTCTTACATACCTAAGTATGATGGCACAAAGGATCTAGACGAGTACATCATGACCTTTGACGCAGCTAAAGCTGTCAAAACGGGCTGGCCCAGGCCATACGAGCTTTGAAATTTAACGGTTCAGGCCAGGCTGGCCCACCATTTTGATGGGCCATTAAGCAGCAAGCCCAACCCATCACTTCATGGGTTGTGGGCCTGGCCGAGCCAGCCCACCTTTTTTAAAAAATATATTTTTTATAATTCTTTAATTTAAACTCTAATTTAAAAATACTAACATAAATATTTACAAGACAATATTACATGGTTTTACTACTTGCTAAACAAGTCTCAAATCCATAAATAAAATAATTCTAATAATGCTTATTAAGTTTGGTTTCAGGTAAATATTTAATTGTATGGCTTCGGTATGAAATCTCTACTATTCTATGCAATTATTTTGGGTACAACTGAACAAGAAAATAATCTAGTAAGACTAAACCTTCTACGAAACAGATTGACTTTTGACATTGTTAGTATTTAACATATTATTAACTGATATATATCACTCGAACCAAATAGAGATATCAATAGCAAACTAAACAATTAATGAGTAGCAATATAACTAGCTAAATAGGAATATTAACCTAGCTTTGTTCCAATAGATCTCAATAAAACGCAAAAGAAAATGATAATATTTCATTCATTCAAACTAAAAATAAAATTCACAAAGAAACTTTCCATGCCATTTATGACGTATTAAACACAAGCACATCATCTTCATCAAGCACATTTGACTTTGCTTGTGACAATGTTGTCTTAACATCTTCACTTTTTTATTTTTTTATTTTTTTATTTTTTAATTAAATTTCTTTTTGTCCCACATGCTGGCCCAATCCACGCGCTCTCAAACCTATGGGACATCTGGATTACTCGACCCAGACTAAAAAGCCTTATTCTTAATGAGCTTCAAAAATTCAAGCCCAACCCTATCCAATCATGGGTTGGGTTGGGTTGGATCGGCCAATGGGTCATAGCCCACATTGATGGCTCTAGAGACAACCATCACCGGACATGACCTACAGCAACACCAAATCGAATCGGTCATGCTGAAGATTTTCAACTGAACGCTCACAAACGGAGCACTCTCTTGGTATACTCTTTTACCTTAAAATTCTATTGACTCTTTTGCTGCTCTTGCGTATGCGTTCGTGAAGGCCCATGCAGGGGCCTGAAGGGTTGAAACCCACAAAGAGGATATAGTCGCCATAAAATAGAGGAAAGACGAGCTACTCCACAATTTTATGAAATAATTTCAGTGGGAGAGGATATTGCTGCCCGTTATTCCTGAGGATTGGGTCGCCGCAGCGTTCACTAATGGGATGAATGTCAACAGTTCGGATGCCACAAGAAAGTTGAAAGAAAGCTTAAGGGAGTTCCAGGCTAAGTCCTAGAACGATGTGAACAACAGATACACAGCCAAAATGAGGATAGAAGACGACCACAGGGCCGACGCACGAGCAGAGGTCGGGGGTGTACCACAAGGAAAGCCTTGGAACGCTCTCTCATTCAGATAGAGAGATCCAAGAGGTTGGTATGAACCATATTCAGCTCGACCACTGTCGAAAAGCAAAGGAAGGACTAATAAGTTGAGGTATGATCAGGGTCAGCCCATGAGAGACAGAGAGACACCGCAGAGAAAGCCCATAAATGACTCAGTTCCATCGAGCGTGGCATCTTATCACTTTAACGTAGAGGTTGTGGAGTTGGTCATGGCAATGAAAAATATGAAAGAAGCTTAGTTCTCGGTAGCAACACAGTCCAACTTGAATAAGCGAGGCACGGACGTAGACCTTTGGTGTGAGATTCATAGAATTCCTGGGCATTCTACAGAGGACAGCAAGCACGTGCGATACGAGCTGGCACTTGAAGGAATTCAACAGCCGATCTAAGTATGCCCAAGGGAAGTGGGACCTCACGGGAATGTCCAGCGCAACCGGGTGTGATCAACATGATCACTGAAGAAGAAATAGTTGGAGCGGTGTCGCAGAGGCGACAAAGCAAAGAACCTTCCTCATCTAGGAAAAGAATAAGAGACGAGCTCAAAGATCCCATCATGTTTAGAGGGATAGATAGGAGAAGCATCGAGGGCCCACACGCTGATGCACTGGTATTATCTATCCAAATCTTTAAATTTAACATTAAGCGTGTATTTATTGATCTAGGTAGTGTTGTAAATGTAGTGCAACTCCGCGTACTCAAGGAGATACAGCTGACCAAACAGGTGATCCCGGTAATAAAAATCTTGACTGGATTTAACCTGTCTAGAGAAAAAAATCAAGGGCAAATCAAGTTGACCACTCACGTAGAGGGAGTCTCATTGAATGTTTTGTTCGATGTTCTCTAAGGAGAAATGCCATACAATCTGATGATTGGGATACCTTGGTTCCATTCCATGAAGGCAGTCTCATCTACCTTCCACCAGGTCATGAAATCCCCAACATCATGGGGAATAGCTAAATTCGAGGAGACTTGGAACCCGATCAAGCGGATGTGACTTTGGTTGCTGAAAAAGACGGGCAGGTTGAATGCAATATCTAGCAATTATAGATGCCCGACTCTGGGACCAAACTGAAAGTCGAGTGTAAAGAAGAACTAGCAAGAAACCCCTATCTGGAGGACCCATCAGATCAGGTACCCAGAGGATTAGTCGCGTCTGAATAATCAGATACAGAGACATCCACGGCAGAAGACTTTGAGCTGACCTCCTACCATCCGATCCATCCCAAGGAAAAATATCTCGAATAGCTAGCTAACATTGTAGTACTCCCTAAAAAGCCCGACACTTTTCAAATGTGCATGCATTTGAAATACTTAAATAAGGTGTGTCTAAGGAACTCGTATCACATGCCCTGTCTGGACAACATTGTTAACGCGGTGGCCAGACATGATTTGCTCAGTTTCCTGAATATTTTCTCAAGATTCGATCAAATACAAATGGACCCCGCGAACCAGGAAAAGACTTCATTCATAATGGAGCACTGAACTTACTATTATAATGTCATACCCTTTGGCTTAAAGAATGTAGGGATCACCTTCCACCATTTGACCAAACAGATGTTTCAACATCAGTTAGATCAAAGTGTGGAGGCTTACTTAGATGATATAATCGTTAAGTCCCTGGAAACAAATAAACACATTAGACATTTGCAGGAAACATTTGATACTCTCCGCAAGTATAACCTCAAGTTGAACCCAGAGAAATATGCTTTTGGGGTAGGCTCAAAGAAGTTTTTGAGTTTTATAATATCAAACAGGGTCATCGAGTCCAATTTAGACCATATCCGGACGATCGAACAAATATCGGACGTGCTTAATAATGCCCGAGAAGTACAACAGTTGACTGGGAGAACAACCGCACATGAAAGGTTCATATCAAGGTCATTCGATCGATGTCAAAAATTCTCCAGTGTGCTGAAGAAAAAGAAAGACTTTGAATGGACCGCAGAGTGTCAACATGCACTGAGGGACCTAAAAAGATACTTGACAAACCCACATTTGCTCGTGAGGCCAGAGGTGGGGGAACCTTTATTGGTTTATCTAGCTGTCTCCGAGACTGTGGTAAGTGTTATGCTTTCTCGCAAGCTAAGGTTGTATTTTCAATGTCATCGCATATGTGTGATAACAGCATTTTCCCTGAGGAACATCTTGCACAAACCCGAACTCTTGGGTAGGCTAGCAAATTGGTCAATTGAAATATGCAGATATAATATTACTTATCAACCCCGGACTGTTGTCAAGTCACAAGCCCTGGCTAACTTCGTGGTTGATTACAATTCGGTCATGATACCTCGTGCCCAAACAGAGGTGGTCCAGGAAACTGAGATCACCTCCGGAGAGTGGATCGTGTACACAGACGGAGCAACGAGCATGAAGGACACTGGGCTGGGAATTGTCCTAGTTACCCCATTAGGGGCGACGATCAGGCAGACTATTAAATATATGTCTTTAACTAAAAATGAGGCCGAGTATGAGGTCGTATTTGTAGGTTTGGAATTAGATCGAGGGCTCGGAGCTAAAAATATAGAGCTAAAAAGTGACTCATAGCTGGCATCTACCAAATCCTTCGCAAATATAAGTCCAAAGATAGCCGAAATACATAAACAAGGTCACAGCTCTACTGGCTCGCTTTAAAAAGTGAAAGGTGGCGCAGATTCCTCAAGAGATGAACGTTGAAGCGAATTGCCTAGCTATCCTGGGTTCTTCGTCCGGAGCGGCTAAGGGAGAGTACGAATCCATAGTCCACCTCCTACATTACGTCCTGGACACTAGCCTACACAAAGTAAATTCCACCAATTTGACATGGGACTAGTGGAAAGACATCATCAACTATTTACAGACTGAGACTCTTACGGAAGACAGTAAGGTCGCACGAGCCCTAAGGACAAAAGTCGCATGATATTGCATGCACAAAGGAAAGCTATAAAAAAGGTCTTACCTGGGTCCCCTAGCTAAATATATGGGACCAACAGAAGTTGAGTATGTGATGAAGGAAATACATGAAGGTAATTGCGGGAATCATTCCGGATATGACTCACGGGTAAAAAAGATAGTAACGGTTGGATATTAGTGGTATCGGATGGAGGAATATGCCAACGCCTACGTTCGAAAATGCTAAAAATGCCAGAAGCACTCCACCATGGTGTATCAACCGACCGAACCACTCCACTCGGTGGTGGTTCTATGTCCATTCCTAAAGTGGGGAATGGACATCGTGGGACCATTACTAGGGGTTGTGGAAAAGGTGAGATTCCTACTGATCTTGACCGATTATTTCTTAAAATGGGTGGAGCCTAAAGCATACAAAATGGTCCGAGAGAAGGAAGTCATACTTCATCTAGGATCACATCATCTGTCGATTCGAGATACCAAAAGAGAGAGCCTACGACAGCGGGCGATAGTTCATGGGAGCAAAGATTACCAAATTCCTAGAAGGCTTGAACATTAAGAGGATCACTTCATCACCATACCATCCGTGTGCAAATAGACAGACAGACTTGACCAACAAAACATTGATCCAAAACATTAAGAAAAGGTTAGAAAAAGCTAAAGGTAAATGGCCAGAAGAGTTACCGGGGGTATTATGGTCTTATAGGACCACGGACAAGACAGGTATTGGGGAAACCTCACTCTCCCTAGTATATGGACCGAAGCCCTAATACTCGCGGAAGTAGGGAACCCAGCCTTCGGTACACCCAGGCCACCGAAGAGTCCAACAACGAAGCCATGGCAGTAGCATTGTGTCACGACCCAAACTGGAGGGCCGCGACAGATACCCGGACCCCACCCGCAGAGTACTGCTAATCATACCATCAACACCTATTCATAATTAATTACAGACTAAGTCGAAAGAAAATTATAAACAACCAGGTAACCAACTTATATATATATATATATATGTACCAAGGCCGACAAGGCCATACAAGTCTACTACTCACAGGACACATATCTACAAGCCTCTAAGAGTAGCAATATCAAAGGTCAGGACAAGGCCCCGCCATGCCCATATAGACACACAAAATCTATCATACCAAAATCAGACCGACACCCCGGAAAGAGAGGAGTGCTTTCGAAATCCACTGAAAACTGCAATATATTCACGTGGGTCGTCGCCTTGCCTATGCGAACCTGTGGGCATGAAACGCAGCGTCCCCCGACAAAAGGGATGTCAGTACGACTGATGTACTGAGTATGTCAGACATAAATAACAGCATAACAGGAATATACTGATAACTGAAACATAAACAACTTACCAACAGGAACTGCCTCTGAGGGCCCTAATACACTTGCCTACATGTTATGTATAATGCAGTGTCCATATTTATTGGCCTCATCGGGTAATTTCCGTACCATGACAGCCTCTGTGGGCATCATACCATATAATGGTTAACGAATATATGCATGATGCAAGTGCGGTATATACATGTTAGTGTTGCGGATCGTGCAACCCGTCCCAATATATGTTAGTGTTGTGGATCGTGCAACTCGTCCCAATATATGTTAATGTTGCGGATCGTGCAACCCGTCACATCATCACATCATATTGGCATCTTCGGGCTTTTTTGTGATAGTTTGTACCAGCTGCAGATGGTGTGCGTATATAACGCATTTCCCTATCCCCATATCCCCTATATATATAATATTTACCATATAGTAGTATGCATAGCACCAGTGGTCCGGGGTAATATATGAATGCAATGCAAGTGAAAATGCATGAATGACAATAAAATACCCCGAGTGACATAATATCCTTACACCTTTGGCTAACACTGTGCATACCAACACATTTTCCGTATGCCTCAATAAGGACTTAGAAACATATTTAGACATGTTTTTAGCATAGGAATCAATAACATAAATATTCTTAACTACTAGGAGTAGAATAAATTATGGAGCAATATCACGGTTATATTTTGTTACATGGAACATGCCCAAAGAAAGAAATAATTTGCCTTAACATACCTTTAATTGAGCCTTAAGCAATAATGATTAGATCAACCTCCTTTGTCTAATTAAAATTGTGTGTTAACTTATTGCTAATTAAAAGTATGAAGGATTTGGAGAGGATATGTAATTCTTAAGGGAAAAAGTGTTGTTTCTGTTTTCGTACATAAACAAAGAAAAAGGTTGGAGTCTTCTTAATGAGCAAATTACGATTTGCTTTAGAATGAATTATGTAAGGTGTGCATGTGGGGGAGGGCGTGGTAGTGCCTTAGGCCAGTCATCAGCCAGCTTATTTGCAATGTTACATGTGGTGTCCCCCACTAAGCTTGTCCCCATTAAGATTAATCAATCCCACAATTAATCAATTATACACACAATTAATTCTGTGATCCCAATTCACTTAAATCTTAATAACTCATAAGACATTCATATATTCAATGTCATAATTTGTGATATGACACTAGTCCATAACCTCTTTATGCCAGTACCAAATTTATTTTTGGCCTCCGTCGTTACACTTGTTACGTCCAAAATTATTTCGGGGTTTAATACTTTTATATGCTAAACTTGTTATTAGCATACGTAAATATACCATAAATTTTTTCAATGCCCGGATCTATTTACACACGTCTAACGATTATATATGCGCTTAGCGATTTAAACTGTAACTCGAAAGTACGGGATGTTACATCTTTACCCCCTTAGAAACATTCATCCTCGAATGTTGGGGTAACATATCTAATCCCAGTTACGTAGCCCGAATATACAATCGTTAAACATCATGACATGAATTGGAATTTACCTTAGGCGTCTCTTGAAATTTCGATATTAGTCTGGAATATGTGTGGATATTTGCGCGTCATTTCCTCTTCAGCTTCCCATGTCATCTCTTCCACGTTCCTATTTCGCCACAGCACTTTTACAGAAGCTACTTCCTTAGTCCTCAGCTTACGGACTTGTCGATCTATGATAGCAACAGGATATTCTTCATATGACAGTTCCTCTCTAATCTGCACATCCTCAATTGGTACAATCCGAGAAGGATCTCCAACACATGCTCTCAACATGGAAATATGGAAAACTGGATGAACATACTCCAATTCTGAAGGTAAGTCAAATTCGTATGCTACCTGGTCAATTCGTCGAATTATGCGATATGGCCCAATATACCTTGGACTAAGTTTTCCTTTCTTCCCGAATCTTATTACACCCTTCATCGGCGAAACCTTCAAAAATATCCAGTCGTCTACTTGAAACTATAAGTCTCGCCGTCGCACATCTGCGTATGACTTCTGATGACTCTAAGCTGTTAACAACCGTTCTTTGATAAGCTTTACCTTTTCTATGGCTTGGTGTACCAAGTCAGGTCCAAATAACTCTGATTCGCCTACCTCGAACCATATAACAGGAGATCTACATCTCTGTTCGTACAAGGCCTCGTATGGAGCCATTTTAATACTGGTGTGGTAGCTGTTATTGTATGCAAACTCAATAAGGGGTAAGTGATCATCCTAACTTCCCTTAAAGTCCAATACACAAGCTCGTAACATGTCTTCGAGCGTTTGAATCATTCGCTCAGCTTGACCGTCTGTCTGAGGATGGAAAGCCGTACTCAAATTAACTCGGGTGTCTAACCCTTTCCGAAACGATTTCCAAAAGTTAGCTGTAAACTGAGCACCTCAGTCAGATATAATAGATATAGGCACACCATGAAGTCGAACAATCTCCTTACTATATATATCTTCGCGTAATCTTCGGCAGTGTATGTAGTTTTCATCGGCAAGAAATGAGCTGATTTGGTCAGTCTATCAACAATTACCCAAATAGAATCAACATTCCGATAGGAATGAGGTAATCTCGTAATGAAGTTCATATTAATCATTTTCCATTTCCATATTGGAATCTCAATATTTTGAGTCAAGCCACTAGGCTTTTGGTGTTCTACTTTTACCTGCTGACAATTGGGGCACTAAGCTACAAACTCTGCCACGCGCTTCTTTATATCATTCCACCAATAAATACTCTTGAGATCATGATACATTTTAGTTGATCCTGGATGAATAGAGTACCGTGAACCATGAATCTCTGTCATAATTCTATCCCACAATCCTGCTACATTTGGAACACATAGACGACCATGGTGCCTGAGAGTTCCATGTTCGTCAATCTCAAAGGTCGTGGTCTTCTTCTGTTGAATGCTCTCTCTTATATTCTTCAAACTAGGGTCTTCCCATTGACGTCCCTTAATTTCTTATATAAGGGATGATTTTGACACATCCTGGACCACAAACCCACCATCCTCCGAATCCACTGGTCGGACTCCCAAACTAGCTAACTGATGAAGCTCTCTTACCAATTCCTTCCTTTTGACTTGCACTGGCATTGAACTAACCATTGACTTACGGCTGAGCGCGTCTCCTACAACATTAGCTTTGCTATGGTGATATAAGATGTCCAGATCATAATCCTTCAATAGTTCAAGCCATCTTCTTTGTCTCAAATTCAGCTCTTTTTGTTTGAATATGTATTGCAGACTCTTGTGATCCGTAAAAATGTCCACATGAACACCATATAAATAGTGCCGCCAAATCTTCAGTGCATAGACTACCGGGGCCAACTCTAAATCATGTGTCGGATAGTTCTTCTCATGTTTACTCAATTACCTTGAAGCATATGCAATCACTATACCATGCTGCATTAGCACACATCCTAAACCTGCTCCCGAGGCATCACAATACACATTATAACCTTCTGGACCCTCTGGGAGAGTAAGGACTGGTGCCGATGTTAATCTATCATTTAACTCCTAGAAACTTCGCTCACAAGCATCAGACCACTGGAACTTTATAGCCTTTTGTGTTAACTTCGTTAGTGGTGTTGATATAGTAGAAAATCCTTCTACAAACCTTCTATAATAACCGGCTAAGCCCAAAAAGCTGTGAACCTCTATTGGAGTCGTAGGCCTCGGGCAATTCTTCACCGCTTCAATCTTCTGAGTGTCAACTCTTATACCCTCGTCTGACACTATATGACCAAGAAAAGCCACTGACTTTAGCCAAAACTCACATTTGGATAGTTTTGTATACAACTTATGGTCCTGGAGCTTTTGTAGTATTATCCACAAGTGATTCACATGCTCTGTTTCTGAGTAAGAGTAAACCATAATATCATCTATAAATACTATCACAAATACGTCCAAGAATGGGTGGAACACGCTGTTCATTAGATCCATAAATGCTGCTAGTGCATTTGTAAGTCCAAATGACATTACCAAGAACTCGAAGTGCCCATACCGTGTCCTGAAGAACGTCTTCTGAATATCCTTCTCCTTAACCTTTAGCTGATGATACCCCGAACTTAGGTCAATTTTTTAGAAACATCTCGCACCTTGTAACTGGTCAAACAAATCATCAATTCGTGGAAGAGGGTACTTGTTCTTGATAGTAACCTTATTTAGCTGCCGATAGTCGATACACATCCGTAATGAGCCATCTTTCTTTCATACGAACAATACCGGCGTGCCCCAAGGAGATATGCTAGGCCTAATAAAGCCTTTCTCGAGCAAATCCCTTAATTGCTCCTTCAATTCTTTCAATTCAGCTGGAGCCATCCTATAAGGAGGAATAGCTATCGGTTGAGTGTCTGGCAACACATTTATACCGAACTCAATTTCCCTTTCAGGAGGAAGGCCTGGAAGTTCATCTGGGAATACATCAAGAAATTCATTGACCATCGGAATTGATTGAGAACTAGGTGGTTCAGCATCGACATCTCTTGCCCGTACAAGATGGTATATACATTCTTTGGAGATCATCTTTCTTGCATTAAGGTATGAAATAAACCCACCTTTTGGCGTTGCCGTATCACCTTTCCATTCAAGGACTGGCTCGCCTAAAAATTGGAATCTAACAATCTTTGTTCGGTAATCAACATTAGTGTAGCATGACGCTGACCAATCCTTGCCCATAATAACATCAAAGTCAAGCATTTCTAATTCCACTAAATCTGCTAGGGTCTGATGACTACAAGCTAATACTGCACAATTTTGATAGACCTGTCTAGCGATTACCGATTCACCAACCGGTGTAGATACCACAAATGGATCCCTTATCAACTCAGGACCCATACCAAATTTACAGGCAATGAAAGGAGTAATATATGATAAATTTGAGTCTGGATCTAACAACGCGTACACATTATGTGAAAGGATCGATAACATACCTGTAATGACATCAGGTGAGGACTCCTGATCCTATCGTCCCATCAGTGCATAACTACGGTTCCAGCCCCTTCATCTGCCTTGACCAGATAACGTCTGCTGACTCTACCCTAACAGGCGTACTGATTGGAATGAAGCTAATGCAGATCCGACCGGCTGGGGTCTACCACCTTCACTTTTTGTGGAACAATCTTGCGCTATATAACCACGCTCCCTGCAAGAATAGCATACTCTTCCCTCTAGTTAGCACGCCCTGTATGGGTCCCACCACACTACCCACATCGAGCCAATGGCGACCTCATCTGCATAGAATTCCCTCTATAATAAGATCTTGGTGCTCGTGAATTCTAGTCTGGTCCCGTTTGAGTATAACGATCAGCCCTCAATCCTGAAGATGGCAATGATGCGCCGGCTGCTGGGTAAGGTGGTCGTCTGTAAGGTTATGGCCTGGGCCCGCCTCCGAAGTCCCTCACGCCACTTACAGACTGAGCCCTTTTATGATGGCCCCTATCACGCTCTCGATCAATCCGTTGTTGCCTCTTGCGATCCTCCAGGTTTTGTGCATAAGTCTGGATGCGAGCAATATCCATATCCAGATTTAAGGAAGTCGTAGTACATTCGTTGACCAAATGTGGCCCCAAGCCGGTAACGAACCTGTGTACCCGGTCACTCATTTCAGCTATAATTGTAGGAGCATATCGAGCCAAGGAATTAAACTGCAAACTATATTCTCGAACGCTCATGCTGCCCTGTTCAAGATGTAGGAACATGTCCTGCCTGGCCCGTCGAAGCTCGACTGGTAGAAAATGTTGTAAGAAAGCCTCTAAAAATTCCCCCCCTATCCTGCTAACGCAGCACAAGGTCCCTTAGATTGCTCCCATGTATCAAACCATGTTACTGCGACATCCCGTAGTCTATAAGAAGCAAACCTTACCGACTCGGTATCGGTAGCATCCATCACCCGCAAGGTGCGCTGTACCAGATCCAGAAAATTCTGCGGGTCCGCGTTCAAGTCTGTTCTTGTAAATACCGGAGGGTCTAGATTGATGAAATCCCGAGCTCTTGCGCTAGCAGCTCTATCAGAAGGACCGGGAACCTGACGTTGGGCCTGAGCGTCCACCAATTGTGTCAATAACTGAACCGCACTCCGCATATCAAGATCCACGTATGGAGTATCATGTGGAGGAACTGAAGGTGACGCAACTACACTAATCTCCTCTAGTGGTGATGTATTGGGAGAACCATACGAAGGAGTCGTATCGAGGGTCTCAATCTGGCCCTCGCTAACGGGTGGCAATCGGCTGGTACTTTCGCCCGCAGCCGTATTCAACTCCCTCATACTCTTGGACTTCTTCCTTGCGGTAGGCATTGCTGGAATCATAAGCATGAAATGGATTAAGAGTGAAATACTTATAACTCAGTTCTATAGCACGATTTATGAGATGAAAGAATAGAAACCATCCCTAAAATGTCAGATAGTCTCATGTTTATAAGTATGGTGCACAACATACCTATAAACAAGACTCAACTAGACATGGCTTGTAGACTCTGTAGGACAGACATGCTCTGATACCAAGTTTGTCACGACCCAAACCGGAAGGCCGCGACGGATACCTGGACCCCACCCGCCAAGTACCGCTAATCACTCCATCAACATATATTCATAATTAATTACGGACTAAGCCGAAAGAAAATTATGAACAACCAGGTAACCAACTTATATATATACATGTACCAAGGCCGACAAGGCCATACAAGTCTACTACTCACAGGACACATGTCTACAAGCCTCTAAGAGTAGCAACATCAAAGGTCGGGATAAGACCCCGCCATACCCATATAGACACGCAAAACTGTATTATACCAAAATCATACCGACACCCCGGAAAGAGAAGAGTGCTTCCGAAATCCGCTGAAAACTGTAATTTATTCACGTGGGTCGTCGCCTTGCCTATGCGAACTTGCGGCCATGAAACGCAACATCCCCTAACAAAAGGGACGTCAGTACGACTGATGTACTGAGTATGTCAGACATAAATAACAGCATAACAGGAATATACTGATAACTGAAACATAAACAACTTACCAACAGGAACTGCCTCTGAGGGCCCTAATACACTTGCCTACATGTTATGTACAATGCAGTGTCATATTTATTGGCCTTATCGGGCAATTTCCGAACCATGACAGCCTCTGTGGGCATCATACCATGTAATGGTTAACGAATATATGCATGATGCAAGTGCGGTATATATATGTTAGTGTTGCGGATCGTGCAATACGTCCCAATATATGTAAGTGTTGCGGATCGTGCAACCCGTCCCAATAAGCCATACAGGCATCACATCACATCATCACATCATCATATTGGCCTCTTCGGGCTTTTTTGTGATAGTTTGTACCAGTTGCAGGTGGTGTACGTAAATAACGTCTTTCCTTTTCCCCATATCCCCTATATATATAATATTTACCATATAGTAGTGTGCATAGCACCAGTGGTCCAGGGTAATAAATGAATGCAATGCAAGTGAAAATTCATGAATGACAATAAAATACCCCGAGTGACATAATATCCTTGCACCTTTGGCTAACACTGTGAATATCAACACATTTTCTGTATGCCTCAATAAGGACTTAGAAATATATTTAGACATGATTTTAGCATAGGAATCAATAACATGAATATTCTTAACTACTAGGAGTAGAATAAATTATGGAGCAATAACACAGTTATATTTTGTTACATGAAACATGCCAAAAGAAAGAAATAATTCTCCTTAACATATCTTTAATTGAGCCTTAAGCAATAATGATTAGATCAACCTCCTTTGTCGAATTAAAATTGCAGGTTAACTTATTGCAAATTAAAAGGATGAAGGATTTGGAGAGGATATGTAATTCTTAAGGGGGGAAAAAGTGTTGTTTCTATTTTCGTACATAAACAAAGAAAAAGGTTGGAGTCTTCTTAATGAGCAAATCACGATTTGCTCTAGAATGAATTATGTAAGGTGTGCATGTGGGGGAGGGAGTAACAGTGCCTTAGGCCAGTCATCAACCAACTTATTTGCAATGTTACATGTGGTGTCCCCCACTAAGCTTGTCCCCATTAAGATTAATCAATCCCACAATTAATCAATTATACACATAATTAATTATGCGATCCCAATTCACTTAAATCTTAATAACTCATAAGACCTTTATACATTCAATGTCATAATTTATGATATGACACTAGTCCATAACCTCTTTATGCATGTACTAAATTTATTTTCGGCCTCCGTCGTTACACTTGTTACGTCCAAAATTATTTCGGGGTTTAATCCTTTTATATGCTAAACTCTTTATTAGCATACGTAAATATACCATAAATTTTTCCAACGCCCGGACCTATTTACACATGCCTAGGGATGGCAACGGATCGGATCTGGACCGGATCCTACTAGATCCAAATCCAGATCCGTTTTTCATACATGGATCCAGATCCATCTGGTCTATAAAAATCAGATCCAAATTCGAATCAACCGGGTTCACGGATTGGATCTGGATCCACATGTAAAAAAATTGTCTTACTAAGAATGTAACCTTGCTAAGAATTTTTTTTTTGAACTGACAAACGATTTTTACTTAGCTAACAGTTTATTGTGTTTCAATTTTGAAATGTTCATATGAGATATTTTGTTCGTTGTCTCGTTTTGATTGTGAGCTATTAATTGAAAATGTTGGACAATGGCAATAGTTGTGGAAAATCGACTAGCATTTTACAATGCGAAACTTGCATGTGCTTGGAATCTTCACAAATGAAGTGAATATAATTTTAACTACTTGTCTATGGAGATGTTAGTCATTCACTAATATAACATTGATTTTATTATCGAAGTTACCTCTTTATTTTTTGGTTTTTGAGTTAACCCGGAGATAAATTAAACTTGTTTTGAGAATTAAACTTGCAAGGATGTGCTTAGCAATTTTAAGAAAATACTTATAAAATTACATTCTAGGTTATGAATATATTTAATAAAAAACGGATCCACGGGTCGAATCTGGACCGGATACAGATCTCAAATACAAGATCCAGATCCAGATCCGATCAGTCAGAAATGGATCCGGGTCCGATCCGGATCTGTCGTGTCCAAATTTTGAAGATCCATATCCTATAAAACGGATTTGGATCCACCGGATCCAGGATCCACTGCCATCTCTACACACACCTAGCGATTATATATATGCTTAGCGATTTTAATCGTAACCCGAAAGTACGGGATGTTACAGATTGGAATTGTTAAAAGAACGCAGAGAGTTGGCCCTCATACATCTTGTAGCACAAAAGCAAAAAATTGAGAGGTACTTCAACAGAAAAACAAATTTGAGACATTTTAAAATCGGAGACTACATCCTCCGAAAGGTCACGCTCGTAACTAGGGATCCCCGCGCGGGTAAGATGGGAGCCAATTGGGAAGGTCCGTACCAAATAGTAGGAATCGCATGAAAGTGAGACAAATTCAAAAAGGATATGAAGAATAGCTGAAATGTCAGTCTATTGAAGATATTTTACCTTTGAAAGCATGACAGGTATGTACCTAAGCTTCAATATTATCTATCTTCGATTAACTTGCCTTCTCTCCCTGACATGGACTGCCCTCGAAATCGAGATCTACTCGTCACCCGGGAGGAAGAATAAGGATATGTGTTGCATTATTTTCCCTAGCCAAGATTTTGTCTCAATTGGGTTTTTCTTCCAATGGTTTTAATGAGGCAACAACCAAAAAGCATACCAGTCATATCATATCGGATCATACCCCGACACTCGCCTCTTCGATACCTCTCACCCGAGTACCAGTGGGAGAAGAGTGGATCCAAGTGTTCAAATCATGATATCTTCCTGAGGATGAACTCTCACGGATTAGGACTGTTGGCAGTCACTTCACTCGCTTGGTTTCTTTTGTTCCCATTTTATAAAGACCCCGAAATGGGATTATGTACCAAAAGGATGAGTCGTCCCTCATAATTTGAAAAACGAAATAAGAATCTCCACTTATTTTTTTATTGTTGTTAGCAAGGCTTCCTTCGCTTAACATTCGAAAATATTTGGGGCAAAATGGGACTCGAACGCCACACGGCTCTGTAAATCGCTTCTAACACACGACACGGCCATAGAGCCTCCGAGCGTGTAGGTTCCATGATCCTTTGTGTCATTAAATGGGGTCGATATGTCTTCCCTATCAGCACCAAAAATTGAGGGCCCTCCCTTATATTGAATTGGACATTTAGATCCCTAATATCGCGAAAGCACTCCCGAAAGTGACATTCTCAGATAGGGTTAGGAATGATAACCTCAAACACAAAATGCAAAAATAAAATAAACGTGCACCGGTCATCATACCTTAACTTAAACAACAAACGCTCAAATATTAGCATAGTTCTGGTAGACGGGCATAGCGGTCACACCTCAACGATTAAGTGCAAAATAAAACACCAACGGGTCATTTTATGATCACCATTGTTGCAAAAACAAAGCGCATGTCAAAGCGTAGGAATAATGAGTCAAGGTTGCAAGCAAACTAATAATAATCATAAAATGGGGAGCAAAGAGAGCACAAAGGCTCATACAAGAATATTTGAGGGCATACATGCCCTGAAATATCCATCAAACACAAACAGCGTGCATGCCAAAACATAAAGAAAAGCATTTATAATGGGTACGCAGGCCCACAGAAAATTCACAAGATTGAAGCTAGTTGTCTTCCCAAGGCATGCTAAATAGGCTAAAGCTAGTTATCTTCCCAAGGCATGATGAAGAAGGCCTCCAAATCCATGTTCATAGGCTCAAGAATTACAAAGCTAAACCAGGGGGAGCATCTTCACCATCGAAGGAACCAGCAGAGGCATCGGAGGAAGGGGTGTTTAATCATGAAGATCGTCCATATCCACCTCAGTTGCACACAAATCTACCTCCACATCTATTAAGGCTGAGGAAACAACAATACGTCCCTCTTCAACATCTTACAAAACCATATAACATGTATGAAGGATGGCATAACCCCGAAGCAACGTGGCCCTCCGCTGGTTCTGGGCCCTGAGTCAAGCACGGGAAGCTTCAAGGGCTTGCACTCGCCCTCGAGTAGTATCACGCTCAGCCTTTGCCCGGTCTAAATTCTTCCCCAGCAACTAGTGAGTCGTAGTAATGATCCAAAAGGTGTCTTCCCAAGCCGCTAGAGCTTGCTTGGCCTCTTCCCACCGAAGCCCCAAAGTGGTCTACAAATCTTGAAGACCTCTATTCTCTGTCCAAAGCTGGGCAAGATCATCCTGCAAGCATTGGTTATCCTCTGTCAACCTCTCTACATCACGAGAGTAATAAGGAGGCATGCTCTTAAAAAGGTCGAGATAGAAAAAATGGTAGCATGGCCCTGGAAAAGGATAAACAAGCAAACTTAATACATGTGTCCGCTATAAAGACAATTGATAAGGAGAAAAAAGTTCACATCACCTAAAGAAAAATACCCTCCAGATAGGTCGGGGAAGCCTCCAAACCGAGGTCTGAACTAGTAGTAGGAGGCGGTAGAGCTGAAGGGTCGGCGCCCGCATCACCACCCTTTATGCTCCTGGGTTATCCTTCACTGACTCCCAATCCCACGACAGCCTCAATAGAAGGAACCCTCGTGCCCCCGGCCTCTGCAT
This sequence comes from Anisodus tanguticus, assembly GCA_034509755.1. Taxonomy (NCBI): domain Eukaryota; kingdom Viridiplantae; phylum Streptophyta; class Magnoliopsida; order Solanales; family Solanaceae; genus Anisodus; species Anisodus tanguticus. The sequence continues at coordinate 46,263,807 of CM067556.1, forward strand.
CCTCTCTTTTGTCATCCTCTACATGGACCAACCCCCACATCTCCTCCCTCCAATACTCATTGAATCGGAGATGCGTTCTTACAGGAGAATCGATTCCTCTGGAGGAAGATGCCCCGGTATCATTTGGAAGCACATGTTTCCTACTCTTCCTCGCCTCTGCGGCAGCCTCGATAATATGAGCCCGTGCTTCCTCCTGGGAGGGCATCTTTTTGGCCGAAGTCGCTCGAGCAGGGAGACCTTGCGAATAAGAAAGAAATCAGAGTAATACCCCCGAGACTCAATTGGAAAGAGAACGAAGATAAGGGAAAGGCACTCACCATAGTTTTTTTCTTTCCACCTGTCGGTGGAAATGCCTCTCCAGGTTCAATCAATATATCCGGAGGCGCGAAGCATGCCCATCACCCGGTCAAAAATGTCAGGCAAGGGCTTAGGTACGACCGGATTGCTAGAAGAACATAGAAGATAGAGTTAGAAATGGAATCCAAGCAGAAATCAAGAAAAAATACATAAAGAAATGGTGTGGATACTTACGAGCATTGTTCCACTCCTACGGAAGAGGGTGGAGGAATGTATCGTGGAGGCGAATATATGGATCATCATGAACCAATCACACCACCCTCGATCGTGATTGTCTTCAGCACTTGTAATGAGGCCTCGGGAGCCTCAGAAAGCAAGATTTATTATTCCCCTACGAAATACTCAGGGGGGAGTAGAGATGGATCAAGTGATCTAGAGTGAATGGAAGATAAGCAAGGTTCGTCAGATGTTGCACGAAGTGGACTACTCTCCAAGTTTGGGGGCCAGTTTCCCCATACAAATTACGTACCGAAGACAGAAGGCCTCAATAACTTCATGAACCGGGAGGTCAAACCAAATGGTAAAGGGGTAAGTGTAGATCATAGACATACCCGAAATATACTGGGTGATGCTGGCATTAACAAGAGGAGGGAATATGTCAACCTAAGGCCCCCATTGGCAGTTAATGCGAACTTGGGGTATGGTGGAGTCATCGATCATAGAAGTAATGCCTTTCACAGATTCGTACTGAAGGTTGGCACGAAAATCCCTCTCATAGTTAAAGTTGGAGGGGATCATGTCAGATGTAGAGGAACTCTGGTCTATCGTTCGAGTGATGGAAGAAGATGAGGGCCGGTGGCGGATGGAGACTACATACACCTAACCGCTATTGCATACTGGCGAGAGTAAGATCATAAGAAGAAGATGTTGATGTTGAAATTGAAGACATTGTGAAAGCAGGAGTCAAGTGTGTAAGAAACTGAATTCGCACAGAAGAAGAGTGAGATTAAAGATGAAGAAATGCAAGCGGGGTCATTCATTTAAATAGCCAGTAGAAGGAATCATTAACCTTGGAAAATGAAGCGATATGCCTTGTCAGTGGATGTCAATCGGTATCTCTAAAAGGGCATCGTCAAATGAGTGATTGGATGTATTAAATGCTAACTTGACGAAGCGTCTGATCGTGGGAAAAGAGGTGACGTTTCGATTCCCGCAATAAGTTTTGAAAACGTACAGACTCTTCCACTTTTCGGGCTCATGAAATGAAGGGCTCGAAAAGTGGGGACTATCTATATTGGGTGAAGAGTGCCTCCGGATGGATCACCAGATCCGAAGACTCAGACGACTCGGGGTGTTCTACAATAGTCCCCCACTCCCACCGACTCATGTCACATCCACCCTCCTTCGTAAGAGCGTCGCAGCGCGCGTGGGCACAATGACATCAGCATAGTCTCGTCATCATGACTTTTTAGGGGTACAATAGTTTAGTTTTGGCTTATATATATACAAAACTTAGGAAGGAACCATATTCTGGATCCTCTTGCTCACTCTTGTAATCTAAACTCTATTTTCTCTCAAAGCAATATACTGAAAGAATTACTTGTCCATTATTTTCATTACTTGTTTATTTTATCTGTTTATTTCTAATTCTTACCATTCGAAACCGGACTCATCAACGTGTTTTTCGGATCGGATACGGTTCACTTGTCTTTAAACCCTAAAATACAAATCTCTAACTGAGTTTCTGGTTAGAACAGATTTCACCGGAAAACATCCTCATTTTGAGATTTTTTTGGGCATAAAGCCATGTGTATTCATTGCTTAAAGTTTTACAAGGTTTCACCCGCTTCACTGATCGCTAGACTGAGTGTTGAATCCTCTATATTCATTCCACTTCTCTTGGGCTCATTTCATTCCGATGAAAGAATCATGCATTTTGAATTTTAAATTTGGACATATGCTTCGCATTTTTTCGGGTTATTTTTTATAAGCAGCAGTAAACGGCTAATTTTGTTTATTTTTCTCATCAGAAAATTCAAAACCTTCCAAACTGATAGCAACGTGTAAAATAATCAAGTCCTACCATCCTATTCCATGTTAAAGGCTTTTCAATCAAATTGATACTATATGGCCGTGGTTAATCAGTAAAGCTAAGTTGTTATCAACTTAATTTAGAAAAATCTTAAATTTATGGTGTTTTGTATTTTGTGAAAGTATGAGACGTGAAATTTTAAGACAAACTGGTTCCCAACGTTTAAAAAAATGCATGTGCAAGAAGATGCCTCCATGTAAATAAGCATTTGTATGGATCCCACTTGTCACATATTAGATATACCATATGTCCATATATAGGCCTCGGCCTGGAGCCAACCTAGTACAAGCGAGCTAAGCGATTCATTGCCCAGACCTACCTACATCTGTTAAGGGATACATGTAGGATTAAACATAACTACTCTTTTTCAGTAATAAAAAACGACAAGTACACACTTAAACCACACAATCAATCTGAAGCCTGAAGCACACAAATCAGGAAATACCATAAGCGTCCAAAGTGGCAGGCAAGGATGTCAACGAAGAGCACACTTTTTCACCACCTTTATACCAAATCTTATATATTTCCAGAGTTTCAGTTGATGTGTTTTTACTTGTTTTATTTCTAAAAGAATGTTCTATAGGGCGGTGGTTAGACGACTATGTTGTATGGAGCGGAGTGTTGGTAAGTCAAGACTTCACACATTCAAAAGATGAAAGTTGTGGAGATGAGGATTATGAGATGGATGTATGGGCATACAAGGAAGGATAGGATTAAAAATGATGATATCCGGGACAGAGTGAAAATGGTCTCGGTGGAGGATAAGATGCGAGAAGCGAGGTTGAACTGATTTGAGCATGTGCAGAGAGACATAAATGACCCAGTGCGAAGGTGTGAAAGATTGGCTATGGACAGGTTCAGGAGGGGTAGACGTAAGTCGAAAAAGTATTAGGGAGAGATTATTAGATGACATATGACGCAGGACATGACCTTAGATAAATAGTTGTGAAGGAAACGAATTAAGATAGTAGGTAATCAAGCATAGTTCTACTTACGCTTGCAAACTAATAATTATAGTGTTATTATTATAAACACACTTAACCTATCATACTAATAGGCACAGTAGAGATAGGTATGCATGCCTGCACTCTTCCCTTCTCAAACCCCACTGCAGAAATTTCAATGGGTATGTATTAAAAAAATACACATAAGAGACTGTTCAACGATGTCATAACCTAAAATCTCAACTTCCATATGATTATCAGTATTATTGTCCACGTACTGTTCAAAGAGTCTTGTTTTCATCTCCTCATTGAGTAAAAAGTTGAGAAAAGTAACTTCTCACAGCAAATATAGGTGAGCATATCAGCATAAATATAAGAGGATAATCTTATGTTTGGTAAAAAGTTGAGAAAAGTAACTTCTCACAGCAAATATAGGTGAGCATATCAGCATAAATATAAGAGGATAATCTTATGTTTGGTAAAAAGTTGAGAAAAGTAACTTCTCACAGCAAATATAGGAGCATATCAGCATAAATATAAGAGGTTGATCTTATGTTTGGTACCAAACACAAGATACGAACAATGAACTCATTTTCCACCCAAAAAGAATGGAACAAATTACGCATAACTAAATGAAACAAAATTACACTCTTACGCTAACTACAACATTTCCAAGTTCTTGCTCAACTCACAAAAATTATATATTAAAAAACAAAACTACGGCACGAGATTAAGGAGAGACAGTTCGTGACAAGTCAGCCGTAGAGTCCCAGCTATAAGTTACTCATCATTAAAGGTTGTCTTCTTACCTGCAATTACCAGAACAAAAGAAGAATTAGACGAGAAAATGGAGGATAAAAAGAGAAATGTACTTGGAATACACATTTTAACCCAATGGAGACTGAAAGTTGATATACAATATGACATTACCAGATGGGGTGAAGCTTGGCTTGTTTGGAGTTCCTCGACCTCTGCCTCCACCACCAAAACGGCCACCGCCACCAAAACGTCCGCCGCCACCACGGCCACCACCACCAAAGCGACCACCACCACCACGGCCACCAAATCTACCACCACTATCTCTACCACCTCCCCTGCCACCTCCCCTACCACCACTTCTACCACCAAAACCTCTGCCGCCTCCACCAGAACTGTCGCCCCTTGGTTTTGCCTCTTGCACATTCAAGCTAAACCCTCCAACTTCTGATCCATCAAGTTCCAGAGCTTTGTTTATAGCCTCAGCATCACCATTTGCAAACTCAATGTAAGCCATCCTTCAAGAAAATGCCAAATTTACAGTCGTCAGTACAAAACAAAACAAATGCCACTATTGACCTACAAATGGTTTGAGACAGCTGGACAACCAAAATTGAGAAAACATGCACATGAAAATGAGAAATATTTACCCTTTAATATAACCTTCTGGGTCTGTAGGAATTCTTGTTTTAAAGATCTTTCCGCAAGATGAAAAATGCTCCTCAAGTGAACTCCTAATCTGTAAAAGTATTTGAAATATTTAGACCATCTCAAGATATCGAAGGAAAGTGGCACAATTAATGAGAAACAAAAAAGATTTAGGACAAAGACCTGGTCTTCAGCCTCATTTTTGTCAAAGCCCCTAACGAAAATTGTGCTTCCTTCAGTTCTAGCCGGCCTCTGGAATGAGTTCTCTTCTCTCCTATAAATCATAAGATTAACACATGATGAAATTACGTCTCTACTTCCAACTTAAAATGAAAGCAACAAGGGGAGAGAAAGTGCATGCATAAGATTAACACATGATGAAATTACATCTCTACTTCCAACTTAAAATGAAAGCAACAAGGGAAAAGAAAGTGCATGCATACCCACTGTGTGGTGTATATTCTCCCCTCTCACGAGCAAGGTCCAATCTTACAGCACGGCCCAAAAGTTCTTGTCCATTTAGTTCAAGTGCCTAAATTGATATAACAGATTTTAGCATTCCATCCAGGGGATAAAAAAACTAAACATGTCAATGTTTGTAATGGATGGTGTCCAACTTCCACACACAATTATGGTAGGCATTTTAATCTTCAATGTTCAAATTTAGGCTCATGGTCATGTGAGACTGATGCATAGCATATCATAATAACATGGTTTACAATATCAACTGCTACAGAAAGAACATATAAAGAGAATTTATCCATATATAATGCACAATCCTGTCCTCTAAAATATATTTGAAGTGGGATTTATATTGCTTGCAGCTATTGTAATTGTAGAACAGATACTCAAAACTATTCTTTTTGACAAACTTAGAGAATTTTAATGGAGCACCTTAACTTTGAAAGTAAAAAACAAAGATGAGAAAATGAGCCACAGAAAAACACAGCAAGCACTCAGACTAGCTGGTTATGGAGAAAATAGCTACCTTCTGTGCAGCTTCAGCAGTGACAAATTCAACATGACCATAGCCCTTAAAGGAACCATCCTCGTGAGTAGAAAACCGCACTTCCTGAACTTCTCCAGCGTCTTTGAAGAAATTCTCACTGCAAAAAACATTTTTATAAGTCAGAGATATTATCACACAGGCAAAGCACTGGAAAAGTTCAATAATAACTCACACATCCGCCTGTTCAACTGAATAAGATAGATTTCCAACAAACAATGTTTTTGATCCCCCTGGAGTTTGAGCTTTAGGAGTAATAGGGGTTTTTTCCTGCATTTTAAATAGAGCAGTATTAGGTAAAATACATACAAATATAATTTTCCAAAGCTATTGATCAGGAATATAATTTTCTAAAGCTTCACTTACAGCTTTAGCGGAAGCAGCATCAACCATTTCTACATCACCACCCTGCTATAGCAAGAAAATACTCCAATGATTAAAGCAACATTTAATTTGATTAATTTTAAAAATCCAACCATATATTTTAGGGCAATCAGCGAGACATGATGCTAGATATGATGTGACTAATATGAAAGCTGCACTAAGAGATCATCTACCTATGCCAAAAAGAATATGCTGATACAAAAATATTACCTTCATGGGAGTTTTGGATGGTTTTTCATCCTCTTCATCTTCAGACTCATCTTCCTCAGAAGATTCCTCAGAACTACTCTGCTTCTTTGATACAGGAGTGCTAGAGGGCTGTGAAACACGATTGTTAGACCAGTGAACGAAAATGAAATGCAAGTTGGAATATCACAAATGAAACATATCCAAACCTTGCTCTTTTTCTTTTGAGCATCTTCCTCCTCACTTTCCTCAGAACTATCATCATCACTCTCATCATCAGATGAAGGAGCCTGCAAAAGCAATCAAATATAGAAAAGAGGATGAAATAACTAACACCATCAAGACAAAGTTCAGTATGGCAGCAAAGGAGTTCAGGTATACCTTTTTAGGTACAGCAGCAGCTGGTTTTTTAGATGGGACAACCTTACTGGGTTCCTGCATAGTGATTTTATTTATGATTAAACAGATTCATTGTCAAAAATGAAATATTAGAAGGGATATATAACACATGGAATATCATGTTTTTTAAGAAATCATTGAGCAGAGAAGATGTTCATTTATAAGTAGGAGAAGGGATTTTGCCAGCCTACCTCTTCATCAGATTCTTCATCAGAAGAGCTGTCACTGCTAGACTCAACCTTCTTTTTAGATACAGCAGCAGCCTTTCCCTAGAGAGAGAAAATGAAAAAAATCATATAAGCTACTCACATGCACCTAAGATACTCACTTAAGTGGTAATGCGCTCAATAAAATGGCAATAGGAAAAATAACACAAAACAGATATCAAGTGGTCAAACCTTATCCGCATCAGAATCAGAATCAGATGAGCTGTCACTAGTCTTCTTCACAGCTTGAGGGGCTTTTTTAGGTTGAGCAACTGCCTTAGCGGGAGGTTCCTGTCAAATAGATAAATCAATTACAGTATCAAAGAGTAACACTAAAGTAAAGTATCTATATGGCAAAGGACCCTATTTGAATATATCACCTAACATAAAGCAAATGGTGTCCTTACATCATCACTGGAGTCATCACTGGATTCTTCTTTTTTAGAGGCAGCAGGTTTCTTGGCTGCAGGAATATCTTCCTCAGAGCTGCTATCATCATCTGAACTATCACTTGACTCTACTTTCTTCTTAGCAACAACACCATTCTTAGTTGAAGCATCCTTCTTAGCAGGAGCCTATACACAACACCAACAGTTAGTTTTAAAACGGGTAAAAATACTATCAATAAATACACAATAGAACTAAGAGGGCAGTTTACTTCTTCCTCGTCTGAAGAATCTGAATCATCAGAACTGATGGCTAATTTTCCATTTTTGGCAGGAACCACTTTCTTAGGAGGTACAACTGCTTTAGTAGGCTGCATAAGACACATGGAGTCAGTTATCTCAAACACAATACAAATCAAAATTCATTGAAAGGAGTTACAATGCATGTGTAAATTACCTTCTCATCTTCTGACTCGGATGAACTATCGCCAGAAGAACTGCTTTCTTGTTTCTTCTTCTTCTGAGTCTTTGTATCACTCTTCTTTTTCTCAACAGCGTGTGCTACAGCAACCACATCTTTCTTCTGCTTCTTTGCACTCACTATCTTCTCAATTGCTTCCTCAGCTACTCTCTTCCCTGTAAACACACACATGATTAGTCACACCCACCAACCATATGTTTTCATCTACCAAGAACAACAAGCAAAGAACAGTCCTGTGAATTCCCTATGGTAGTAAAATAAAAGGGTACATGAAAAAAAATGTTCTACTAAAAATCATTAAAAAACAGAGCAGGTAGAACAAAACCACACAACTAAACCAAACAAAACAAATTCAAGAAAACCTTAAACCCACAAACTTAAAGAGCCAAAAAGTTGAAACCTTAAAGAAACAAAATTAGTCACACAATCAACCAATTTCCTCTACCAACAAAAAACATATTTCATGTAGTAAAATAAAAGGTTGCATGAAATATGTAATCTTTTGCTAGAAACAGTTAAAGCAAATAGAAGTAAACCATACACAACTAACCAGACAATAACCTTAACCCCACAAACTAAAAGAACCAAAAAAAGTTAAAACCTTAAAATCGAGAAACAAAAAGAGGAAAACCTTTCTTCATGGGTTTGGTTGGAGCAGCTATAGCAGCAGCATCAACCTTGGTGGCAGACTTCTTTGTAGATTTACCCATTACAAGCCTTTGTATGTGTGAAGAGAAAAAAAAGGGGGGAGGAGGCTGCAAAACCCTAAGAGAGAAGTTTAGGGTTTAACGAAAGAGAGAATGGGAAGGAGATATTTTCTTGAGCTTGTTTTTATAGTGCAAAACTAGACCTACCCACTTATGTAACGGCGACACCTTATTGTAACTTATAATTAGGGTTTTGCATCATCCTCTCATATTTCTCAACACCTATTTTACTTGGTCTTTTTTTCATTAAAATTGTATTCTCCCTGCAACCTATTTTCAACAATAATAACTTAATTATGGAGTATAGAATTACCATATTGTTCTTAAAATATTTTTTCCAAATAATTACGGAAATTTTATCAAAATATATAGAGTCTAACATAAATATTATAAATAATACTAGTATATTTATTCGAGCTTTGCGCGATCCTAAAAAAATTTTAATACTTGAGTGAATAATTATTTATATAATTTTATATAAAAAATATTTATTATTAATCAAATAAGCTACCCAAAAAGTTGAAAATATACAAATTCATGCCTTTGAGATAGTCCACATGTAACAAAAATTTGAAAGAGAAGCGACCTCAACAAGATGAAGCTAGCGGAGATGTGGATGCTGAGATGGATGCGGGGCAAGAGATATAATTTGGAATGAAGTGACTCAAGATAAGAGATAAGGTGGGAGTGACCTCTGTGGTGGACAAAATGCGGGAAAGTAGGTTGAGATGATTCGGTCATGTGCAGAGGAGATGCGAAACGCAGATGCTCTAGTAAAAAGGTGTGAGAGGTTAACAATAGTGGGTATGGGGAGAGGGAGGGATAGGTTAAAAAAGTCACGGGAGAGGTGATTAGGCAAGTTATGGTACAACTTCATCTTTTCGAGGACAAGATCCTTAATAGGAGGGTGTGGAGGTCGAGTATCGGGGTAGATGGCTAGTAGGTTGCCGCGAGAATTCCTTTTTCGTACGAAGTATTATTATCTTTGTATATTTACTTATTTTTTATATCTTTATTCCGACTTTATCGTTTCTTTACTTCATTTATCTTATTATGTTGTTGCTATACTGTCTATTATTATTGTTGTATTTGCATCTTCTCTTGAGTCGAGAGTCTATCGGAAATAACATCCCTACCTTCACAGGGTAGGGGTAAAATTTGTATACACCCTACCCTTCTCAGACCCCACCTAATGAAATTTACATTGGGTATTTTGTTGTTGTTGTTATTATTCTTGTAACTATACTTCCCTTGTAATTTGGCTTAATAACACTAACTTCTCTCAAAGTTTAAAATATTGCACTTCTCTATTTTCGTTTTTTTTTGTAACAACTCGTAAGTTTAGCATTAATGTAAAAAAAAAATATGATCGGACTAATTTGCCCTTTTTGATATAATTTCTACCTAATTAATTTTGTAAATTCTTTTTTTTTTTTTTGGTTAAATCATTTTCATCCAAATCACTGTTAATATTTCCAAGTAAAACTGCGGATCAAAGTTCATATTACTATAATTGATATTATCGTCACATAAATCAAAAAATACGAAAACATGTTTGGGTTTTTTAATCTGGGTTTTTTTTTTTTGTGAAGTTTAGTTTGTATTTGCTAGCTCTTGTGGATTTTTTCATATCTGAAAGAGCTCGATGGTTTCAAAGATTCAAATTCTAGAAGCCTCTCCTCTACTATTTCAAAATAAACTAAATCAATATTTAAAGATCCTTATAATTTTCCTCCCTATCTTTTTATACAAATCCAGATATATTCCATCAACTATGAAATTAAGAATTGCAATCTCCATATTGGCACTATAGATTGTATTGTTAGTTGCCTTGAAAGCATGAATATCATGAAAAATAGGTAGATACACAACTTAATAGTAGAATTTGACAACAAAAATTATGAAATATTGCAAAAATTGGAAGTAAATTGAGTGGCGGAAGAAGTGAACGAGTTTGAGAGAGTAGCATTATCTTGCTCGCCGGGAATGAACTCTTTTTCTAAAAAATAAAAATTTGCAAAATTAATTAAACACAAAGTATATTGTAAAGGACAAATTAGTGAGATCACACTATTTTATACTGATAATAAATAAGTTAAAGGAATTGTTATAAAATCATTTAAAATATGGAAGGTAAGTATAATATTCAAAATCACGAGGGAGATCAATGTTAGTAAGTCAGAACTCAATGAACATCTTTGAAATTATCTCTATTATAAATAGTACTTCTTGAATTTATCTTATAAAATTTTTACTAAGTAAGTGAAAAAATTGAAGTGGGAGAAAATATATAACTTTAAAATTAGGATCAAGACAATATTCTATTGAAGAATTTAAAATATTTCAATCTAAATTAAATAAAGAATCGGAATATCTCATAATGACAAGAGATTGAGGACGGTAATAAAAAATAATATGCTAAAAAGAATTTTGCATCGAAAAAGAATTAACGTAAGTATTAACAAGTACTATGCTAATGGCAACACCATCTTCATTTCTTTTGTCTATCAAAGTTTTCTTGATTTCATTCACCATAGTGGAAATACATTTTTGCATGAAAAAAATAGAATAAGTTGCATCACATAATAATGTGTTTTTTCATCTTATGAGCATAATGTAACCTGTTAATAATTTTATTTTATTTTAAAATTCAAAAAAATAATATAAAGTCACCAATCTCAGTCATATCTAACTAAATTTATAAATCACCCAATGTCTCAGAAGCATCAAATTGGTCCAAGCTTTCAAGTTCATGTGAAGATTATTTTATGTAATTCTTACTCACTTATAATATTAATTTTTTTATTTCATTCTGAGCTTTTCTTTTTTCATTGACCTATGCTAATTTTGATTTTGTAAAAGTTGAAATTGGTAGCGTTTCACGTATATCTTTTATATTTATGTTTAAGTCTTTTAAGTTTGGCATGATATAAATTTTATACTCATGGAAAATTTATGCTATTTGATTCTTTTTGTACTTGTTCTTTCTCTTAATCTGTGTTTCAAAAGATTGAAAACTAAATTTATTATTTTAGTTTTTTACCTTTCCCGCTATGTTATTAAAACAATCACACCCAAAATATATACAAATATCAAACTCAGACAATTAAGCTAAGACAAATACATTAAAAAGAACCGGCAATATATTCATGAGTGATGAGAATTACATCGATATAATACAAATCACATAAACACAACATTTCTCAAAGTGAAATAGAAGGAAATAGAAATAAATTTTATATATACACGTTTTTCTGTTGGATAACGTATATTCTTAGTTTCCAAGTAACACTTTTTGTTGGAATATGTAAAGCAACAACGAGAATAGTAAATAACTATTACAGTGATCGAAAGGATAAACAACAAAGAGGACAACAACAAGTTGTCAATATCTTGATCTTGAATTGAAACTTCAAATATGGAACTTGTATTCGAAAATACAAGAACATGAACTGCTACACTTGTGGCTTGTAGATCCGATGAGGATACGAGCGGTTGGAGTCCTTCGTCTGTTAAGTTAACACCTGAAACACTTAGCAATCAAATAGATAAACACAACACCACCGGCTGAGTCGAGAGATGGTTCTCTGTCTTTAAGACAAGATTGCCCCGTATATAGGCTTTACGGAAGTGTGGACAATAGTCTCCCAAGATGAAACAATAAACTATCAAGTGTTCAAAGCCTACACAAATGATCTCAGCGAAGAACACGAATAATGAAGATTGCTAAGAGAAGGATTGATATCAGGAAAATCTAATTTCTTTGTGGTGTTGTGAACTTGTTTTTCTGTTCATATGTTCATATATGTTCTTCTATATTCATCTATAGAATCGAGCCAATGCCTCAATTTATAGGTGTGCAAGATGGTCTTTCAAATGCCCCATAATGGCAATCAATTGCCATGTAATGGATGACATTTAACCCCAAGTAATGCAGCAACATAATGGTCAAAGTAATGGCCATTATTGGATGGATTCAATGCCTTTGAAACCACCTCAACAACCAAACCTTTGGGATTCTGTCGAGCAAACACTTCCTGGGAAGCGTCGCGGCTCTGCAGCATTTAGCGCCGCGGCTCCAGAAGACAAACAACCAATTAGCGTCGCGGCTCAGCTAGGAGGCGTCGCAGCTCTAATTAGCCAGAAAGTCAAATACCGACCATGCGCCGCGGTGTTCCGCCGCCGCGGCCCAGTCCGGGAGGCGTCGCGACCCTTCTCGGCTCTGCAGCCCTTTCCAACCCGTTCCATCTTACACCTCGCACAATCCTTTCTTCGTTTACCAACGTGGAACAATTGTTATTCATCCAATAACCATCCATCATTCTATGTCTCAAACATTTCACTTACGTACCAATATCTCTTTCATTAATGAAATTTGCGATACTTGGCACTAAGATTGCACGTGTGTGGAAACGATATTTCCGACGTGCGGGGCCCAATTGTTCGAGTCATAAATAATGGGATAAACTTAATTCCACGTTAGTAAATTTCCAACAATCCCTTCTTGAAAGAGATTTTGGCGCACACACAAGGTTTAAGCTTTAAGAAATCTTTCATCAAACTGGTAGTTGTTAGGGGTGAGCTGGTCCGGGTACCCTAACATTTTTTAACTACCAGGACCCTACCCGGTAAAAGATCGGTTCCTAAATTTATTACCCGGAACCTACCCGTAGCAATCATTACCCGGAACCTACCCGTAGCAATCATTACCCGGAACCTACCCGGATCTAGGTTCTCGGGTACCCTGTAAATAAAAAAACACAGATTAAACAACAGTTTTTTAGCCTATGAGAATAAAAAAGAGTTCTAAAATAATTTCATCCAGTAGTTTTTTAGCCTGCAATCGGAGTTTTTAGTACTCTTATAAGAAGTTTTAGAAAACTTATTCATTGTAGAAAAGCTAATTCTATAACCAAAACCTAAAATTGCAAGTCAAATTTGACACTCAATTAAAAATTGAACGTGTTGATTTCAAAATAAATTTAGAAATATATGAATTAAACTTATTTTTGTGTTCACAAGCTCTTCGATACAAAAGAAAAGCTTTATTATACTAGTAAATCTCTAAATTTCATCTTCACAACTACAAAAATATACACAAATTTTAAAAATAGATTTACATTTCAAATCAAAAAGTAATACAAATTGAAGATGAATATCGCCTGAAATAGAACAGAAGCATAGGATATTAAAAAGAAATTGAAGAGTTAGATATGAACCCATATGAATTTTATGAACGACGTGAACACAACCAAGGGAGAGAAAGAGGCAAAGGTGAAGCTTCAACGACGACAACGATGAAAGTACATGAGAGAAAGCTTCAACAATGACGATGATGAAGTTCGGTGGTGTAGCTAAAACGCCATTGTTATGAGAGAGTTTTGAGTGTTTTCTCTTAGGCCACAAAGAACATTCTAGAATAAGAGGTGAAAAAGCTGAAATATTTGCGTCTTGGGGTGGGGAAGATCAATGTGCAGGCGTGCAACAAACAATTTTGGAGAAAGTTAAAAGTGGTCCAAATGTTTCTCAAAAAAGTAAAAATATTTAATATTTTATAGGTTTCGGGTATCGGTTCCGGGTACCCTGTCTCTATTTACCGGAATCAGAACCGGACTCGACATTGATCGGTTCCTAATTTTATTACCTGGACCCTACCCGTTATTATAATATATCTATCCAGAACCTACTTGTTAGTGTCGGTTCCGGTCGGGTATCTGGGTACCCTGTAGCAGTGCTCACCCCTAGTAGTTGTAGTGTCATTATTATAGGCATGCTTAGCCTATCATACTAGTAGATGCATTATTGCTTTATAATCACATGTCGTTTGATTTTTGCTGCTATGTGTTCTTTAGTGTACTTTATTTATCTTATTTACCTGCGTTAGTTACTGTTTTTTTTTCCAGAATGTTTTAAATTTCTTGTCCAGGTCTGACCGTTTCTCTTACTTTGTTTGTGCTTAAGTTTTGTCTTGAGCCGATGGTCTTTCGGAAACAACCGCTCTACCTACCAAGGTAGAGGTAAGGTCTGTGTACATTCTACCCTCTACAGACCCCATGTTGTAGCATTCCACTGGGTATGTTATTGTTGTTGTAGAGTTGTCACCTACTTTATAAGGAAAAATAGAAAAATCATTATTTGAAGGGGTTTTCAAAAAAACTAAAGAAAAATCCTAATTAAACAAGAGTTCGGGTAAGGGTTCAAATGATCATCGTGGAAAGTGTTACGCACCCCGGTATTAGGAATCTATAAAATACAATTGACCTTGGGTCTTGTATAATATATAATTGCTTTAAGATCTGCTTAGAGTTTAAAATATTACAAAATATGTCATTCAAAAATCATTTTCTGTCAAGATATAGCATTCTCTCACACACATTGAAAATAAGCACAAAAATATCTCCCTTTGTTTTCTTTCCAAAGAAACAGAAAAAATTATTTTGTTTTTTTGTAAATAGAGTATTAAAGCAGAAAATCTCGACAAGAACTTTGTTTAATTTAATTAAAAGAGGGCAACTGATAAAGGGTTTGTTCCGTTTCCAAACTCTAATTATAAAGGAATTTCTTATTTTTTTTACAAGAAAAATTATGGACTTGATCAGAACATCATTTATCCAAAATTTAAACTTATCAAATTGAGGGGAAATTATATCTTTTTGAGAACTTTAAAAATTAAGTTAACCTTATTCATTTGCCAAAGCTTGTTTTTGAAGACTTGAGATCATATGAATGAATTAGTCGAAAAAATCATCTTTTCTCAATTAACCGAATTGGAAATTAATTTATTTTAAAAGCATAAAAGAGGCAACTCTATGCAATTAAGTTCTAATTTTAGGACTCCAATAATAATCTAAGTGTTTACACATAATAACATGATAATGCAAAATAATATAAAAGTGGGCTAGTGGGTATACCGGCCACTAGTTACCTCATACAGGAAAGTAAAATTCTATTATTTCTACGCCATTTTCACCCAGGGTTGGGCCTTCTACCATTTTTACCCATGATTGGGCCTTCGGCATTTGTCAACTCAATGAAAAGGTGTTATTGGGCCGATCACGTCAAATCAGAATAGGGTGGGCTCCCGTGGGCCCATGGACATGCAACAAAGAGGTGGGGGGGGGGGGGGGGACACATATGAGTTAGTAAATACCCAAGCCTATCACTCAATATAAATAAATCAACATTGGTGCACATTTTTAAATAAAAACATATATCAGGTCTATATCAAGGCAACCCAGAAAACAAACTAGGCCCAAAACCTAACAATGGCCAAATAGTAGTTGGGCTGCATATAATATGGAAACAAAACAGAGCCCAGATTTTGCCACAAAACCCAAAGTTTCAGCCCAGAATGAGCCAGATCGACTTCTATATGTATACTGGATATGCGAATTTTTTGCACACACACACACATAAAAGACTGATATACACACGAACTATTTCAAATATAGGTGATATACCCAGAGATATACACAAGTATACAACCTTGATATACACCTAAGGTCTGAGACTCCATATATCTTGAGATATATCACATGATACACACCCTCAATAGGCAAGAAAAGGGGAATGATAAACTGAGGGACATCATCATGATTTCAATCAAAACAATGAAGAAGATGACAAGAAATACATTCTTTAATTTTGGGACAGACCACACATACAGACTGGACATGAGCAAGGCATGACAGACAAGCACAATTATTTCAAGATAAAAGTATGCATTCACTCTAGCTGTTCAAGCCAAACAAATATATATCCACACCTGACCCTTTCAATGGCAACTGGAAAAGGGTCACCCACTATCCTAGATATGCTTTGATACTTAGGTAAGCAAAAACAGATATATGGCCAATTCAGAAGAACATGAAAGCTTAGAAATGCACAAGTAGTCATTTGGATGCAATATTTTAAATGTCCAGAACCAATCAAAGGCTACTACATTACGACACTGAGACTAGCAAAGCATTTCATATTCAGATTGGCACAACAGACGCATGGTCAACTCAGATAAAACTGCACAGGGTCACTTGGGCCAGAAGCTACTTTGGTGGGCACAATAATAATTCAGGCCAAGTAGAGTAGCCATGTAGGCCTACAGACATAGCATAAACTAAGCATGGAAAAGTCTCTTCTAGATGCACAGAGCAATTTAGCTTACATCAAGTATGGTGATATCTTGAAAGTAGACATTGTTAAATATACATATGATATAATATTTGGGATTTTGTATATTAGTTTAGGTAGTATTTGAGTGTAATTAGTATTGTATACTTACCATATATCAATTGTATTCCTTTTGTAAACGATTATTGAACCTGACGCTACGGCGCAGGCGACTTGGGATAGACTACGTGATATATTCCAAGATAATCAAAATTCCAGAGTTGTTACTCTTGAGCAGGATTTCTCCCACGTCAATATTGAAGATTTCCCAAACGTTTCGGCTTATTGCAAAAGATTGAAGGAATTGGTAGACCAACTCTGCAACGTTGGCGCGCCGGTTTCGAATGATCGTTTGGTCCTCCAAATGGTTTCAGGCCTATCCGAGGCCTATAGTGGTGTTGGCACGCTTCTTCGTCAAAGCAATCCTCTTCCGCAATTTTTTCAAGCACGTTCTATGCTTACACTCGAAGAAGCGGGCATGGCTAAAAAGGCAGTTACCGGGGCTAGTCCCGTAGTCATGATGATCGAGTCACTTTTCATTCTACCGGTTCCAACAATTCCGGCCAAAACCGCAACAATGGTGGCGGCAAAAAAGGACAAAATAAGAAAAATAATGGCAAAAATCGTGGCGGCAACCAAAACAATGGTGGTGGCAGCGATGGCCCTCGGGGCGGTCAGCAGCAACATCAATTTTGGGCTCCACAGTGGGCCATATGCAGTAACAGTGGGCCCCACAGTCTGGGCCAAACAGTGGCAGCCTAGTGTTTTCACCTCTAGGGATGGCAATTGGGCGGAGCGGGTGCGGGTACCCCCGCATCCGTACCCGCCAGAAAATTTTTATACATGCCATCCGTGGTGGGTACAATTTTCAACATCCATATCCGCCTAGGCGGGTATATTCCTAAATCCACACCCGCTCCACCACCCAAGTGGATATTCGTCACCCGCCAATACCCACCAATATTCGCCTTTCATATTTTGCAATCAATTCATTTGTGATCAATTAGTGATCAATATGATCCTAAAAATTCAAATTCCAAAAATTATCCCAATTTTTTGTTGAGTACTCTATTGTAAAGCAGTACGGGAAGTAAATAAATATTACAAGTGTTCGAAAGGATAAATAAATAGTCAATCTTCAGAACTGCCGCAAAGTTGTTGACTCTTGAATCTTGATAACCTGAAATCAAGAAACACTAAATCTGGATGGTTACAACTGTGTGTTGAGTCGAGTGATTGCACTCTGCCTTAAGACAAGATTACCCCGTATATATGCTTTTACGTTAGCGGGCAATAGTCTCCCAAGATAAAACTACACTTTAATCTCAACACTACAAAGCAAATAGGTTGAGTCTGACGAAGAAAACAAATACGAATCGACTTGTTGAAGATATGGAAAAGGAAGGAAGAGTTTTTATTTTCGTCCAACGTTTGGACTGACTTTCTCTTATGTTTTGTCTCTGTAGTGTATATCTTGTGTATATGTGTGTCTCTCCTCACTGTTAGTACACTGTTTTTCGTTGATGTTAGTGCACTATTTTTCGTGACTGAAAATGTACTCCATAATTGAGCCAAAAGGCATAAATATATAGCATGGAGGAGGGACTCTTCAACTACTACAAACAATGATGTTAATGGCATTAGTGAGGGTTGTTAATGGCATTAGAGATGGCTGTTAATGGCCATTTAGAGAGGCTGATTTATGGTCATGAAGGAGGGTTGTTTATGGAGTAGTTAACAGCCAAGTAATGGCTGATTAATGCTCCAAAAAATAGCTCAAACGGTAGGCAGAAAGTTTCTACCTTCCGTCTTTCCCAAAATCAACTTTCCAGAAACTCTAGGGACCAAACTGTAAATATTAAGCAATTTGGGGTCCAAAAAGATAATATCAGAAAGTCCCCACAGCCCACAGCCCACAACCCGAGACCCGATAGCCGGACAGGACAGGACGGACGGGTGGCGGCAGCACGCGTGTGGGCTTAGCCTTGAACCCAAGCACATTTAGGTCCTCCCTTATTTAAACACATGGGATACCCCTTGGGTCCCAAACCCTCAGCCACTTTAGAGACTTATAAAGAGAGCAATTCTTCCTTTTCCCACCGATGTGGTAGATTTGTCCTACACCATATTTACATGCCTTAAACACCTTACTTCGTGGACCAATATCTCTTTCATTTCTCAACGAAATTTGACAATTCTTGGCCCTACGGTCATCTACTCACTTAGTAGATTATGCATGTGTGAAGAGACAAAGCCTCCAATATGCGGAACACTAGTGTTTAATTCATTAAAGATGGGTGAACGCATCTCTCTGCCAAAGGCAAATTTCCAACAAATTTTGAGTCAAGAATCAATACTGTCACGGTCTAATTTTCTTTGGGAGAGAGGGAGGAGAATTCTGGATTTTTTCACCATCAGAATTCCTCATTTTTTCACCTTTTCCCCCTTGCACAACAAAGAATCAAGAAAATAAAATTTCCAAGAAAACCCAAAAATGATCCACCCAAATAGCTATATATTACAAATGTAGACAAAACTTATATATTATTTCAGCTATATAAGCTAAAGTTTTTCAACATTTTCAATTGAACTCCACAAACCCAATAGGTAAAACTTAACAAATGCATAAAAATTGACCTCACCAAGACAATCCCAAAGCACAAAGCAAAGACAACAATATTTTCCAATATTTCTCGATCAGCATCTCCTTTAAAGAAAAAGGCAGAGACGTCGAGAATGAGAGAGGGAGGAGAGACGGCTGAAGGGGAACGAGAGAGAGGGAGGCATGAAGGCGTGAAGGACTGAAGAGGCATAGGGTTTTGAATTTTGTTGGAGAATGAGAGACTTGTCATGACTTATGGGATGAAGGCACGACTTATGGGCTGCTAATATTTTGGGCTTGGGGCGAGTAGGCGGGTATGACTGCAAATCCACCACCTACCCGCCTACCCATGACGGGTACATTTTCAATACCCATACCCGTGCGGTGCGGAATCCGCAAAATTATACCCACATGCCATCCCTATTCACCTCAATGGCAATGGGCTGGCCAGCCTCAGTCACGGCCCAACATGCAGTGGCCTAGTTTCAGTCAGCCTTCTAGGCTGAGGCAGCAAGCATGGGTGCTTGGGCCTCGGCCCCCGCAGGCCCATCACGCAGTGGCCCCCACTTCTACTGACATCGAAGCCGCAATGCACACACTTGGTTTAAATCATCCAGACCCAAATTGGTATATGGACACCGGTGCCACTACCCACATGACATCCGATTCAGGTACGCTCTCGTCTTATTCCAATTTGAGCAACTCTCGTGGCATAATTGTTGGTAATGGTACTTCTATTTCAATTCGTGGTTATGGTCAAAAATCTTTGTCTCCCCCTCATCCACCCCTTATGTAAAGTCCTGTAAAATTAAAATAAAAAAAAATAAAAAAACAGAACTCCCTCACATCCCATTTATCATGGGCATTTTCTGCACTTTCCCATAACTCCCTCACATCCCATTTATCATGGACATTTTCTGCACTTGGTTACAAATACACACACACACACACAATACAACACATCAAATATACAATACAACAAAAAGGGAGAAAACGGCAAATCAGAAACAAAACAAAGCAAGGAAAAAAAGATTAAAGAGAGCAATTAAGAAGTTCTAAAAAGGTTTGGTTGAAGTTGAGGTTTTGTTCGCAATTACGAAGCAACAAAGGTGAGTTTTCTCACTCAAAGTTCTTAGTAAAATCCTTTATTTTTAAGTTACAATACATGTTAGAATATAATCCGGTTATTGAAAGAATGAGCATGAAATTTATGATTGTTTAATAACTAGTTTGGATTGTGCAATTGTAATCTGTTATACTGGGATATATTTGTTAGAACTGGATGACATTTTACATAGTTATACATCTTTCTGTTACGGTCAGTTTGAGACTTTACGGGGATAAATCCGACTTACGGTTTGAGAGTTATCATTTGTTTGAACATTCTCGCCTCGGATCAACCGAAGTACGGAAGGGCAGAATGTATAACGTAAAAACTGTACAAATCGGTAATGAATATGAAAGTTTGTGCTGAATAAAAGTTATATATTATTGTGTCCTTGACAGTTTGAGACTTTACGGGGATAAATCGGACTTACGGTTTGGGAGTTATCGCTGTTTGAACATTCTGCCTCGGATCAACTGAAGTCTGAAAGGGCAGAATGTATAACATAAAAACTGTACAAATAGGTAAAGCATATGAAATATTGTGCTGAATAAAAGTTATAGATTACTCTGTCCTCGACAGTTTGAGACTTTACGGGGATAAATCCGACTTACGGTTTGAGAGTTGTAACTCTTACAAGTGGAAAGGGCGAAATATTGAAGGAAGAAAATATTATTTGAGCCTTTTGAACATATGACATATTTAAACAACAAATAAGTGCATTGGATCGGGTTGCACGTACCGCAACAAATAAGTGCATTGGATCGGGTTGCACGTACCGCAACAAATAAGTGCATTGGATCGGGTTGCACGTACCGCAACAAATAAGTGCATTGGATCGGGTTGCACGTACCGCAACAAATAAATGCACTGGATCGGGTTGCACGTACCGCAACAAATATATAAATGCACTGGATCGGATTGCACGTACCGCAACAAATATATAAATGCACTTGATCGGGTTGCACGTACCGCAACAAATATATAAATGCATTGGATCGGGTTGCACGTACCGCAACAAATATATAAATACACTGGACCGGGTTGCACGTACCGCAACAAATGTATAATATGTCATATGGGAAAAAGCAGGAGTACTGATTAAACTAAGTTGTTCTTTTTCTAAGATGAGTGGGGAGAAAATTTTGCACGTGAATATTTATTGATTTATTTAATAAAAGGGTTGTAATCTGTTTATTTCAACATGCTTATTATTTTCTTGTAATGTGATTGTAATTAAAAATATTGTGAGGTTACTTTGACCGTAAGGTCGATTCCCACTCAAACCCCGGATGGTAGGGCGACTCTTTTATTTAACATATTTCGGGAAGGCGCGATAGAGGAAAAGCTCGCAAGAGGGCTAGCGATCTTCCGCATGACCCTCATCATACCACCAATGCATTATTTCGGATTTGGTGAAAATTACTCTAGACTAAATTTGTTTAAAGAATTAAGTTTTATTATCTCGGGGAATGCCCCACATGAGATTGTTCTTCGTAAACTTCAAATTTATTATTATATATATTATTTCCGCAAATACCTGTCTAATTGAGGAAGAAAATGAAGTAAATGGTTCGCCTGAAAAGGGATAGTTGTCCAGGTGCCATCACGTCCTAAAGAAAGATTTGAGAAAAGTCGGGGCGTGACAAGTTGGTATCAGAGCTAAACCAGGTTAAGAGATCTTAGGAACTTTCTTTGAGTTGGGTGTTTGAACGATTACTTATTGCGACGGTGTGCGCGCCACCTGTTGACACCCAATTTTGTCCCATCTTTTATGACTTTATTCGTAATTTTTAATATTTTTGACACTTTTAAAACAATTTTTTAATATAGGCATATATGGGCATATATCTTATTATTATTATTATTATCCGCGTTTTTACCGTCATTTGCATTCTTTATCATAATCATAAGTTTTATCCAAAAAAATTCTACGTTATTTTATTCTCGCAAAATTGCATCGCATTTACATTTTTTATTTAAGCATTAAACATTTCAAAAATATTATATTTTTTATTATTATCACATCGTTACGTTATTTTAAATAATTCACATCTTTTACAAAAAAATAAAAATAATATTTTTAATGTTAAACCCCTTTTATATTTTTAAATCCATAACCCATTTTATTTCCTAACCCAAATTATTTCTACCCAAAACATTCTATAAACTCCCAAGCCCATTCCCTTATTTCACCCTTCCAACGGACCCAAGCCCAACTCCCCAATTAAATTCCCACCAACCCAAATCGCCCAAAACAAAATCCCAACGACCCTTTTTTCAAGCCCAAACCTCCCCCCTTTTAATAACCCAATACCCGTCGGCCCAAGCCCCCACCCGACCCCCCCCTTTTCTTAAAACCCAAACCCATTCCCCCTCTTTTAATCCCCCCAAACAAATAAAATCCAAAAAAAAAAATCAAAACCCTAAACTAAACCCTACCCCCCCAAGTCGCCGCACACCCTACACCCCCGCCCCGACGCCGCACCCTACACCCCTACCCCGTCACTTCGCCACCGCCACCACCCTACCCCCGACACCGCCGAACGCATGCCCCAAGAACACGCCCCTAAAATCGATTTTGTTCCCCCTTTATTTTGAAATTTGAATTCGTTTTAAGGGGGGGTATGAGGGGGTTGGAGCGTTGGGGTGAGTACCTATAAATACCCCTTGTTGTTCTTCATTTTTGGGAGAGATTTTTCGTGGATAAAAAACAGATTTTCGAAGGATTTTTCGGAAGACTATTCCATATATACATAAAATATTTGTTGTGTTCTAGATTTTGAATCATTCGCTTTCTTTGTTGTTCAAGATACAAGTCCGAAATAGGCCCAAGATTCGAAAGAAAGGAGGTGAGTTTTGTTCTTGAACTTGAGTCCGAAAATCTGTTTGCATTTTTGTTGTTCTTCACTGATTTCGGGTCGGGTCGACCGCCGGGTCGGGTCGACCCGGTTTGGGTATTATTTTTAGAATTCTTGCATGCTCATATTCCCGTATGTTGGTTATCCGAATTTGGTGAATATTTGATTTCGGGTTGAGTTTTCGATTCGGGTCGGGTCAACATCGACCGGTCGGGTCGACCGGTTTGAGTACCATTTCCGAATTCTTGCATTTCATATTTATGTATGTTGGTTATCCGAAATTGATGAAATCGATTGATTCCGGGTTGAACATGTGATTCGGGTCGGGTTTCGACCGGGTCGGGTCGACCGGTTTGAATTCCCAAATTTCTTGCATTTCATGTCTTGTATATTGGTTATCTAAAAAATAAAAAAAAAAAAATCTGATTCGGGTTGGCATCGATTCGGGTCGGGTCACCGACCGGATTGGGTCGACCGGTTTTGGCGTATTTCCAGATTATGGCATTTTTCATATCTGTTTGCTAGTTATCTAAAAAATCGGATTTCGATTTTCATTCGGTCATTGCTCATGATCCGGGTCGGATTTTTCCATAAATACCTCTTAATCTGTTCGGTTCCAAAGCATTTTAATTTGGTTCGGATACTTTAATTGCTCACCGCTCGTTTCTTTGGCCTTTGTTTTATTGTTTTATTAATATTGCATCTAGGCCGATGAAATTGAAATCGAGGCCGACTGTTCATTTTCTCGTTTTGGTATTAATTCTCTGTTTTTCGGTTTATTGTTTTAATCATCCGTGCAACGGATATCTTCTTGTTTTATTAATTTATGTTTTAAATATCCTTGCAACGGATATCACTTTTTCTTGTTTTCTTGTTTTGAATAAATACCGCGTCTTTTCGGCATCGCTTTCTATTTCGACTCCTTTGCTCGGTTCAAAATTCTTTGTTCTCTTGTTTTGTCGATTTGATTCTTGTTTTAAACTAGATACCGCGTCATTTTCGGAAACTTTTTTTTTTTTCTACCTCTGTTTTTGCTTATCGCATCGCTATCGCTACCGCTACCATGCATCGCTGCGCTTCATCGCTATCGCTATCGCTACCGCTACCGCTATCTTGCTGCGCTATCTGCGCTTCTTCATTGCATCGCTTGCCTATCTTGCGATTGATCGCTATCTTCTATCGCTTTAAACATCCATGCAACGGATATTTAATGTTTTAAACTAAACACCGCGTCTTTTCGAATTTGTCTCTCTGTTTTTCTCGCTTTCGATTACGCCTCGCTTATGTTTTTGCTTTATTTTAAAATTTTGCTTTGATTTGAACACGATACTACACTGGCCGATGAAAAATATCCGTCGATTTTGAGGCCCCCACGGTTGCAAAGACGGAAATATAACTTCGGGCAATGATGAAGACTTAAACCTTTTATTTCATCCGAGATCAACATGTTTAGTAGGCGAGGTGAATTATATATTCGCAGCCACGATGTGATTATAGTGATCTTTTCTATTTCACCCGAGAGACCAACACGTTTAGTAGGCGAGGCGATCAAAATAAACCACATTAGTCATATGTTTGCAGCCACGACGTGATTGGAATGTTCTTTTCAAAATTTAAGTCTGAGCCCTCCGTGATCAAAACATTCACTGTTTTGAATATGGATATGAAGTTATTTGCATTTAATTGTTTTTAACCGTTTGTTCTTGACAGCTTGTAGGGATTAAAGTAAATAAAGGCAGATATTCCTCGGAGTTTATCTTATTTTATTTCTTTCTTTAATTCAGCTTTTATCCCGCTTTGTATTGTAATATTATTTATCGCACTTATGTAACTATTGAAATGCTTAGAATAGGCAAACTTAGGATTAATTCATAGGGTAGTTTAAGATTTGAAGCCGTCGCTAGCTTATTTATTTGTAGGCTCGGTTAAATTCAAACTTAGAAATCCTTCGCTAGTTTATTTATTTTAGGCTCGTCACGCGTATTCAAGATTTTCAAAACAACTTTTGTCATCTTTTATTTGCTTTATTAAATCATACCGAATAAGTTTATCTTTTGTCAATTTACAATTCATTGATTCCCCAAATTTTACTTCTTTGGCATCATAAATAATTTGTTTTACTATCAATTGTCAAAAACATATTTTTTCAACTCTACATGTATTTCTCTTTAAATACCATACAAATGCATATTTAAAAAATCTCTACATGTATCTTTCTTTTTAAAATGCATCATTTACTAATTATTTGCAAACATCTTTAAATCGTTATACTTGTAAAAACATATTTTTCTAGTAATAATTAACCCGAGTTTGACCGGATAACCGCAAGTTAGCGGATCTTAAAGGATGCCTAACCCCTTCCCTTTAGGATAATAAAGAACCCTTACCTAGAATCTCAAATAGTTTTGAGACCTTAAAATCGGAGTTATTTTGCGGCATTTAGTTAGCATTTAGGTGCCCTAATTCACCTTAGAATAATTAGGTGGCGACTCCTCAAGCAAGTATTTTTAATCCGGGAATCCGGAGGGAATCGACGCCATCGCGTCGCCGCCCGCAGTCAAAATCGGGCGCGATGAATGGCGACTCCACTGGGATCTTTCGGGTTCTTAACCATAGCAAATTCGGGTTAATTATAATTGTGCTTTACTTTCACTCCTTGTTTGATGTAATGCTTTGATTTGTTTCCTTTGTAAAAATTTTGCATGCATAATTGCTTTAATTGCTATATTGTTTTACCGCTTTCCTTAAATTGGCATTTCGCTCATATTTCTTCCATTCTGGAAAATTGACACTATCACACACTACACGCGAGGTGTGTTTTGCGCACCCGCAAAATTTCTTTCAATCTACCAAATTTTAGGAGAGTTGGCGTATGCGCGGAGTGTCCGGACCATCCGGTGGCCGCGTAGCCTTCTCACTCGAGTAGTCCACTCGGGAACCTTGTGTCTAGTCAGCCAAATCTTAGAAAATTTAAGATAGAGCTATACCACCCTTTATTTTAAGTCATGCATGCATACACCTTAGGTGGATCGATCCTTGGCATCGACTCCACAATTAAGATATCCGCCAAAATTGTCCACTGGGCTCACAACCCAACGACCAATCAGCATATTATGTGTAGCGTGATAATGATAAGACTAATCCAAGCCTAATCATGACATGCTTATATTGGAAAATGTACATTCATTTTGTCTCATTTCCGACAAAAGCATTACAGTTTAGCAGCTTGGATCAATCTGTCGTAATCCCGCATATCTGGCGTTTAGGCCCACCTCTGGCATAAGAGAGGCCCCATGCATATTAGGACGCGCATATAATTTCCATACAATCTGCTTGCTATTCTGTGTTGCTTTCCACTCCGTTCATATTATTTGAAGCAATAATTACTCGTCTTATACTAACTTGGTTTTCTTCATTTTTTTTCTCGCGAGGTTTATTTTGCCTAATTTATTTCCCCAAAGGTTGATTTGTGTTGACTAAAACTGGCGGAGCACCCCATCTTTTATTTCTCAATCATGTCTACCCAAATTGTATTAGTACTTAATGACAATGCGATTTAAATTGAGGCCTGAATCGCATTTATGCATTTTAATGTATTTTGCCTCTACCTTTTGAAAGCTTAAAAAGACAAATCTGCATTGCTTTTGCTATTTTAAAATCTATGTTGTTTAATAGTTTTCTTCTTTTTCATCATGCAAACTAATCTGTCGATAATGTGTGACACATTTGAAACAAGCGAGCAAGACTTCGAAGAATATGAGGAAGACTCGCAACCAGAAGAACTGGGGCATTTTTTGGAATAAGTCGAAGCCAGTTTTGGAAGAAACATCAAGATGGTTGATAATTATAAGTATTGGCACGGACGTTTGCCATTTGTACTCTTGGGCTGCCACGCTACGACCAGGACTTCTACTGGGGCATTTCCCTATCATTCGAAGCCAAATCAGGTACGAAGAGACTCATTGATGAAAGCAGATGGACGCAATCGTCCGGGGCAACCTTATCAGAATAGAATGGCCGAAAACCATCAATGCAGATGCAG
This sequence comes from Anisodus tanguticus, assembly GCA_034509755.1. Lineage (NCBI taxonomy): Eukaryota > Viridiplantae > Streptophyta > Magnoliopsida > Solanales > Solanaceae > Anisodus > Anisodus tanguticus. Next base: position 46,291,075 of record CM067556.1, read on the forward strand.
TGAAGAGATACCATATCTAAGATTAGTTCTTCTCTATGAAATACTTTTTCTATGTTGTAAAAGTTGCGCTCCCTGGCGGGATATGCAAAGAACCCATGTCGGGTTCCGTTTCCTAGATTGCAAATTTCCCCAAAAAACACATCTTTGCTTGTAATGAACTACGTTATGACCTGATTCCCTCGGCGGGATACGTAGGCGGCCACATCGGTTTCGGTCCCATTTTTTGCAAAACTTCACAATCCCTTTTTACTTGTAACCTGAACTACGTTATGACCTGATTTCCTCGGCGGGATACGTAGGCGGCCACATCTGCCTCGGTCCCACTTTTAGAAAAACCCTTACAATCTCCTTTGCTTGTAATGAACTACGTCATGACCTGATTCCCTCGGCGGGATACGTAGGCGGCCTAAATCGGCCTCGGTCCCACCATTAGGAAATATTTTTCTCCTTTATATCACATATGACAAAATGCACCCATCGATCACCCCGATAGGACAGCAAGCAATCTATACAAGACTCGGTTGTCCGTTCGAAAGTTCATCATCCTCACATATCGAAAGCGGGGCATTTTTTTTAAGGGATCACTACCGGAGAGGACGCCGATAAACATGGAAAAGCATCGGCAAACTAAGTCTTCACCTAAGAGGATTTTGGATAAGACGTTTGCTCTGTTTCACCGCATGTCATACTTTCTTATAAGCTCGAGTTCGGATATTTACATATATGCATACTTTCTTATAAGCAATTTATTTTTAACAAATATTTCCATTAGAGTTCGACGAACTTTTTACCTATATGCCTACTTTCTTATAAGCAATCATTTTCAACAAATATTTTTTCATTAGAGTTCGACAAGAACTTTTTAATGATAAGCATACTTTCTTATAAACAACTTATTTTCAACAAATGTTTTCATTAACGGTTAGCTAAGGCGGGAACTAGATAGGGGCTACAGTCCGAATCGACGGAACATGCAACTATCAAGAGCAGAAGCTACAAAGTCAACGCGAATCAACCGCCCCTTCCCCAAACTCACAAATTTTCTTTGAGTACGGGTTATTCGAGTTGAAAAAGCGGGGAAGCCACATCACTTATGATCAATTCCCCAAAGAATTTCGGCACCACAACTCAATACAAGGATTACGTTCTTGTTTTGCATTTATACGAAGACATCATTTTGATCTACTGGGGTCCCGACTATTATGTCTGCGCAAAGATGTTATTGCAAATCACAAGGAACGACAACCGGCAAACCCGACGGCAAAGACGTCGCGTCACATTATCGCCCGTGCCGGGACGACATTTCTATTCACGGTCCACATGAGTTTGGATCGGCGAAGACACAACAAGCGAAGTGGAACCATCGTTACAGCAAACCGACGGAGTTTGAATCAACGAGAGGATTGACAACGTGGAACATATTACGTCTGGGTGACATTTTCAATTCACGGTCCACAGGACGTCACTTACATCTCTTACAACAAGACAACATTACAATGACGTCAAGGACGTCACTTACTATCTTTTACAAAGACAACATTACAACAACGTCATTGACGTTATGGCAAAGACAACAAATATCTCTTACAACATTACAACGACGTCAACAACATTACAATGACGTCTTCAACGCAAAGCAACTATCTATCTAGCAACTATCTTCTATTCAACGCAACATCTATCTTTTACAACATTACAACGACGTCAACAATATTACAATGACGTCTTCAACGCAGCAGCTATCTTTTACAACATTACAACAACGTCATCGACGTTACTGCAGCACATCAACTATCTTTTACAGCATTACAATGACATCAACAACATTACAACGATGTCATCAGCGTTATCATTACAACGACATCAACAACATTACAACGATGTCATCAACGTTATCATTACAACGACGTCAACAACATTACAACGTCTTTTTCAAAGCAATGACTATCTCTTACAAAGAACAACATTACATTCTTGCAACAACGTCATCAACATTACATTCTTGCAACAACGTCATCACAATGACGTCTTCAACACAACACGTCGATACAACAACGACATCAGTGTTACATTCTTACAACAACGACATCAACAGCATTACAATGATGTCATCAACAACGCGCCCATACAACGGCGTCATGAACACCACGCCTATGCAATGGCGTCTTCTGCAAAACAACTACCTTTTACAGCATTACAACGACATCAACAGCATTACAATGATGTCATCAGCAACGCGCCCATACAATGGTGCCATCAACAACGCGCCCATACAACGGCGTCATGAACAACACGCCTACGCAATGGCGTCTCTGCAAAACAACTATCTTTTACAAAGCATTACAACGACATCAACAAGCATTACAATGATGTCATCCGCAACGCTCCCATACAACGGTGCCATCAACAACACGCCTACGCAACGGCGTCTTACGCACAATATTTATTTTTACAAAGCACTACAATGACGTCAACAACATTACAACGACGTCTTCAAAGACAAACATTTATCTTTTACAAAGACAAAACATCTTTACAACAACGTCCTCGACGTTACGGTAAAAAGACAACAAGCTGTCTTTTACATCATTTACAACGACGTCAACAATATTACAACGACGTCTTCAACACAACACGTCAATCCAACGACGTCATTTCAGGCGCCCACCTTATAATGCGGGTATTTTAATTTCAGTTAGGCGCCCACCTCCTAATGCGGGTATTTTAATTTCAGTCAGGCGCCCACCTCCTAACGAGGGTATTTTAATTTCAGTCAGGCGCCCACCTCCTAATGCGGGTATTTCCAAGTTATTTTTCTCTACAATTTTCCTCAGCAGTTATACACTAATTTTATCTTAAGCTTTAGTTTGCAGGAGTTTTTTTTAATTTAATTTGATCCGTTTTTCCCATTAGGAACTTCATCACGGCGTGGGACTATCTTTTACGAGTCCCGCATGACAAAATTGGCTACCGATGCAAATTGGTCAACGACCTACTTCGAACGTCGATCCGTTTTTCCCATTAGTTTCTCGCATCTTCGCATTAATCATTCAATTGGAATGAACATCGTGTCATCCTAAGTCGACAATCAACTCGGGGCATTGTTTCTTGAATGTGCACCATCTTTTTGCAACTTCTATACACCCTCGGGATTCTATTTCTTACCATGCGTAACCTTCATAAGATGATCATGACAAAATTGGCTACTCTTGGTCAACTTCTTTGGCAACACCTTCACGAAAACTCTTTCATCGTCTCCGTCCAAAGAGGGGCATATATCCGTTGACACCCAATTTTGTCCCATCTTTTATGACTTTATTCGTAATTTTTAATATTTTTGACACTTTTAAAACAATTTTTTAATATAGGCATATATGGGCATATATCTTATTATTATTATTATTATCCGCGTTTTTACCGTCATTTGCATTCTTTATCATAATCATAAGTTTTATCCAAAAAAATTCTACGTTATTTTATTCTCGCAAAATTGCATCGCATTTACATTTTTTATTTAAGCATTAAACATTTCAAAAATATTATATTTTTTATTATTATCACATCGTTACGTTATTTTAAATAATTCACATCTTTTACAAAAAATAAAAATAATATTTTTAATGTTAAACCCCTTTTATATTTTTAAATCCATAACCCATTTTATTTCCTAACCCAAATTATTTCTACCCAAAACATTCTATAAACTCCCAAGCCCATTCCCTTATTTCACCCTTCCAACGGACCCAAGCCCAAACTCCCCAATTAAATTCCCACCAACCCAAATCGCCCCAACCCCTTTTTTCCAAGCCCAATCGGCCACCCCGTCGGCCCAAACCCTCCCCCTTTTAATAACCCAATACCCGTCGGCCCAAGCCCACCACCCGACCCCGTCACCCTTTTCTTAAAACCCAAACCCATTCCCCCCTTTTAATCCCCCAAAAAACAAATAAAATCCCAAAAAAAAATCAAAACCCTAAACTAAACCCTACCCCCCCAAGTCGCCGCACACCCTACACCCCCGCCCCCGACGCCGCACCCTACACCCCTACCCCGTCACTTCGCCACCGCCACCACCCTACCCCCGACACCGCCGAACGCATGCCCCAAGAACACGCCCCTAAAATCAGATTTTGTTCCCCCTTTATTTTGAAATTTGAATTCGTTTTAAGGGGGGGTATGAGGGGTTGGAGCGTTGGGGTGAGTACCTATAAATACCCCTTGTTGTTCTTCATTTTTGGGGAGATTTTTCGTGGATAAAAAAACAGATTTTCGAAGGATTTTTCGGAAGACTATTCCATATATACATAAAATATTTGTTGTGTTCTAGATTTTGAATCATTCGCTTTCTTTGTTGTTCAAGATACAAGTCCGAAATAGGCCCAAGATTCGAAAGAAAGGAGGTGAGTTTTGTTCTTGAACTTGAGTCCGAAAATCTGTTTGCATTTTTGTTGTTCTTCATCGATTTCGGGTCGGGTCGGGTCGACCCGGTTTGGGTATTATTTTTAGAATTCTTGCATGCTCATATTCCCGTATGTTGGTTATTTGAATTTGGTGAATATTTGATTTCGGGTTGAGTTTTCGATTCGGGTCGGGTCATCGACCCGGTCGGGTCGACCGGTTTGAGTACCATTTCCGGAATTCTTGCATTTCATATTTATGTATGTTGGTTATCCGAAATTGATGAAATCGATTGATTCCGGGTTGAACATGTGATTCGGGTCGGGATTCGACCGGGTCGGGTCGACCGGTTTGAATTCCCAAATTTCTTGCATTTCATGTCTTGTATATTGGTTATCTAAAAAATGAAAAAAAAATCTGATTCGGGTTGGCATCGATTCGGGTCGGGTCACCGACCGGATTGGGTCGATCCGGTTTTGGCGTATTTCCAGATTATGGCATTTTTCATATCTGTTTGCTAGTTATCTAAAAAATCGGATTTCGATTTTCATTCGGGTCGTTGCTCATGATCCGGTCGGATTTTTCCATAAATACCTCTTAATCTGTTCGGTTCCAAGCATTTCGAATTTGGTTCGGATACTTTAATTGCTCACCGCTCGTTTCTTTGGCAATCGTTTTATTGTTTTATTAATATTGCATCTAGGCCGATGAAATTGAAATCGATCAGACCGTTCTTGTTTTTTCTGTTTTGGTATTAATTCTCTGTTTTTCGGTTTAATCTGTTTTAATCATCCGTGCAACGGATATCTTCTTGTTTTATTAATTTATGTTTTAAATATCCTTGCAACGGATATCATCATTTCTTGTTTTTCTTGTTTTGAATAAATACCGCGTCTTTTCGGTCTTGCTTTCTATTTCGACTCACCGCTCGGTTCAAAATTCTTGTTCTCTTGTTTTTTGATTCTTGTTTTAAACTAGATACCGCGTCATTTTCGGAAACTTTTTTTTTTTCTACCTCTGTTTTTGCTTTTGCTTTGCTGCATCGCTATCAGCATCGCTACCGCTACCGCTCGCGCTCGCTATCGCTATCGCTATCGCTACCGCTACCGCTACCGCTCGCTCGCTATCGCTTATGATCGCTTATCGCTTCGATCGCTTATGCTTCTATCGCTTTAAACATCCATGCAACGGATATTTAATGTTTTAAACTAAACACCGCGTCTTTTCGGAATTTGTCTCTCTGTTTTTCGCTTTCGACGATTCTTGCCTCCCGCTATCTTGTTTCTTTGCCTTATTTTAAAATTTTGCTGATTTGAACACGATACTACACGGCCGATGAAAAATATCCGTCGATTTTGAGGCCCCCACGAGTTGCAAAGACGGAAATATAACTTCGGGCAATGATGAAGACTTAAACCTTTTATTTCATCCGAGATCAACATGTTTAGTAGGCGAGGTGAATTATATATTCGCGCCACGATGTGATTATAGTGATCTTTTCTATTTCACCCGAGAGACCAACACGTTTAGTAGGCGAGGCGATCAAAATAAACCACATTAGTCATATGTTTGCAGCCACGACGTGATTGGAATGTTCTTTTCAAAATTTAAGTCTGAGCCCTCCGTGATCAAAACATTCACTGTTTTGAATATGGATATGAAGTTATTTGCATTTAATTGTTTTTAACCGTTTGTTCTTGACAGCTTGTAGGGATTAAAGTAAATAAAGGCAGATATTCCTCGGAGTTTATCTTATTTTATTTCTTTCTTTAATTCAGCTTTTATCCCGCTTTGTATTGTAATATTATTTATCGCACTTATGTAACTATTGAAATGCTTAGAATAGGCAAACTTAGGATTAATTCATAGGGTAGTTTAAGATTTGAAGCCCGTCGCTAGCTTATTTATTTGTAGGCTCGGTTAAATTCAAACTTAGAAATCCTTCGCTAGTTTATTTATTTTAGGCTCGTCACGCGTATTCAAGATTTTCAAAACAACTTTTGTCATCTTTTATTTGCTTTATTAAATCATACCGAATAAGTTTATCTTTTGTCAATTTACAATTCATTGATTCCCCAAATTTTACTTCTTTGGCATCATAAATAATTTGTTTTACTATCAATTGTCAAAAACATATTTTTTCAACTCTACATGTATTTCTCTTTAAATACCATACAAATGCATATTTAAAAAATCTCTACATGTATCTTTCTTTTTAAAATGCATCATTTACTAATTATTTGCAAACATCTTTAAATCTGTTATACTTGTAAAAACATATTTTTCTAGTAATAATTAACCTGAGTTTGACCGGATAACCGCAAGTTAGCGGATCTTAAAGGATGCCTAACCCCTTCCCTTTAGGATAATAAAGAACCCTTACCTAGAATCTCAAATAGTTTCGCAGACCTTAAAATCGGAGTTATTTTGCAGCATTTAGTTAGCATTCAGGTGCCCTAATTCACCTTAGAATAATTAGGTGGCGACTCCTCAAGCAAGTATTTTTAATCCATCCGGAGGGAATCGACGCCATCGCGTCGCGAAGCCCGCAGGTCAAAATCGGGCGCGACACCACCTTAGTAATAAGTGAACGGAATAACATCCTAAACAGTTTCCCTTCTTTCATACTCTTCTCGTGCCTATCTTGAGTCTTTTTAAAGACTTGGTTCTCGTACTACCTCCTTCAAAAGATTATGGAAGGGGATTGTGCAACGGTAAACTATAGAAGAAATCGTTCCCCGATGTCACCATCGATGACGTGGGGGGAGTTCAGAGTCGCATTCATTGAAAAGTACATGCCTAACACCCGAAAAGATGCGCTCAGGTGTGAGTTTGAATAGTTGAAACAAGGAGACTGCAGTGTGCAAGAATACGATACCCAGTTCATGCGATTGTCGGCATACAACGCACACAGTATTCCTACGGAAATTGAGAAGGTCAAAATATTTGTTGAGAGTTTAAACTCGAACTTGACATGGAAGGTAGTGGCATTAGCCCATGATCGGACTTACCTTCAGATCGTCGATATGACAATAAGGGTAGAAGGTTTTGCTAAAGCAAAAAAAAAGAGTATTCGCAGAAGAGGTTTTCAATCGTCGGGATCCTTTAATCAAAATCAAAACCAGAGGCAAGAAAGCAGTAGGGGTTCGTCAAAACCGAACCAGTCAGTAGGCCAGTCTTATTTCAGGCCCCAATGACACAAATGGTTCAATCACCAAGGTAGCAATGTCCATGCCACCAACCCTAACACAAGGGGTGACGAACCGGTCTGAAAGGTTTGTCAGAAGAAACATATTGGAGAATGTCGGTTCTCACCAAAAGGATGTTACAACTGTGGAGAACCATGCCACCGTGCCAGGGATTGCAAGAGGAGAGTCCAAACTCAATTTTCTCATGGGAGGTCAGAAGCAACCACAGCCGCCTACAAGGGAAATCAGGGAAACCAGTCCCGACAGGGTCAGGGAGGTCAAGAGTCCAACAATACTAATCGGCTCTACGCTTTGCCCCAGAGGAATGAGGCGAAGGCATCTAATGCGGTGGTCACAAGTATTTTGCTGGTCTCGAGTATTCCTGCATTTGTATTATATGATCCCGGCTCTACATTTTTATATGTGTCAATGGGTTTTGCTAAGAATTTACATGTAGAACCTTCATGTTTAAGTGAACCTTTTGAGGTTATGACACCCATAGGGGCCTCAGTTTGGGCCTCTCGAGTAGTTAAAAATTTATCATTAGAAGTGAATGGCAGAGGAACAATAGTAAACCTAGTACTACTTGATATGGTAGATTTTGACATCATTTTGGGTATGGATTGGTTGTCAGCATGTTATGCCATGTTAGATTGCCGACGAAAGATAGTGAAACTATCTTTTCCCGGGGAACCAGAAGTTGTTATAAAGGGTAAGATTGGAATATCCTCACGTCAACTTATTTCCTATCTTAGGGCTCAAAAGTTATTAAGAAGTCACAAAGTGGAGTACGCATATCTGGCTAATATAGTAGATACCCAAAAAGAATCCCCAGCGGTGCAAGATGTCCCTATTGTTCGAAATTTCCCGGAGGTTTTTCCTGAAGATCTTCCAGGCCTTCCTCCTGTTAGAGAAGTGGAGTTCGCTATAGAGTTAATTCCGGGTACAAGACCTATTTCTATTCCTCCATATCGAATGGCCCCAGCTGAATTGAGAGAGTTAAAAGAACAGTTGAAGGATCTTCTGGATAAAGGTTTTATAAGGCCTAGTGTTTCCCCCTGGGGTGCACCAGTCCTTTTTGTGAAGAAGAAAGATGGATCGCTCCGAATGTGCATTGATTATCGACAACTCAATAAGGTCACGATCAAGAACCGATATCCATTACCAAGAATCGATGATCTTTTTGACCAACTTCAAGGAGCCAGTTATTTTTCCAAGATTGATCTTCGTTCAGGATATCACCAGCTGAAAATAAACCCGGATGATATATCCAAAACAGCGTTTAGAACCCGATATGGTCATTATGAGTTCTTGGTCATGTCTTTCGGGTTAACCAATGCTCCAGCAGCTTTTATGGATCTCATGAACAGAATATTCAAACCATTCTTAGATTTGTTCGTGATTGTATTCATAGATGATATCCTAATTTACAGCAAGAGTGTTGAAGAACATGAAGAACATCTGAGGGTAGTGCTTCAAACCTTGAAACAAGAGAGACTGTACACTAAATTTTCAAAGTGTGAATTTTGGTTGGAAAAAGTAGCCTTCTTGGGCCATGTTGTGTCAAGGGATGGAATTATGGTAGACCCCAAAAGATAGAGGCGGTGAAAGCGGCCAAAACCTACCACTCCGACGAAGTTAGGAGTTTCTTGGATTTGGTGGGTATTATAGAAGATTTGTAGAAGGCTTTTCTAGTCTTGCTGCTCCCTTGACCCGATTGACTCAAAAAGCGATTAAGTACCAGTGGTCAGATGCATGTGAAACAAGTTTTCAGAAACTAAAGGAGTTGTTGACTACTGCATCTGTCCTAACCTTACCATCGGGACAAGAAGGGTTCACAGTCTATTGTGATGCCTCTAGGGTTGGGTTAGGATGTGTCTTGATGCAATTTGAAAAAGTTATTGCGTATGCATCTCGACAATTGAAGATACATGAGAAGAATTAACCAACTCATGACTTGGAATTGCCCGCTGTAGTGTTTGCCTTACGAATATGGAGACACTATTTGTATGGGGTGCATGTAGATATATTTACAGATCATAAGAGTTTGCAGTACATAACCACGCAAAAGGATTTGAATCTCCGACAAAGAAGATGGTTAGAGTTACTTAAGGATTATGACCTTAGCATTCTTTACCATCATAGAAAAGCTAACGTGTTGGCTGATGCACTCAGTAGGAGATCAATGGGCAGTTTGGCCCACTTGGCAGTACAAAAGAGAGGTATTGTTCGTGCAGTACAAAAATTGGGGAACCTCGGGATTAGTTTAACTGAGGTCGGTGAAGGTAGGGTGGTGGTACGTGATACCTCGCAGTCTGCCTTAACTTCAGAAATAAAAGAGAGTCAGTTTGAGGATATGGAATTTGTTAGGTTTCGGGAGAGGATTCAACAAGGAAAACCTTCACAATTTACATTCTGAGGAAATGATGGTACCATTCGGTATAAGGGTAGGTTATGTGTTCCTAAGGTAAGGGATCTAAGAAGAAGGATCTTAGATGAAGGTCACAATACCAGGTATTCCATTCATCCAGGATTAACGAAAATGTATCATGATCTCAAGGCAAATTACTGGTGGAAAGGAATGAAGAGAGATGTTGCAGAGTTTGTCGGAAAATGTCTTACGTGTCAACAGGTGAAAGCCGAACATCAAAAACCTGGCGGCCTACTTCAGGACATTGGCGTCCCCATGTGGAAATGGGAGATGATTCATATGGATTTTGTGACCGGTCTACCAAAAACACGAGAAGGTTATGATTCTATATGGGTGATTGTAGATCGACTTACAAAGTCAGCCCATTTCCTACCGGTCAAGACTACATATCGGGCACCGCAAAGTATGCACAAATTTATTTGAAAGAAATAGTGAGGTTACACGGGATTCCATTGCAAATTATTTCGGATAGGGGTTCCCAGTTCACCTCACACTTTTGGCAAAGTTTCAGCGGGGCCTCGGGAGAAAGGTCAAGTTGAGTACGGCTTTCCATCCGCAAACCGACGGACAAGCCGAACGAACAATTCAAACATTGGAGGACATCTCGCGGTCTTGTGTGTTGGACTTCCGGGGCAACCTGGTTGGACCATTTATGTCTAATTGAGTTCGCCTACAACAACGGTTTTCATGCTAGTATACATATGGCTCCGTTCGAAGCATTGTATGGGCGAAAATGTAGATCTCCACTTGGGTGGTTCGAGGTGGGCGAAACACTATCGTTCGGACCGAAGTCATTCAAGAATCAAACGATAAAGTTCGGATGATTCGGGAACGGATCAAGACGACTCATAGCCGCCATAAGTCTTATGCGGATCATCGCAAAAGAGATCTCGAATTTCAAGAAGGGGAGAAAGTGTTTTTAAAAGTCTCTCCAATGAAGGGAGTGATGCGATTTGGCAAGAAAGGAAAATTGAGCCCAAGGTTTATTGGACCATATGAGATCTTACGAAGAGTGGGAAATGTGGCTTACGAACTAACCCTTCCACAAGAATTAGAAGAGGTGCATCCGGTGTTTCATGTGTCAATGTTACGAAAATACTTGCATGATCCAAGTCACGTCATCCAACCCCAAGAAATAGTCATGAATGAAGAGCTTTAATATGAAGAAATGCCGGTAGAAATACTGGATAGACAGATTAAACGTCTTAGGAATAAAGATATTGTATCCGTGAAGGTCCTATAGGGAAATCACTCTATAAAAGAAGCAACCTGGGAAGCCGAAGACGCGATGAAAATCAAATATCCTTTCCTGTTTGAGTAAGGTAATAAAATGTGTTTAGTTATGTTTCATGTGTGTGCAGTTTGTGTGTCTATGTGCATGTGTTACGATCTTATTCACATTCGAGGCCGAATGTTTTTTTAAGGAGGGGAGAATGTAAAGTCATGGAAGTTGTGTTTCATGTGTGTGCAATTTGCATGTCTATGTGCATGGGTTACAACATTACTCACATTCGAGGACGAATGTTGTTTAAGGAGGGGAGAATGTAAAGTCCTGTAAAATTAAAATAAAAAAAATAAAAAAACAGAACTCCCTCACATCCCATTTATCATGGGTATTTTCTGCACTTGGTTACAAATACACACACACACACACAATACAACACATCAAATATACAATACAACAAAAAGGGAGAAAACAGCAAATCAGAAACAAAACAAAGCAAGGAAAAAAAAGATTAAAGAGAGCAATTAAGAAGTTCTAAAAAGGTTTGGTTGAAGTTGAGGTTTTGTTCGCAATTACGAAGCAACAAAGGTGAGTTTTCTCACTCAAAGTTCTTAGTAAAATCCTTTATTTTTAAGTTACAATACATGTTAGAATATAATCCGGTTATTGAAAGAATGAACATGAAATTTATGATTGTTTAATAACTAGTTTGGATTGTGCAATTGTAATCTGTTATACTGGGCTATATTTGTTAGAATTGGATGACATTTTACAGAGTTATACATCTTTCTGTTACGGTCAGTTTGAGACTTTACGGGGATAAATCCGACTTACGGTTTGAGAGTTATCGTTGTTTGAACATTACGCCTCGGATCAACCGAAGTCCGGAAGGGCAGAATGTATAACGTAAAAACTGTACAAATAGGTAATGAATATGAAAGTTTGTGCTGAATAAAAGTTATAGATTATTGTGTCCTTGACAATTTGAGACTTTACGGGGATAAATCGACTTACGGTTTGGGAGTTATCGTTGTTTGAACATTCTGCCTCGGATCAACCGAAGTACGAAAGGACGGAATGTATAACGTAAAAAGCTGTACAAATAGGTAAAGCATATGAAAGATTGTGCTGAATAAAAGTTATAGATTACTCTGTCCTCGACAGTTGTAAAGCTATTCCAAAGTGTTACAACTTTCAAGCCCAATTTTTTTTCAAATTCACTACCAAATAGGAATTATATGTGCTTTAAGTGAGGCCTTGTGCAAATTCAATTGGAAATTTTGATTTACATGCACTTTTCAACTTGCTTTGGCCTTAGAAAAATCTTTACACCCCAAATTACTTTCAAAGAACCCCTTATACTTAATGAATCACATTTATTACTATATTCGGGACTAACCACAAGTAGTTAATGCGTTCAAACCTAACCCGAAAACACAAAGTGTTACGAAAGCAAATATGGTATACCAATAACAAATTAGAAGGAAGCTTATTTTAAACGTAGAAGGGCAAAAACATCATTTTGAATCCAGTTTAACAAAGGATCAAGTATTGTGTATAAACTTTTTAAAAAGAGATATTGACACCTATATACAACTCGCAATTGATATTGACATATTTTTATCAAAGATTAAGTTTACCAATTGAAGCCCACAAAGTTTGGCATTGTATGGTCATATGCACCAATAACTGACAAAATAATAGAAAACCAGAAATTTCTACCTAATTTCACACTTCAAAATATATATCCCCTAAAAGTAGTAGCACATCCATTATTCAAATACACACAAAAATGAAGACCTTAGTTGAAGAAAAGTCGATGACATATAATTGTATTTAGCCATTGAAGTACTTAGAACAATTATGCCAACTGAGTATCAATTTGTAAATTTACGGATCAATAACTTAAAAAGTGTTGTCTAAAAAAATACAGAATATTAAGGCATCAAACTTTCTTTTACTTCTATCTTCTACTTTTTTTTTTTTTTATTGTTGGATTGAACGAGTGTGAGTGGGTATGGTTTGGAATTGATTGTAAACACCATATATGATGCTATATACAAAATCAAGGAGGATTAGAGTTGATTTAAATGGTTTGGAGTAAACAAATAGACCTAAAACTGCCACTTGTGTATATGACACGCCATATATTGTTATCACACGTACAAATCTTCATAGATGTCACTGCAATATGCGTACATCACATATATAAATATATGTTACCAAACATATTTTTTATAGATATATACAAATATACGTTATATACAAGAAATACACGAGATGCAATGTTGAGACACACAAATAAAAAGATCCTTAATAACTAAGAAACAAGGGTAGGTAGGTGTGTTAGCAAGAGCTAAGATCTGAAAGATAAAAGACTTTGTCGATAGCTTAAAGTGTGCATATTCAACAAGTAACGTATAATTAAGGTCTATATAGGCGGAGAAGTCAATCAATTTGATTTGACGAATGACACTTCAGGTTATGAAATACCAATTTTTTAGCTTGAAACATGAATACGGGCTATCGAGTTCCAATTCCGTTAACCTGAACAATTTTATGCCATGCAGTGAGGCAAGTTATCATACGATGCTAAATTTTCTTTTAAAATCTAGGTATAATTTAAAAGGTGCGACCAAATAGGCGTCTTATGAAATTGAGTGATTTACAATAATAAACTTGAAAGTGGGTGGTTTTTGAATTTTTGATCCCTCTTAAAGTCCTATGAGCAAAATTTCAAATTTAATAAAAAATTTTCCTATAAGTTTTATCTAATAGATAACACTTTCATTAAACCTATTGGGCCATAAGCCTCTAAATGAAGTAAACGCGCGGATGATCGTTTTGAGACCGTTGTCGTGTTTCTCAGTTCCTCCTAGGTTACCTCTTTAGCATAGACTCAACAAACGGTAGCCTTCCCCTTTTCAAGGGTCATCCCTATTTCTCTTTACCTCACCTCACCTCTACATACAACTAACTCACTGCTTTTTTCTACATGCCCCTCTCTTTATGGCCACTGCTTTGTGAGTTTACATTATTATCAACATTATAACCCCCAAAAAACAAGGTCTGTTCTTTGTTTCAGTTGCTTCTCAGACATTTATTTTGCATTGTAATTATCTTAGGACAATATACAAAAAGCACCCCCACGTTACATAAATGTAAAGATTGAATTTTTTTATGTTGGGCATGTTAAAGAATGAGTCTTTTTGATTGATTCTAATAGATTTTGTCTTTATATTGGTTTTCTGGATCCCCCATTTCCTCAACAATAGGCCTATTCTCACCCAAATTTTGAGAAAATAGATAAACTGAAAGTGCTTGTGTCTCAATATTATATTGTGTTTCTGAATCCAGTCTTCTTGTGAGTTTTATTTGGCTTTTTGACTATTTTATGCTGTGTTAATTTGTGTCCATCTATTAGGAATTTGATCACTTTTAGTTGTTTATTTCATATGATAATTTTCTTTAGTAAGGTTCAGAAAGAAGAAATATGATTTCTTTTGCAGCTAAAAGCAGTATGAAGTTATTTTCGTTTTCTGGGGGAAAATAGCATGTTTGCATTTTGCTTTCAGATTATTTAATTATGGACTAATCCTGTAAACTTTGCTTGATATTAGTAGGTATAATAAGTTGCAATGTATGTGAGGAGAATAAGAAGCAACAACCAAAGATGTAATCTTGTATTTAACCATTATGTTAGTAATGGCTACAGAACTTACTCCCTTACACAAACTTCAAGGGTTACACAGATACCTTCCAACTGCAATTCTCTAGGCAGTGTGATAGGAAGAGCTTTGTTAGATACATCCAAGTCAACTTCTCAACAGGGGAATATAAGGTTGTTGAGGAGAACACCTGCAAGTTGGAGGTGGACACATTTAAGGTATTTTAGCTCCAAAGGTGAAGGTAGTGAGGATAAACATCTACACACCAGAGATGGTGATAAGGGAACAGTTCGGAAGGAAAAAAATGTGAGACATTGTGATGCACATAGCCAGCTCGGTGAGCAAGAGCAGAAGGAGTGGCTCCGCAATGAAAAGCTGTCTATAGAGAGTAAGAAGAAAGAATCACCTTTCTTGAGTAGACACGAAAGATTAAAAAATGAATTCTTACGGAGGGTTGTTCCATGGGAGAAAATAGCTCTGTCATGGGATACATTTCCTTATTATATCCAGTGAGTTTCCTGCCTTTCAGATCTACTTTCTCTCTGCTGCCAAGTTGCTATTATGGATTAATTTATGTCAACCTTGCAGTGAACATACAAAAAATGTTTTGGTGGAGTGTGTAGCATCCCATTTAAAGCATAAGAAAGTTACTGAGGCTTACGGTGGCCGCTTGAGTTCTTCAAGTGGGAGAATTCTGCTTCAGAGTATACCAGGTAGAGGTTTCTAGACTGGTATGAGATTCCTGTCTGTAAGACTTTATTATTGCTTGTTAAGAAACACACTGAATTGTTGATGATGTTGTAGGGACTGAGCTTTATCGAGAAAGACTAATTCGAACCCTTGCTCGAGATTTAAAAGTACCATTACTGGTGCTTGATAGCAGCATTCTTGCTCCATATGTAAGCGATTTATATATTTGTTTTATTGTTGGTTTCTTTTGATTCTAACATAACAACAATATGCTTTTATCCCATATATTCCTAAAGTTACTTATGCACAGGATATTGGTGAAGATTGCTCATCTGAAAGTGAATCAGATGTAGAATCAGGTGAAGAGTGTACTTCGGATTCTGAAATGGAAGATGCAAATGATGCAAGTAACGAGGAAGAATGGTCAAGCAGTGCTGAGACAAAGTCAGAAGCTAGTGAGGAAGACGTTGATGTTGAAGCATCAGTGGAAGCCTTAGAAAAACTTATTCCGTTCAACCTTGAAGACTTTGAGAAGGTAACTCTGAAAGTTTCCAAAATTATATCTAGCAAGAAGAAGACAGAATTTCGGAAATGGGTGAACCTAATGTAGGGGTGGCCAGTGGGCCGGGTTCGGGGCGGGTCACGACGGGACGTGACTGGGAGGGCGGGGCGGGCGGGCCAGTTGGACTGGCGTGCTTCGCCGATGTCCCGTCCCGTTTCCGGTCTCGTCGGAAAAGGGGACCGGTCTTATCGGGCCGGGGCGAGATCAGGTCGGGATCGGGGTTTCCGTTTTTTTTTTGCACTTAATTTTAAAAAATAACATGTATAAACACCTCAATAATTGAACAAGATAGTGTAATAAAAACATCCCAAGGATGTTTTTGTGCCTCTTATATTAATTAATAGAAATATGATTTTTTTGTAACACAATTTCAAAATTGCAACTTTGTGTTGTTGAAAGTTGCAAATAACATAGTAAAATTGCAATTAAAAAAATTACATATTTATAAACACCTTTTTTTCTTCACAATGTCATGTGGTTCTTCAGTTGTAATTGGAGACGTCGCTTTCACTCTGTCGGATAAGATTTCGTTGTAGTTTTCGTCGCCTTCTTCGTTGATCTCCGGTTGACCGCATCTTCTACGCTCCGCTCGTATTTAATCTCTGAATAAAACTGCAATCTCCAAGCTGTCTCCCGCTAATGAGTGTTTGTGCTCTCCTATTTGAAATTTTCTGGCAGAAAAAGCGCTTTCAGACGTTGTTGATGACACTTGAATGTTCAACACATCTCGGGCCATCTTTGATAGTGTCAGAAATGTCTTCTCATTCTCCCTCCAGTATTTCAGCAAGTCTTCACGTCCTTCTTCATTGAGAATTGCTTGGTACAGTACAACACCCTGCAAAACAAAAACATCTAACTCGCTAACTTGATTAGTAGTGGTACTACTAAACATTCTATATCTAAGGCTTTCAATACTAGCCACAGAAACAACATGTCTTTTTTGAGTTTGTATTGAAGAAGAAGATGGTATGGAAGCCGGTTGGTTGCTAGCACTTTTTTGTTGTTAATGCGTATATACTTTTTTTGCATTCATCGTGTATGATAGACAAAACTTCTTCTGTAGTTGGTTCCTTAGATGGTTGTTCACTTGGATTTTTGGAGTTGGAGGTGGAAGTACTACTATACAATCATAAATAGTTTCAGTAAGTGCTTTACAATCGTCTATTTTAATAGTCGGATTTAATACAACACCAATAATAAATAGTTGGAATAGAAAAAAATATTTTTTTAATTTGATAAATATCTTTTTAATAGGTGTCTTATAAGATGATTTTTCCATATAAAATATTAGAGCTATATAAAATAACATAGTTGAAATATTAGGATAATATATACCAGAAAAAATTCTTTAGTTGCTTGAAAAAATTTCTCTAAAAATACATTAAGTTATGAAATTTATTCCCAATCGTTATCTACAACAATATCAGTTGAATTTCGATTATGGGCGTTAAAAAATAAAGTTATAGGTCTTCTATAATCATAAGCAACAATTAGTTGTTCATATAAATAATTCTACTTAGTCGCTACTTCTTCGGAAATTTTTCTATAAGTTAGTCCACAATCGTGACAAGTTTTTTTATATTTTTTTTGTATTCTATTACCTCTAAAAATAAAGTTTGTAGCAAATTGTACTTTATTAAAAATCTCTTAAAAAAGTGATAGACCATCCATTACAATTAAGTTATAAATATGACACACATTTTATATGAAAATAATTAGGAAAAGATGGAGTTAAAAGATCTTTTAAAAGTCTAATAGCATAATTATTAGAAGGAGCATTATCTAACGTAACAGTCGTTATTCTATCAGTTATACCATAATAATTGCAAACTTGATGTATATTTTCTGCAATAAAATTTTCAGTGCGCCTATCATCAATATATCTATATGCTAAAATACATTTTTACATAGACCATTTATAATCTATCCAATTACATGTTATAGTTAAATAATTATGGCCGTTAATACTACGGCCTATATCAGACGTGATAGATACTTTGCCAGTAAAATGATATAATGAATAACGTAAATATTGTTGATATTCATGTGCAAATTTAAAAACGTCTCTCAAACCAGGAGAGTAAGAAAATAAAAAAGGCAAACCCTCCACACCAACTAATTTTGCTATTGCTTTCCTATCTCTATGTTTATCGTATTTAGGGCCTACAATTCCCACAGTCATCGGGTTAATTTGACCCTGTACTTGGTCCGGAACACTATGTGAACCTTGTCCCGACTGAGAGCACATTGACGCACCCGATTTTGTAGCCTCGTATTCATCCTACCTAGTTTTGTGAATGTTTTGTACATGTTTCAATAAACTTCTTGTCTCACCCTGACCTTTTCCATTTTAAATTTATAAATATTTTTACAAATTCTGTATCTAACTACTTGATTCTCTTGGTCCTATCAAAAAAATCCATGCAGTAGATTTTAATTTTCATTGTGTGGGGCCTCGTCTCACGCTAGGGGGAATATGAGGCATTCCGGTTTCAGTTTGAGGTGCACTAGTGGGTGTGTCATCTAGATTATCTTCTAAATTAAAGTCTGGTTGAGTTGCAGAATATATCTTATCGTCTAATGGTATATCATTAAAAAATTCAGTTTCATCTATATGAGTATAATCAATCAAATCATCCTGTCTAGGAATAGGATGACTAGAAGAAGTACCCCTGCCCTTGTTACCCCTACTAGAAGAAACACCCTTATCCTTAAACATACCTCTTAATCCTTCCGTTTTAATTATGCAAATATATAATTAAATATAATGAAATTAAATGCGATAATTAAAATAAAGTAACAATAATAATTTAAAGAAGGAATGAAGGTACCAAACGCCGACGTGTAATCGAGGTTGAAAATTGAAACTTTGCTCGATGGATGATCCTCAAGCTAGTTGCCAACTTCACTCCTAAATTTTGAACTTTGATACAGTTATACAAATGAACAAATAAAATATAATATTTAGTAGGCAATGTAGACTTGTAGAGAGATAGATTGAGAGATTAGAGAGATTGTAGGAAGATTTGTGAGAAAGATGAAGAGAAAATGAGGTATTTATAGTTGAGAAATTGGGTTAAAGTGTAAATATATTAACTTAGGGGTTAAAAATAAATATTAAGGGGGTAGGGGAAGGCCAAAAATGGCCGTTGCACAACGGTCATTTTTTGCAAAGGGGAAGGAGGCGGGTGGGACCGGGGTGGGCGGGATCGGGCACAGGGCGGGACGAGCGATAATTAAAATAAAGTAATAATAATAATTTAAAGAAGGAACGAAGGTACCAAATGCCGACGTGTAATGGGAGGCGGGTGGGACCGGGGCGGGCGTGATCAGGCCTGGGGCGGGACGAGCGATAATTAAAATAAAGTAACAATAATAATTTAAAGAAGGAACGAAGGTACCAAATGCCGACGTGTAATCAAGGTTGAAAATTGAAACTTTGCTCGATGGATGATCCTCAAGCTAGTTGCCAACTTCACTCCTAAATTTTGAACTTTGATACAGTTATACAAATGAACAAATAAAATATAATATTTAGTAAGCAATGTAGACTTGTAGAGAGATAGATTGAGAGATTAGAGAGATTGTAGGAAGATTTGTGAGAAAGATGAAGAGAAAATTAGGTATTTATAGTTGGGAAATTGGGTTAAAGTGTAAATATATTAACTTAGGGGTTAAAAATAAATATTAAGGGGGTAGGGGGAGGCCAAAAATGGCCGTTGCAGAATGGTCATTTTTGCAAAGGGGAGGGAGGCGGGCGGGATCAGGCCTGGGGCGGGACGAGCCCAGGTCTCGTCCCAGGTTCGAGTCCCGTGCACGTTTTTTTAGGAGGGGATCAGGGCGGGACCGGGCCAACCCGGCCCACTCGCCAGCCCCAACCTAATGTAGTCAACATCTTGGGTAAAAAGAAAAAAAATCTCTATTTGACATGCATATTCGAAATTGTTGGCTGTAAAATGTGTAATGGGCACAAACATATCAAATATGAGAATGTGGTAATTTATGGTTGAGGAGTAGGAATATTAGGCCAGAATGTATAAATAAGATGATCCATGAATATGATTAGGGAATAGGATATATTTCATCGACTACTCTTTGTAAGAGTCACCAATAGGTGGGAGTTCAGAGTAGATGGGAGAATTGGATTTAAATTGTAATATTTTCTTTTCTCCGTTAACAATGAATATCATGTAACTTCTTTTGCGAGAACACCTTCATGATTTATTATTATATGTAACATGCCCTGGTTGAGATTACATCTGTATTTTTAAACTGTTATCGAATTCTTCAATATGTCAGAAATTAGAAATCCATCTTTATATATGTTATATGGATTTCTCATGGTTTTGATTTTAAACATTGCATGGATTGCAGAGTGTTTCTGGGGAACTTGAAAGTTCCTCAGAATCAACCTCAGAGGCTGTTGATCAGTCAGAGAAAACTCAACGACCCTTCAAAAAAGGTATGAAGTGCTATTTTCAGCAGAATTTCTCATAGGATGTGCTAACATGTTTCTTTTTGTTTGGTTTATCATTTTCGTGAAACCGACCTCTTACAATATATCATTCTCTTTAACCTTACATTAAGCTTTATTTGCTAAAACTTCATTGCCTCTTTTGTTAGTATTCTAATTTTGGTACTCAATCAATACCTACGTGAAATGGTCAAGTGGATCTAGAATGGTTTATGTCTGCCCGAGTCTTTCCATTGTAGATTCTAGAAGATAGTGATCAAAGCATAAAAAAGTCTCAATTCATCCTTTTTCCCATAACAATGGTGTCGGGGTCAGCTTGCATGCATCTCGATTATTCCGCCGCGTATACTACCTCCTAGCAGTACATGTACCTGGTAACTCTGCCTATCAAGGCTTAGATAGATGGAAAGAAATCACCTAACGGTTTTATTTCCGTTGAGATTTGAACCTTGGTCTTTAAGGTTTCACCCACTTCATTAACCGCTAGGCCACACAACAACAACATACCAGTATAATCCCATTGCTAGGCCACATAGTTGGATGCAATAAAGTCTCAATTATCTTCTCTTGTCAGCTTTCTAGGAACAACTTAGTAAGTTCATCTTCCAACCTTTTATCCCGTCGCCCGTTAGAATTACCTTTTCTATAACTTCCTTTTTTGTCAAAGTCTCTTTTTGGACTTCCATTTTGTGCCTAGGAGTTTCTTAAATGAGCTATTTGTCAACAACTTTTTAGAATTTGTATGTTTTTCTATAATCAAGGAATGAGTTCGAAAGTCGAAACTTGGTGGATAATGGGCCCGTCTCTATTCCCTTCTCCACTTAACACCATCCTTTTGTGTGTGGTAGGTTTCAAACCCGTGGCATGCACCTAACCTACATATCACAAGTTGTGCTCTTACACTAGATCAAAACTCTAAGGGCAATTTGTTTGTTGTTCTTTAACCAACTGATTTGGCAGTTAGTTGTGGTTTGTTGTCGTGCCTCTTTTGTAGTGGCAACCTGAGATGGGTAAATGTGTTGTACTTGAAAGAGTTGAATGGGCATGCTTACATGTTTCCCAAGCCAAATCGACCTATTAGTTAGTGAAGGGTATAACAAATAACATAGTGTTTGGCCTTACTCCCAATTATGCCAAAGAAAAAAGAAGTGGACTCATGCTCCCTTGGTCACAAATTGAATCTTCATATTTTGGTTGAAAAAATATTAAGGAGACTGGAAAATGTGTATGTACAATATTTATGGAGGGAACTTATGGAATTAATTGTTGGTTACTTTTCCATTTTTAGGGTAACGGTAGTTGAAAAAGAGTATCTACAAGTATTAAATTTTAGTACTTGAAACTCTTATGCTGGGCTGGGGATGTTTTAATTCGCCGCCTATGGAGATGATTGACGCTCTTAGTCTCTCGATATCATTTTTTTTTATGACAAGGGAACCTGCAGCTGCTACCCTTCGGGTGCGCACACGGTAAACTCCGCTCCTGTGAAATAGCTCGCAAACCACATAGGAGAGATAACCCGCACTAGGCAAACCCCATGCGACGAGCTCGACCCAGAAGGTAAATCCTCTGCTATCGTAGGCAGAGGGTTTCAAATCTGAGACCTCCATTATGGAAGCCCCATGCTCAACCAATTGAGCCACCCTTGAGGGTGTCTCTCGGTATCATTTCTCCCCTTAATTTTTCCTTAAGGTGTCATTCTGACAAATACATTCCTTTGATACATTTGGTTTACAATCACTTATGAATAAGGGTTTTCCAAGCAGCACATACTCTAATCCGGTCCTCTTTTCCTTCCGCATCAAGATTGGGTCATAGTCACTCCACTATCACTTGCAAATAAAAAATTTATCACTTTAAGATTTGCATTTTGATCGAAAAAAGATATTTCTCAATTGAGTTTAAAATGGGCACGGTAAGCGAAGGTTGGAAATGTGGTCATGTGGGGAAAGGACTGTAGAGGACTTGAAGGATTTCCTTTGTTGGGGAATGGGGTTACTAAGGAAATAAGAAGACTTCCCTGAGTTGGGAATGGGGGCCTGGGAAAGTGGCGTGACAGTGAGCACTAGGAGAAGGTGGCCCGACTGCCAAGGATAAAATTATCTTTGTTGAAGTTGTAACCAAATTTTTTTTAACAACAAATCTAATAAATTAGTATAAGTGACTAAATGATCCTTCAGTTCTGATACCGATAATATAAACCTTTAGTTCTTCCGATACTATATTGGAAAAGAAATATTCCTCCCCTCTCTCTCTCTCTCTCACACACACACACACACACACTATCTCTCAAAACTCCCAGTTATCCATTGATAATGTTCATTACTGCTTCTATGCTCTGTTTTATCCCTTTGTTTCATATGTTACTACATTAAAAGCTGATTACCACTTCATAAAAAAAAACATGAAAATCTGTTTACTTCTGAAAGATATTAAGAAGAAAAGGTCTGCGCCACTCGTTGAGGCATACAGCTGACCTCACCACAAGAAAATCACCTTGCTCACTCTTTTTCCTTCTAAAACATTGTTATTATTAGTAGTAAGAGATCGGTAGTTTGTGATTGTGGCAGTTATTAGTTATGTTGGTTCTGGATATATTCATGTCATTTGACCTTTCCATTGAAGAAATTTTTTAATGGGATAGAAATATTTGGCTAAGTACATTTAACCCACATTTTGGTTTCCTTGTAGGAAATATTTTATAATTAGACTATTTGTAGAATTATATTTTTCCTCAAATATGGATTAACAATACGAATTTAACATAACACATCGATAAGCAAATGGTTAAGCACACTTAATCAAAAGTAGATAGTTTAGCACTTGCTACCTTATAAAAAAAAGAAGAAGACGGTTTAGCACTTACTAGGAATCAAAAGTGCACATATCATTTATTGAAGGTTAAATGTGTTTAACCAGAAATCACAAGGACCAAGATCAGAATCTGTCGATATTTTAGGGTCCAAAAGCACAAATTTTCCAATTGTAACTCAATTGGAAGATGACTGATAGTCATTAAAACATCATTTGGGAGCTTCAGTGCAATATATTTGAGTTTGACGCTTGAAATAGCAAACGTGATATTCAATTTGGATAACTGCAATATTTACAATCTTTTGAGGAGTATTTGTTTTTACTTTGTGATGGTAGTTTCCATTCTTATATTTACATTTTAATCTTCATACAGGGGATCGAGTAAAATATACTGGACCTTCTGGTGTTGTTAAAGCCGATAACAGGTTAGTGCCTTTACGTGGCACATCTCTCAAGTATTTGTTTTCTTAGACATCTTAAATAATCAAAATCTTACTGCTTCAAGAGTCGTAACTTTCTGCAAATTAGCTGGTTACGTCGCACATCTCTCAAGTATTTGTTTTCTTAGACATCTTAAATAATCAAAATCTTACTGCTTCAAGAGTCGTAACTTTCTGCAAATTAGCTGGTAAATTTTATTCAGATATGCTGCTTCAACAGGATTAATCTTTCTTTCCAATTTTCTTAGGCAGTTCCTCTATATTTTCACGAGTCCCATTCCATTAACTTGTTCTTTCATGTTTCCCTCCAACTTTTGTTACAGGGTTACAGCCTTTATGAATTGAAATATTTTTAGAAAGAGAACGGAAGTGCCTGTAAAACCTCTCCTCACATTGGGTAGTTACGGATTGTTGCATAATGTCTTTGGCTGAGTTCTCTGCTTCCAAAAACTTAACACTAGCTTTTAAATGAGCAACCAATAACCGAATAAGCTGTCTGGGCTGATAGGTTAACTCCAAGTACAAAAGGTAGCATTAGAGCGGGTTATGTATGGATTCACTGTCCATTATCAAAAATAAAATTATGAATTTACTGTCGTGTCATATCTTTAGACTAGGAGAGTGATAATTAAACCTTGAGAACATATGGTTTTGCTTGGAAGAATCCAAATACCCTGTCTTTTGAATTTCTTACAAGACTACTAAACAATCATTTTTTTCGTAAGACTACTATATCTTTAGTACTAAACTAGGAGGGCTTAATCTTTTGGTCAAGCATGGATCGAACTCTAAGCAAGTTGTTGATAAGCTACTCTGACCATTATAAAGATATATTTCCTGTCCGGGGGTAGTAACTTGTATATAACTTTGTATGACTTTTCTCTTCTATTTTTCCACTTGGAAGTTGATCCGCCCTGCCCGGTCAGATCTTGGATGTGCCTGGCTTGGAGAATGTAACACCAAGACTTCATTAAAAAAAAGAATGTTACCAGCATTGCTCACATGTGCAACATTGTAGTAATTCTTAAGAACTCCCGCGATCTTGAATACACCAGTACAATGGCTTTTTTGATGTAAGAATAAGAGGGTAGAATCTGCTTTTAAGTTTAACCAAATCAGACAAACTGACCAACCTATGACCTATCTATTGGGTTTGTTTTGTTGGTTACCGCCTGATCCAGAGGACTGCTATGTTGTTTGGCTCAAGGGTACCCTTGTAAAACAATTTCCATGTTGTTGAAAGAGGTGAAGCGTAGTGCTTTCTACTATTGGAAAAATTTCGCTAACCGACGGGCAACATCGGATAGGCGTAAACAAGCGTAGCGATTCATAAGGCTTTCCACAAATTAATATTTGGCTGTAGAATATGACTTCAGCACTGCCCTAGTGCTATCAATACCAATGTTACCAATTTCAGATTTTTTAAAAATATTTGGCTGTAGAAGGATCAAATTTGTACCACTCATTGCTTTTCTTTCTGGTACTTCGAAAGTAGCTGCATCAGTTTCATTCACTTGAATTTTCGTAGTCCTTTTTATTTCTCATCAAATGATGACATCTTCTTCTGGATCAGATGCGGGCTAAATTCCCGTCAATTGCTGAGATGTTCAATTGACTCCTATAAGAATGATTCACCCAAAAGATAATGAAGAACACGGAGGAGGAAATTTCCTCAATTCACTAGTAAAGAAGATGTAGAACAAGGAAAGTAAAAGCTCTAAACAAGAAATGTATGAAGACCCTTTTTAGGTCTCTAAACACTATCTTGGAAAACAATCCTCCAGCCTACTCTGCAGTGTCACCTTGAAACTATTCTTTCCTAAACTGAAGCTGAATGCAATCTTATATATGATATCTCGTTCCACAGTGTTATATGTGGAGGAATCCGTGTTAATAAGATGAAATATCAGCTTCCTTTTCTTCCAATATGAGTTGTAGTGCTTAATAATGTCCTACATAAATTTTATTGACAACAAATATACTGCCAGTTCATCATTCTTGATCCCAGGAGCAGATTAGTTATCTATGATACTTGGTGCTTCACACTTCAGATGCCCCTTATATACAGTGGCAATTAGGACACAGATATTGGAATGGATAAAAGCGCTGATCGTTTGGCCGTGCTGATCATAGCACGGCCAAAACAGTATAAAGTAGATTGTTGCATACAACAACATACCCAGTGTAATACACAAGTGGGGTCTTGGCGGGGGGGTGGGGGGTTGGAAATTGTTGGAGCTGGGAAACTTTAAATGGATATCTGAATTTCTTTGAATTTTATGATTTTTGCTTTTGTAGGAAACTCTTTCATTTCGTTTATCTTATTATCTTGCTATTGTTACTGCCTTTTATTACTGCTGCCTTTTCATCTTTCCTTGAGCCGAGGCTCTATCGGAAACAACCTCTCTACCTTTATACTTAGGGTTAAGGTCTGCGTACACTCTACGACCTTTATACTTAGGGTTAAGGTCTGCGTACACTCTACCCTCCCCAGACCCCACCTGGTGGGATTATACTGGGTATGTTGTTGTTGTTGCTTTTGTAGGAAACTGACGAGAGGAAAAACGAAAGTGACAGAGAATTAGGAGGTGCATCATGTTTAAAGCAAGGAGTTAGAAAGCAGTCTCTACTCGTTTCATTTTCTTTAAAGCAAGGAGTTAGAAAGCAGTCTCTACTCGTTTCATTTTCTTTACTGTACTTGAAACAATTTTGGTTGTCTTATCGCTTTATTTAAGAAACTGTTACTCTCAAAAAGTCATGCAGCTTTATTTTTTGCTTTCCTGTCCATGCTTTGCTTGCTTATAGAGCTGAGAGTTTTGTCGTAGAGGAGGTCTTAGTATTATCATAATCCGTGCGAACTTTGGATGAAGCGGCATTTGGTAATTGACTCCAATTCTCACAGGATTTTATTGGGGAAGATACCTACTTCTGGTGGTCCAACAAATGCTTACACTGTTATTCATGGAAGGTGGGTTGGTAAGCCGTCGAAGTGCTATAGAGAATATTTCTCCATTTGGTGCTTGGACGCATGATTGTATCTTTGACGTTCCTTCTGACTGGAAAGATATGGAATATTTGGGATGGTGGTGGGGCATTTTTGCTCATCATCCACCAGGATTCCTTCTGGCTTCTCTCGTAATGTCCTTTTGATGTTCATAGTGATATAGTGCAGTGTTCTTGTGCTAGTGCAGCTCTCGGTTTTACATCTAAGATATGAGAGAAGTATGAAGGTGGTCTGCATTTGGTCAAGGCATCTGCAGTGAAATAAGTTGTTGTTACTGCTTTTCGTGATTGTTGTCGCCATACTTGCTATTGTCCTGATTATTTTTGTTATTCGTTTTTTATTCTCAATGTTATGGCCGATATCTGTGCACCTAGCTCTTTTAAGAGGTTTAAGACGCTTTAAATTTAATTTTGAACCATCTACTTGGCAGTTAATGTATGTTACTAATGTATCTGCCTTAAAGGTATTCAAGTAAAGAGTTACTTAAACGTCATGTTTAACAGAGGCATGCATGTACGTTGTTACATCCGATATGCTTCTGCAGGTCCATGTCCAGTGGTCAACGTGGTGAGATATATGAAGTGAATGGTGATCAGGTTGCTGTTATTTTTGATGTTAGTGAAAAGCAAACCATGGAAGAAGAGAAAGACAAGAAACCCAAAGCACAGGATGTGAAACCATCAATATACTGGATTCCTGGTATGTATTCTTCATCTGGATTGCAGTGAAATTGGTGATAAAGGCATCTTTTTACTTAACCAAAAAAAGAAGATAAAATCATTTGGTTCTGGTATAACTTGTCGGCTGCTGATTGTGACTTCACACTGGATGATCTAAAAACTATCAGTCTTAGACTCTTAGTAGACGACAAGCAATTGGCATAAATTGTTGGGGGAGACTTTTATTTGACTTGTCATCTTTTTTTTCTTTTTCGGATAGGCTATTCAATATGAAATTTATTTGTCATAAAGAGATTATTTATATTGATTGTCTAATTTTCAACCCTTAGTCTGTAGATTGAATAGGTATTCTGGTAATTTATGTCTGAACATAGATGCATAACTAAAAAAATTAAAATTTTAACCGTCTCCTCTGTTTACAGCCAACGAGATTGAACATGATCTTGATGCTCAGGCTGAAGACTGCTACATTGCCATGGAGGTACTATGCGAGGTATGATGCTTAATTGATCTATATAGTCTTTATGTTCTTTTACCACATTGATTTTAAATTCGAGTTTTTCTATCCTTTTTTGAGACTTCATTTAATTGTGTGCAGGTCTTGAAGTCTGCACAACCTATTATTGTGTACTTTCCAGATTCTTCATTATGGCTGTCTAGAGCTGTTTCCAAGGCAAATAGGAAAGAATTTGTGCACAAAGTGCAAGAAATGTTCGACCAATTATCAGGATCTGTTGTGTTGATCTGTGGTCGAAACAAGGTTGAAACAGGGTCAAAAGAAAAAGAGAAATTTGTAAGTCCAAAAATTGACCCTTCTTATTCCTTGACTTTTTCCGGTTTATTTTGCTTTTTAACTTCTTTTTGTCTGTCAACAGACCATGATTCTTCCCAATTTGGGCCGCCTTGCGAAGTTGGTAATGCAAATCTTTAGTCAAATTATATGGTTGTTTGAACTTTTTAAGGTCTTACTATTTGTTTTCTGTTATGTCATGTGTGATGGGCACTTCATGACATAAATCATTGCGGCATCTGAATATTGTCTGTACCTGCTTATGAGTTGGGTATTGAATGATGACCTTCCTATAAATAGATGATATATCAGTGACTAAGTGCTGAATTCAATTTCTTTACATAGTGGTTACTAGTTGGTCGTGGCTTTTACTCTATCATTTATAGGCGGCTTCATCTATGGTTTCCTTGTAAATGGGGTGTTTTCATATTCACCTGAATTTGTTAAATTTTGTTGATGTATTTTCCCAATATTTTATGCATTGAGTTTTTCATTTTTTTTTGATAATGGTGAAGTTGATTTTTTCAATATTTTGTTTTTGCAGCCTCTTTCTCTGAAGCGACTAACGGAGGGATTAAGAGCAACAAAACGTTCTGTAGATGATGATATACATAAGCTCTTCTCTAATGTTATGAGTATTCATCCTCCAAAGGTTTTTTTTGTGCTTATTGCTGTACTTAGATTTTTATAATAATTTGAGATCTATTGGTTGCTAATGTTCTGCAGTCTTACTTCCATAAACTCTTGAACGAAAAAGAAGATAGAGACATTGTGCTGGGAGATCTGGATCACTCTAGTAGGTACCAAGATTTTGGGTATTGTGAAAATATTAAGGTTGATGAGGTTCAGGGTGTTGTGTGCAGGATGTGCAGGGGACGAGCGACCGGGCCTGATGAGATCCCAGTTGAATTTTGGAAAAGCGCAGGCCGGGCAGGTTTGGAGTGGCTAACGGAGTTGTTTAACGTCATTTTTAAGACGACTGAGTATGCCCGAAGAATGGAGGTGGAGTACAATGATTCCTTTGTACAAGAACAAAGGTGATATCCAGAGTTGCAACAACTATAGAGGTATCAAGCTGCTAAGCCACACTATGAAAGTTTGGGAAAGAGTCGTGGAGATGAGGGTGAGAAGAGTAGTGTTTATCTCCGAGAACCAGTTTGGATTCATGCCGGGGCGGTCGACTACAGAAGCCACCCATCTTATTAGGAGGTTGGTGGAGCAGTATAGGGAGAGGAAGAGAGACTTACATATGATTTTTATCGACCTCGAGAAGGCATACGACAAAGTCCCTAGAGAGGTTCTATGGAGATGTTTGGAGGTTAGAGGTGTACCTGTGGCATACGCTAAGGCGATCAAGGATATGTATGATGTAGCCAAGACTAGGGTACGTACAGTAGGAGGAGACTCGAAGCACTTCCCAGTGATGATGGGGCTGCACCAGGGATCAACTCTTAGCCCATTCCTATTTGCCTTGGTGATGGATGGACTGACGCGACAAATCCAAGGGGAGGTGTCATGGTGTACGTTATTCGCAAATGACATAGTCCTGATTGATTAGACCCGCAATGGAGTGAACGCTAAGCTGGAGGTTTGGAGACAGACTCTGGAGTCTAAAGGGTTCAGACTGAGTAGGACCAAGATAGAATACTTGGAGTGCAAGTTTAGTGACGGGAGCGACCTTGAGACAAGCGTTGAGGTGAGGCTTGGTACCCAAGTCATTCCAAAGAAACGGAGCTTCAAGTACCTCGGGTCTATTATCCAAGGGAATTGAGAGATTGATGACGATGTCACACATCGTATTGGGTCAGGGAAGATGAAATGGAGGCTCGCATGTGGAGTATTGTGCGATAAAAAGGTGCCACCAAAACTTAAAGGCAAGTTCTATAGGGTGGTGGTTAGACCGACCATGTTGTATGGGGCAAAGGGTTGGCCGGTCAAGACTTCGCACATCCAAAAGATGAAAGTTGCGGAGATGAGGATGCTAAGATGGATGTGTGGGCATACAAGGAGGGATAAAATTAAAAATGATGATATCAGGGACAGAGTGGCCTCGGTGGAGGATAAGATGCGAGAAGCTAGGTTGAGATGGTTCAGACACGTGCAGAGGAGAGACATAAATTCCCCAGTGCGGAGGTGTGAAAGGTTGGCTATGGACGGGTACATGAGGGGTAGAGGTAGGCCGAGTAAGTATTGTGGAGAGGTGATTAGACGGTTTATGGTGCATGTGCAACTCACTGAGGACATGACCTTAGATAGGGGGTTATGGATGACACGTATTAGGGTAGAAGGATAATAGGTAGTCCAGCGTAGTCCTACCTACGCTTACAAACTGGTAGTTGTAGTAATATTATTGTAGGCTCGCTTAGCCTATCACATTGCCTTATCGTCCCTTGTCGTTTGATTTATGGTGCTATGTGTATTTTGTTTGTCTTATTTACTTGCATTAGCTATTGCTTCTTTTTACTTCTTTCTTTTTCAGAATGCGCTGTCATGACTTACGCACTTTGTGTGTCTTACTTTGCTTGAGCTTGTGCTTTGTCTTGAGCCGAGGGTCTCTCGGAAACAACCGCTCTACCTACCAAGGTAGAGGTAAGGTCTGTGTACACTCTACCCTCCCCAGACCTCACATTGTGGGATTTCACTGAGTATTTTTTTGGCTGCTGCTGGAGCCACGGTGGGAGGATTAGAAGCCGCATCTGCCATGCCTTATTTTATAACAAATTTGTGCCTCTTTAGTCTAAGTAGAATTATAACCAAAATCTTTCTGCAATGTCGCTAGTTGATCAGATGATTTGTTGTCTTTTTCCGTGTAATATGGAAGCAAGTTTTTGTGCAATTTGTAAATTTCCCCATATGTGATCCATAAGTCAGGGAGCCAGCTGGCTGGCTATATTTTTCTATGTATAAGTTTCTTTTTATGCAAAACAATGGTTTGCCGATATTTCAAATTATAAGAAGGTTCACCTGGAGTCTGAAAAAAAGTTCCTTAATTGTGTGAGATTTCCCATATTTAATTTCTTCCCTTATACTAAACATCACCTATTCTATTTAGAAAATTCCAAACAGCTCCACAATCTGTTGGCAAACAGTGCAAAAGCAAATGAATTATGTCTTCCCCGAATTTTTGGGATGATATGGGTCTGTGGTGTTTACCACTGTTCGACAATGCTTATAACTTTTTTGTAATAATTGTATTGTTTTCTTATACTTTAAGGAAACAACTCATCATTGCTAATTTACTTGTTCCGGATATTAATCGAAGATTTCTTTTGACTTTGAAACTGTGCATTTAAGCTAAATGAAGCAGTAAACCATGAAATATGCAATGATTTAGTTAGTCACTTGAAGTTGTTTATTATGGCGATATTAATGATTTTTGGTTTGGGCATACATTTGTTTTAAGTCATTTTTGTTCCAGTGAATTTTGAATTTCTCTTTGAAGTATACATTTTTTGCATAGTTTCTAACTAGAGGAAATGTTCCGTGATATCATTTCATTTTGTTCTCTTAATCAATCATGTTATTTTGTAACATTTCTGGAGCTGGAGTTGGCATCTTCCCCAAGAATTTGATGGTTTAGATCTCAATCCCCAACCCCTTTCTTTTCCTCTCTTTCAATGGTGGTGATTTTGTCTGGGAAGTACCTTAAAATATATTATCTGTACCTGCCTGTTGCATGAAAATGCTACCCCTCTACCTGATGGTTGCTAATAGGATTTTATCTGTACCAAAGTCTGTTTGAAGTTGTACAATTAATTGAACTTGGTGGAACACTGAAAACAGATTCAAGATTTTCAACTTTTAGCCAACTCATTTGAACTAATAGAAGAGATAATATTAGATGGGCGTTATTATCCCTGCCCGTGTCTTCTCTTCTAAAGATTCCTGTAGTGTATCGTATAAATGTAGCAAATGAAATTCCAATTGAGGAAGTGGCCCTTGCCCCCCCCCCCCCCCCCCCCCCCCCCCCCCCCCCTCCCTCTTGTTTTAAGTATTTAGTCGAGAGAACAATGAGTTGTAACACTAGAATTATCAAGTCACAAAATGATTAAGCATAGTTGAAGTTTACGACCTTGCATTGATGAGTGATTACCTAGCCCACCTTGAAGTAATTTTTGAGTTGCTGGTCTTTAAACTATCCCTACTCCATCACCATCTCTCGGTTGCTTGGTCTCTCCTACAGACCCATGCGCGTGCTAGCATGCAGTGAATCTATAAATAGCACTTTTTTCCAGTAATGATCCCTGTATAGCTGTTTTTTATGCTGAAAATGATAAGATATGTGTGTGAATGTGTGTGTGTATGTAGAGAGAGATGTCTTCCCTGACTTTTTACATGTCAAGTGATGTGGGGACTTCTCAACAAACCGTACCAGGAACTCTACTGTACTTCCTGTAGTTCTTCTTGCTTTAAACTTGCCAGGCAGAAAGAGAAGAGAGATGTTGTGACTTTCACTTCCTTACTCTTAGTGTGAGTGGAATACATACTAACACCTTTTGCTTCCATACGCTCGACATGTGGGACACTTATAGGTTAAAACATATGATTTTTCTTTGTCACAGCACTTTCTTTGTGCCGTTCGATGCCTCCTTTGTGAAAATATTTTTTTCAAGTTATTCCGTTCTTGCATTTATCTTCTTAAGCATTGTATTCAGTTCGGTGGTTTCTCATCCTACTGTGGTTTTCCTGTTTACAGGAGGAAGATCTTCTGAGTACATTTAATAAACAGATTGAAGAAGACAGAAGAATTGTAATAGCTCGTAGTAACCTAAAAGAATTGTACAAGGTATGGAGAAAGATATGTCCTTTTAAATGTGAATGTTTGAGTTTTATTCTATTTAAGATCTTCTAGACAAATGGTTGGGTACCTCTATATGTTCTTTTAGTCTCACATTTTGTTAGGTATTGGTGGTTCTTTTTGATTGATGGAGCTATCACTATAACTATCTATGTTACAGGTTCTGGAAGAGCACGAGCTTTCATGCATTGATTTGTTGCATGTAAATACCGATGATGTAATTCTCACAAAGCAGAGTAAGTGTTCTGTGTGAAATCAGAATATATTGTTCTTTAATTCTTTCAATTGAAAAAATCAGAATAGATTGTTCAGCTCTCACTTGGCTGTAGATATACTTCTATCGGAATTCAACTTTTGTGCCTTTCTCCAGTTTTATAGGAGTGAAGATCTGGGAATATAGGTTTAGATAATATTGAGATTATATTGTGGTTTCTTGGAGTTATCTCTAAAGTCTAAAATAAAATTTTCTCCATCCAGAAAGAGTGACAGAGTTCAAAGTATCTAAACTTCATTGTACTAGGGTATTGATTCCTCTAACTTTACAAATATGTAAAAATCAGTGCTATTAAGAACCATTGTGATGCAAAGCGACGGGTTATCACTTTATGGGTGAAGC
Source organism: Anisodus tanguticus (assembly GCA_034509755.1). Taxonomy (NCBI): domain Eukaryota; kingdom Viridiplantae; phylum Streptophyta; class Magnoliopsida; order Solanales; family Solanaceae; genus Anisodus; species Anisodus tanguticus. Next base: position 46,324,853 of record CM067556.1, read on the forward strand.
CATGCGCTTCAAACAACGACGTGCCAAGTGATCCCGACGAGAAGTGGTTGGTGTTTTGAACTCAAATTAGAGGAGTTGGATTAATATCACTTAGTACATTGAATTAATTGTAATTTGATCACTATAGTACTAAGTCCATATAGGTTTGGTAGTTTTTAGAGTCCTGAATTCTACACTTCACTTCGAAGAACTGTACACTTAAATTCTCTCTTTTCGCGTCAAGGCTCATGAATCCTGTCATGTTTTCTGGGTTTCGCTGCTTTTGAAAACACTGTTAAAAGTACTGTATAGCTCAATTTTTATAATTGAAAATATCTGAGCAATGATTGAAAACTTATCATAAAAAAAGGTGTCTGGTTCCCCAAAGAGTATCAGTGTCATTTAAATGGGAACACAGTCTAGGAAGGAACCTGCATCAAAATAAGGAATACTGTTAGTTTAGGTAAAGCATAATTTCATAAATTTTAAGGGAAAGCTAAAAGGTTTGCACTGATCTTTGGTTTCTCTTACATCTGCAGAAGCTGAGAAAGTTATTGGTTGGGCTAAAAATCATTACTTATATACATGCCTCCATCTATCTATTAAAGGAGATAGATTGTATCTGCCTCGTGAAAGGTAATTCTGTTTTTACTTTTCTGTACATGTAAACCGACTTTTGTTTTGCACAACTTGAAGCTCATTTCTGCTGTTTATCGTGCGAAGCGTTGAAACCGCAATTTTGAGGTTAAAGGAGCAGGAAACAATGTCAAAAAAGCCGTCCCAGAATCTTAAGGTATTATCCCCTGCTTTAATGCTATAAATAGGCAAAATAGGTTGGGGCTCCTCTGAACTTGATGACTTTTATTCAGTGCACACCTGAACTTTATATTGGCCTAATTACACCCTGAACAAGACACTTTGGTATCCTCGCCCTAGATAAACTCAACCTGTGGAAGTGTGACACATGCGCTGCCACATGGATCTTTTTGTCCACATGAAATTTCTTAGAATAAAATATATATTTTTACCTCTGTAAATTCACCATTTTTTTGGAAACTGGTAATGTTGTATTCGTCGGCATTAGGAATGCTGGCAACCATCAAAAACAAAAAAGAGGAGAACAAGAAAGAGAATACTTACAGATAGCCTAAGAAATCTACAAGGTCTATTTCCTATCTTTCTCTTTACACCAAAAGTAAAAAGATACAATACAATTTCATTTAACTAAGTGAATAGAATTGGACCTATCTTCAAAGCTTCTGTTATTCCTTTCCTTCCACACTGTCCACCAAATGCAATGTGCGATTATTCTCCCCCATTTCTTCAAACTCTTGCTTCCCCTTCTTCTAATCCAACAGATCTGCAGTATGATCAAGCATGGCCCAATTTATATTTGTGAGACTAAATAATAGTGGCCATAACTTGCAGTGAATCTGCAGTGCAAAAAAAGGTGACTGTTGGTCTCTTCAGCTTCCTCACATAATTGACGTCTGGAAACAATGATCTGCCCCTTTTTCTTCAGAACTTCTTGTGTCAAACAGGTCCTTCTGACCACCAGCCATGTGACTCATTTTATCTTAGTTGGTGCTATGTTTTTCCATACATTTCTCCACAAATTTTGATGGTTCTGTTTTGTTGTACATTTTTGACCTGTAGATCTTGTTAACAAAGAAAATTCCATCCTTGCTATGCTTCCATCTCATTATATCTGGATCTGAGGTGATGCCTTTGAAATCCTCTAAACCATGCAGCAATGGGCCACCCGATCCACTTCCCAATCATTCAAAAGTCTTCTAATAAGAGATTCCATCCATGCTCTGACCAACATTCATTGACAGTGGTTTCTGAGTTATTGCATATACCGAAAAGGTCTGGGAAAGAATGCTTTAAAGGACTGATTGATCTAGACATCTCCCCAAAATTTTGTTCTTCTACCATCTCTCACTTTTATAATCATATTACTTTCCAGCTTTGGCCACAGGGTTCTGATTGTTTTCTAGACCCCTACCCCATAAGGATTGGAGCTGACATTGCTGCTGCACCATGGATTGAATTCACCATATTTGCTTTTGATCACATCCTTCAATGCCCTTCTTCATTGTACCTCCACATCCATTTCATCAAGAGGTTGTTATTCTGCTTTCTTAGATTTCTGATGCCCAAACCTCCCATATCTCTGCTTTTCATTGTTATCTCCCATTTCACCAAATTATATCCTTGGTCTCCTAACAACCATGCCAAAGTCCCTTCTAAGCTTGTTCAGTTTCTTTAGCACCTTAGATGGTAGAGGAAATAAAGACATTACATAGGTTGGAAGTGAGTCAAGCACTGTATTGATGAGAGTGAGTGCCTCCTAGTGATAGATCATCAATTATTTAGACCATCTTTTTTGGGCCAAATCTGTAATAAACTCGGAACAATGTTATTTTGGCTACAGTTTTCTTATTTACTAAAGATAATGATATTCTAAACAAGGTGTTTTTACATATTTGGCCAGAAAGAACAAATCCATAGTTAGAACATATAATCATTGTATCTATAGAAGAAATATAAAGAAATATGCTGGTGGAACTCCATTATTTTGGCTAAAAATAATGATATTCCAACCAAATATTTCACAAATTTGACCAGAAAAAGAGTAACTACATAGTTGAAACAAATAGTCATTGCATTGAAAGTACACAATTTTTTTTCCTTATCTAGAAAACACACCGTTTGAACTCAATGACTTTGGTTAAACCTTCTTTTTATTTGGCTAAAATAATAGAGTTTCAGCTAGACAAGTACTTTTCTTCTGAGCCTAGGGTCTACCTGAAACATCCTCTCTACCTCACAAAGGTAGAGGTAAGGTTTGCGTACATCCTATCCTCCCCAGACCCCACCTTGTGGGACCAAACTGGGTCTGTTGTTGTTGTTAATAGAGTTTCAGCTAAATTTTGCAGATGTGTCTGGAAAAAGAAATACGCGGTTGAAATAAATAGCCATTGTATCTAAAGAGAAAAACATAGTTGGGATAAAATATCCAGTTTTTATTAAGAAGAATCAAAGAGAAATATAGTTGGAACAAATAAAACAATGTATTTGATTATGTGGTAATAAATAGTTGGAAAATACCACACTTGGAAGCTGATTTTTTTATTTTCGTCCTTCCCACGCGCCTAAAAAAGCGAGTTTTCACCTCTTTGTGACATCAGGGGTTGAGACTTTACGTTCAGGTGTGCACTAAATTGAAGTCGTCAAATTCAGGGGGGGGGGGTCTTGATATATTCTGCCTATTAAATTTTATACTTGGGATCTAGCTTATTACCATGGATCACTTTCAAATTTGCAGAATCTTGCCAAGGACGAGTATGAGAACAACTTTGTGTCAGCAGTCGTTCCATCTGGTGAAATCGGAGTCAAATTTGATGATATTGGTGCTCTTGAAGATGTAAAGAAGGCACTGAACGAACTTGTAATCCTACCAATGCGGAGACCAGAGCTTTTCTCCCGTGGAAATCTGTTGCGGGTATTTTATTCATCTTGCTAGTAACCCCTCCTAAAAAAGAAAAAAAGGGCGTTTTAGGTACTGTTTAGTTATTTTATCTTTTTCTTAATCAGCCTTGCAAAGGGATTTTACTGTTTGGGCCTCCTGGAACTGGAAAAACTCTTGTTGCTAAGGCGCTTGCAACAGAAGCAGGGGCTAATTTCATTAGTATTACTGGTTCAACCCTTACATCAAAGGTTAGTTGAGCAAATGACTCTCTGTTTGTTTTCAATTCATTATATGTTGCTCGGACAATCTCCTGTTACGTGCTGTCTTTTGATTTTCTTATCATTATCATTAGAAAAGAGTAAATTTCTTAATTAGAGCAGAGCATAATCAGATGTTAACATGTTTTTATACTAAAAAGAAAAAAAGGATTTTTTTCAAAAAATATACTGCACAACACAACACATTGCACCCATATTTTCAGTTTACACCTGCATAGACAACCTTTTTTCTGCAACAGTGTTTATACATCCTGTATACAATATTATACGCTTACTGTAAATAATGTATCAACCTTGTATAAATGTGTTTAATAGTTTAAAAGAGATGTTTATACAAACTTCTACGTTATACAAATAGGTCAAAAACATCACCAAATAGCTCAAATGTTTATAGAATAGCTTCAAATTTTAACCACAACTTCAGAACGACATCCCCAATCGTCAATTTGTCAAAATTTTCAACAAATCACAAAATCCATTTGTGAGTTTTCAAGCTTTTAAAAACCCCAACAATGGAGTTTCTAACTTCTCTTTAATTCACCCAACAAAGTTTAAATCTGTGATGATAAACATTAATATCACTCCCAACCAGTTTTTAAACATCAAAAAATGGAAGTCATAATAACAAATTAAGGAATTATTGCCTGTTCTTAAGTATTTCAAAGTTATATGCAAAATGGGTTAAATAGGGTAAGATCTGAAAATATGGGCCCATTTTGGTTATAATCATGGCCAAGTGATATAGAGGGTAAAACCGTGCGCTATTGACCATCGGGGTTTTCTCGGTTATCAGAAAAAAGAAAAAGTATGGGTAATCTAGTCTCCTGTTATCTGCAAATGGGATTAAATTGATGGTGGGAAATCCCTGCTGAAGGCAACTATGACAAACCGTAGCCTAGCCATTACTAGTGTTGCTGGAAAATTCAAATAATATGACAGCCATGAAAGGAGCTTTAACTTTTATTATCTGACCAAACATTCCAAATACTTAAAACTTAGCTCGAAGTCATTGAGTGTATAAGCAAATGCATGATATCACTGCTGGAATGAAGTAGTGGAAAATGAATGCCAATGTGTCACATTATACACAATCTGACAATTAAATTTTGTTAAGTCAGCATTAAGTAATACCAAGTTAGCAGCCAATTTTTTTCCTCAACTGAAGAACACATAAGAGTCTTAGCTACAAGGGGACTTTAGTCTTCTTAATGAATGATAAGGGAACAAGAAGCTCCTTTTGTTCTGGATTAACAGTGTATGTTCGTTTAGCCTTTTTTTGGGTTCACCTACCTTCCTGAAGTACTTTATGGGGAACGGGGATGTGAATGAGGTGGTTGGTTGTGACTTGTGACTTAAGAGTCAACTAATTGTTATTACTTGCTTATCTTATCATAGTAATGGCGTTGTTAGTTACAGATTTTTCTTAAAGGAAAATCCGGAGTTGCAAGTACTACTGTATACTGCAACTTTTATTTGGCATAATACTCGTCCGTTTGAATTGACCGACTGAAATTAGCTTGTATTGCACAAAGGAAATAGTCTTGTTTAAATTTTCTAGATTCATCAGTATTTCCATCTTTTTTCCCGTAGTTTCATTGAAAAAAAACTGAAAAGATTTCTAATTGTAGCTTGAATGTTGTTTGCGTTAACAATTAGTCTTAGTAAGGTATATTGTGACTGGAACTCGGTTTTACTGATGTTGACATCAGAAAGTTCTTGTTACCGCCTATCAAAACAAAATAAAGGAAGTATTCATGTTGTCGATCTAGCCAACCCCAACTTGTTGGGGCTGAGGCGTATTTGTTGTTGTCAATCTACCTCTTCCTCTTAAGGGTGGTGTTGGGTCTCTTTTCGATGTTGCTTACGATCATGTTTTCTGAAAGCATGATTGCTTCCTCTTAAAATTATATGGAACTAATTTTATATTTTACCTCCTTTCTCCTCTGCAGTGGTTTGGAGATGCTGAAAAGCTTACCAAGGCACTCTTCTCATTTGCCAGTAAGCTGGCTCCTGTAATAATTTTTGTTGATGAGGTAAAACTCCTAAGTCATGTGATGCCACTTTTTCTCATTATGCTTAAATATCAAACTTAGGATGCATTTTCGTATTCACATGAGGCATGTGCTATTAGTGTACTTGCTCAACTGATTCCTTCTGGAAAGTAGGACCGATAGATACCTTGATTATCTTGTTAAGGACAAAACTTAATGTTCATCCTTCTAATAACTTCTATTTCACTTTCGAACACTGTCATGTGATTGTGGAGATGTTGAGTAGTGAAACAGTTCACGATCATACAGAACTCTTTAAATGCAAGATATAAGTGCTCTAAACAAAGCAAGTACATGGCAATTTTTTTTAATCTTTGCATAGCATTAATGCTCAGCTGAAGCATGTAGTCTGCATGCTTCTTTCTCTCTTAAAACTGAGATCATGCTTCTGAACATAAGATGTTTTAAGTGTGTTTCTTCATCTGTTATTGTTGTGTTGGATAAAACAGGTTGACAGCTTACTTGGTGCTCGTGGTGGTTCATTTGAGCATGAGGCAACTAGAAGAATGCGCAATGAGTTTATGGCTGCATGGGATGGCTTGAGATCAAAGGAGAACCAGAGGATCCTTATACTTGGTGCAACAAATCGTCCCTTTGACCTTGATGATGCTGTTATTCGCCGTTTACCTAGGAGGTATCTTTTTCTTATATTTTACTAAATGGTAACTCAAACTTCCTAGCCACAAATTCATATGCTTCCTCATTAATCTGGTGTGTCACTAATATCAAATGCATATAGTATGGATCCGTTTCCAAGAATGGACTCATGTTAAGGTTGTGTTCGATAGGAAAATGTTTTCTTGAAAAATAAGTGGGTTTCTTACTTACTTTCTTGTGTTCGGTACGTGAGCAAAAAATATTATCCTAAAAGCATTTGTAAATACTATAGGAAGTGGGGGTGGTAGGATGGGGGCTACGTGGGTGGGGGTGAAGATGAGGTGTGTTGTGGATGGTTGGGAGGACACAATGAACGTGGAATGCCACTTGTGGAACTTATTTTCCCTACATTCACTTGGGAAGTCATTTTCCTCATTTTAAGGAACTTGTTTTCCTAGAAAAATATTTTCCAAAAATTTTGACCAACCGAACGTGGGAAAATTGGAATGTTTTCCTCCATACCGAACACACCCTAAATCTGAACATGGATAATAAAACCATAAATAGGCTTTTAGATATAAAGCTTCTGATAAGTATGTGGTTATTTTTCAGGATATATGTGGACCTACCAGATGCAGCAAATCGCTTAAAGATACTAAATATAATTCTTGCTCGGGAAAATTTGGAGTCGGATTTCCCATATGAGAATCTTGCAAATGCAACTGACGGTTATTCTGGCAGTGATCTGAAGGTAATTGATTAGCATGTCAAACTGTTATATGCTGGCATGTTTTTAATTTGTGACTTATTCATCACCAATTTTTTTTATTCTGGCATCATCTACAGAACCTGTGCATTGCGGCAGCTTATAGACCTGTTCAAGAGATACTAGAAGAAGAGGAGGTAAGTCCAATCCGTAATTGGGGATAATACTTTTTCAAGGACTGACCTGTTCTTTGTCTTGGGAAAGTGGGCCCATATTAGGATAGCCACGTATGAGTCTTATGATGCTGCATGAAAGGTACTGTAGTTATGGGTGGTCTTAAACTCAAGTGTGAATTGTTTCGTCCTTTTCAAACATTCAACTTTGATCTCTCATAGTGGTGTTGGAAAGTTTCCTCCAAAACTTTACCTGTTTAACAGTGAACATTTTGACCAACTTTGACAATTAAATCATGTTGTGTAGAAAGAGTACATTGTTATGTCCTTTCTCCAAACCACGTATTTTAGGTGACTATTCCTCCAATTTAGTGTTCTCATCCTGCATGGACTTGAATAAATAATGGATTTCTAAATGATTTTTTTCATATACTACTGTTTTAATTAATATTTTCACAAATATCTCCACGATCCTTTTTATGGACATGAGTAGCTAAATTCATACTACTGTCTTAGAGCAGTGTTGTCTAGAGGTCATGACCGTTTGATTCATTGTTACTGTTCATCTCCATCTCTACCTAGTTATTATTCTCTGTTTAGAACCTGTATTCATGAGTCTACAGTATAGGGTTGTTATTCTCTTTCACTTAGTTGAGGTATCCGAATAATTCCCGGATTAGATGTTGGCTAGCCTGAAACTACCGTTGGATTAGCTCGAAGCTAGAGCCGGACCCGGTTTGGTGATCCAGTCGCCAAGATTACTTAGGAAAGAAGATACAAACCCATTACCGACAACTAAGAACAACCAAGGTTAAACAAAGAGTAATCGCTAAGGTCAAGATAGAGTAAAGAACAATACGAAGTATCAATAGTCCCTGGCCAATAGAACAATAGCTCTATGATAGTAGTCTTTCCGCTAAAAGCAACACCTCTCCCTCTTAAAGAAACTATTGATATATGAGAACCCATCCTTCTTTCGAAACAATCAGGGATGCAAATTTTTGTAGATGGATAGAGTTAGAACAAAGGGCTAAACTTAAGGCTAAGAGAGCCCAAGTATTAAAAGAATTAAATTATTATAAATCTTTAGTGCCCTCAGAGACACTAGATCCTCACACTCAATCAATAGTTAGCCAAGTAATCATTAATAAAATACTGGTTTCATACGATAAACTATTAAACATTAACTACAGTTTATCCACTAGTCAGTTCCAGTTAGATAACGCAGAATTTATATTAAGTATATCTTCATCACAACTATGATGAACAACTTTGAAAATCAAAGTATATTAAACAGTGAGAATCTCTCTACTTCGACTACAAAGATAGCCAAAGTGGAAAGAGATTTACAAAATTGGAATATCCCAAAAGAACCTTTTAAATCAGTATACAAAACCGGAAGGTTCGACTTTATAAGAAACTATAATATCAAGACTTGTGAGTCCACAATAGCTATCAATAATTCAAAAGAAATTATTAAGCTATTAGCGGCCCAAGACATAAATAATTATAAGAAAGATTATAATTTTCTCCATATAGGACTTGTACAAGTAGCTGTCAAACCTTTATACCGTCTAGGTTTAGACATGCCTATCCGTCTCTTATTAAGAGACGCCAGGCTACTAAACTTTGGAGACTCCCTGTTAGGGGTTTTACAAAGTAATTTAGCCAGAGGTCCAGTATACTTTAATTGTTATCCAAATTTTTCTGTCGATATAAATAATCAGAATGTTATGGACACTCTGACGTTAAATATCAAAACTAAAAATATGAACATCAAAGTCAACACTAAAGAAATATCTGTCATATACAGAATCTATTATAGATTAATGAAAACAACATTAGCTCCAAAAGCTAAGCTAATGAGTAACAAATGAGTTACTATGCTCATGGAAACAAACCAAGAGCATAGCAATATCTTTGTACCAAAGATGTTCAATTGGAACGAAATTTTATCAAAGGATGAATGGCATTTTGACGTCATCACCCAACCTAAAATAGAACCAGAAAGTTCAAACATTGAACATATAATTCAATATCCCAATGGGTTCTTAAGTCAAGATCTGAGTTTTCTTTGAGAAGATACTCTTTCAGCAGACCATCTTCTTCCAAAACCCGGGAGGAGATTGAGAATTACTACGAGGAAAACTTGCTCAATGAAATAGAACAGAAGATAAAAGGGGTAGATTTTACTAAAACCATACCCAAAGTTCACTATGAACCAGTCATTAGAACAAGTAGTCCTACCTTAAGTGAGATGCAAGGTCCTATAGAGACCAAAGAGGAGGGATCACTTGGAATGGTCCGAACAAAAAGCAATTTTAAAATAGATTTCAAACTCCTAGGAGAACTGTGGATAAGCCCAGAACATTCCGTTAAAAGAAAATGGTATGTGGAGACATACAGAAAATCGAAGATTATCTTTTAGAAAACAATGGATTGTTGACATGAAAAGAATAAATTGCAATATAGAATTCTTTAAGTGGTTCCAAATCACGGGACAATTAGGAAAGGAACCTGAATCCTTAAACACTCTAGTAAACGAGTGGTACACGCGTACCAGAACAATAGATTCAATAACCCCTCCGTTAGAAAAAATAAGTATCCCTGTAGAAGGTGAAGTTATAGAAGCTGCCCCCTTCAAAGAGAAATAAAAGACACTACTGGAAGCCCAACAAATAACGACGTTAATAAGCTTATCCAACAAAATAATTATACAAACCAATTATTACATGTGGTCTCAACCTAGCTTGATCAAGCTAATAACAAATCAATCTTTAAAGACAAGCCGGAATCTTCGAAGGGAAAGATCAGAGAAACTAACCCTTCTCAGCTAGTAATTACCCAAGTCTAAGGGAAACGGTAGAAATAAGTGATAAAATGTTAGACAAAATAAACCTTAAATTAAAACAAAGTTTATCCGACAAAGGAAACAGTATTAAAGCACTTACTAATGGGAATACAATATTAATCGATTATCTCGTCACAGTAACAGAAAAAATTATTATCACCGACCAACCTTTCCCGATATGCAATAGGAAGAAAATGAATATTTGTCTCATACACCGCATTTAGGAAATGACATCGCAGAATGGAACATAGATGGCTTAGCAGAGGCCAAATTTACAGTAAATTACACGAAATGTGTATAGCCATAACAGCCCATAAAATAAAAGAAAATAGCGATAAACAATGCGCTACTGTAATAGTCTCGGGATTTACTGGGATGTTGAGAAACTGGTGGGATAATTACCTCACCGAAGAACATATGCAGAGTATAATAAATGCTACTGCTGTAACACATGTTAAAATAGATGCAACTATAGAACAACAAACTAAAGAAGACGCAACAACTACCCTTATCTATAGCATTGCTAAACACTTTATAGGAGAACCTAAGCTAATCCAAGAGAAAAGCTTAGAAATCCTAAACAATTTAACTTGCCCCAAACTCCATGACTTTAGGTGGTATAAAGACATCTTCCTCAACAAGGTTATGATCAGAGAAGATTGTAACCATGATTATTGGAAGGAAAGATTTATAAGCGGCATGCCGACACTTTTTGCAGAAAAGGTAAGAACCACCATCAGAAATAAATTCGATGGAGAAATACCTTACAGTGGCTTAACATACAGAGACATTGTAAGTCTAATAAATCTCACAGGATTAGATTTATGTAATGACTTAAAACTAAAACACACCAGTTAAAGAAAGAGGAAGACTCTCTAAAAATGAATTAGGAAGCTTCTGTCAGGATTTTGGTTACACAAAGATAACTGCTCCTTCCAGAGAAGCTACCAAAAGATATAAAAAGCATAAGAAACCCATTACCTCTTCCAAAAAATTGTATAAGCATTACAAAAGGAGATCATCTAAACCCAAGAGATCTTCAGAACGAAAAACATTTCCCAAAAAGAGCAAATGTTGGAATTGTGGAAAAACGGACCATATGGCCAATAATTGCAAAGCACCTAATAAAAAGAAGGATAAAATAAACCTATTAGAATTAAATCCTGAAATAAAGGAGAAATTATATACAATCCTTGAGGAGCCCTCTAGTGAGTCCTCGGAAACTGAAGACTATAGTGACGAAGAACTACTGAACGTCGATTACAGTTCGGATAGCTCCAACTCCAGCAATGAATGCAATTGCACAGGAACCTTCTGTACCTGTGACTCCAAATCAATCAATGTTATTTCAAAAGGTAGTCAAGAATTCTTCTTCGATATGATACAACACATAGAAGATGAAGACATTAGAAAATAATACTTAATAGAGCTAAAAAAAGCTCATTATTAATCACAAAGAAAGCAAGAAAGTCGTAGAACCTTTCAATATGAAACAAGTCTTAAATAAGTTCAAATCAGCTAAAACGGACACCACTCTGCAAGATTTACCAAATGAGGTATCCCAACTTAAACAAGAAGTTAAAGAAGTAAAAGACAGACTCAGTTCTATAGAATTAGAGTCTTTTGCCAATAAGTTAATCAAAGAAGCAAATCCCTTAGAGGATATTTATGCACCCACGACCTACAGGGGAATTGCAGAGGTTAGCTCTGAAGAAGAAGAAAATTCTTCAATTCAAGAGCAACAAGCCCTGAGCTATCATGTTCCCATTAAATTTGTTATTAATAAGAATCTTATTCTTAATAAGATAGCCCTATTTGACACGGGCAGATCAAAACTGCATTGCAGAAGGATTAATCCCAACCAAGTACTTAGAAAAGAGTACTTCAAAACTGTATTCAGCTACAAGTGAAAAATTAAAAATTAATTACAAGCTTACAAAAGCCCATGTCTGTAACAACGGAGTCTGCTTTACCAACGACTTTGTTATTACATGAAATATAACTGAGGAAGCCATTCTGGGTATCCCTTTCGCGACCCAGATAAAGCCATATACGGCAAAATTAGATGGTATCTATACCACGACACTAGGAAAAGAAGTTATCTTTCCTTATTTAAATCCCATTTCGGTAAACGAAAGTAATTATGTCAAACATAAAACCATCTTTCGAATTCTACTTTTATCCAACCGGATTAATTATCTCAAAGAAGATATTCAAATAAAAAAGATTGATTCCTCCTTAAAAACCCCGGAAATGGTGGAAAAGATTAAAACCTTACAATCCTTAATTGAATGAGAAATTTACTCAGAGCTACCTAATGCCTTTTGGGAAAGAAAGAGGCATATAATACAATTACCCTATCTAGATAACTTCGACGAAAAGATAATCCCTACCAAAGCTCGACCAATTCAAATGAATCATGAGCTCATGGAATAGTCTAAAAAGGAAATAAACGATTTATTACAGAAGAAAATAACCCGACCCTCCAAATCTCCATTGAGTTGCTCCGCCTTTTATGTCAACAACAGTGCCGAAAAGGAAAGAGGAGCCCCAAGGCAAGTTATTAATTATAAGCCTCTTAATCAAATATTAAAATGGATTAGGTACCCGATACCTAATAAAAGAGACCTATTAAAAAGAACCTACAAGGCTAACATCTATATTAAGTTCGATATGAAGTCAGGATTCTGGCAAATACTGGTAGATGAAAAGGATAAGTATAAAACTGCTTTCAATGTCCCTTTTGGACAATATGAGTGGAATGTAATGCCATTTGGGCTCAAGAACGCCCCCTCAGAATTCCAGAATATTATGAATAACATATTCAATCCCTACAGTCAATTCTCCATTGTCTATATAGACGATGTCCTTATATTTTCAGAAACTATAGACCAACACTTTAAACATATCAACACCTTTTTAAAGGTAATCAAAATGAATGGTCGGGTAGTCGGTGCCAAGAAGGTAAAACTTTTTCAAACTTCTATAAGGTTCCTAGGCCACGACCTTTATCAAGGGACCTATAAACCAATCTGTAGAGCCATTGAGTTCTCAACCAAATTCCCAGATGAATTATTAGATAAAACTCAGTTACAAAGATTTTTAGGAAGTATAAATTATGTAGCAGACTTCATCCCAGATATTAGAAAAATCTGTGAACCCCTCTACAAACGACTCAGAAAAAACCCAGTCCCTTGGTCTGAAGAACAAACCAAAACCGTTAAGCACGTAAAAGAAATAGTCCAAAAACTTCCTTGTCTAGGAATCCCAAATCCTGACGCCTCTATGATTGTTGAAACAGACGCCTCTGACATTGGTTATGGTGGCATTCTTAAACAGAAAACATCTCCCGAATCTACTGAACAGTAAGATTCCCGTCTGGGGTCTGGAATACGGCTCTAAAAAACTATAGTACTATCAAAAAAGAAATTTTATCTATAGTGCTATGTATCACAAAGTTTCAGGATGATCTGATTAATAAAGAATTTTTATTAAGGGTTGATTGTAAAGTAACCAAAGATGTTTTGCAAAAGGATGTTAAAAATCTTGTTTCAAAACAATTTTTTGCCAGATGGCAAGCACTATTATCAAGCTGACTTTAAAATCGACTTTATTAAGGGAGAAAATAATTCTCTACCAGATTTCTTAACTAGAGAATTTCTGCAGGGGAACCATGAGACCCAATATTCCAGGAATAAGGCCGATGACGCCTCCATTTCAACTTAAGCCAGAAGAAAAAATGAAGTAGCCTTTTAAACTAGAAAAACCCAAAACTCCTTACCCCATGACACCTAGCTTCGAGAATAAATTCTCAGCATTAGCAGAATTTCCCAAGTTATCAACAGGTACAGTTCAGTCTCCTTCGAAGGAGCCGTTAGACAGAAGGACGAGAGTTCAGCCTTTTAAGGTTTCCCCCTCGGCATCACAAGTGCAGACAAATGACAATTATAAAATGCAGAACCCTGAAACATATTCAGAGGCAGTGTAAAACCAACAACTCCTCAAAAGAAGGAAGAAGCACAAAACAACATCAGCAGTCCCGCACCAAAGTGGGAATTCATGGTAAAACTGATCCAACCAATAATGACGATTGATAAGCAATATGAAGGCTTCAGGGTAGAAGAACTTCTGAAACCCTGTTACACCAATTTTCAATACGTAGATGCACATGACCCAATCAAAACCAAGAGATATTATGAGTTCATTCTCATTGACACATAGTCAATAGAAATTGAACATAGTTATTTCAAAAATAATCCAGAAGCTATTGAATATTCAAAGTTCACAATTAAAAAGATATTAAGTCCCTTTGAGTGGTATGTAGATCACCTACATACACCAATTCCATTATCCAGAACACATAAAGCCCAAACCTTTAATTGGTATGATTATAGGGACGCTTGGTTTAACTTCCTATACGTCCGACCATATACCTATACATGGTTTGTAAAGTATTCCAGTGAATTAAAGGATAAGATCATCCCTCGGTGGTTCTATGAATGGTGGGGCCTATTCGGAGGAAATTTACAGGTGGTAGCCCCGAGCTTCCAAAATCAGTATGCAGGTTTTCTAGAGGAACAACAGATATCAACTTTAGCAGAACACATTAAGTTGTGCAAATTTTTTATACAAAAAAGAATATCATATATTATCAATTGGTCCTTTGATATTCATCAAATGGATTGAATTAAATATCTCACCAAAACAATAAAAATCAAAGGGTGGAGTCCAAAGCCCAAAGAAGATCGGAGGAGTCCATCCTCTTCAGCAGTCAAGGAAGAAAGCTTCAGCCTCCAACTCAGTCTCTAAAGCAGAAATGAAAAGGAGATTACTAGAAGCTCTGTCAAAGTTAGAAAATAATACAGAACATAATCAAATAATGGAACTGATTGAATCAACATCTTCCAGCACCAGTGAACCAGACAATGGTGACATGCTGGACCCCAGGGGAATAGCACATGCATATCTCCTAAAGTAAAAAGAATCTGATAAAGCAGAAGACCCCACATAAACAGAAAAGGGCACTTGACCCTTCGGGAAAGCAAAAGTTATTCGGAAAAGTAAAAGCAACTTGACCCTTCGGAAAAGCAGAAGTCATTCGAAAGGACAAGCATGAATCTCTATCGTCCACTTGTAAAGACAGGATGATACTTTAAATTTCTAAGAGGCCTATATAAGGCTCTCAAAATGTAATGGAAGGGCATCCGAAATTTGACCCCTACTTTAAATTTCCTGCAATTCTCTCTCTTGTGCTTCTAATACCCTTCCCTATCTCTTTTTTCAGGTTGAATCACTGGGAGGTAGAAAAGATGGAATTCCAGTTTTAAGACCGCTCACTGTAGACGATTTCATTCAGTCAAAAGCGAAGGTAAATGATCATAAACTGGAAATTCTAATTGAAGGGCCTATAATTGAATTTGTAAAGATCATGAAGGTGTCCTTTAGGTTTTTCTAAAACTGTTTCATGTTCACAATACTCAGGTGGGGCCATCAGTTGCATATGATGCCGCAAGTATGAATGAGCTGAGAAAATGGAATGATCAGTACGGCGAAGGTGGAAGTAGGAGAAAGTCTCCATTTGGCTTTTGAGTCCGGCAGAGGAGGTAGTAAGAGAGTCCACCATTCGGCTTGTCGATGAGTGGTTTGTCGTTAGAATTGTTTAAGGTAGAACCATGAATGTATAATGTTTTTGGGAAGGTATATATTTTATTTACCGCAAAATGTGTCGATGAGTGGCTTTACTGCTTAAGGTTTGTTAAGTAATCTAATAACAAAGCAGGCAGAGATAGGTTAGGAACAGAGCTATGGCTTTAGAATGCCAAATGTGTATTAACAAAAGAGTTCAATTTTGTAATTCTTGCTCTGTTACAAGGAGAAAAAATGAAATGGCAAAGATCATAAATGGTTTCTTTTTGTCTGCTTTAATTTAATCAAACTGAAACGCATAATTTGTTCTCTATTTTTCCTTTTTTCTTGTTATCGAGCGTTCCGTTTCTATCCTTCGAAAAGGTCGTTTTGTCACTTTTTGGCCTTGAATAATACTTCATAGCTTTTCAATTTTTTTTCTTGTAATATTCATAACTCTTTATTTTCCACTCACTTGAATTGTATCATATTTTGGTCGCTCATTTATTTCTATTAGTTTCTCGACACATGTATATCATGTTATGCAATATATAATATTATTAAAATTAATATCAGTATTATTGAAACAATTTTTTGAGTAAATAATTATATATGAATGAATAAAGTATATTTTTTTTTTGTGAATGATCAATGTGGATTGTCGTATGATGAATTCTTTATCAATGTCAAAATGATTAGTCTAAATCTATGAAGATGATACTTAAAAGTTCAATTAGGTACCGTACATGTAATGCTTTTCACTTATTATGATTTTATGAGGTACAAATATATAATGAAAAGTATCTCACTTAATACTTGCTTGTCGTATGGTGACTTGTTTACCAAAGTCAAAATGATTGGTCTAAACCTATGAAGATGATACTTAACGTTCAATTAGGTACATGTAATGTTTTTCACTTATTTTGATTTTATGCGGTACAAACATATAATGAAACGTATTCTCACTTAATACTTGCTTGTAGACAATATTCCTGATTTATACTGCTTTCGTCAACTTTGGGTTCTTTGTAAATTCAAATATCAGCCATTACGTACGTAATCCTACATTGTTACGTTGATAGCATCATTTCAATCCCAATCTATTCCAATACTATTCAAAGAAGAAATAGTGAATTTAGTATAATTTTAGTCAATTAAATATGACATATTGTAGTACACAAGCTTGTAGTCCTAATACCTTTGTTAATTGAGACTGGCATATAAAGGTCAAAACTTGGTTTATAAACGTTATTTTTCAAGACTCTTAACACATTTTCAATATCGTTTAATTAGCTCAAAATTGATCACACAACTCAAAAGTCAGAACAAAATACATACCTGACACCCCTCATGAGATCATATAAGATTTTATTCGTTATAGCCTATAGCATAGAAGATCTCTATATTCTCTGGAGAGTGAGAAAACCTAGAGAGAGAAGGAATACATATACAACCCTCTTTTTTTGTTTTGTTTTGGAAAGGTAGATATTTATTGTTAAATATACAATATACACATATGTATTATGTGTATATTGTATATTTAATCTCGGATTATGCTCCAGATTTGAAGATCTCGGTTTTGACATTATAGGGTAAATAAACATGTAAGAACATTGTATATTAGGAAAATATATGTGTAGTATATTGTAATGTATTTGTTACCTAAATTAGGATTATACACTACCATAATTGTAGAGTTAGAATTATGGTAAAAGAAGATTTTAGAATTAGAATAGTAATAGGATTCTCCTATTTTGTAACTTGTATATATACCTATTCAATTAATGAAAATAATCAAGGGGATTATTTATTTCATGGTATCAGAGAGACTAGGTCTAAACAAAAGTTTTTTTCTCTCAAACTTTTGCCTCCCTTTGGCCGAGACCCCCCCCCCCCTCCTCGGGTTTCTCTTCCAAATTTCGTCTTCCGCTCTCAAAAACACCTCTCTTAAATTTCCCTTTCTTCTTTGTTCTTTCAATATCTAAGAACAATTTTCACCTTGCCCTCACGGTTTCCAATATCAAGAGCGAAGTATCCCTATTGTCCTTGAGATGGAAAACGTCCAATATGCGACGTGGGCGGAGTTGTTTAAAATTCACGCTATATCTTATCAAGTTCTTCATCACATCATTCCTCCAGCTAGACCCCTTCCTGTGGAGGATCCTGAGTTATGGATTACACTTGATGCTACCGTTCTTCGGTGGATATACGCCACTATTTCGCTGGACCTTCTACAGACGATTATGGAGCCGAATACCACGGCTATGGCTGCATGGAATAGATTGCGTGACATATTCCAAGACAACCAACATTCCCGTGTCGTCACACTCGAGCAGGAATTCTCTCTCGTTCGAATGGACGAATTTCCAAACGTTTCTGCATATTGCAAGAAACTAAAGGAGTTGGCGGATCAACTCCGTAATGTTGGCGCACCAGTAACAAATAATCGTCTAGTTCTCCAGTTGGTTGCCGGTCTTTCGGAGGCCTATAATGGTGTGGAACTTTCCTTCGCCAAAGCAACCCTCTTCCAGACTTTCATCAAGCCCGCTCCATGCTTACGTTGGAAGAAGCGGTTTGGCTAAAAAGGCGGCTACGGAGCAAGCCCATTGTCATGGTGGCGTCCTCTCCTAGTTCTTCGAGTTTTGTGAATAATTCGGGCCAAAACCATAATAATGGTGGTGGCAAGAATAATCGCAAAAATAATAACAAAAATCGCGGGGGCAAACGCGGCGGTTGCAGTGGCGGTTCCGGTGGTCAACAAGCGAGGTGGTGGGTCCCGGCCAGGGTACGGTGGCCCACCACCGCCATGGGCCCAAAGCGGTGGGGCCCATGGCGGTGGAACCCGTACCATCCGGCGGCAGTTTCCGGCGGCCGGTGGGGTGGCCAACGGTCCGTGCCCAATACCCAAGCGGTGGCGGCCCACCGGCGGTGGCCCATCGGCCGGTGGCCCGGCCGGCGGTAGCAACAACAGCGGCTACGGCCCGGGTGCACCACGGACAGGGAGTTCTTGGGCCCCGACCACCGCAGCCCATCATGCAACAGGCCCCACTCGGACCGATATGGAGGCCGCGATGCACACGTTGGGGTTGACTCAACGGACCCAAATTGGTACATGGACACCGGGGCAACTACTCACATGACTTCTGAATTAGGTACTCTCTCCTCTTATTCCAATTTGAGCACCCCTCGGGGTATAATTGTTGGTAATGGCAACTCTATTCCAATTCGGGGTTATGGTCGAAAACGTTGTCTCCCCCCAATCCACCCCTTCTCTTGAAAAATACTTTACATGCTCCTAAATTGATTAAAAATTTAGTGTCCGTCCGGAAGTTCACTACCGACAATTCCGTTTCCGTTGAATTTGATCCTTTTGGTTTTTAACGTGAAGGATTTCAAGACAGGAGTCATCTCATGAGGTGTGATAGTAGGGGGGATCGTATCCTATCATGCCCGGTTTCGGTCCATCGAGTCAAACCTTGCCGTCGTCGACCTTTGCGGCCATCTCTCCTTCCATGTGGCATGCTCGTCGGGTCATCCGGGATATTCTATTTTATCAGTTTTAGATAAAAATAGCTTTATTTCCTGTAAGGGTACGAGTCGTACTCCACTTTGTCAGTCTTGTTCATTAGGAAAAATTGTCAAGTTGCCATTTGTAGACTCAAATTCTCATACTTCAATGCCATTTGAGATTATTCATAGCGACTTATGGACGTCTCCTGTTCTCAGTTCATTGGGTCATCGATATTATGTTCTCTTTTTAGATGATTATTCTAGATTTTTGTGGACGTTTCCAATTGCGAATAAATCACAAGTGTTTTCCGTCTTCATCCAATTTAGAGCGTTCATTCGTACTCAATTCGAAAGAGAAATAAAAAATATTCAATGTGATAATGGGAAAGAGTATGACAATAGGGAGTTCGGGAATTTCGTGCTAAAAATGGGATTAATTTTCGGTTTTCGTGTCCTCATACATCTTCACAAAATGGGAAGGCCGAACGCAAAATTCGTTCCATCAATAACATTGTCCGAACTCTCCTAATTCATGCCTCCATACCTCCATATTTTTGGCATCATGCTCTATAAATGGCCACATATCTTCTTAACATAATTCCTTCTAAAGGTCTGACATATTCTTCCCCCCTCAAAATCCTATATAATAAGAACCCTTCTTATTCTCATCTTCGGATTTTTGGTTGCTTGTGTTATCCTTTATTCCCATCCACCACAATTAACAAACTTCAGGCTCGGTCTACCCCGTGTGTGTTTTAGGGTTATCCGTCAAATCATCGTGGTTATAAGTGTTTTGATTTATCCTCCAAGAAAATCATAATCAATCGCCATGTCATTTTTGATGAAACTCAATTCCCATTTACGAAAGTTCATACTCCCGAACCTAAGTCGTATAATTTTTTGGATGACCAAATATCCCCGTATATTATTCGAATTTTTCGGACATCTCCGTACCCAAAATCCTCCAGCGGGCCCACGCGCCGCCGGACCCACAAGCATCGCCACGCCCAAAGACTTCCGGCCCACCGGAGCAGTTCCGGCAATTGGGCCGGTCCGGCCCAATTCGGCCCCGGTCCAAGCATACGAGTCCAACCTTTACCGATTTGGGCCGGCGGGCCCCTTTGCTGTGGCCGGTCGTCCGTCCCGAGCCCGAGAAAATTCCCAAAATTCCCTCAATTCTTCCTCGAGTCATAGACCGGTCACTCGTAGTCGGCGGGATATTTTTACACCTAAAAGACATTTTAATTTACATTCGATGTCTCTAAATCCCCCTTGCCCCGCAATCCCGTGTCCGCATTAAATGACCCTAATTGGAAAATTGCTATGACCGATGAATATAATGCTCTTATTGATAATAAGACGTGGGAGTTGGTGCCCCGTCCATATGGTATTAATGTTATCGGGTCTATGTGGATTTTTGCTCATAAGGAGAATTCGAGATGGGTCCTTTGCTCGACATAAGGCGCGGCGGTTGGTGATGGTAAAGACTCGGCATGTTGGGATAAATTGTGGTGAGACGTTTAGTCCGGTGGTCAAACCGGCTACCATTCGCACTGTGCTAATCTTGGCTCTTTCAAAGACTTGGCCAATCCATCGGTTGGATGTCAAGAATGCTTTCCGCATGGGGATCTCAAGGAAAGAAACGATCTATATGCATCGGCCGTTGGGTTTCGGGGATCCAAACCGTCCTCATCATGTATGTTTGTTGAAGAAGTCCTTATATGGGCTTAAGCGGTCTCCAAGGGCACGGTACACGAGGTTTTGCGACTTTGTTTCAACTATTGGATTCACTCATAGCAGTCGATAATTCCTTGTTCATCTACCTCCGTGGTTCGTCCTTGGCCTACATTTCGTTGTATGTGGATGATATCATCTTGACCGCCTCCTCCGATGCTTTGCTTTGTCTATCATGGCCATGCTCGGTTCGAATTTGCTATGAAAGACTTAGGGCCTTTGAGTTATTTTTGGGGATTGCCATCAAGCGTCATTCGGTGGGTTGTTTCGTCTCAACGGAAGTATCTTCGCCGAGATCATCGAGAGGGCGGGATGTCATCCCGTAAGTCCACTTCTACGCCAGTTGATGCAAACCCAAAGCTAAGTGCCGCAGCAGGTGCACCATACGAGGACCCGACCCGCTATCATAGTCTTACAGGGGCCCTCCAGTATCTTACCTTTACCAGACCGGATATTACATATGCGGTTCGGCAGTGTGTTTATTCATGCATGATCCCGAGTTGAGCACATGAATGCAATCAAACGCATCATTCGGTATATTCAGGGGACACTAGACTATAGGTTGCACTTGTATCCGTCATCTACATCCACACTTGTTTCCTACACGGATGCTGATTGGGGTGGTTGTCCCGACACCAGACGGTCGACTTCTGGCTACTGTATGTTCCTTGGCAACAACTTGGTCTCATGGTCGGCAAAGCGTCAAGCAACTCTATCACGCTCCAGTGCAGAGGCAGAATATCGAGGGGTAGCGAATGTGGTCTCTGAGTCATGTTGGCTACGGAATTTGCTTTTGGAGCTTCATTGTCCCATTCAGAAGGCAACCTTGGTATATTGCGATAACATTAGTGCCATCTACCTTTCAGGTAACCCAGTTCAACACCAGCGCACCAAACATATTGAAATGGACATTCACTTTGTCCGTGAAAAGGTTGCAAAGGGTCAAGTTCGCGTATGCCATGTCCCGTCTCGTTATCAAATTGCAGACATCTTTACAAAGGGTCTACCAGCGGTTCTCTTTGAAGATTTTAGGGACAGTCTCAGCGTTCGAAAACCGCCCGCTATGACTGCGGGGGTGTGTTAAATATACAATATACACATATGTATTATGTGTATATTGTATATTTAATCTCGGATTATGCTCCAGATTTGAAGATCTCGGTTTTGACATTATAGGGTAAATAAACATGTAAGAATATTGTATATTAGGAAAATATATGTGTAGTATATTGTAATGTATTTGTTACCTAAATTAGGATTATACACTACCATAATTGTAGAGTTAGAATTATGGTAAAAGAAGATTTTAGAATTAGAATAGGAATAAGATTCTCCTATTTTATAACTTGTATATATACCTATTCAATTAATGAAAATAATCAAGGGGATTATTTCTTTCATTTATATTAATACTAAGTAGTCATTACATTGTTGATACTGATATTGTCTAGTTTATGGATTGAACGAGATTTAAACTGGAAAAATGGTTGAATTTGCCGGCGGTGCTATCAAACTGTAATGACTAACCAACTACTATAAATGAAACCCCAATTACCAACTAAAAATTTCCTTGGTAAATTCATCAAATCGAGTTACCGACTGATATTATCCGCTGCTAAAAGGCTCAATGGTAAATTTTACCAACCTATTTTAAATTATTGACAAAATTATCAACTAAAAAGCGGTTGGTAAATACCTAAAGATGTTGGTAATTTTTAAAATTTCGGTTGGTAAATTCACTAACCAATTTTTCGTTGGTATATCGTTAACAATATTTACTATGGAGCCGTTCGAACATGATTTGAAATCATGATGATTTAAAGTTGAAGTTTTGTTTGGACATGCAATTTGAATTTCTTAAGTTGTATTTTTTCTTATGGACATAAAAATCCCACAAGTTGTGAAAATCATCAAAACTTTCTCAACCTTATACATTCTTACCAAATGAGCAAGTCATAGTTCATAACAAAATTAATACGCTACTAGAAGGTCTTTCTAAAAAATACAACATCAATTGATCAAACTCTAGTTCAATAAAATAAAAAATTGAACATGAGTTATAGTGTAATTACTCTTTAATATAGTCCCCCCACATGGTTGGTAATAGTAAATTTGTTATAAATATACTACCAACTCGTAGATCTTTTAATATTTGATATAAATGATTGGTAAACATGATTGGTATACAAAAAAAGGGCAACCCGGTGCACTAAGCTCTGGCTATGCGCGGGGTCCGGGAAAGAGCCTGACCACAAGGGTCTATTGTATGCAGCCTTACCTTACATTTCTGCAAGAAGTTGTTTCCACGGCTTGAACTCATGACCTCCTGGTCACATGGCAGCCTTATGATTGGTATATATATCTACCAAATTATGAATCTATTTTTATAAAATATAAACTTATGGGTCAACTTTTATATTTAAAAAATTTGAAATCATGATTTGAAATCCTATATCATGTCTTTTTGGATGATTTGAGATTTCATCTCATGAGATTAAATCGCATGTCCAAACGATGATTTTATCTCATGAGATAAAATTGCATGTCCGGACGCCTACTATATAGAAATAAGAGTTGAAGTGTTGGATCGACGTGCCTGCTTAAGTGTCATTATTTGATTTGTCAGTGACATTTTGGTCATTTACGTTTGGTTGTGACTTTTGATTGGTCCAATGAAGTTGATCACTGTGCAGCTTTAAGTGACATTTTGGCCATTTACTAGTATTTGATGTGTAGAGTGTAGACTTTTTAGCCAATTGACTAGGGGGTGAAATAAGCGGGTTGAGTTGAATTTGGGCAGGTTAAAATTTATTGAGTTAATAAATGAGCGGGTTATTGACCCACACAAATATTACTTGAGTTGCAATGAGTTGGATTGAAATGATCTAAAAAGCGGGTCAAAACTCAACCCGTCAAATTCTTACTAATCTTTAATGTAGAATTCTATGTTTATTCTACTCTTTTTTTAAAACCATATCATCACAGAGTATGTCAGACAGTAAAGGCTTATTAGCCTTTCATAATGAAATACATAAATAAAAAGGGAGGGGAGAGAATAGTACCTAAGTTGTTGTGGGAAGCAAGAGTACAAAAATGCTAAATATTATTAATTTTTTGGAGTGTTTTTACAATGTTTGGTTTTCCAAGGCTTGCTTTACAAATGAAATGAAGTCGCCTTACAAGTGACAGACTTCAGAAAAGATTTAAATGTACAAAATGAATAGTAAAGGAATCTAATAATTACATCTGGACAAAACTACTTTTCATAAAGTAAAAACTTTTACAAAAAGTAAGATAAGATTGAAAAAAGAAACGACTTTTGTGAAAGTCGACAAAACTTTATTAAAGTAGGAAAGAATATTTGTCCTATCTGGCCATGATTGATTCCAAGTGGCCACCTGGTATGCCACATTATTCTGAAATTTTTTATTTTCCTTTGGAGCTTTTGTCTTCTTGTTTGTTCCTGTATTTTTGCAGCATAGCCTCAATTAGGCTGTCAAATAGGTCCTCTGCCGTTGGAGTATAATTCGGTATTTCTTCCAGAGGTTAAGATTCTCCCTCTAGACAAGGTATTGATTGTCATCTGGAACTCCTTTCATAGAGGTTGTAGATGCTTCTGAATATGGGTTATCATCTCCTTTTGGTTTAATTTTTTTACGAATTCTGCCTTCATTTTATCAAGATAGGCAGACATAAGATCTTCCTCTGACGCCTGAGAATTTCTGATCTTGATGGATCTTTTCAATTTGGAAAAGAAAGATGATTCATCTTCTTTGGTCTGCTTTTCCATATAATGGATTTGTTTAAAACTCTTAACCATAGAAGATATTTCTTGTTCCAGTTGCCACCCATAATGACACGTTTTATCCTCAGAATCCTTGTCCAATAATTTGGACCAAAATTTGCAGAGGAATTTCCTCTTAAGACATATTATGCCATGTTGATTTCTTCCTACTTCAGGGATCTATTTCCAAATCCATGGAGTTTCTGTCTGCATAAAGAAAAATAGTGATGCAGATCCTTCGATATAATCAGAAGGATTTTCGGGTGTAACACTAGGTGTTACCTGTACTCATTCTTTGTAGTAATCCATATAAGGTTCCTATAATACCTGAATTTCAGGTTCGATAATACTCCACCATGGGAATATCCATCTCGGGAGTAACTGTCCATTCTGGTTATTTTTGAAAATTTCAGGATTAATTTTAATCCACCATGAATGAGCATGGTTATGATTTTCATAGTAAAATACGTTAGTAAATGCATTGATATAATCATAATAATTAAACGTCATCTTTATTAATGTACGAGGAATTATGAATTCTTTGATCTGAATGAGCTAATTCCCCACTCATAAGGAGATATTATCTTTTTGAGATAAAATTTTGAGAAATTTCTCTCAGCCCCTGACTTATTATACGGGAATGGTGTAACATGAGCAATGCTGATTGCAGTGATAATACATTCATAATACATCCTATTTTTCCCTTATGGGAAAGGGTTGTAGAAATTTTCTACATATCGATTCATAAGATCCAAGTATCATTTAAATAATTTTTTCCTCGTAGTGTAAATAGAGAATTATCTCTTCGTGAGTTTTGACCGAATTTTGGTCTCTATTTTCTGACTCCGATTTCTGTAGTGTTTGAGCATATGAGCTCTTTGCCTGGCTAGATGAGCCTTCTTTGTCCATGAGTATAACTCTTGGAGTATTTTTGGAAATATTATTTCCTGTAGAACTTGATATGTCTGAGCCTCGACCCGAGCCTCATCCTCTGTTGCCTCTACCTCTATTAGGAGTAGGTGATGTCCAATTTGGACCCATCTTATCCCTGCAAATATTCACGGGTAAGAAAGTCAGGGAGTGAATTATTTTCACCTTTAAGATGATGAATCTCAAAATTGAATGGGGCTAAATGAGCATGCCATCTTGCAAACATTTGTTTGGATACATCATGCTTAAAATCCTTTTGAAGCATGAATTTTGCTGCATGACAATCAGTCCTTATTAAGAACTTTGAGTTATAAAGATCATCATAAAATTTCAGGGCACATTTCACTATAGCAAGAATTTATTTGGCTATAGTAGCATAATTTTGCTAACTCTTAGTCCATTTTCTTGAATGGAATCGAATAAGATATTCTTGTTTGGTTTGGGGGTTAATCTGTTTGAGTATTCCACCAAAACCAATATTTGAGGCATCAGTCTCAACAATTTTTCCCAATTTGGGTTGGTAAGCACAAGGCATCGCAAAGCTTGTACTTTCTCTTTGATTTTCTTTACTGCTTCTGTGTGGTCATTTGTCTAAGGAGTGACAGTCTTCTTCAGTCTATCATATAAGATAGTTGCATCCAAAGATAATTTTTTGTCATAGGAAGAAATATAATTTACTAAGAACCTTTGTAACTAGGTTCTTCCAGATTATTATCCGGAAATTTTGAAGCAAATTCAATACTTCTAGTAATAGGATTAATTTTTCCTTCTTCAATATTATGTTCCCAGAAACCTTATCTTTTCGCGAACAAAGTGAATATCCATCTCGATATGTTTAGTGCGCTGATATTGGACCGGATTACCAGAGAGATAGACGACACTAACATTATCACATTAGACCAAGATAACTTTCTGAATAAGAAAATGAAGCTCTAATAAAAGATTACGCAGCCAACATGACTCAGACACCACATTGGCTACTCCTCGATACTCGACCTCCGCACTGGATCGCTATAACGTAGCCTGGCATTTTGTAGACCAAGAGACCAAGTTATCACTAAGAAACATACAATAATCAAATGTTGACCGCCTGGTATCTGGACATCCACCCCAATCAGCATCTGTATACGACACGAGAGTAGAGATGAATGATCGATATAAATGCAACCCATAATCAAGTGTGCTTTATATGTATCGTATAATGCGTTTGAGCGCATGCATGTGCTCATGCCGCGGATCATGCATAAATAAACACACATACTATACTGCATAAGTAATATCTGATCTCGTGAAAGTAAAATAATGAAGAGCCCCTGCAAGACTACGATAGTGGGTGGGATCCTCATATGGTGTGCTAGAAGTAGCACTCAGCTTCGGTTTGGTATCAATCGGAGTAGAAGAGGACTAACAATATGACATGCCAACTCTCTCAATAATCTCAGCCGCATACTTCTTTTGTGAAAAAAACAGACCACATGCATGACGAGTTATAACTATGCCCAAAAAATTAACTCAAGGGCCCCAAGTCTTTCATAGTAAATTCTGAAGTGAGAAAGGACATGACAGACTTGCGCAAATTATCAGAGGAGGTAGTCAAAATTATATCATCTACATATAATAGAATATATGCTAGAGAAGTACCACGCCGATAGATGAACATAGAATGATTAGACCTGTTGTGAGAAAACCCAATAGTAGACACATAATCTGCAAACCGCTTATACCAAGCCTGTGGGGCCTACTTAAGCCCATATAAGGAGTTCTTCAGCAAACATACATGGTAAGGATAATTGGGGTCCTTAAAACCCAAAGGTTGATGCATGTATACTGTCACCTTAAAATCATCGTGTAAGAAAGCATTTTTTACATCCAGCTGATGAATGGGCCATGCTTTCGAGAGAGCCAGACTAAGCACAGTGTAAATGGTTGCCGGTTTGACCATCAGACTAAATGTGTCTCCACAATCCACACCAACCTATTGTGTTTTACCATCACCTACAAGATGAGCCTTATGCCTATCAAAAGAACTATCAAATTTTCTTTATGAGTAAAAATTCAGATAGATCGAATAATATTAACACCAGGCGGACGGGACACCAACTCCCACGTCTTATTTTCAATAAGAGCATTATATTTGTCATCCATGGCCAATTTAATTTGGGTCATGAAGGGAAGACACTGACTTACGTGGTAGGGGTGATTTAGTGACATTAGAATTAAGATTAAAATGTCATTTTAGTTTAAAAATACCCTGTTGTCTACGAGTAACGGGTCCTTGACTTGAGATAGAATTGGACGGGATTATGGGATTTGGGTCAGCAGTGGACTGGCCAACAGGCAGTGGGCCTGCTGGCCCAATAATGGTTGGCTAATGACATGGAGTTGAGGGAGAAATATTTGGGCCAGAAACTGGATCGAGAATTCGGGCCAGAAACTGGACAAAGACTGGTCCGAGATTCGGAAGTAGAAACTGGGCCCTGATCGTCACTGGGTCGAGACGCTGGAACAATGGGCTTTTGGTCTAAATGATGGACGACGTACGAAGAGAGTCCATCATCCAAAAAATTATAAGCACTAGACACGGAATTAGACAATTTAGCACACGAAAATTGGGTTTCATCAAAAATAACATGGCGACTAATGATGATTTTATTAGCGGATAAATCAAAATATTTGTAACCACAATGATTAGACGGATAACCTAAAAATGCACAAGCAGTAGAACGGGCTTAAAGTTTGTTCATTGTAGTGGATGAAAAAACGGATAGCACAAACACCAAAACCCCCTAAGATGAGAATACAAGGGGGCTTTATGATAAAGAATTTTTAGGGGTGATTGATATGCTAAACCTTTGGTAGGGAGTATGTTTAAGAGTTAAGTAGCCATTTGTAATGCATGATGCGAAAAAGACGGGGGTAATGAAGCATGGGCTAGTAAGGTTCGGACAATGTTATTAATGATACGAATTTTTTGTTTGGCCTTCCCATTTTGTGAGGATGTATGAGGACAAAAAAAATCAAAAAAATATGCCATGAGTGTCACAAAATTGCTGAAATGGCCCATTATCATATGCCCTATCATTATCACAATGAATATTTTTAATTTTCCGTTCAAATTGGGTACAGATGAAAGCTCTAAATTTTAAGAATTTGGAAAAAACTTGAGACTTTTTTAGACAATGGAAAAGTCCACAAAAAATTAGAATAATCATCCAAAAATAAAACATAATACCGATGACCCAAAGAACTCAAAACAGGAGATGTCCATAAATCACTATGAATAATGTCAAAATGCACCGACGTACTAGAAGTAGAGACTACAAACGGTAATCTAACATGTTTTCCTAATGGACACGAAGGACAAATATGAGTACTACACGTACTTTTACAATCAATAAAATTATTATTACGAAGAGACAAAATAATAGACGACCCCGGATGACCCAAACGTGCATGCCACAAGGAAGGTGCAAGGGCGACAAAAGTTAAAAGTGTGGCTTGACTCGTGGAAATGGTGGCGGTGGTGATTGGATAAAGCTCTCTCCGAGTATTACATCTCATTAGAGGTATCCCTGTCTTGAAATCCTTCACAAAAAATCCAAAAGGGTCAACGTTAACAGAAACTCAATTATCAGTTGTGAATTTTCGGACAGACACCAAATTTTTAATTAAGTGAGGGGCATGAAGGACATTTTTTAGGACGAGAGGTGGGGGGGGGGGGGGGGAAATTTGTGTGACCATAACCACGAATTGGAATTGAATTGCCATTACCAATAATTATGCAGCGATTTTTGCTCAAATTGAAATAAGACAAGAGATTACCTTGTTCGGACGTCATATGAGAAGTGGCTTCAGTGTCCATGTACCAATTTGTGTCCGGGGGATTTAATCCAATTGTATGCATCGCAGCCTCGATATCCGTGGGTGTTGGAACTGCTGCTGGGCCTGCAGCTGGGAAGGCCTGCTGAGGCCGAGGCCCAATCAGGCCAGCCTGCTGCCAAGACCCAACAACCGGATGTCTCGACTGAAACAACTGTGAATTGGGCCTATGCTGGCTGGCTCAATTCGATGGGTAAACTGCTGGGACTGGAAAGAGGTAACTAGGCCAGTTGGGCCATTGCCAGGCTCACTGGCTAGCGACATTGTTGTCCCACTGCCCTGGCCCGACCTGCGGTTACTCCTGTCGGCTGCCACCATGACCACCGTTGCCGCCAGATTTCCGATTTTGACCCAGTTTTCCACCCCCGTTGTTCCAATTTGGAGTGGAATTAGCCGAAGATGATGAATAGTAGGAATTTTGTGACTAGACCGCCATCATGGCGGAATTTGCTATAGTTGCGGCCTTTTTAGCCAACCCCGCCTCTTCAAGGATGAGCATAGACCAGGCTTGGTAAAACGAAGGAAGAGGATTGCTTTGACGAAGAAAAGTCCAACTCCATTATAGGCCTCGGATAGGCCAGCAACCATCTGAAGAACAAGACGATCATTCGTGACGGGTGCACCAACGTTCTTGAGTTGATCCGCCAATTCCTTCAGCCATTTACAATAAGCTGAGACATTCAGAAAATCCTCCATATTGACATGGGAGAATCCCTACTCAAGAGTTACGAGACGAGAATTTTTGTTATCTTAGAATATATCACACACCCTATTCCAAGTGTCCATCGCCGTGGCGTCGGGTTCAATAATCGTCTGCAAAAAGGTCCGTAGAGATAGTGAAATATATCCACTGGAGGACGGTGGCATCAAGAGTCATCCATAACACAGAGTCATCATCGGCGGTAGGCACCTTCTCCTTGCATGTATCCGCGGGGATGATGTGATGAAGGACTTGATGCGAGCGTGCGTGAACTTTAAATAATTCTGCCCACATCACGTATTGGACGTTTTCCATCTCAAGAACGACAGGGATGTGGTTCTTGATGTTGGAGACGGTAAGGGCAGGATGAAACGTGTTCTTTGAGGTGGACATAATGAAAGAACAAGTGGAGAATTAAGGAGTTAGAATAGAATTTTGGGAAGAGAGAAGGGAATGGCACGAAATTCGAGAACCGAGAAGGGCAGTGGAAGCTGGTTTGTGAGAAGGTATTTTAGCCCTAGACTTCTGATACCATGAAAGAGAATAATCCCTTGATTATTTTCATTAATGAAGAGGTATATATACAAATATACAATATCTAAATATGGAAAATAAATCTACCTTTTCCTACTATAATTCTAATAGCTTTTCCTAATACAAGACTAATACCACAATTACATTTGTACAAGATTTCTACAAATAATATATCAAAAACCGGTCCTTGATATACACGGTTTGTCCGTGTATATCATGCCTTCTGTCCTATATATAACATATCAAATAAAAAACAATAATTTAAAACATATTTTGATAGATTTCTCATGAATCAATTTAGACTAGATATTAACCCAAATTTTAATCGGTTGAAATGAGTTGGGCTAAAATGAATTGAACTAACAAATATGCGGGTTATTGAATAGGTCGCGCAAGTTATGATTTCATGAGTTAAGTTTGCCACCTCCACCGGGGGTTGTTTTAAGTGGTTCCAATTTCTCATTATGATTTGTGACTGACAACTTTTTTATTTAACTTGCCCATTGCTCCAATTCAATTATGATTTGTTTCAAAAGAGTAGAGAATTATATGTTTTCAATTTATTTTCACCATATGTTATAAATTGCTAATTTTAATTTTGACAAACTTAATTTCCTGTTTCTATCATTAGTTCGGTGTGCAAATGTACTAATGTCAACATAGTGCTTTTTTTTTTTACAACTTAGGTTCGTTTGATTCAATTGTTTTGAAATTAAATTGTGGTTATTGGTATTTTTTTTACTCTAATGTCTCAATTTATGTGGCATTTTTTATTTTTTCAAGATTTAAATTATATAAACGTTGATCAACACTTTAAAATGTATTATTTCATCATATGATATGAGAAAAATTGCAACTTATAGTATTTTTCACATAATTTTTGAATATCTAAATTTTACTTTTAAAATATTGAGTTGTTCTATTCCAGTTTAGCTTAATCATATGACATGAGAAGAATTGCAACTTATAGTACTTTTCGTATAATTTTTAAATATTTAAATTTAAATTTTAAAATATTGAGTTGTTATGTTCCAATTTAGCTTAAAAAATTAGTCATATTAACTCTCGAAAAAATGACACATGAATTGAGATGGAAAGAATAATAAATTTCATATTGCTCTTATTATAGATTTTTTTTATTTAGAATTACATAGTCTAATAACCAACAATGAATTAGTATCTCTAACTCTATATTTCAGTGTCACAATCATCTTCGATAATCTCGACAAGTGGGCTTATTTTATTTTTGAAGTTAGATTGAAGATTGAGAAAGCCGGCCATTTCAAGAAATTATTTTTGGTAAATACTGAATAATTCACCAATGTATAGATCACAAAATATTCATCCTTATGAAATCAATAAAAATGAAGTTGATAACCCCTAATAAATAATTTTTTAAGGAGAGTACAAAGTAAATAAGGGTCAAGTAAAATGAAATGAACAAAGTATTTAATAAAGGAGTTGATATTAACCAATTTAAACAAATTTTGAAGCAATGATTGTATTGCTAAATTTTTTGTATAAGTTTTTACGTTCCGTAAGGATTTGCAAACAATTTGTACCGGTTATGACACAATCAAGAGTTATGGAAAGACACCAATCCCTCAGAATATTGACAATCCATCAGGAAACATTCATCCTTATGAACTCAATAAAAATGAAGTTGATAACCCCTAATAAATAATTTTTTAAGCAGAGTACTAAGTAAATAAGGGTCAAGTAAAATGAAATGAATAAAGTATTTAATAAAGGAGTTGATATTAATCAATTTAAACAAATTTTGAAGCAATGAATGTATTGCTAAATTTTTTGTATATGTTTTGACGTTCCTTAAGGATTTGCAAACAATTTGTATCGG
The DNA here is from genome assembly GCA_034509755.1 of Anisodus tanguticus. Classification (NCBI taxonomy): domain Eukaryota; kingdom Viridiplantae; phylum Streptophyta; class Magnoliopsida; order Solanales; family Solanaceae; genus Anisodus; species Anisodus tanguticus. The sequence continues at coordinate 46,357,517 of CM067556.1, forward strand.
TTATGACACAATCAAGAGTTATGGAAAGACACCAATCCCTCAGAATATTGACAATCCATCAGGAAACATTCATCCTTATGAACTCAATAAAAATGAAGTCGATAACCGCTAATAAATAGTTTCTTAAGGAGAGTACTAAGTTAATAAGGGTCAAGTAAAATGAAATGAACAAAGTATTTAATAAAGGAGTTGATATTAATCAATTTGAACAAATTTTGAAGCAATGAATATATTGGTGAAATTTTTGTATAAGTTTTGACGCTCCTTGAGAATTTGCAAACAATTTGTACCAGTTATGACACAATCAAGAGTTGTGGCAAGACACCAATCCCTCAGAATATTGACAATCCATCAGAAACAGTCATCCTTCTGAACTCAATAAAAATGAAGTCGATAACCCCTAATAAATAGTTTCTAAAGGAGAGTACTTAGTTAATAAGGGGCCAAGTAAAATGAAATGAACAAAGTATTTAATTAAGGAGTTGATATTAACCAATTTGAATAAATTTTGAAGCAATGGATGTATTGCTGGAATTTTTGTATAAGTTTTGACGTTCCGTAAGGATTTGTTTTAAAGTCATGGCATAATTTGTACTAAAATTCAGCTAGAACTTGTGACAAGGTAAATATTTGTTCTTCCATCAGAACTTCTAACGATGTGTCGAACTATTTTTACAACGATATCTTATTTGTACAAATCAAAGTGCAATATATGAGATTGGAAACGTTGGGCCCGTGCAGGGCATCACTTAATGAATAGAAAAAGGAGTTAGTAAATTTGCTTCTTCATTATTTAATTCCATTGGTACTTTGTTTGTAACTACATATAATAACGAAGAAGAAATTTTGTTGGTATTCCGTTAGCAACTGTACTAATGGATAATAATTTGGTTGGCAAGTCCGATAGTAGATTTTTTAAAGATTATTAGCGAATATTCTCAGAATATTCTCCGTATATTTTGTAATTATGATAGATGTATAGTTAAGGTAACTTAGGATTCTAATTGTATTAGGAATCAACCTTTGTAAGGTAAGTTAGGATTCGTACCATATTAGGAATCAATCTTGTACAACTATATATATTGTGAATAATGAAAGGAATCCCGAAGGGAAATTATTCTATCTTTCATGGTATCAAGAGCCTAAAACCTAAATCCCTTCTCTTCCTCATTCTCGGCCGAAATCAACGTTTTTCTTCTGATTTCACAGGAAAAAAAAATTATGGTTTCTTCCTCCCTTTCTCGGCCAAACCAGAAAATTCCCTTCCCTCGGCAGGCGGCAACCATGTCTTCCCCCACAAATTCCGGTTCATCCACTGGCACACTTGACAACCCCTCTCAACGTTCAGTATCTTCTTTTCATCCGGCATTCGCCGTTAACAACATCAAGAATTTTATCCCTATAATTCTTGATCAAGAAGACTGTCAATATTCCATGTGGATGGAACTATTCTACATTCATGCATGTGCATACAACGTGCTCGATCATATTGACGAATCATTTCCTCGTCCCACCGATGTTACGAGACTCAATCGGCGTCGTCTTGACGCCATCGTCGAACAATGGATCTACGGCACCATCTCCAAAGACCTGTTGTGCACTATCATGAAAACAGGTGCTACGGCACGTGAACTTTGGGTCTGGCTAGAAGAAATCTTTCAGGACAATAAAAATACTCGGGCGGTATATTTGGAAGAGCAATTCAATAATACCCGCCACGAGAATTTTAACAACATGTCCGAATATTGTAAGCAATCGAAACTCATAACCGATCAACTATCCAACGTCGGGACTTCGTTTCGAAACCAAGATGGTGCTTCAACTTGTTGCGGGTTTACCAAAAGGTGAATATGACACACTCGCAACAATGATTCAACAAGCCGACCCTCTCCCAAGTTTCAACAAGGCACGCTCACAACTATTGTTGGAAGAAACTAGACGTGCTAAACAAGAGAAACACAATCAAAAGGCCTTAGCCGTTGACGGGATGACAACACTGCGGCCGGCAAGAAGCAACCGGAAGCAGTAGCGCAGCAGGTCCAGAAGCAGCAGAGCCGGTGGCGGAGGTCGTGGCGGCAGAGGTCACAACAACAAAGGCAAGGGCCGCGGAAAGGGCCAACGTAACCAGCAGCGGCCGGCCGGCAGAACCGGAACCAGCAGCGAATAGGGCACAACCAGAAGTAGCGCAACAACAACAAGCGTAGCAAAGCAACACCGAATGCGGGGGCCCGGTTCCGGCGGCCGTGGTCGGCGGCCTCTTGGCCTCGCCTCGGCCACCCACTGTGCAAGCCAACCAGCAGCAGAGCAGAGCCCACCTGGCCGCAGTCCAAAGAAGAGCGAGCAGAGTAGCACAACACCCCGGCCCCGATCGCTTTGGGCCAGGCCTACACCACCGTGAACCTTCAACGCCCGACGACAATTGGTTCATGGACACCGGATCCACATCTCATCTCACCCGGTCGTCAGGTACCCTATCTCAACTACGTCGGTTAAAGTGTCCTCAATTTATTACTGTCGGCAATGGTCATCGCATTCCTATTGAATGTTACGGTAACACACACACCAAACATCCACACCCACCTTTCTCCCTAAACCATGTCCTATACACACCTAACATCATTAAAAACTTAATCTCTGTCAGAAAATTCACTAGCAATAATTCTGTGTCTGTCGAATTTGACCATTTTGTTTTTTCTGTGAAAGAACTCAATACGGGGAAAATTGTTACACGCTACAATAGTGTGGGAGACCTCTACCCATTCACTCAATCTTCCGCTGTCAGACCGTAAGCACCTCTATCCCTTGCGGCGATTTCTCTCTCAACTTGGCACAACAGACTCGGACACCCCGGAGACCCAGTTTTTACTTTTCTTAGGACTTCTAAGCGTATTCAATGTAATAATAGAAAAATTTCCCAACACTGTTTTTCTTGTCCACTAGGCAAACATACTCGTCTTCCCTTTATGTCATCAAACAGTGTTACTTTTTCTCCATTTTATATTGTTCATGCTGATTTGTGGACATCTCCGATTGCTAGCTCTTTGGGTCATAAATTCTATCTAGTATTCTTGGATGATTTTTCACATTTTATCTGGATTTACCCACTGAAATTCAAATCTGAAGTTTTTGCAAAATTCCTCGAGTTTCAAAAATTCATTAAGACACAATTTGAAAAACCTATTAAATCATTCCAATGTGATAATAGACGTGAATTTAATAACTCGGCATTTCACAATTTCTGTTCTAAACAAGGCATGGTTTTCCATTTTTCTTGTCCCTATACTTCTTCCCAAAACGGAAAGGCTGAAAGAATTATACGTACCATCAATAACATGGTCCGCACACTTCTGTTTCTTGCCTGCCTACCACCGCCTTTTTGGGTCTATGCTATCAAAATGGTAGAATCCCTTCTAAATATTTTACCAACTAGCACACTCCAAAACAAAACCCCTACAGAAATCTTATACCGTAGGCAGCCATCATATGATCACCTACGTATTTTTGGATGCTTATGCTACCCCAACATAGCCTCCACCTGCACCCCACAAACTTGCCCCTCGCACTCTTCCATGTGTCTTCCTTGGTCTATCTCCTAACCATCAGGGCTACTTGTGCTATGACATTGCTACTCGCAAAATCATCGTCTCCCGTCACGTCACCTTTGACGAGACAACCTTTCCTTTTTCAAATCTCTGGAAATTTCAGACCACCGATTACATCTTTCTCGATGAACCAAGTCTGTCCCCGGTCATCCAAAATCTATACCAACAGCAGCCCACTATTCCGACAGTCTCGCCACTGTCCGGCACCACCCCACCAGCTCCCTGCTTACCCCTACAGCCCCCAGTCGAGTCACCTGCACCACCAACGACACTGCTGCCCACTGGTCCGTAACCGGTGGACCATCAACCTCACGGCCCCGACCCACCACCACCGCCCTCACATCGCATGGAGACTCGTGCACAACGGGATCTTCAAACCCAAGGTTCAATTCAATCTCTCCACACAAACCTTATCACTCATTCCAAAAAATCCAAAACTAGCAAAACTGGACCCAAATTGGAATGCGGCCATGTGCGAGGAATTTAACGCTTTAACCAAGTAGAACACTTGGGATTTGGTACCTAGACCATTTGGTGTGAATGTTATCCGGTGTATGTGGCTATTTCGTCACAAGTTCGAGACAAGTGGTGACTTAGAGAGGTATAAGGCAAGACTAGTTGCCAATGGCACTAATCGGCAGGAGGGTATTGATTGTGGTGAGACATTCAGTCCGGTTGTTAAACTGGCCACTATTCGAACTGTTCTCAGTATTTCTATGGGCATGCATTGGCCGATTCATCAGCTTGATGTCAAGAATGCGTTTCTTTATGGGGATTTGAAAGAGACTGTGTACATGCATCAGCCTCCTGGCTTTGTTCATCCGGCAGCTCCGCAGTTTGTGTGTCGTCTCAGGAAGTCATTGTATGGATTGAAACATGCACCCCGCGCTTGGTATGATCGGTTCGCCAGGTATCTTCTATAGATTGGTTTTGAATGTAGCAGGTGTGATACATCTCTCTTCCCCTTTCACCGAGGTAGCATCACTGCATATTTGCTATTATATGTCGATGACATTGTTCTTACCGCCTCATCTGATCGGTTGAAGAATGAAATCATTGCTCTACTCAAAACTGAATTTGCTATGACTAACTTGGGCAAGCTAAAATATTTTTTGGGTATATCGGTGACAAGATCTGCAGCCACTATGTTCGTGTGTCAGCGTAAGTATGCAGAAGAGATAGTGTACAAAGCCAAGATGACAAATTGTAAAATTATGCCAACTCCGGTGGACTCAAAATCCAAGCTTAGTGCCAATGACGGTGCGTCAGTTTCTGATCCCACTCTATATCGGAGTCTAGCAGATGCTCTTCAGTATCTTACATTCACTAGGCCTGATATTGCATATGCCATTCAGCAGATGTGTCTGTTCATGCACGACCCCCGAGAGTCCCATTTTGCCGCCCTCAAACGTATTATCAGATATGTTAAGGGCACACTAGACTTTGGTAATTCGTTGATAATTTACCAACGAATTTTAAATAAACTAGCAAGTACGGTTATTTATTTTTCTAAATTACGTTAGTAATTATTAGTGTTTTGATTTTTCTTAAAAAGAAGCGTGTAAGTTATTTATTTCAAGAATAGGCTGAACCAATAAATTGTATTTTTTTCGACAATAAATAGGAAATAGATGTGCATGATCTCGTGAATTACTTCTAAATAAATTTAAAAAATTATATGTAAGAACCATAACATTTAGCGATCCATTGGTAAATCAATTCCGTTCTCTATTAACCAATAATGTAGGACTATTAACATGGTTAAAATAAATAATTTGAATTTATATAACAACAAACTTGTCCTTATAAATCTACTACATAAAATTAGGAAAGATGGGGTTTATATAGGAATTAGAAAAAGAATTGGGAAATGACTCAAATATGCCACTGAACTTGACGAAATGACTCATATATGCCACTCGTAAAATAAAATATTTTAATAATGCAACGGGTAGTAATGATATGTCATATGGAGAAGTGATAAATCACAAATTCCCTGTTTGAGAATCAAGGTTAAATGATAAATGGAGATAAACAGATTTGGAAGTGTGTGGAATGATTGAATGGAAGGAGAGGTGAATAGGAGACAAGGAATTCATATCATGCGAACCATTTTGCAGGTATACCTATCTGATATAGCAACACACAAGCAAAGAATACACAAAAGATATGCATTCCAGTAGAATAGCAGGCAGCTACAACCTCAAAGTTTTGATCCCACACTTATTCACAGTAGTGGAAAGGTAGAAAATACACAAATCACAAACGCATGAATCGATTCAACAACACAAACAAGCTTTGACAACACCTTCAGCTCGATGGAAATAGAAATGCATAGGGTTCCAACAATAAAAGCGAATATGTTTCTATTTTCATTTTTTGCTGGATTGGGCTTTTGCGGACCCGTTTTTTGGGCCCCTGAACTATTTTTGCTTTGATAAATAAAAAAAGCCCATCTTTGAGCATGATTAACAAAAAAATAATAATCGTGGCATATTTAACCAAACTATTAACAAGTGACATGAATAATCCTTTTATGATAATTCGATAATGTATTTGAGCTTTTTCCCCCATTTAATATGAATATACATGACTTTACATTATTTGCTTAGCACAATAAATATGGATGTGTATGTATTAAATGTTGTCCTTTAGGCTTTTAGTTTGGTTTCATTTTCTCATTATAGATAAAAGTTAAATTTGAGATTTATACTAACTTTCACGATTTTTTAAACAAAAATCAACGAATTGCTCTTAATTTCTTGAAGGATTAAGGATCTTCTATCTCAACAAAAAAAAAATTAAAAACATTATCGGACTATAAACTGACTGATGAATTTTAGGATCGTGGAAAGAGAAGGGCAATTTTACTAATTTAAATAAAATGATCCTTGCTTGAACCTTTCAAAACCGAACTCCCTAAGTCTTAAAATAGTGAAGAATGAAATAACATAGTATACATGTGTCGTGTGTTTCAGATTCAAGTGATGTGTGTTGCATTATATATGTCACACTCCAACCTTGGGAGGTGTGGCCGGCACTCGATGTCCTAAGGCCCGAGCGTACCAACCCCGCCATCCGTGACATATACCACAACTTATAGGATGACAAGGCCTCGGATAAATCCTTAGCCGATTAGAGACGTAAACACCGCACGTGAGAAAAGATCCAAACTAAACATATATAATATATATATATATATATATATATATATATATATATATATATATATATATATATATATATATAATAAGGCCGACAATGCCAACATGAATACAACAAGTCTCGAAGAGGTCGACAAGGCCACAGAACTCCATAAGATACAACCTGACTGACTACAAGCCTCTAAAGAGTATACCAATAACAACTGATTGGGACAGGCCCCTCACATATCCAACTATATACATATGCATACATGACATAACTATCAACTCACTACACAACTCCGGAAGAAAAGAGCGTGACAAACTTCAACTGAGTCGAGTCCTACTGTGAGGAAAGCATCCACATCTCTATTTGTACCTGCGGGCATAAAACACAATATCTTCGGAAAGGGACATCAGTATGAAATATGTACTGAATATGTAAGGCTGAAGCTATAAAAAAATATAATGATGTAACTGAAACATAAGCTGAAACTGTAACTCAATGTATAACGGTAAGGTAACAATATATGCTATAGTTCGCACTGGCTCTAAGCATATTGGCAGACAATGAAGTGGATCATGAGATACTTGAAGGATACAATAGTTCCAACCAAGTCTAGGCATTGTTTATACTTGAATAGTGTGTGTAGTATTCAGTAGAAACTTCCGAGGGTTGAGGGCAAGATAAAGAGATTTTGTTCCTGTTCATGAAGAAAATGCAAGTCAAAGAGAAATTTTGTTGTTTGTATAAAAGAAAAAAAACTTAACATGAACTCACATTTGGAGGTGTAATTTATAATTTATCTTTAGGGTTTGTTGCAACTGTTTTGAGATTTTAAAATCTATTTAAGGTATATGATGCACTTTTTGGTGTTGTGATTAGTTAGAGTTAACTAATTCTTTTTGGTGCTTCTAATTAAATTCTTTCGGTAGCATTTTTAAGTGATAATGTGTGAATTTTTACTTACTTTAAAGTGATAGATTTGACTTTAATAACTTTTTGTGCCATTGAGAATTACTTGGATGACCCTAAAGAAATAAATTCTTTTTAAATACTCATTAATATTATTCATTTTACGTTTTCCGATGTTGACTAATCAGTTTTCATGACATAGATAAATACATCATACAAATGCTAACTGTTAGAGATTTAAAAACTGAATTAATTTTAATAACTTGAAAATATTTCTTATTTTAAATATAAAAGTTAAATAAAACTTTAATTAAAGCTTGACACAATAAATAATAACAAAGAAACATAAAATAGAAAAGTGTTATGAAATATATATTCTTGTATGGATGTCCATACACATTCACTAAGTACCATGAACCTTTTTGTATGTTACATGTACCTATTAATTTGGACACTTAATATTTGTAACTTTTTGGATGGTTTCATCCTATAAATTGGGATGTTATTCACATTTGAATGGGCACTGGTATACACTTGAAATAAGAAGAAAGTCTTATCCCTCCTCTCTAGATCTTTGTCTACATTTCTTATCTTTTGCTATAATTTTATAATACGTTATTAGTACGAAGCTCTAATCATCTGAGAAGGTTTCAGTATGATTTTCATTTTTGTGTTACGAACACCAAGCAAGGTATGTTTTCCAAAAAAAATAATTTAATTTTGATTCTAGGAATACATAATTATCAGTTTAGTTACATTCAACCACATGTCAGTCTTGAACTTAATTATATCTTGAATTCTCAAGACATAAGCATGAAATAATACTAACGACAGTGGTTGCTATAGTAGCTTAAATGAATTTGATATATGTTCATTGTATTTAGTCTTATAGTTACAATCACATATGTGTCATCAAATAATCTTACCTTAATCACTATTATGTGTTTGAATATACGTGATACGATATAAGAAAATTACCGCTCAAATATGATATTATTTTATTATTCATAAAATGTCAGTTATTTAATACAAGTAAACTATGACGGTTTACGATATGAGATTGTATATATATTATTTTATTCAGTAATGGTATAGCCCGTGAATTAGCTGATGAATTAACTATCACATGAAATATTTGTGTGCCAAATACTTTTCTCTATGATAAAAGACGTTGCACGTGACTAAAAATGTAATTAATATGTGAATGCAAATATCAGTAATTAATTGCATCTTGATCGTCATTTATATTAAGGGAGTGATGATCATCATATTTATTTGAATATCAATATTAGTTGTATCTTCATTAAATTGTAAAGGTTATAACGTGAGATACATATCTGTTCCATTAGCAAATGTTACTTACAGAATTGTAAGAAATATATAATTGTTTGACTGATAATAAATATTTCATAAAGTCTTATTATGATTAAGTATTTAACTTTATAACTGTAAAGTTAAGTAATAATACGTTTAAGATATTATTAATTATGGTTGGTTATTATGATCACTTAAAGTGAAAATATTTTTAAATGCTCGCTATGTTTATTATTTATGGACTTGTATACTGCTGGTAGAAAATTATTCTTTATAAGTTTTCTGATAATGTACGAAAGTTGTAGCTCACAACCGTATAGGGAAATAATAAGCTTTGAAAGGTCTCCTCAGGTAAGCAGCAAGTTGTGTTTTTAATATTTTATGACATTCAATTATTCCACAAGATTGAAAATACATAAATATTGATCTGATTAGATTTAAGATCAAGTACAAGAATGTATAAGAAAACATTCTTCATTTTTATGATGTCAAATGTGCTCCGGGAGCAGTATTTATGAAAAAATTTAAAAAAATATTATAAAATTATTTTATGCCTAGTTGTGGTTACACAAAATTATGTTTAATTCCTTGGGTGAATGAAAAAACTTGTGATAAACATTATATGAGGGTAACATTAGGTTCAAGTCCTGATGCACCATAATGATAAGATGTTGGGTTGGGTCTCAACACATTATGGCCTATCACGACTTTATGAGGGTAAGTCATTGATTTCAAGTCATGATGCACCATGGTGATAAGATGTAGGGTTGGGTCCCAACGTATTATGGCCTATCACGTCTTATATGGGTAAGACATCGGGGTTGCGACCCGATGCACCATATTGATGATATAATGATGATTAAGGTACAATTATATATTTCTGATGAAAAATTATGAAACCTGTCCAACTGGATATGCTCCATTCCATGAAGCGAATGTGAGAGCGATAAATCAAAAGTCTGAAAGAAGACTAAATACATGCAGGACCTCTAACGATATAATCACATAATCACAGGATCGAGTGTATGGCTCCACAAATTCATTTTCCGTTAGGAGCGACCCCGTATATAGATTATAGAATAGCTCAGAACCCTGCATATCTATTAAACGAATCTAATTTCGTTGAAAAAATGGATTATGAAATAAGTATTGAAGAATCCATTTTTTCATTCTATTAAGGCTAGTATAGCGTCGAAAAAAAGGCTTGATTAGGGCCTCCATAATGGCTTTTCACGGCTCTCCTTATAGTCGAGTGGCTAAAGCCCCTTTCTTTACAGTCAAGCGGCTTTCACTCCTCTCCTTATAGTCGAGTTTCTTCGCCCCTTGAATCTTCCTTGAATTATCAGGACCGTATGAATGAACGTGGGCGTGAAAAATGATAAAATAATAATTGTCACTATGATGGTAATATTATAAATAAGAGAACATTGAGAGTTCTCAAGAATAATCCTTTACATTGGATAAAAATTGGTGTAATTGAGGTACACTCTGTCGTAAACCAGAAGTTTACTGACTCCAATATGTTTGTACTTTGGCATGATCGACTGGGACACCCTGGATCTATAATGATGAGACGAATTATAGAAAATTCAAACGGGCATCAATTAAAGAACCTGAAGATTCTTTTAAACAATGAATTTTCTTGTCCTTCTTGTTATCAAGGCAAGTTAATTATTAAGTCATCACCAACAAAGGTTGGATTTGAATCCCCTGAATTTTTAGAACATATACATGAGGATATTTGTGTACATATTCATCCACCTAGTGAATCATTTAGATATTTTATGGTCTTAATAGATGCTTCTTCTATATGGTCTCATGTGTGCCTACTGTCATCTCGCAACCTGGCGTTTGCAAAATTACTGGCACAAATAATTCAATTACGGGAACAATTTTCTGATAATCCGATAAAGTCTATTCACCTGGATAATGCTGCAGAGTTTTCATCCCAAGCATTTAATGATTATTGTTTATCAATTGAGATAAAAGTTGAACATCTTGTAGCTCATGTTCACAGTCAAAATGGCATTGCAGAGTCATTTATTAAACGTCTACAGTTGATAGCAAGACCATTACTTATGAAAACAAGGTTGCCCACATCTGTTTGGGGTCACGCTATTTTGCATGCAACAATACTTGTTCGTCTCAGACCGATAAATTATCATAAATTTTCTCCGTTGCAATTAGTTTTGGGTCAAAACCTAATATATCTCTTTTAAGAATTTTTAGATGCGTCGTATATGTGCATGTAGCACCACCACATCGTACCAAGATGGGCCCCAAAAAATATTAGGAATATATGTTGGGTTTGAATCACCCTCCATTATTCGCTACCTTGAATCATTCACAGGAGATTTGTTCAGTGCTTGATTTGATGATTGTCGATTTGATGAGACAATTTTCTCAAAATTAGAGGGGAGAGAATAATGAAATAAAAAGGGAAATTTTATGGAATAATCCATCATTGTCTCATCTTGATCCATATGCTTCTATTTGTGAGCAAGAGGACCAAAAGATTATTCACTTACAGAAAATAGCAAATCAAATGCCAAACGCATTTACAGATTTGAAAAGGATTACCAAATCACATATCTATGTAGAGAATGTCCCAATTCGAATTGATGTCCCTGTAGGACCATCTACTAGTGTCATAACAAATGAGTCCAAAGCACGTCTGAAGCGTGGTAGACCATTGGGTTATAAGAATCAGAATCCTAGAAAAAGAGAAATAAATGGTCAAGATGACACTAAGAAAGAATTTCATAAAGAAATGCAAGATTTGATCAATCCTGATATTCTTGAAGAAATCAATAAGCCTCAAACTCAAGAAAATGAAGAAATATCAATAAATTCAAGTGATGTTAGAACTAATTTGAATCGCTTGGAAATAAACGTGGATTATGTCTTTGCTTATAATGTTGCAACTACAATTATGCAAGATAGTGAGGATCTTGAACCCCAATCTATTAAAGAATGCCAAGAAAAGATGTGATTAGCCAAAATGGCAAGAGGCAATTCAATCAGAGTTAAACTCACTTACCAAACGGGAAGTTTTTGGACATGTAGTCCAAACATCTAATAGTATTAAGCATGTTGGTTATAAATGGGGTTTTGTGTGAAAAAGAAATGAGAAAAATGAGATACAAAGATATAAGGCATGCCTTGTTGCACAAGGATTTTCACAAAGGTCTGGCGTCGATTATGAAGAGACGTACTCACCCGTTATGGATGCAATAACGTTACGTTATATCATTAGTTTCACTGTCCATGAGAGACTTGAGATGCATTTAATGGATGTAGTTATAACCAATCTCTATGGAACACTTGAAAATGAAATATACATGAAAATTCCTGAAGGATTTAAGATGCCTGAATCATGTAGTTCAAAGTCTCGAGAAATGCACTCAATCAGATTGGAAAGATCATTGTACGGTTTAAAGCAATACGGACGCATGTGGTATAACCGCCTTAGTGAGTATTTGTTAAAGGAAGGTTATACAAATGATGCCATTTGCCCATGTGTTTTTATAAAGAATACAATATCGGTTTTGTAGTACTTGATGTATATGTTGACGACATAAACCTCATTGGAACTTTTGCAGAGCTCAAAATGACGATTGATTATTTAAAGAAGGAATTTGAGATGAAAGATCTTGGAAAGACAAAATTATGTCTTGCTTTACAAATTGAACATTTGACAAATGGTATCTTTGTCCATCAATCTGCATATACAGAAAAAGTGTTGAAACGATTTTATATGGATGAAGCACATCCATTAAGTACTACGATGGTTGTTAGATCACTTGATGTGAATAAAGATTCGTTCCGACCACAAGAAAAGAATGAGGAAATTCTTGGTCCTGAAGTACCATATCTTAGTGCAATCGGTGCACTAATGTATTTTGCCAATACCACAAGGCTTGACATAGCATTTTCAGTTAATGTGTTAGCAAGATATAGTTGTGCTCATACAAGGAGACACTGGAACAGAATTAAACACATATTGCGGTATCTAAAAAGGACAGTCGATTTGGGCTTATTTTATTCTAACAATTGCAGTTCCGATATTGTTGGTTATGCCGATGCAAGGTATTTATCTGATCCACACAAAGCTAGATCTCAAACAGGCTATAGGTTTATATGTGGGGGTGCTGTCATATCTTGGCGATCTACAAAACAGTCTATCATAGCGACCTCCTCAAATCATGCTGAGATAATAGCAATTCATGAAGCAAGCTGAGAAGTTGTGTGACTGAGGTTAATGATACATATCATTCGAAAAAATGTGGTTTGAAATGTGACAAAATACCCACAATTTTATATGAAGATAATGCAGCATGCATTGCTCAATTGAAGGGAGGATTCATAAAAGGAGAAAAGACAAAGCACATAGGCTGCATACTTCCTCTGCGATAAGAACAACCCACCTGTATAACGAGTGACAACAATCCCCAAAAAATAACTCAATGGCCCCAAGTCTTTCATGGCAAACTCAGAACTGAGCATTGTCATGATAGATTGACGTAAGGCATCGGAAGTGATAGTCAAGATAATATCATCCACATATAATAGTATATAAGCCAAGGAAGAACCACGACGATATATGAACAAGGAATTATCCGACTTGTTGTGAGTGAACCCAATAGTCGAAATATAGTCGGCAAACCTCTTATACCAGGCCCGTAGAGACTGCTTAAGCCCATATAAGGGCTTTTTCAACAGACAGACATGATGAGGATAATTGGGATCCCTAAACCCCAAGGGCTAATGCATATAGACTGTTTCCTTGAGATCACCATGTAAGAAAGCATTCTTCACATCTAACTGATGAATGGGCCATGCTTTCGAAAGAGCCAAGCTGAGCACAGTGCGAATGGTAGCTGGCTTGACCATCGGACTAAACGTCTCACCACAATCCACACCAACCTGTTGAGTCTTACCATCACCCATAAGCCGAGCCTTATGCCTTGCAAACGAACCATCTGAATTGTCCTTATGAGCAAAAATCCACATAGAGCGAATAATATTAATACCAGATGGACGGGGCACCAACTCCCATGTCTTATTATCAATAAGAGCATTATATTCATCGGTCATAGCAATTTTCCAATTCGGGTTATTTAACGCAGACACATGATTACGGGGTAAGGGTGATTTAAGAACATTAGAATTTAAATCAAAATACCCTTTTGGTTTAAAAATACCTCGTTGACTACGAGTGACCGATCTATGACTCGGGGAAGAATTGGACGGATTTTGGGAATTTTTTGGACTCGGGACGGATTGGCCAGCAGACAGTGGGCCTGCTGGCCCAACACGGTAAACAGAGGTAGCCGATGATGCAGGAACTGGACCAGTTCCAGTATTGGGCTGGACTGGCCCAATTGCTGAAACTGGCCCAGTGACGAGACCAGGGATAGTGGCATGCGACGATCCAGTGGGACCAGCAGACAGTGGGCCCGCTGGAGGATTTGGGGTGCGGGATATGTCTGAAAGCTGGTGAATAATATATGGGGATATACCATAATCCAAAAAATTATAAGACTCAGCACGGGATTACTAACCTTAGCAAACGGAAATTGGGATTCATAAAAAATTACATGGCGACTAATGATGATTTTATTAGAAGATAAATCAAAACATTTGTAACCACGATGATTTGACGGATAACCCAAGAACACACACGGAGTAGAACGGGCCTGAAGTTTGTTAATTGTGGTGGACGGAAAGAGTGGATAACACAAGCGACCAAAGACCCTAAGATGTGAATACGAAGGAGTCTTATTGTATAAAATTTGAAGGGGGGACGAATATGTCAAACCTTTGGAAGGAATAATGTTAAGAAGATATGTAGCAATTTGTAGAGGATGATGCCAAAAAGACGGGGGTATGGAAGCATGAATTAATAAAGTGCGGACAATGTCATTAATGGTACGGATTTTGCGTTCGGCTTTCCTATTTTGTGAAGACATATGAGGGCAAGAAAAATAAAAATTGATCCCATTATTTGCACAAAATTCTCGAAACACCCCATTGTCATATTCTTTGCTATTATCACATTGGATATTTTTTATTTCACATTCGAATTGGGTTCTAATGAATGCTCTAAATTTTAAGAAGATGGAAAAAATTTGAGATTTTTTCGCTATTGGAAAAGTCCACAAAAATTTAGAATAATCATCCAAAAAGAGAACATAATACCGATGACCCAAAGAACTAAGAACAGGAGATGTCCATAGATCACTATGAATAATATCAAATGATATTAAAGTATGAGAATTAGAGTCTACAAATGGCAACTTAGCAATTTTTCCTAAAGAACAAGATTGACAATTCGGAGTACTACGCGTACCCTTACAGGAAATAAGATTGTTTTTATCTAAGGACGACAAAATAGATGACCCTGGATGACCTAGACGAGCATGCCACAAGAAAGGAGCCAGAGCCGCAAAAGTTGATGGCAATGCGTGACTCGAGAAACCGGAACTTGGCGTGATAGGATAAAGATCTCCCCTACTATCACTCCTCATGAGATGACTCCCCGTCTTAAAATCCTTCACAGAAAACCCAAATAGATCAAATTCAATAGACATTGAATTATCAATGGTGAATTTTCGGACATACACTAAATTTTTAATCAATTTGGGGGCATGAAGGATATTTTTCAAGATAAGTGGTAGATGGGGGCGATAATATTTTATGACCATAACCACGAATTGGAATTGAATTACCATTCCCACCAATTATGCCACGAGGGCAGCTCAAATTGGAATAAGACGAGAGAGTACCTTGGTCGGACGTCATGTGGGTCATGGCTCCGGTGTCCATATACCAGTTCGGGTCTTGTGGATTTAATCCAAGTGTGTGCATGGAGGCTTCAATGTCGGTTGGTGTGGGGTCCGCTGCATGATGGGCCTGCGAGGGCTGGGGCTCAAGCACACTGGCCTGCTGCCTCGGCCCATAAGATGGCCTGAAACTCGAGACTGGACCCTGAAAACTAGGCCTGGGCTGTTGAAAATTTGGGCCCCAGTTTCCCGGGTAGTAAGATGGAAACCCGCCACTGTTAGGCCCAAACTGGCTGGCCCACTGCCACTGTGGGGCCTAAAACTGTTGCCGCTGACTGACCCAGGGGGCACCATTGCCATTGTTCCGGTTGCCACCTGTGTTGCCGCCATGATTTTTTCCATTATTTTTCCGATTCTGACCCTTTTTGCCGCCACCGTTGTTGCGGTTTTGGCCCGAGTTATTGGAACCGGACGGAGGAAAATTGGATTCGGTCATCATGACTACGGGACTAGCACCGGTAGCCGCCTTTTTGGCCAAGCCGGCTTCTTCGAGTGTAAGCATAGAACGAGCCTGATAAAATTGCGGAAGATGGCTGCTCTGATGAAGAAGCGTGCCAACATCATTATATGACTTTGAAAGGCCTGCAACCATCTGAAGGACAAGACGGTCGTTGGTGACTGGCGCACCAATGTTGCGGAGTTGGTCTGCCAAGTCCTTCAACCTTTTGCACTATGCTGAAACGTTGGGGAAATCTTCCATGTTGACGTGGGAGAACTCCTGCTCCAAGGTAACAACACGAGAATTTTGATTATCTTTGAATATATCACGTACTCTATTCCAAGCCGCCATCGTCGTGGCGTCTGGTTCGATAATCGTCTGCAAAAGGTCGATAGAAATAGTGGAGTAAATCCACTGAAGAACAATAGCATCAAGTGTCGTCCATAACTTAGGATCATCCTCGGGTCTGGGCATCTCCGTATCCGTAGGAGCTGCGGGGATAATATGATGGAGAACTTGATTCGAGCGTGCATGAACTTTGAACAATTCGGCCCACGTCGCATAATAGACATTTTCTATCTCAAGAACGATAGGAATGTGATTCTTGATATTAGAAACAACAAGGGCAGGGTGAAACGTGTTCTTAGCCATAATAGCAACGCAAGATGTGATGTAGGGATTCAGAAGAAGAAATTTGAGAAGAAAAAGAATTTTCGGGCACGGAACCAGAGGAAGGGAGGTCAGATTCCGGGCTGTTTGGACGGAAATTTTGGGAGAGAAAAATAAACCTAGACTCTTGATACCATGAAAGAAATAATCCCTTGATTATTCTCATTAATGAAGGAATATATATACAATTTACAATTTCCATAATAGGAAAATCCTATTCCTATTCTACTCCTAAAACCTTATTCTACTTGGACATTAACTATACAATTATGGTAAGTGTACAATTCTAATAATGTAATATTTACACTAAAATATTACAACAAACAATACCAAATTAGTAGCCCAAACCATGGGCATAACCGTGTATATTACCAAACGAACATCTTCTCAAGGTATGTTTTATTTGTACGTCATCATTGTTTTGTTACAACGTAGACATGAATTTCAATATTTATATATATTGTGGAGATTCTGAGGGAGACGAGGCTAGTAACGAAGAGCAATGCAAGGATACATGTACTCCAAAGTCTAAACAAATTGATAAATCGAGGTTCTTTTTCAAACTCGCAAAGG
This sequence comes from Anisodus tanguticus, assembly GCA_034509755.1. Classification (NCBI taxonomy): domain Eukaryota; kingdom Viridiplantae; phylum Streptophyta; class Magnoliopsida; order Solanales; family Solanaceae; genus Anisodus; species Anisodus tanguticus. The sequence goes on from CM067556.1 coordinate 46,375,018, forward strand.
TGCCAGGATTAGGCTGTAATATCATTTGTAATGTATTCAAGACTTGAAACTAAATTAAAATTCTTTATTGATTAAATGAATCTACACAATAAAGTACATGTTTGAAAATCAAATACACCAAATACTAAATCAACTATCTGATTCAATGGATAGAAATAGTTAAAGAGAAGAAGAAATGAGAAGAGAAGAGAAGAGAAGAGAAGAGAAGAGAAAGGAGAGATAAGAAGCAGAGTAGAGGGAAGCATGGAAGAACATAGTTGAGGGAGCGGTGGGGAGAGAAAAGAGGAAGCAGAATATTCACAAAATCAAATCCCCTTCACTTAGACCCCCTAATTAGTTTGGGTCATGACACTCTTTATGCTTATTATTATTTCACTAATTTTAGTGTGCATGTGTTGCACATGTATGTCGCTCAGTAAGCAAAATATGAATACACGTATGTATAACGTTAATTGCTACTTTACAAAAAGAAATGTATACATATGCATGGCCAGGTTTAGTGTTGAGAGTACTCCGTATTAGAGCGACTTGATCTGCCCTTGACCATGGTAGGGAGAGTTCTGTTGCAGTATCTATCTAAAGTGAATGTAGAATTTCACTCAAGTAAAATCAATCCTAAGGAGATTTTCTTTTTTTTCACCCGGCGATTGTTGAAATTATTTTATAAACATGAACACTTTTCTAACTCTATTAGGATTTTATTAATGTGCCATCAAAATCTAGAGATAATATTTTATACTAAAACTAAATTAAAAGAGATAATAAAATTTTAATGATTCTTCACATCAGAAGTGTATATTTTACACCACTTAATAGTTATTACTCCTTCTTTATAGGGATATGAGTTTTGACGTGGATGGAAAGTACTTGAAAATCTCTATTTTCTTTTTCTCTGATTTAAATTTAAATGATCGAAATTCTATATAAATGAAATATCAAAGTGGAATATTTATAATGGACTTCAAATACTAGTTCCGCAGTTTTCTTAGACTTCAAAATTCTAATATTACTTTAATAATCAAATTATTAAAGTTTTTACGTAAATAATTCGAAAAAGACAAGATTTGTATAAAACAAAATTGTGTATAATTCGAATCGACAAAGAAAATTTTATCATAAAATAGAAACTCCTAAACTTGAAAGGAGTTCAAGATGCTTGTTTTTAACTTATACTAGTATCCTAGTGTAAATGTCGGAACTTTCCTAGTGTGAAAGTGTAAGACTCTTAGAGATCGTTTGGCAAGTTGCCAGAAACTACTTATTTTGAAAAGCATTTCTATTAAAATAGCTTATTTTTAAAAAATACTTTTTGAGAGTAATGATTTGTGTTTAATAAATTCATTTTAAAAATAGTTTTTTAAATATTAGATAAGCAAATTGTGTTTGGCCAATCTATTGAAAAAGTACTTTTGAGCATCAAATTAATTAAATACTTGTTATGAAAGACTTGATTTGTTATATTCATTTAATTTAAATAGAAAATAAAACATATATATTTTAAAAAAAATATTTCTTCTTGTACTCAAAAGCTACTTCTGCTTGTACGCCCAACACATCAAATTTTAAAGAAGTGACTTTTCGAAGAAAAAAAGTGTTTTGGCCTAGAGTGAAAGTATATTTATGTACTAGAGACAATCTGTATTAGGACAAATATACTTTATACACATTCGTATTATTATTAATGGAGATTAATATTTTGGCATTTGCAATTATTGAATTATTATTTGATTGTTTGTAATTATTCAATAATGTGCATCCATTGAGCTTACGTTGTCATTAATAGAGTGAGATATTCATGATAGAGCGTAACTCTTAAAATAGCATCGACTAATGATCATCGAGAATGGGATATCGATGATATATGATAAGTCGACATATGGTCTGCATCACATCCTTGGAGGATGTAGTATGTCTCACCTGCTACGAGTAATGGCTACTCGTGATGGACACATGGATACTTTGGAAGTATTGATATACCCTGCTGATATACTATTTGTTATACTTGTCTAAAGTATGATCAGCGTATGGGAGATAGAAGTCCTTAACCTTGAGGTCAATACGCGCCTTGTCTACATAGTAATGTACTTTGATCCCGTCCTAAGCTCAAATGCCTTATAGGTTGAGATACGGCTTGCATTGGGTACATTACGATGTGGATTAAAGGTGGAAGTTGAGCCAAGATTGGGATTCATTCCTCAAATGTATATTCAGGAGAAGACTATGGATTCTCAGTAATATTAAGTTGACGAAGTCGTTGGCCAACGCAATAGACGTATTTAGAATATGGTCTAGTTGTCAACTAATATAGATGAGATACAATGATTAAGCCATTTGGATAGACACTTGACAAATCCTAAGCTTGATCGGGTTTGTCGTGAATGAAAGGATTTTATCTTACCACATAAAGGTTAAGTTTACTGGATTCACGTAAACGTACTTCACATATTGAGTTCGTCTTCCGGCGCAATCTAGGAGTTCCATGTAGACCTTAATTTGATTAATGTTGATGTGAGAAGGCCCGTAGGGTCACACTATGTCGATTGTCTGTTTAGATCTAAGAATGTATTGAGAGAGTAATTAAATGTTCGATTTGGAATCGAGATATTTAAATGAATAATGATTATTTTAATTAAGTCAAAATTGGATTTTAGATTTAGTTAAGAATGCATGGAAAATAAATCGAGATAGTGCATGTGCACGTTGAGCGCCATGGCGCCCATACCCTAGGGCCGCGACGCCTCTGCATCAATTTTTAGGCCAGGCCCAAGGTCAAACCCTAATCCAATTTTGATATAATTTTCAACTATAAATACAGGCATTCCCTTCATTATTCACATACAAATTTTTTGAAAATCATTCTAAGCCTTAAAGACTTAGAATCAAATACTCTCTCGAACCTCTGCAGGATTTCCTAGCTTTCCGAAGGAGAAATACATTGAAGTTTGGAGCTTGCAATCGGAAGGGCAACCGCGTGTGCACCTTATAGTAGAAAAAGATTCCAGATATTCAAACTTGTAAGTTTATGCTTTATGTTACAAGTTTAATTGTTGTATTATCATACCAGAAATATTGTTGGGGTAACTAAGAAACAAAATTTTAAACTTTCGCTGTGCCTTACTTATGTGATTTGTACCCAACAAATCCTCTAGTGGTATCAGAGCCCAGGTTGGTTCAATGGTTATATAATAAATTGAATAAAGTAATAATATGGGTTAAACATAAAATTGGATTAAAACGAGGTTTCTTGAAATCCTATGTCTTGAACGAATGTTAACCTTTTGATATCACCTTAAATTATCTCCTTCGCTAACTCGAGGAAGCCATTCCGCTCTAACTCGAACTAAGCCAAAAGTGTGTTGTCCGGCACATTGCACGGTGCATGGCTAAGAATGGGTAAGAACAGATGATGGTCGATATGGGCGTTATTGATAATGGTGGGTGATGATAAAGGACCTGTGAATTGATCTCTAAATTGGATTTAGGGGTTGAACGATTTTGAAAAATCAACACAGAAAATTTGTTAGGACATCGGCGTTGCGACCCTATAATAGGGCGCCACGGCTCTTGCTAGGGTTTTCAAGGCGGCGCTGCGGCCCTAATGCTTCATTTTTTTAAGTTTCGGACTTTCTGGACATTAGGCGTTGCGGCGCCATGGTGGAGCGTCGTGGCCCTAATGCAAGCCGAATGCTTCTACCTTGAAAGCACTGCAGCCCCATGGTGGAGCGCTGCGACTCTAATGCATTGCAGAAGCAGAAATTCAGTTTGCCTCACTGGCACCGCGACCCTAATGATTAGCGTCGCGACTCCGACGGTCGATTTTTTTTTGTTTGGAATGTTTAACCCATGATTATTATTATACAATATATTTGATTAGTATACTGTTTATGTGCTAAATGTCAAATTATTTGTCATTTAAATTACTAGAATAGCGTCCGCTATAACTGTCTGGGCAGGCGGCGCCCAGTATTTGATTAAACCATCTTATATTATGCATATTGGGTTGACGGTTCCCAAACTATATGTGTCATTGGTTTTGCATGATATTAAGATGTCATATTGGATATGGCGTAAAAGTGTTGATCTTGGTTAAAACGCTGAATTAAAATGTTCCCTAAAATTTTAATACAAGTCTCATTTGAAATAACGTGTCGTCCGTTATAATTGATTGTAGTGCAAAATCCTTTTCGGCGAGATGAGTATTTATGCCACAGCATTTGCTCTAAGTCTACGAGGACTCAGACTCTTTCATAGATGTATGTTAAATGTAGAAGTGGGTGATAAACCTTCATGAGTATTTACACCACAGTGTTTGATCTATAAGGCAAATCTCACTTACATACATAATTGCGCTCGCATAATGGGGTTGAATTGCTAGGCTATCTTGGCGCCACAGTGTCGGACAAGCCGAGGGACGCAGATTGATTGTTTAGAACATTCGATCAAAGATGAGTTATGAATTGTTTGTAATTGGTTTAGAGACCTACCAGATTGTGCTGTTGAAGTTATCAGGCAATAGTGGGAGCTAATTAAACTAAAGGTCATGCTAATTAGTTAACGAATGTGTTCAATATAAATTATGTTAGAGTTTAATTTCAAGTCTTTTTATTTCTTCAGTCGTATAAAATGTCGAATCTATCACTGAAAATGTTGGTCGAGACAAATAAGTTGACTGGATCAAATTACCCTAACTGGTTAAGAAATCAGCGATTGGTGTTAAGACTAGAAAGAATTGAGTATGTGTTGGACACAGTATTCCCCACAGTCCGTGCTGAAAACTCCGATGAGTATGCCCTGTTTGACAATGTGGCTTATCAGAAACATTTGAACGATGCTACCTTGGCAAACTGTATAATATTTTTTTCCATGACTGTGGAGTTACAAAGGCAACATGAAAACATGGGCCCCAACGAAATGCTAGAACTCTTGAAGAGTCTCTATGAAAAACAGTCTCAAACAATGGAGTATGAACTGTTGAGAGACCCTTTCGAATGTAAGCTGAACGAAAGGGGACATATGCCGGCGCATGTTCTAAAGAAGGACAACACAGCTCCAAGTGGAGGCAAAGCACTAGGTGCTTCTACCTCTACTGGACAAGGTATGTTTGTCATTGAAATAAATATGTCTACAAGTAACTCCCACTGCTGGGTATTGGATACCGCTTGTGGGTCACACATTTGTAGTAATGTGCAGGGACTAATTAACAGCAGAAAGGTTGGACCTTTGGAGGTAGACCTGCGCGTTGGAAATGGAGCACGAGTAGATGCTGAACGCGTGGGAACTTATAGACTAGATTTACCTCAAGGCTTTTGTTTAGAACTAAATAATTGTTATTTTGTTCCCTCATTAACGAGGAATATCATTTCTATCCCAATGTTATACATTGAGGGGTTTTCCTCATTCATTGCCAATGGCAGTTATGTACTATCTAATAATGGTTTTGTTTGTGGAAATGCTCCGCTTGTGGATGGATTGTATATTTTAAACTGTGGTCTTGAAATTTTCAATGTGCAGAATAAACGAGCTAAGATAAGTAATCCAAGAAACCCCACCTACTTATGGCACTGTAGACTTGGTCACATCAATGAATCAAGGATAGCAAGATTAAGAAAGTTAGACTACTTGGAACCATTTGACTTAGAGTCCTATGGTAACTGTGAATCTTGCTTGAGAGGAAAGATGACCAACAAACCACTTTTTGGGAAAGGGGTACGAGCCAAAGAGGTACTTGAGTTGGTCTATACCGATATATGTGGGCCATTTTCAACTCAAGCTAAGGGAGGCTTCCCTTCATCACTTTTACAGATGATTTCACAAGGTTTGGGCATGTGTATCTTATGAAACATAAGTCCGAAGCCTTTGAGAAATTCAAGGAGTACACGTCAGAAGTACAGAAGCAACTTGAAACAAGTATCAAGACACTTCGATCAGATCGAGGAGGTGAATACTTAAGTAAAGAATTTCTGGATTATTTGAAGCTTCATGCAGTCCAATCATAATGGACACCTCCTGGAACGCCACAGTTGAATGGTGTTGCTAAAAGGAGAAATCGAACCCTATTAGATATGGTTAGATCCATGATGAGTTTCGCAGCTCTATCGACATACCTTTGGGGCTATGCATTGCAAAGCTCAATTTATATTCTGAACAGTATTCCTTCAAAGTCAGTAGAGAAAACTCCGTATGAGATATGGAACGACAAGAAGGCAGCACTTAAACACATGCGACCATGGGGGTGCCCTGCATATTTAAAGAAGATGCTTACTGACAAGTTGGAATCTAAAAGTGAGAAATATTATTTTGTGGGGTATCCAAAGGAAACTAAGGGATACTACTTCTATCTTCCTGGAGAACACAAGGTCATTGTTTCCAGGAATGCAACTTTTCCTGAAGAATAATATGTCTACAAGGAACATAGCTGCACATAGATAGAACTTGAAGAAATTCAAGAACCACAAGATAACACAGAAGTTGAACCCTTGTCGAATGACGTAAACAAGGATACAATGAAAGTATCTAGTGAAGATTGGGTGCTTAGAGTACGTCATTCAGCCAGTGGGAGTGCTGTGAGAGATAATGCAGAAATGCAAGGCTCTCATACACAACCAATGGAAGATGACACTATGGTTGTACATCATTCCATTCAGGAAATACATGAAAATGACATTCATGAAAGCTCTCAAGGTGATGGATTGTCCAACACACAAATACCTCACAATCAGAATGCAACAAACACTGAAACGCAGAATACTCAACTCCGTAGGACCACTAGGACTCATCGTCCACATAAAAGACTTAATCTCCTTGTTGAAACACACAATGAGATAGATATTCCTGATGACGATGAACCTACAACCTACAGCGAAGCTATGTTAGACATTGATTTGCAGAGATGGAAAGAAGCCATGAAATCTGAGATGGACTCGATGTACATATATCAAGTTTAGAACTTGGTTGATTTTCCAACATGGGTTAGACCCATATGATGCAAATGGGTCATCAAGAAGAAGATTGATGCATATGGCAAGGTACAGACTTATAAATCAAGATTGGTGGCTAAAGGTTATAATCAACGGCCTGGGGTCGATTATGATGAAACCTTTTCACTTGTTGCTAAGATTAAGTCCATTCGGGTTTTGCTTGCAGTAGCTGCATATTATGACTATGACATTTGGCAGATGGACGTCAAGACTGCTTTCCTCAATGGTAATCTAGTTGAGGAGGTGTCTTTGAAACAACCTGAGGGTTTTTCAATTGAGTCCAAACCAAATGTTGTATGCAAACTACAAAAGTCCATTTATGGGCTTAAGCAAGCCTCGAGGAGTTGGAACATTTGCTTTGACAAGGCTATCAAGTCATTTGATTTCTTCAGAAGCAAAGAGGATCCATATGTTTATAGTAAAATAAGGATGGGAGTATTGCCTTCATTATCATATATGTAGATGACATATTAATAATGGAAGATAATAAGACTCTCCTGCAGTCAGTCAAAGAGTGGTTGTCCACTACCTTCATGATGAAGGATTTAGGTGAAGCCTGCTATATTCTGGGGATTAGGATCTATAGAGATAGACCTAACTGATTGTTGGGGCTATCACATACTGTCTACATCGAAAAAGTGCTTAGACGTTTTTCTATGAAAAATTCCAAGAAAGGCGGTCTACCTATGGGATAAGGCATCAAGTTATCTAAGAAGGATAGTCCTTCTAATTCTATAGAACTTGAACGCATGAAAATGATCCCATATGCTTCGGCTATAGGATCGATCATGTATTCCATGACCTGTACTAGGCCAGATGTGGCCTTTGCACTTAGTATGACTTGCAAGTTCCAACAGAATCCCGGGGAAGAACACTGGAAGGTGGTCAAAAGTATTCTTAAGTATCTTAGACGAACTAAAGATTACTTCTTAGTCTATGGTGGGGAAGAAAATCTAGGTGCTACTGGGTACACTAATGCTAGCTTCCAGACAGATGTTGATGACTACAAATCTCAATCAGGATACACATTCATTTTCAATGGTGGAGCAGTCAGCTGGAAAAGTTCCAAACAAGTTACAACTCGCGATTCGACAACGAAGCGAGTACATTCTTTGGATCGAAAGTCGGTAAAGAAGCGGTCACGATATCGAGTTCTGAAGGAACTAGGGGTTGTTCCAAGTGCCACTTGTCCAATAACGGTTTATTGTGACAACACTGGTGCGATTGCGCAAGCTAAGGAACTAAGATCAACCAACAGAAACAAGCATGTACCACATACTCAGGGAGATGGCGGAGACTGAAGAGATTAGATTAGACTATGTTCCCAGAGACGATAGTCTAGCTGACCATTTACTAAACTATTAAGCTTAGTCAAGCATAATGATCATTTTGAGAATATGGGCATTGGATATGTTGGAGATTGGCTCTAGGCCAAGTGGGAGAATGAAAGTATATTTATGTCCTAGAGACAATCTGTATTAGGACAAACGTACTTTATACACATTCATATTATTATTAATGAAGATTAATATTTTGGCATTTGCAATTATTGAATTATTATTTGATTGTTTGTAATTATTCATTAATATTCATCCCTTGAGCTTACATTGTCATTAATAAAGTGAGATATTCATGATAGAGCGTAACTCTTAAAATAGCCTCGACTAATGATCATTGAGAATGGGATATCGATGATATATGATAAGTCAACATATGGTCTGCATCACATCCTTGTAGGATGTAGTATGTCGCACCTGCTACGAGTAATGGCTACTCGTGATGGACACATGGATACTTTGGAAGTATTGATATACCCTACTGATATACTGTTTGTTATACTTGTCTAAAGTATGATCAGCGTGTGGGAGATAGAAGTCCTTAGACTTGAGGTCAATACGCGCCTTGTCTACAAAGTAATGTACTTTGATCCCGTCCTAAGCTCAAATGCCTTATAGGTTGAGATACGACTTGCATTTGGTACATTACGATGTTGATTAAAGGTGGTAGTTGAGCCAAGATTAGGATTCATTCATCGAATGTATATTCGGGAGAACACTCGGATTCTCAATAATATTAAGTTGACTAAGTCGTTGGCCAACGCAATAGACGTATTTAGAATATGGTCTAGTTGTCAACTAATATAGATGAGATACAATGATTAAGTCATTTGGATAGACACTTGACAAATCCTAAGCTTGATCGGGTGGGTCGTGAATGAAATGATTTTATCTTACCACATAAAGGTTAAGTTTATTGGATTCTCGTAAACGTACTTCACATATTGAGTTCGTCTTCCGGTGCCGTCTAGGAGTTCCGCGTAGACTTTAATTTGATTAATGTCGATATGAGAAGGCCTGTAGGGTCACACTATGTCGAATGTCTGTTTTGATCTAAGGATGTATTGAGAGAGTAATTAAATGTTCGATTTGGAATCGAGATATTTAAATGAATAATGATTATTTTAATTAAGTGAAAATTGGATTTTGGATTTAATTAAGAATGCATGGAAAATAAATCGAGATAGTGCATGTGCACGTCGAGTGCCGCGACGCCCATACCCTACGATCGTGGTGCCTCTACATCGATTTTTGGGCCAGGCCCAAGGTCTAACCCTAATCCGGTTTTGACCTAATTTCAACTATAAATATAGGCATTTCCTTCATTATTCACATACATATTTTTTGAAAATCATTCTAAGTCTTAGAGACTTAGAATCAAATACTCTCTCGAACCTCTGCAGGATTTCCTAGCTTTCCGAATGAGAAATACTTTGAAGCTTGGAGCTTGCAATCGGAAGGGCAACTGCGTGTGCACCTTATAGTAGAAAAAGATTCCAGATATTCAAACTTGTAAGTTTATGCTTTCTGTTACAAGTTTAATTGTTGTATAACCATACCAGAAATATTGTTAGGGTAAGTAAGAAATAAAATTTTAAACTTCCGTTGTGCCTTACTTATGTGTTTTGTACCCAACAAATCCTTTCATAGAGAAGCTTGGCCATTTCGCCTCTAGGAAGGTTGACAAAATAGGCAATTAGACTAAAAGGAAGTGAAAGTATTCGAATTGATAAACTGATTTTTTAAATCAAAGTCCTAAATAATAAAGAAATAGTTAAATGTCTATTACTTTCTAAATATTAGGAATATAATCAAAAATTTATTTTGTTCAATGTCAACTATATTTTTAACGATAAAAAAGTGGACGACATTTTGATAGGGACTTTGTGTTTTTAATATAGTCCGTAAACGTGTGTGTTCCGTTCATTCCCTAAAGTCCCTAAAATATTCTAAGTGTGAGAAGCGAGTTTGAGTGAAACAGGCTGAAGTTGGTTGTGTTAGCCGACTGTCGTGCAGGGTGAACTCGAAAAAAAATCGACCCTGTGTCAAGTGGTATAAAATAATAGATATAAATAGATTAATTATATATTTGGACTCTAAATTATGATAAAACCTTTGGTTGTACTCCCTCTGTTCTCATTTACTTTCATGTTTAGCGCTTTTTGAGGTCAATATGGCTAATCTTTAAAATAAAATTGGATTATTTTTTTAATATTTAAAAATTAAAATTTAGATATTTAAAAACTATAGAAAAAGTACTATAATTTGCTTTTCTTCTCATATCAACATGGTGAAATTGCGTTAAGATGTTGGCCATCTTTCATGTAATTTGACTCTCGAGAAGCGAAACGTGATGATTAAGAACGGATTACTCCCCCGTCCCAAAAAGATTGTCTTACTTTCCTTATTAGTTTGTTCCAAAAAGATTGACACATTTCTATATTTAGAAACAATTTAACTTTATAAGATGATTTACAAACACACAAATATCTAAGATTTATTTTGGATCACACATTTTAAAAGTCTTACTTTATTTATTAAACTCTGTGTCAAGTCAAACTAAAACAAATTTTTGAAACATATTACAACTTCCTAGGTTAACTTTTTACTTGTCACATTTAGCTTATCGAAAGTCAAATTATAATAGACTTTGACCAACATTTGAAGATGTATTTTTTCATCATATTAATATGAGAAAAATTATAATTTATAATATTTTTTGTATAGTCTTTGAATATCTAAATTTTAATTTTTAAATATTAAATTAATCTAATTTAATTTAGCTATAAAAAGGGAAAATGCCTAAATACATCCCAACCTTTGCCCAGATTTGCTGTAACACACCTAATATTTACGGTGGTCTTATTACCCCCTAAATATATTTTAAAGATTTTTCTTTTGCATTTGTCGAGTGAGGTGGGAAACAATTCAAACACGTGCTAAATAAAATACCAAAAAATGAAGAAGTTCGGTCATTTTCAAGTCATTTTACTCTTCGAACAAAATAAAATAATAGAATTCTCTCTTAATTTTTTTCATGTAGAAAGCAATTGATTCTATTGGAATTTGATCTTGTGAATCACTATATTATTTCATAATCGAGTTTTGTCTTGTTTCGTGTTGAGTTTTGATTTGATTTTTTCAGATAAATATCAAAGAAATACTTTTAAAATATATTTAAAAGTAATAGGACCATTATAAAAGTTAGGTATGTTAAAGTAAATACGGGTAAAAATTGAGATATATTTTAAGCATTTTAAATTAGTTAAATGGACTTTCAAGAAGCTAGACAAGGTCCTCCGGGGCATAGTCCAGTGGCAAAGCCTAGGTGCTATAAGGCGCTCTGGCATGGACAGCGTGGGTTCGATTCCCCGCAAACACGAAGAAACTCTGCATGTTGGGGAATTTGACCTTGTCTCATTGATCAGTTGTACGCTCCCAGAAAACTGGCCACCGGAGCACATCCCGCGATTTACCTGGTAATAGTGTTGAAGGACCGGTGCTATTACCTCCGGGACGTCGGGTAATACCAGGTGAAGTAGTCGGCGCAAGCGCTCAGAAGCCTGGATTATCAAAAAAAAAAAAAAAAAAAAAAAAAAAAGAAGCTAGACAAGTAAAGTGAAAGGATAGAGTAATCATCTCTGGCAACAGTTCCTTAGATTAAGAAAAAGATAAAATGGTAATACAAAATTAAAGAGTTGTCACCTCGTTTAAGTACTTGGAATACCTAAACACAGAGACAAAGTAGAGGTTTTTTCCAAGTGTGGAAAAAAGAAAAGGGAACACCACCACTCCTTGGTTGCTCAGGTCATTCGTATTTCTAAGGTTTTTATCTTTACCAGTAGCAGTAACAGGCTGTATTATTATGCTGAATTTCTTGCAGTTTTCATGCTTTATTACTTCATAATTTATTCTCAATAGCAAATCCCTTCACAAGAATTCCATCTGCATATGTTTGAAATGTCTCTAGAAATTAATGTGTGTAAAAAAGACCTCAACGGTAATGCAAGGTGCTAAATTTCTCTAAATTAGGTAATCTGCACTTTGGGTTTATGATGATTTTTGCACTAGGAATCTGCACTTGGGTTTACGATTTCTCTTCTCTTCTCTTCATCTTTGCTTTCTGTCTTTTTTTTTATGTGTTTATGAAGATTTTTTAAGTTGTTTCTTGTTATAGAAAGGAGACATGAGGTCTCCAGTTTGAGGATGTTGGTAGGACTTATCAATGCACAGTGCACTACTTGAATGTTGTAGGGGGCTTTCCGTGATCATGAGTTTGTAATCGTTTTTTAATCATGTACGAATAAATGTCCTACTTGCTAACAGAAACAAATCAGGGGTCATATATTAAAACAATTGCCTAAGTAAAACGAGTGCAGTACCATAAGTCTTCTATACCATAATCAGAGATTATTTTTCCTCCCGTCAAGTTACGTCCAATATTTGTGTCTCTTTCTCTGTACAGGTGACAATATATTCGATTGATTTTCTCCCTCAATTTGTTCCCAAGAGTATATCTTTCTCTGGCTCAAAAATGGAGTCATATGGAGGAGGCTGGTCGAGCTCTAATTGTGAAGAAACAGCACAAAGGTATGAGTTGAAGCGAACATATCCGGAACTGCCAACTGAGAAACGCCTTAAGAAAAACAAAAACAAGAAAGGAAGGGTTACTAAAGAATTAGCGGAGTTTACCGGGGATAACACAGAGAAAGATGAGCTGGAACTGCCAACTGAGAAACGCCTTGAGAAAAATAAAAACAAGAAAAGAAGGGTTACAGAAGAATTAGCGGAGTTTACCAGGGATAACAAAGAGAAAGATGCACCAGAACTGCCAACTGACAAACGCCTTAAGAAAAACAAAAACAAGAAAAGAAGGCTTACTGAAGGATTAGCAGATTTCACCGGGGATAACAAAGAGAAAGATGAGCCGGAACTGCCAACTGAGAAATGCCTTAAGAAAAACATAAACAAGAAAAGAAGGGTTACTGAAGAATTAGCAGAGTTCACCGGGGTTAACAAAGAGAAAGATGAGCCGGAACTGCCAACTGAGAAACGCCTTAAGAAAAACAAAAACAAGAAAAGAAGGGTTACTGAAGAATTAGCGGAGTTCACCGAGGATAACAAAGAGAAAGATGATCTGGGAGTTTGCCCGGAGCAAGATGTGTTAACAACATCACTAGATAGCACTAACTACAATGGGACAGATTGGGAATCTGTAATAAAGAACACGGCAGAAGAAGTGAATATCATTCTCGATATCATGGTGCAACTGCTAGGGGTTAAAGAAGAGGTGGCTCTTCTGCAATTTGAACTGCTCTGGAAGAGCTTGGACTTCCGCAATGATTACATGTTGCTTGTTCTCAAGGCTCTGAAGAAGGTTAGAATAGTTTTTAAATTTTTCAGTCAAAGAGGAATGTTCCAATGCTACATCACATTATAATAATGTGTTTATATCAGTATGTGAAACATTACAAGATGGCAACTTTGGAAGTGAAATTCAGAACCATTGCTCTTTTGTATGATTGTGCTGATTAGTTATAACAAAATTCAATCTTTTTTTTATGTTGGATGACTTCATTATTTGCACTAATTGAACTTGTTTTTTTAGGAGTATGTTTATGAACAAGAAGAATGTGAACTATTGAAGAAGATTTCGGATGTGGAGATGACACATATGCAACTTATTAGGGACGCATATACTAATTTGATTAAGGTAACCTTCAATTATCTCAAAGTTTAGTATGTCTTACTAATAAAGAGTTATAAGACCTACTGATTTGCTTTGTGGAACAGATAGGAACAGACAAAGGAAATAAGAAGCAGAAAATGGCAGAGAAAGCAGAGGAGGAGGAGAACAACAACTTTGATGGAAAGCAACTGGTTATGTGCATTAAAAAATTGCAAGAGATACAAGACAAGCTCGAGAAGATTAATGAAAAAGCAAGGGATGAAGTGTTGAGAATAGCAAAAAAGTACAGTGAGATGTGCAAGCCAGTCTATAAGAAGCGAAAGGATATTATTAAAGATATTCCTAACTTCTGGTTGACGGCATTTTTGAGACATCCTGAACTTGGTGAACTTGTAAGTACTGAAGACTATGAGATTTTCAAGTTTCTGAGTTCAATAGAAGTGGAAAAATCTAAAGATGTGAAGTCCAGTTATACCATCACCTTCTACTTTAATCCAAATCCTCATTTTAAGAATACACTGCTCTCGAAGACTTATACCTTCCTTGAAGATGGACAACCTACAAAAGTTACTGCTTCCACAATACGATGGTCAAAAGGCAATGGATCAGTTTCTCGCCATGCTGAGGATAGCTTCTTTAGGTGGTTCAGTAGTGAAGTCAATCAGAAGGATGATGAAATTGCTGCAATAATCAAGGATGAGCTTTGGCAGAACCCTCTAACTTTTTTCAACGAAGCTGATGAAGAAAAAGATGAGGCAGATGATGAGGTAGTAAAGGACAATGAACATGATGGCGATGAAAAGGCCGAAGAAGCTGATGAAGAAAAAGATGAGGCGGATGATGAGGTAGTAAAGGACAATGAACATGATGGCAATGAGAAGGCCGATGAAGCCTATGAAGAAAAAGATGAGGCAGATGATGAGGTAGTAAAGGACAATGAACATGATGGTAATGAGAAGGCCGATGAAGCTGATGAAGAAAAAGATGAGGCAGATGATGAGGTAGTAGTGGACAATGAACATGATGGCGATGAGAAGTCCGATGAAGAAAAAGATGAGGCAGATGACGAGGTAGTAAAGGACAATGAACCTGATGACAATGAGAAGGCTGATGAAGAAAAAGATAAGGCAGACGATGAGGTAGTAAAGGACAATGAACATGATGGTGATGAGAAGGCCGATGAAGAAAAAGATGAGGCAGATGATGAGGTCGTTAAGGACGATGAACATGATGGCGATGAGAAGGCCGATGAAGCTGATGAAGAGGATTGTGAGGCTGCAGAGGACTGTGGCGACGAGGTAGTAAATGACACTGAAGATGACGAGGAGGAGGCTGATGAAGATGATCTTGAGGGAAAGGACAGTGAAGGTTCCCATGACCACTATGATCTAGGAGGATGGTGATGAAGATAGGATGAAGCCAAATTAACTCTTAAACAACAAGTCCTCTTTAGTAGTTCAATATCGTCTTCAAATGTTTTGCTGAATAGGGTAATTTGGTGTTTGTAAAGAGGCTTTAAATGTTTAGAAAAACACATGCTATCTTGTTTTATATAGTCTAAGCTTTTGATTCTACAAAAATATTTCTCGAACGTAGTTCATTTTTTCCGAAAAATACCTTACAACAGACCTTGTAGTCCGTCCCGTCGTCGGACCCCGCGTATAGCGGGAGCTTAGTGCATTGGGCTGCCCCCTTTTTTATTGCAGCAGGTGATTGATTGATTTAATATTTCTTCTGATACAAATGCAAATGCATAAGCACAAAGGTTGACTGACTGAACTCTTTACAACAGGTAAATCAAGGGAAATATCTCTCACATGGCTTTTGTGGAAGATCTACTGTGCGGTTACATATATATAATTGTATGTGCTTTGGCAATCACCACTGTTTTGGCGTCATTGCTGGGACTTGAGTGCCAAAGAATTTTGCTAACATTGAGAAAGAACAATTCTTGGTTGTTTCAGACGTTTTTGTTTTCTCTATTTGGCTATTTACTTATTTTTCAACTACTTTGGGTTAGTGAATTGTAATATTGTGCCCATTAAATAAATGACAAACTAAAATCATGTGTTGTACAGTTTTGTCCTTTAAATTCAGTGGTGTGTGCAGTCGCACTACTCTCATATTCTTGTTGATTGGACCTCTATTACTCTTCATGATTATCTAATTATCCCTAAATAGGTTTAATTTTGGGCAGGGGTTTATGATGAGCCATTATCATCGTATCTCTTTCTTTTTTGTTCCTACTCGTTTGGTCTCTGTTCCCCTCATTTTTGCTTCAGTGGTGCTTCTCTTTTTTTCAAGTTAATGAGATTTTTTAAGTTTTAATATACTTTCCTTTTCTTTTTGGTTTGTGAAAAGTTGTTCTTGTCATAAAAGAGGAGTTTGAGTATGTTATCAATGTTGGTGGTACCAGTGATTATGTAAAAGCTGTTCTTTTTCATTCTGTTATTTATTTATCATGTATGAATGAGCACCTGATGACATATTGTCCTCTATCTCCCATCAAGATTTTGAAATGTTAGAAGAACTTTTCTGAGAAGGACAATATAGGAAAACTTTAGTGTTTGAAATATGCCAATATCTGCTGTTGTAAATGTGAGTTTCTAAAGCTTATTACGACAAAAGGCAAAAATTGCTGCTTTTGTTTCTATTTCTTGGAAGTATAAATCTTACCTAGATTATTGAAATTTATGAGTTTCTAAAGCTTATTAAAAAATCATTTTTTCAAATAGTCGAGCCTATTCAAATTTGGCACATCAATTAAAATGAGGAAGCAATAATTAAATAACAGTGGAGCTTATGAAGAAATTTAAATATTGTTAAGATCAAAATGTACCTGCATAATAATAAAACACAGGGATCATATTGGAGGCCTCCTTCGAGTTTTAGTCTAATCACATTGACTTGTGATTAATAGCTTATTTGATCAAGTTTTTGAGAGGCCAAATGTGCTTATTTTAAAAAAAGGATTTGTTTGACCAAACTTTTGGGTGAAAATAAATATTTTTGAAAAGTAGCAGAAACAACTTTTCAAAAGCTAAAAAAATAGTTTTTCTCCGAAAGCACTTTTTTTTAAAAAAAAACACTTTTGACAAATACACTTAGAAACACTTTTTAAAAGATCAAACATTAATGGTCTGTTTGGCCAAACTTATTTCCCTCCAAAAGTACTTAATTATTTCAAAAATGGCTTATTTGAAAAAACTAAGGTGTTGGGTCAAGTTTTTAAGAGAAAATAAGTATTTTTGAGGCGTAGCAGAAACAGTTTTTGAAAAGCTAAAAAAATAGCTTTTGTCCAGAAACATATTTTTGAAAAGTATTTTCGAGAAAAATATACTTAGAAACACTAATTGTTGCTCAAAAATGCTTTTTAAATTAATTGATCAAATATAAATTATTTCTCACTAAAAGTACTTTTTTTAAAAACACTTTTCAAAATAAGCATATTTTAAAAATTTGATCATACAGACTATCATGATGTTACGTCTACCTCCTTTGTCTGGATTGTTTTTTAGCCATTCTTTAAATATATTTATTGCTAATATACATATAATGTCATTTGATAAATTTGCCCCTTTTTAATATAAATGGATTCCTAAAGGAACCCACGCCACAGCCCTAGTATTATAAATCTCATGAAGATTGGAACTTTAAGGTCTTGAACTTTTGATTTTTCTGTGTTGCAGTAACACAAAGAAAACTCACAAAAATACTACTGTAGTATTCAGTTATGTGATGTAGTATCAACATAAAATATACTTGATCTCGACATGAAATTTGCAGAAGAAAATTTGCTTTCTTTTGAAATAAAGATGGCCAATGAGATAAGAAAGGAGAGGAATGGAAGGAGAACGTGGAACTAATATTTGCAAAGAAAAGAACTTTGACACAAGAATTGCGTTTTCTATTCTTATTTTTAAACTATTTGTTAAGAAAGATACTTCCATAGAATTAATTAATTGGAAGAAATTAATATTAAGAAAGGGCAGATTTGTCAAATCATTTTATATTTATATTAGTGATAAATAGGTTCGAAGAATTGTTACAAGAACCATCAAATAAGAGAGTTAAACGTAGAGATGACAGTGGATCCTGGATCCGGTCCGGATCCGATGAATCCAAATTCGTTTTATAGGATACGGACCTTCAAAATTTGGACCCGATGGATCCGGATCCATTTCTGACGGATCGGATCTGGATCTTGTATTTGAGATCCGTATCCGATCCAGATCCGACCCGTGGATTCATTTTTTTATTAAATATACCCACCCCCTCAAGTTCTTGGTCAATGTTTTCTTTAAATTTGTTTCTGTTATAGTGATTAGCTATGTCCTTTTTAAATTATGTATTACTAGTTGGTTAATCTATCTTAAATTGTTAATTTACATGGCCAACATAGATTGGCTAGGATTAGAAAGGGTTTAAATGATTGTTTATTGTACATCTTAATGTAGAAAAATAAGTAATATATTGTGCTGCTCTAAGCTTCATTACACAATGGCTGGTATAAGTATCTAATTTTATCAGTTTTCAAAATGTTAGCGAGATCATATAAGAACTGAAGAAAATTTATTGCTTAGTATTTTCACATTGATTTGTCAGCTTTCGATAATATACTCGTGCATTGAAACAGATTTTTACTATTCTGGAGGGCTCTATCTATTTGATTCTCACTCTTGTTGCTCTCCTAAGCATGTTGGCATTCATTGTAACAAAGAAGCACTGCTTTCTCTACCTTAGTTGGATTATATATGGGTTATCACCGCACAAAAATGAGAAATAAGTTCAATATCAGAGTGAGTAATTTAATCTTCATGATTGATCATATTCCTAGAGTTGCACAAGCTATGTGTGAGAATTGATTAAATTATCGTGAAGGTTATTGTAGATCACCATAAAATACTGTATTTAGAGGAAGTGGAAGTAGGTACGAGAATACGGGAAGCAGGAGAAGTTGATCTTTTTTTTTTTTGGTCATCAAATGTTCTTGAAGAGTATGCCAATACATGATATTTGGTCCTCTGAAGAACAATCTAGTTAATCTACCTTACCTAGAAAAGATGTTCAAAGTGTGATAGGTATAACTTGCTATCTTTCCCTAGTTTTAATAATGTTAGTCTAGTTTGTGCAAAGAATAATCTATCTTCTTCACTTGTTTTTTCTTCAATCTACCCTCTTTATTGTTTTCACATTCTCATATCTTCTCTTGTATCTTGAGCTATTGAAATGCTGATGAGTAGTTCCGTATTTGGGAATATTATTCAAGGCAAATTTTTTTATATGTGGATCCTGATCCGATCCGTGGACCCGGTGGATCCGAATTTGGATCTGATTTATGAACCCGATGGATTCGGATTCGAATTCAGGTATGAAAAACGGATCTGGATCTAGTAGGATCCGGTCCAGATTCGATCCGTTGTCATCCCTAATTAAACGTAATATTATAAATCACTGGAGATGCTAATATGATTGAATAGAAACCTCAAAGGTCTAAAAATCACATCTACTTAATTGGGGTCTAATATTATATATATAATAAAATAAAAAAGAAAAATAATATATGTGGGGGAACCAAAAAGATTTTACTGAAATAATGCCAAAGACTACATATGGTTTGATTCATTTCACCCAACAGAGAGTTTTCATGGACCATCCTCCTTAGGGGTGGGCGTATATCGGTTCGGTTTGGTTTCGTATCCGAAAAATATGAACCGAATAAAAATCGGTTTTTTTAAAAAAAAAACGAATACAACTTTTTTTTAAAAAAAACCGATCTATCGGTTTATTTCGCCAAACGTATCGGTTTATATCGGTTTTTTTCAATTCAAATATAAAGTCCAAATGATTTATGTTTTTTTAAACATCAACAACAATTCAAAGCAAATGCAAAGAAAGCATATTAGTAGCAACAACAACGGATCAATTTTTACAGAACATACATAGATTGGTTTTTAAACAACAACAAGAAAGAAGAAGAAGAAAGAAGCAAAGAAGCGAAGCAAGAAGAAAAAAGAAAAGAGGCAAAGAAGAACGGCAAGAAGAAAGCAAGAAGCAAAGAAGAAGGCGCAGCGGCAAGCAAAGAAGCAAGAAGCGGCGAAGCAACAACAACAACGATCAATTTTAACAGAACATACATAGATTGGTTTTTTAACAACAACGGCGGCGAGGAAGAAATAGAAGCAACAAGAAGAAGAAATAGCAAGAAGAAGAAGCAAAGAAACAAAAGCGTAAAGAATAAGCAAGAAAAGAAGAAGAAGCAAAGAAGAAGAAAAGAAGAATAAGCAAGAAAGTGTAAAGCAAAGCAAGCAAAGAAGAAAGAAAGAAGAAAGCAAGCGAAGAAGCGATCGTTTTTGAGAACTTTACCATTATGACGCCAATATCAATCCATTGTCAAGTCCTCAAGCTGCGTGTGTTTGTTCTATTGGCATGTGATTATGTACGGTTGAAAGTTTCTCAAAGTCTACATACAATTTGCCGAAGCGTCAATATAATAAACAAAATATTAAAGTAGAATGATTCTATTAAAAATAATATATAAAAAAAAACGATCTTGTTACCCAATTCAACATCTTCATAAAACTCGGTTTCTTCTTCCGTTGGTTGCACAATTTGTTCTCCTATAAGAGTTGAGCGAAGCCAATTACGTGTGCAAATTAATGCTTCAAGCTGTGTTATGAGTTAATGTACTCCTAAAAGGGTCAAGAATGCGCCCCCGTGCTAAATGACGATTCGGAAGCCACGGTAGACACGAGGAATTGCCAAAATATCTTTGGCAATCTTTGACAAAGTCGGATACCTAGACGAATACAACTTCCACCAACTCAAAAGATCAAAATTCGGATCATTAGGACTTTCATTCCGCTCTGACAAATATTTCTCAACATCATTCTTCACCCCAAAATCATCATTTTCAGTTGCCTTCATCTTTTTAAATAGTTGAAAAGGATCAATTGATTCTTTTCTACTGCTGCCAATATCACAAACTTCACTTAACTGAGCAATTGAACTACTACCCACACCACTATTTGGGCTAACATCATTATAATCTTCAAATAACCGTAACAACAACTCTTTGATATCAGCTTTAATTTCATCAACCTTCCTACTATCAAATATACTTCCAAAGCACCAGTTTATAAATTCAAATTTACACCGAGGATCAAGCACATTTGCTAAAATTAATAGCTTGTTCACCTTTTCTATAGAAGTACCCCAATATTTCACAAACTTATCTCTCATGCCATTAACAATTTTTTTCACCAACAAATCAGTAGATTCCGATAGTGAGCAAAGATGAAGATAAACTTTCCACAACTCATTCAAAAAATCAGTAGAAGTCACACATTTTGTACTATCGAATTTTAATGTCATATCATAAAAAAGCGACAAAAAATGTACTAACCTCTTAGCATTATCCCAATCCACAAAAATTGGAGGCCCAATCCTTTTTCTTCCATTCTCATCTTCGTTAAACCAATTTTTGTAGTGGCCATCGTCCTCCTCTAACCTATCAAACGCCTTTTCAAATATCACAGCTTTTTCCAACATTAAGTATGTCGAATTCCATCTGGTCGGCACATCCAAAACCATAAGTCCCTTATATGATATTTTCTCTCGCTCAACACATGTCTTGAATTTTTGCAACCTTGTCGGAGAAGATCTTACATACTTCACCGCATTACGAACAGCGACTATTGAGTCCTTCGCTTCTACCAACCCATCCGAACAATCAAGTTCACTATATGTGCAAGACACCTCACATGCATATGATCACCATTTAAAACCATCGCCTTAGGACTCCAATTTGTCGGTTTCTTCTTCACATAAGCAATTGCAACTTGATTAGCACTTGCGTTGTCCACGATAATTGTGAATAGCTTATCAATACCCCAATCCAATAAGCATTTCTCTATAATCTTTCCAATACCATCTCCTTTATGATTAGAAATTGGTGTAAAACAAAGTATCTTTTTATGCAACACCCACTCCCGATCAATAAAATGCCCATTATTACCATGTAGCTACTCATTTGAATTGATGTCCACGTGTACGTTGTAATACAAACTCTCACGGTGGTTTGAGTTCATGATTCTTTTAATCAAAGCCTTCTCGATCGATGCAAGCTGAAGAATATCCCGTGCAATCGTTCTTCGTGAAGGCACCACAAATCTGGGACAACAAACCCTCATATACTCCACAAAGTTCTGACTCTCCACAAATCTAAAAGCTAACTCATCTTTAATAATCAACTTCACAAGTGCGACTCTACAAGCCTCTTGATTAAACCCCACAAATACAACTTTATCATTGTCCTTACCCTTGTCACGAGTTAGTACTTTTTGATTCTTATCCTCTTCAAGCTTTGATTTCTTGTACACTTTGCATCTAGCCAAGTGGTTCCTTAAATTAGTTGTCCCAACTAACGAGCTATCACAAGCATAATCTTTTCGACAAAAATGACATTTGGCTTTCTGTCCTCCAGGTAACTTAGTAAAAAAATTCCAAACTTTTGATCTCAATTTTCCCTCGTCGGTTCGTTTCACCACTTTTGTTCCATCATCCCAGATGTCTTCCATTCTACAATATTAGAGAGTTCATGAGCAATTTGTCAAATACACCGTGAATACAAAACATCAACTTCATTTTATAATTCTCTTAATCAGAAATTACTTCGGTAAGACGGTAACTTCAGTAACTACATTTTAAAATCAGAAATTATCACATTTTCTCAGAAAATCAGAAACTATAGATTGAAATTGAATATGCTTCCTTCTTTACTTCAATTTGTCAAATACAATACACCAGAAATTACTTTATAATTCTCAGAAAATCAGAAATTATCAATACATTTTATAATTTGTCAAATACAATACATTTTATAACTCTCAGAAAATAAAAATTATCACATTTTCTCGAGAAAATCGAAATTACTTCAAAGAACTTCACTCTAAATAATCGAAATTACTTGGTCATAACAACAAATCGAAAATCGAAATTACTTGAGAAAATCGAAATCATAAATTATCTCATAATGTTTTGACAAACATGGTTCAAACATAACATAAAACGAGATGACAAATCGAACGAGAGAAAGAAATGAGTAAATGGATTGGATTACCTTTTGTGGTGGCACACCGGCACCGGCAGTGGTCGGGTTGAACCGTTGAAGCTTGAACTATTGAAGTTTGAAGCTTCAACAGGTTGAAGCTTCGAGTTCGTGTCTTCGAGAGAAATAAACCAAAATCGAGTTATCAATCGATTTGGAAGCTTGCAAATCGATTTAGAGCTGTTGATTTGGAACTGTTGAAGCTTGAACTATTAAGGCTTGAAATCGATTTGATTAACTATTGGAACTTGGAACTTGGAAGCTTGAAGAATTGGTGTTGAAGATTTATGGGTTGAACTTGAAGGCAAAACTAAGATTTATGGGTTGAAAGTTGAATGAAGGCAAGAAGAAGACCGCAAAGACACGCAAAGACAAAATGAAATCCGGTTAGGGGCTTACGGCTTAGGGCTTTTATTTATATAGGGGTAGGGCTAATTACAAGAATAACCCCGGTTTTCGGTTCGGTGTATCAAAAAATTATGTGAACCGAACCGATTCGATTTAAAAAAATTTGAATCCGTTTTTTTGAAATCGGATTTGTAACAAAATTTAAACCGAACCGAAACCGAACCGATTCGCCGGTTCGGTTCGGTTTTTTCGGTGCATTAGATTTTTTGCCCACCCCTAATCCTCCTATTCATCTTTTACAAAGACAAACAAACTATAGAAAAGCTACCTTTAATACTTATATATTATATATATTTTTTAATAAAGGCCGTGAATTTTGGATTTTTAATCTAGACGGACCCATATTCTCCTTATGTTAGAGCCGCTAAGCTGCTTGACAATAATTTTCCCATCCAGTGAATGTGTGTCAAACTTTTACCAACCCTGAAGGAATCGATCCATAATTGACCTTGATGAAATGGAGAAAATTAGAATTGATTGCCATGTTTACCAGTGCCAAATATCTCCCTTAACATTTTATAATGTACAAGCCCTTTGTTTCTGAACAACTTCTCACCACCATGGATCTGTCAAAGAAATAAATTTATCAGAGTGGAAAATACAGTAACTTTAACAAACTTACCCAGTAAATATCTTCCCACACCTCATCCTTACAAGTTCCTTTGTTGTTATTTGGGTTCCATTCATAACCAGTAACTTGTAACAGATCCATGAACTGCTTTGTCTCGTCTCTAAATTTTTTACACAATGTTCGCACTTCAGTTATACCAATTTGTTTGCCTGTTCGATGATATAATTTTCCAACAATTCCTCCCCAGTCTAGTTGGTTGAAGTCTTTCTCATGAATCAGTAATTCTTCATAGAGGATGTTGTAAAATTGGTACGAACACAAACACAGAATTGTTGTTCTCTGACTTCAAGTGTCTTATGCAGATTCTTTTAGATAATTATTTCGACCCTTCCCAATAAATTGACGAGTACAATACTCTTTTTTCCATATAAGATTTTGTCCCACTGGATTTTCCTTGTAAGGTTTTTAATGAGGCAACCAAAATATATATTATTAGAAATGTGTACTTTTTTTCCTTCGCTAGAATTTTTCCCACTGAGTTTTTTCTAGTGAGGTTTTAATGAGGCACATTATCTAAATGTACATACAAGGGGAGTGTTATGAAATATATATTCATTTTATGGATGTCCATACATATTCACTAAGTTCTATGAACATTTTGTATGTTACATGTACCTATTAATTTGGACACTTAATATTTATAACCTTTTTGGTGGTTTCATCTTATAAATTAGATGTTATTCACCTTTGAATGGACATTGGTATACACTTGAAATAAGAAAAAAGTTTTATCCCTCCTCTCTAGATCTTTGTTTACATTTCTTATCTTTTGCTATAATTTTCTTTAAAAAGATATAATTAAGAGACGATATTTTAACTTGGATTTTTCTATTGATAGTAAAATAAAAAGGTTAATTCCTCCGTCTCAAATTATTTATCGCTTTTTTTATTTGTACGTCAACTAAAAAATATTAATTAAGAGAGATATTTCACCTACTTTATCTTTTTATGTCTAAGTTATAACTTTTTTCTATTAAATATTAGTTTATTAATGTGTCATTTTCACTAATGATAAAGAATAAAATAAAAAAAATTAATTATAGCTTAAAATTTAAAAAAATAAAAATAATTTGAGATAATTATTTTTAATAACGAGACGCAGAAAGTAATTAATTTAAGCTGGGGACTGGCATGTAAGAGGAAGTACAGAATAGACGCTTCATCTTCCATTATACAGTATACAGAGTACTTGGCTTCATCTATCTCCTTCCTTCTTTCCTTGTGTCTAACTAAATAATGGCAGAACATGCAAGTGAAGGGAGAAAGAAAAAAGAGAAGTATAATGCCAGAAGATTACTCTATAATGATGATGAAAGGTCTTGTCTGGACGGAAAGAAAAGAAAAAACAAGCATGTTGAACAAAAAGAGCCTCGCCCCTTTTCAAAAGTGTGGAGCGATGAAGATGAAATTTCCCTACTCAAAGGTATGATTAAGTTCAAGAAAGAAAAAGGCCGTGATGTCGCAAAAAATATGGTGGAATTTCATCCAT
This sequence comes from Anisodus tanguticus, assembly GCA_034509755.1. Classification (NCBI taxonomy): domain Eukaryota; kingdom Viridiplantae; phylum Streptophyta; class Magnoliopsida; order Solanales; family Solanaceae; genus Anisodus; species Anisodus tanguticus. The sequence continues at coordinate 46,400,658 of CM067556.1, forward strand.
TTATGCTTAAATCACTTGTTCTTCAAGCTACGCGGGTCCAATTAAGAGAAAAAGTACGTCAATTGAGGATAAAATATCAAAATAGTGGAAATGGTTCTAGAACCCTGCACGAAGGGAAATTGTTCCAATTATGTGAGAAGATTTGGACGGTTCATCCCAAGCAAGTGACTGAACAACCTAACTCATCTAGAACCGGGCAGCTTAATCACAACATTCCAGAAATTCGGCACAACATTCTAGAAATTGGGCGGCCGATACAGCATAACATGATCCCGGTAACTGCACTCAATGTGGAAACTTTGGAAGCTCTGGACGAGCGAATAAGGGAAGATATAGAACTTGTTCTAAATTCTAAGGCATGTTTGCGCGGAACTAAATGGGATGCTGATTTAAGAAAATTTGATCTTTGCGGAGAAAGTTTTGGATTAAGTCTAAAGTTAGTGACATTGGTGCGGGAGAAAGCGAATTCGCCTGAGTTGGTATAATCATGTTTAATTTTTTTGTGTTTCCATTCCATTTCTTATTATCATTTTCTGAGCAGAATGTTTAACAGAAAAAAATGAGGTGTCTGATCTTTGTGTGTTGAATTGTATGTCAGCGAGATTCTCCAGAGCTGCTGGAGCAAGAGGTGATAAGGGCCTATCTGGAAGCGAAGATAGAGCACACACAACTACTTTCAAATGCTTATAATAGTTTCATTAAGGTAACAATTCTATCTGCTGACTAGGCCTGATTATGATCCAGATTAATAAGTATACTACGTATAATGTCGTTTTGAAGGTTTCTTTTGTGAATCAATTTATTGCTTTATAGTTCATTGTTCTAGAGAAATTTAGGAATCTTCTTGAAAGAGCGATGTGCTAAATGTTTCTTTGGTTCCCTAAAACATTCTAAATTCAGCTCTTTGATTTTCAGCACTGTAACTACTCTTCCTGTAAATGGTTTGGGCAGTCTTGTATTCGGCTAAAATTTTGTTTCCTTGTTCCCGCACGCGGATCAAATTATTTAGACTACTTAGTAAATCTTATGGATCTGATCAATAGTATTGAAAAAATCTAGAGATTGTTCTCTTATGCTTAACTGTTTTCCGTTAGGTAGGAATGTAACCTGAATTTGCTCAACATAGGCTACTATCAGTTCTATATTTTATTATTCCCACGAATGTCGGTTAAGGGGCGTATGGATTCTCAGGTAGAGAGGAGCAGTGGTGGTCCCCCGGAACGCCAAGCTATAGACTTATCATTGTTCCTTGTTTTATTGTGCTTTATTCGGTGAAAGTTCCTAATTGTCACAGAGTAGTACGTATTTCCTGTCGGAGTTATTCGGTTGTTAGGACTAAAGTCTTTGGGAATACTTCTGGAGTGAAAATATTTGCTTGATAATCCTATGTTACTTGGACCTATATAGGGATCGGTGTTATCAAAAGCGAAAAGCGCAAAAAAGCTCTAAGATCAGTTGTGGTTTTAAGCACAAATAAAGTGTAGACTTTAATAAAAAAAGGCGCAATAGTGCAAAAATACAAGTACATATATGTTTAGACCAAAACTAATAATAATAAGCATGAATAACAAATAAATGGACAAAGAAATTATAAAAAAACATTACGATAAAATGAAATATCATATATCTAGTGTCGCCTCTTCAAGAGAGGCTCATTGGCAAGGAAAAATATGTCTTAGAGTCTTGATGACGACACTAAAACGCACATCAAGCGAGGCGAAGCGCAAAACATGTTTTGAGCCTCGTTTCAGGGCTTAAGTTCGCCTTTGACAACACTGATAGGAATATTGTCATGTTGGACGTGGTTGCATGTCAGGTGTCTGGGATTTGATGTGCTGAAGACATCAAGTTTAGAATAAGGAGATATAACTAAACTGCTAGATACAGATGTGGAATGCAACTAATAAGCATGAAGTTAAGATTGATGATATTTGACTGTAATAAATTAAAATTACAAGGATTGCGCTTTTGATTGGAAGTTTTTGAGACGACAGTAGAGATCCGTTCCGATCAATTTCAATAGGTATTCAGGTAAAAGCAATTTTATTCGATAGAGTGATTTGTGAGTACAGAAGAATAGAACTGAAGAAAAAGAAGAGAGAATCAGGTAACGTTTCCTCTTTTAATTTTAATTTTGCTATTTGTTACCAAGAGTATACAAGAACGTCTTTGGAAAAAGGCTGTCAGTCAACTGAGATAAGGAGACCTATAAGATATGTTATATGGTGCTGCTTTCTGGAAATCAGTTGTATCCTTTATCCTATTGCTAAATCGCAAAGTAACAATGTAAGAGAGTTTCATGGGGTGTGTTTTGGTCTGAACAGTTTGGTGCTTGTATCAACTAGCAATTCTTTTTGATGAGTTTCTTAAATTTCTTTTTTGATGAGTGTATAAGTTTGCAATTCTCAATATTCTGCAATTTCAAATTATGATTTCAAAATTTATATATGTTCTTCAACTACGACACAGAAGTTAAAAGGGCTTGTCTCATATGCCTTTTCAAAGCAGCCCTTCCTCGGAACTTGTTAACGTGAGATACTTTGGCATCGAGCTGCCCATTTTTTTTTGTTGATATGTGTGGACATATATATTATACTTCTCGTTTTGTTAATTTGTATGTTGAGGTCTGTAATGAAATAATTTGGTTTCCTAATGTAGTACAAGAGAACGAAAAAATTGTAATTCCATGAATCAGCCCCAAAAATAACTTGAAAATTGAGCCTCATGCCTCATCGTACAGGGAAAATATGCTGACATTTCACGCTGTTAGGAGAATAGAAATCGTTTTTGAGGATTTCAAGCAACCAACTCCACCTTCAAATGAATGCGTGCTTTTCTGTTTTCATGTTCAAGCACTGAGTCTCATTCTTTTTTTATTATTAATATGTTAATTTTATCCTTTCTGCTGTCAGTTGTCCTCTAATGTTTGATATCTTATCTCCCCTTGTCAAATTGGCATGCAGTGGAACACTTACCATTGGACCAACAAAAAGAGAAGCTTTAATTATTAAAACACCTTCTGCATTTTTTCTGAACAAAAGTTAATGGTTACATGGGAAGCTCTATCTCTACTATTTTTTTTTATTAAATCCGATTGTGGTGGCAGGGTTTGGCACTGACCCTACCCTAGAGGCGGATCTAGGATTGAAGTTTATGAGTTCCTACATCAATTCTCAAGTTAATACTAGAATAATAACTTGGTTCATAGATTTCTTAATATATAAAGTCTAGACAAAAGCCACTGAGTTCATGTGAACTCGTAACTAACACCATAGATCTGCCACTGCCCTACCCTGTTTATGAATGAACAAAAAATATACTTCATAGAAAGAGGGGGACTAGACCTTAACATCCTTTGGGAACATATCTTTGGTAACAAATGGGGAGTAATAGTCCGGACAAGATGAAGTTCCTAAGCAATGGAGGACTCCTCCTATTTACACACAAACTAAGCGATAATTTTGGATAGACTCCTTTCATTTTGCAGCCATGTGACCAGGAGGTCATGGGTTCAAGCCGTGGAAACAACCTTTTGCAGAAATGCGGGGTAAGGTTGCGTGCAATAGACCCTTGTGGTCCGGCCCTTCTTCGGACCCCGCTCATAGCGGGAGCTTAGTGCACCGGGATACCCTTTTTAGACTCTTTCCATTTAAATTTGAGCTCACAAAATTTGTCCTAATTATTCTAAGTATGTAGTCTTTCTCTTTGACTTGTGATTCAGGCATATTATATGGACTCTTTGCTTCTCTTGGTAGATTCTCAACTTGAATATAATCTTGTGCCCAACATGGATGATGCATCTGCCACATTGTTTGCTTCTCTAAAACATTGCTCAATATGTATTCTTCCTTCACGCACGTCCTGACTGGCGCTTCAATGATAAGATTATTGAGTTTTCATCAAAATGTTAACCAGCAACATTGAATAACTTTCAAGGATAGCATCAATAAAACCATTTGTAACACACCACTTTATACCAATAAAAGCTGCTTGAGTCTTGGTCCTGTTGTTACTGTCATGATTGATAGGAAAGGCAAATCCACAATCATTATATTCCTACTAATGCATGCCACCAGCCCCTGCAACTCCATTGCTGCTCCTATAACTACCATCCGTATTAAATTTTAAAATGTTGCCTCTTGGAGGTATCCATTCAACTGTAAATAAGTTAATTTTGAGTTTCTCTATCATTTTTAATATCCATCAACTTCTTCCAACAATGTGATTGACAAGAATGGCAAACTTTAGTGACCAGATGAACCCTTTGATAGTATATTACCATAAAAAAATTACTCCAGAGGGACTTCTTAGTTCTAAAAGTTCACCACCTTTTGTATGGCATATATATTGCAAACATCTTCCAGGTTTCTGAAGTCCACTCCACCTTCTTTCAAAGAGAAGCAAGATTCTTCCATGAGCTCCAATGCTACTTCATTTTCCCTTCTTTCAATCCCCAAAGAAGTTCACCAAATATCTCTGATAAGCGTCAAAACAGTTTTAAATATGTAGAGACATTGTTTGAAGAATGTGCTTAATGGAAACAACCTGCCTTGGCTATATCTTTTCTTTAGTGGACTGGATTTGTTTATGATTGCTTTTCTGGTTGCTAGATGGTCTTGGGAATATTTTCACAAACACCTTATTTATGTTCTTTTGTTGGTTCTTTCCTCGAGCCTTCTGTATTTTATTCTCAACTAGAACAGCACAATATCAATATAGTTTTATTTCTTTTGCAAAACATAGGCTCCTCCTAAGAAGGTTGTTGCATCTTCAAGTAAGAATGGTGTCGCTGCTAAGAAGAAAGATGAGTCGGATGGTGATTCTAGTTCTGAGAAAGATAGGCGTTCTGAAGAACAGGTAGGCTGGCAGAATTTCCATCTCTACTTTTATTTTTCATTTACTTTGATAAGTCTCCATCATTTTTTTTTAATTGTATTTCATAATGTTCTCACTTGGCAGTAAAATGAACCTTTCCCTTTCATTTGTGCAATGAACATCTACTATGAACAATGTTTTTTTTTTAAAAAGCATCAACCTTTCCCTTTCATTTGGTAATTGCATACTGTTAATTGGTGACACCATTTGGTTCTTCTTTTGTATTACTCCCTCCGTCCCAATTTATATGACATTTTCCTTTTTAGTCACTCCAAAAAAGAATGTCATATTTTCTTATTTGACAATAATTTAACTTCAAACTTTATCTTTTAAGCTTAATGAGATGATCTATAACCACACAAATATCTTTGATTTGTTTTAGACCACAAGATTCAGAAGTCTTCATTTATTTCTTAAACTCCGTGCCCAGTCAAACTACATCATATAAATTGGGACGGAGGGAGTACTTTTTTGCAATTTGTTGATTTGTTCTAGTAAATGCAGTTTACCACTAGGCTATTATTAACCTGTGCAAATTAAAGGGGGTCACATGACTCACTCCAATTAAGTGTGTGTTTAGTTGCCCAAGTCACTTTCAATCCTCTGACTTGTACTGTAATTTCTGCTTTGGATTTTTCTCCATGCTGCTTCCTTTGAATCCTTACTTATTTTAGTTTCTTCAGGTTTAACTACTCTTACTTTTCTGTATTATTGCAATAGCCAGCTTATCTCTTTTCTTTTTTAATTAGTTAACTTGCCCATTTTGCTTCCTCTAATATGGTGGCATGAAACATGTGGAAATTTTATTGTTGCGCCAAAAGAACACTTAAAGAAGCTAAAAAGCTTGTGTTTCAGAACCAATATTTGATGATTACTCAGATAAGCTTTTCCACTAGTTTGGCTTTGTTAATAAGTAGAAGCATGGAAAATTGGTTCAACTAGACTACATTTTGTTTCATCAAAGACACAGCTCACGATGTTAGTTGGTTAGCTCTTAGCTGCACGTACAGTTAAGGAGGATTTCAGGAGTTCAGTCGCATTAAATGATGCTAAACGATAAATAGTCCAGGTTGTTTTATCATCTAAAAAGACTAGCTGATTAACAGTCAGGATAAGGAGGATTATAGGATACTGCTCTGAGATGATGTTAAAGTAGACAAGATTATGATTGTTGCCTGTGTGTTCAGTCAGCCTCTCGATTTCATCTCATCGGTGTTAGGAGTTGTGAGAAACAGATTTTCTCTTTGTTTATTTTCTGCCTGGACATTTTTTCATATTTTTCTTGCATGCCCCTTCACTTCCAGATGTGAAAGTGATAATCATCACTTTGTTCCAATTGATTAAGGAGTCTTGATAGTACTTAAGCTCCTACAATGAAAAAGTGATGGAGATAAGGGATCATCTTGCGTTAAACCATTGGTGGACCTGAAAAAATCATGTCTTGTGCCATTAACAATAACTAAAATCCTTCTCGACTTCTACTGTAATTTAAGTTTCTGACTTTTCTCTCCTCTCTTTTTCTACTTTTTAAATTTTCTATTATTATTATTCTTTCAGCTAATTTTACTTTTCATTATTATTTTAACAGCCGTCTCATCTCTTATATACATGTATAATTAGTTGACCCGTCCTTCTAGGCTCTAGCTATGAGCTATCATGTGGTGGTATAAAACATGTTGTGGATCACTTATTGTTGTCATTTCCTTAAAGATTTGGGCTGAGATGCTTTTAAAATTTTAATTTGATTTTCCTGATACTTTTACTTAATTTTTTTTATTGATGTTTTCCGACGCTACTCTCCCAGCAAGAAACTTTTTTCTATTGTGATTTATGATCTATCTAAAAGTTACACACTTATCTTTCTCCTTTTGGACTTCTTTCTTTCGCCCCATCTTGTAGGATGATAGTGATGAAGCATGATGGTGCCCGTCATCGGTGTCTGCTATCAACGGCTGAAGTTATGGGTTCCGCATTTTGTATCAAATTGTGTTAGCATTGCTTTTCTTGTTGTCTGCGAGCGACTGTATCTATATATATATATATATATATATATATATATATATATATATATTTGCAGACTGCTACTAAGATTGGCTCTTGGATGTTTTAAAGCACATTGGCTCTTGCTTTTCTTGTTGGCTGCTAGCGATCGTATCTATATAAAGGCTTGTTTTAACTATGTTGAGTTTCTACCATTAAAATTTAGGTGAAGCGGAGCTCTTTATATTTGAAGTTAGATTACCCGTCTGTTTGGTCTCTGCTTAAATTGGATAAGCTAAAAAATTAAAAGACAACCCATTTGTCATTCAATAATGGAATTGTGAGATAAAATGAAAGTGGCATGCATCTTTTTTCGTAATAATATTTTTCAAGAGTCATATCTTCTGTGAATGACAAAGCATGTCAGGTTTGTAGGGTAGTCTTCTAAAATTGTGTAATGGTCTTTTACAATTTTTAGTTCTCTTATGTATGTTGCAATTGATTCAATTATTATAAAACCTTTGACTAAGTGATTGAAAGTGTAAATAACAATTGAAATAAAGAATTATAATTGAAGAACTGAATAATGAAAGGGAAAAGAAATTCTTATTTGATCTCCTAGAATAATAATAAAATTTGCTTGATGAACAAAGTTGGAACAATAACCTGTTCGCAAAGCACAATAGAGAGTAACATTGTATTTCGGCAAAAACTTTAGATGCAATACAATCAGGAGGAAAGAGGGGGTGTAACTACATGTTTTGTCGTTTTGTGCGTTTTATCTTGTTGACTTGATTTTCGAAGTTATCAGACGATTTTAGTAAAAGTGAGAAATTAGAACTTTGAGGAGTGAAAGTGTTGACCAATAGTTGACTTTGTGTAAACGAATCATTTTCGTAATTTCGTCGATTCGGTGAGGTTCGGAGGGTCATTTATGACTTGGTGGGATAGTTGGTTCGGTTCTCGAGGCCACTAGGAGTGTTTTTGGCAATTGATTGGAAATTTAGTTTAGGCCTTTGGGGGTTGACCCGAAGAATTAGACCTCCGATGGAAATTTTGAGACCACGAGTGAGTTCGTAGCATGTTTTTACATATGTGTACATATCTGATTTGTGTCGGGGAGGTTTCGGGTGATTATCAGATTTCGAGTTGAAATTGTATAAGTATGAGAATTTCTAGTTTCGGGTGTTCTCGCTGGGGCGAGCTCAGTGCGCCCCTACGGACGGCGATCCACTGCAGCGAAAGATTGGGATTTAGGGCAGGCTTCGCAGGCGCGGGTTCGCTGCAGCGGGCCTTGGCCGTTGCAACGGATGACGGGATTTCAGAATGTTTTTAAGTGAGTTAAAAATCCTACACTTCTTCCATTTAGGGCTTGCTTGAGTTCTAAGTTTGAAAATGAAAATAAATTGATGGGTTTTGTTAATCTAAGTATGGATTCCACTAATTAGTAATTGTTAAGCTTGAATCTTCCATTTATGTGATGAAATTGAGGGTTGAAAAATTAGGGTTTATACCCAAATTTGGAGTTTTGCATGTATGATGAAATTGACCTTGTCTTGAGTTAATTAAGCGAGTGATGAGTAATTTGAACACCTAGAACGTTGAATTTCATATTCCACTTTTGAAATGATAATTTTACCCATATAATCTCGTTTCTCCCCTTTTCCCCATAGTTAGGTTGGGTTTGAAGAATAGTTTAATGTTATGGGTGTTGTTAATTTCATACTCTAACTTAGATTTTGATAATATTAGACTTTGAGTACGACCATGATCCTTGGAAGGGCAAGGCACAAATGTGATTCATTGTGACTCCCGCTCGGCATTTCGGGTAGGTTACGGCTTACCTTCTGGTTAAACTTTAGTTAGCGAAGCGTATGTATAGTTAGATATTGTTGGAGAAAGCATGTACATCTTCGGGTATGGAGTTGAGATGAATTACTTAGGTTGGATATTGTTGACTGATTGTGACTTGTTGCCTATGTGTGATTACTGGACTTGTACGTAGTTGCCATATCGTACTTGTGATATAGTTGTCTCTCACTTATCTTGGTGTTATCATGAATAGAGGAAATGACTTAACTTGATACTGATATTGTGATATGTGTCCATGTTGTGGCACGACTGGGGATTTGATATAATACACTTGATATTGTGATTGCATTGCATTCATTCTCATTTTCATGATATATTGATATTATATGTGATTGGCGTGATGGTGATAAGTGCTAAGGAAACATATGTGATTCATACGATATATTCTCGTGGGTGTTGATATATTCTCATTGACATTTGACATCATTCATACATACATGATCATGCGGTTTGATGCGGTTGCGCACCGTAATACAATATATATATATATATATATATATATATATATATATATATATATATATATATTGGATCGGGTTGCGCGTTCCATAACATATACATATTAGATTGGGTTACGCGTTCCTCAACATATACATATATTGTACCGGATTGCACGTTCGCAACATATACTTATATTGGATCGGGTGTGTGCCGCAATAGGTAAATGGACTTTGTGGGTCTCTCATGGGTCATGGCTTAGGAACGTAGAGATATTCCGCTCGGAGCTTGTGTGTACGGAGATTACATTTGGCCAGTGCATTGCATATGCATTCATTCTCATCATCTCATTTTACATCTATGGATCAGATTTGTTAATTGTACTTGTGATTGTGATTATTCTGAGGAATCGTGGAAAATTTGGCAAACTTGGGTTTATGTGCTTCACTATAGGCTATGATTCGGCTATTGATCTTTCTGTACTTCAGTGGTTATTGTTGGATTGTGTTGTGTTGTACTTGATTGCGAGCATGCCTATTCTCCAGTTTCTTACTTTATATATGTTAGCTAACTGTTGTCGGCTTATGATACCTATCAGTAGATAATGTTTGTAGTGATTCTACTCTTACTACACCCTTTTCGGGGGTGTAGAGTTGTTGCAGATACATTAGCGAGGTTCGATTAGCCTTCAAGGATCTTATGGAGTTCATCTATACTTCTCTGTTTAATTGTCATTCTGTTCTCATTCTAAACAGAAGTTGTATTCACGTTGTGGTTGTAAATTTTATTCCAATTGTATACTTAGAAGCTCTTGTACTATTCAGACCAGATCCCTTGGGTAGTTGTTATATTCCGCATTTTTATATATCCATGTCTTTGGACTTTTATTATTTTTCTTATTTATTTATTTATTGTTGAGTGACTCTTTGAGGGACGAGTTTGCCTACCGAGGTGGGAGATGGTAGGTGCCCGCACGTTCCCCGATTTGGGACGTGGCAAGTTGGTAACAAAGCCCTAGGTTACCCAGTCTATAAGTACAAGAGAAATGTCTAGTAGAGTCCTACTTATGGGTGTGTTGCACACCACACTTATAATTGAGAGGCTATAGGACATTTAGAAAATTTTAAATTCTTTCATTTCTTCGTGCTACTTCATTCGAATTGGTATCTAGTCGATTCCAATTGGTATCTGAATTTACTTGTCTTAATCACCCACGGAAGGTGGGATCTCGTCTTTAAATTCTTACGCGATCGGTTGTCTATGACATGTTGTGGTATGGTACGAGATGTGTTATCCTGATTTAGACGCCTCACCAAGTTCAGTTTCTAGCGACGGCTTGAGGATTCAGTTATATGGGGTCGTTGTTAGACTCGTTCATTGTGGGGTTTCCCTTGAGAATTGGGAGAGATGGTACATAGGGTCACATGATCTCCATGTTTTTAGTGTTGGGTTGCTCAAAAGTGGCAAGAGTGCATTTATGGCTTGATGAAAATGATTTGTTCGACAATATGTTTGGTTTTGAGAAAAGTTTCAACTTCGTCGAGGCATTTTGATGGTGTGCATGGCGCGGGAGTACTAATGGTAGGGAGACAGAAGCAGATTTTTTCTTCAAATCAAATGGGAACCACAAACACCACTAATCTTTGGCCTAAACTAGAGCAAGAGTCACTATACACTAGTCATGTAGGAGCACAAATATACCTAGTCAAATAACATACTTCATGTTATAAATCACACTCCAGTGTGTGTTTGATGTACATCAGGCCCCTTAAAATCAAGATAGAAAGTCATACTGGCCAATAAAGGTGACATGAAAGGTAAAAAAAAAATCAACATTTGTAGGAAAGGGTCATTTCTATTATGAATTGGTTCAACACCTAGCAAGTAGACAGACTCAATCATGTTTTACTAAACCAAACCACATAACACAAAGAAGTAAGATGGGATAAACGTGTGAGCATACAAGAACGAATACGAATAAACCAAATTGAAAGAAAAGGAAGGATATTTCTTGTTGACACATGGATTGGCTTTACTAATTTTAGATACAGGACTGAGCCTAGCAGGTGCATCATGCTATCAAAGTTATTCTAAACCACCACATTCATCTTTGTTCTCCACATGTAACAAAAGGCAAGACTATATTCAGACCTTAACCAACTCAAATCATGACATCTATATCACAATCATCACTAAATATAGCATACACATCACATAATGCTAGATGCAAACCTAATACAATATGGCAAAGCATGAACAATCAACCAAAACAACCCACATCATGTAGTTTCTTCAACTAATCCACATAACAGTCCATTTAAACAGATACTAAATAGCTTCTTTAGCCTAATATATTGAACTTGGACTTAATCACTAACTTAATATGCTAGAATACTTACATCAACTGAAACAGGCTAATCAAATATCATATATGAGCACTAACTAGTCTACAACAGGACTTATTAATCAAATATTGATTAGCAAATATATTTGGATCCTATTATCCTCATATTATGATTTTAGAAGTAGGAACATATATCATGCTAGACATATTCACTAAACAGATATTTAAATAAGGCTGAATCTGAACCTTAATGCAACTTGGACATAAGCAGCTAAACATCGTAATAACATTTAACCAAAACAAAGCTCTTTCAAAGCAAGTCTTAACCTTACATTGTTCATATTGAATCAGATAACATACTAATAATGATTAGTTAACTAACATCAAAACGATATCATGTAACACATAGCATTTTTTCTTAACATGATCGACTATATATATGACCATACAAACATAGCATTATTAACTAATCAGAATTATGCTGCTTTAACAAAAATAGCCTTATTATTTAATAGAAATTAAATAAATCAAAGCACATAAAACACACACAAACACAAAATTTGATCTTACCTTTTTCGAGTGCAGCCATGCATAGATCCTTTGAACACAGCTACACACAAAGAAGTAAAATAAAATTTAGACTTGAAAAACCTTTAGTATTTTCAATTTGCTCAAATAGAGACTTATGCTTGATCTTTTGGGTAAAATACCACTGTCAAGGCATTTGCCCTTTCGTTTTGTTCAACGCACATTAATTAGACTGTACTCGGCTGAAAAAGAAAGGAATGGGGCCCAAAATAAATAAATTAAAAGGGGTGGGCCAATTAGGGATAAATTAAATTAAGAGATGGCCATTTAAATTCAATTGTGGCCAAATTGGCCAATTGAAATCAATTAAGGATAAAATCAAAATCTTTCATAATTAAAAACAATTGAGGGATAAAAACAAGGCGTTATTTGACACTATATTCAATTACTCAAATTTCCTTAATTTTAACAGAGTAGAATATTTATCCAATTAATATAATAAATTTAGACAATTACGTAGATAAATCATAGAAATTGATATATATATATATATTTCTTAAAAATATGTAAAAAATGATATAAAATAATATATTTGATAATATTTTGTCAAATAACATGACAAAATGTTACCGGAAAATTTCGTAAAATTATTTTTGGGTTAAAAAATATATTTTTCACTTTGTTCATAATTCAGGAACTCTTAATGATCAAATAAAGTATTGGAGGATAAAAATTAGGTGTCAATAGTAACAATTTGATAACTTGATTCCATATTTAAAACGTCAAGCTGCTGCAATGTTTCTATAAATTAAAGGCTCTTTCCGCCGATTACACATAATTTAATCATGGATGATTAACAAATTCTTATAAAAATTCACTAAAATTACAATAAATAGTAGATATGATTTAAATATATAACGAGTTAATGCTAAAAACCTTAAAGGTTGAACCCATAGAAATTAAATTATTGATTCGTCTTTGTCTTATGGTAAGAACTTTCACTTCAATTATAACTATATAATATATTGATTGACTGTATATTACATGCAATTATAATCAACTAAATATCACATTCAACTATTAATGTGTAATGCACGTTCGTAGAAATTAATATTATTTTAAAAATATGAATATAAATATTGATTGACCAAAATATTCTTTAAATATTGAACGACTTTTATAATTTTAAAAACTAACTGAACAATGGATAAAATTATACTATCTTGGCTTTGTCTAATAGCAGACTTGGATTCAACTAGAATTTCGTTCACTCAAAATTTTAGTAATTTTTTAAATTTATTTTTTGTTGCTTTTAATTAACCACTCAAATTGATTCCCATGAGTATTCATGCATTCCTCTCATTCACGTTGGAAACACTTCTTGACAATTTTAAATCCTATTGAATACCGACTAAACAAAGTTAATTCTATCTAGAAGTTATTGAACGGCTTTTATACCCTTAATAATAGCTCATAAAGAAGGATATAACTGGGAATAGAACATGCTAGGATGAAGAGTTGTAGTAGAGTAGGTTTGTAATCCTATTTCTTTTTTAATACAACAACAGGTAAATATTTAACTATTTAGATTTTACTAACCCTATTCCTTTTACTAATAATTGTAAAGAAGCTTTATCAAAATTCAAAAAATTAGAATCAACAGGATACCACAGCTAAAATAGCACTAATGTTCCTAACATATTCTAACTTCAAATAGTTAGCATATGTAAAAATTGAACTAAATTACCTAATATCTTTTCTTATGATTGATGGGGGATAACATGTAAAACATGTTTACATAGACTAGTTATTATAAATGCATAAATATAAATGTTGGTTAATCAAATACTTTAAATATTGATGGATTTTTATATCCATTCACAAACTAAATTATCTTTTTTTAGGAAGCAATATCATATGGGATAAACATATAGTAGAATCATAATGGACTTCAAATTCCAGCCGACGGCTATTATATAGTCCAATTCAGCGTCCAAAATCATTACCGCCATTACAGAATGCTAATTCTTTTTGTAGGGTTTTATTGGGTTCAAAACATATAAGTAAGACACCTCAGAAGTTTAAATTTTTGTTTCTTACTTACCCCAACAACATTTTTGGTATGGTTATACAACAATCAAATCTGTAACATAAAGCATAGACTTACATGTTAGAATATCTGGAGTCTTTATCTACTATTAGGTGGACACGCGGTTGCCCTTCCGATTGCAAGCTCCAAGCTTCAATGTATTTATCTTTCGGAAAGCTAGGAAATCCGGCAGAGGTTCGAGAGAGTTTTAATTCTAAGTCTCTAAGGCTTAGAATAATAATCTGAAATTAGTGTCTGAATAATGAAAAGAATGCCACTATTTATAGTTGAAAAATAGGTCAAAACCGGATTAAGGTTTGACCTTGGGCCTAGCCCAAAATTCGAGGCCGAGGCGCCGCGACCCTAGGGTATGGGCGTCGCGGCGCTCGATGAGTTTCTGCATTGTCTCGATTTATTTTCGGTGCATTCTTAATTAAATCCAAAATCCAATTTTGACTTAATTAAAATAATCATTATTCATTTAAATGTCTCGATTCTAAATCGATAATTTAATTACTCTCACAATACATCATTAGATCAAAACAGACAATCGACATAGTGTGACCCTACAGGCCTTCTCATATCGACATTAATCAAATTAAGGTCTACACGGAACTCCTAGACGGCGCCGCAAGACGAACTCAATATGTGAAGTACGTTTACGCGAATCCAGTAAACTTAACCTTTATGTGGTAAGATAAAATTATTTCATTAATGACACACCCGATCAAGCTTAGGATTTGTCAAGTGTCTATCCAAATGGCTTAATCATTGTATCTCATCTGTATTAGTTGACAACTAGACCATATTCTAAATACGTCTATTGCGTTGGCCAATGACTTAGTCAACATAATATCACTGAGAATCCGAGTGTTCTCTCGAATATACATTCGAGGAATGAATCCTAATATTGGCTCAACTACCACTTTTAATCCACATCGTAGTGTGCATAATACAAGCCGTATCTCAACCTATAAGGCATTTGAGCTTAGGACGGGATCAAAGTACATTTCTTTGTAGACAAGGCGCGTATTGACCTCAAGTCTAAGGACTTCTATCTCCCACACGCTGATCATACTTTAGACAAGTATAACAAACAGTATATCAGCAAGGTATACCAATACTTCCAAAGTATCCACGTGTCCATCACGAGTAGCCATTACTCGTAAGGGTGAGACATACTACATCCTCTAAGGATGTGATGCAGACCACATGTCGACTTATCACATATCATCGATATCCCATTCTCGATGATCATTAGTCGAGGCTATTTAAGAGTTACGTTATAATATTAATATCTCACACTATTAATAACAACGTAACCTCCAGGGATGCATATTATAGAATATTATAAACAATCAATTAATAATTCAATAATTGCAAATGCCAAAATATTAATCTCTATTAATAATAATACGAATGTGTATAAAGTACATTTGTCCTAATACAGATTGTCTCTAGGACATAAATATAATTTCAATCTCCCACTTGGCCTAGAGCTAATCTCCAACATATCTAATGCCCATATTCTCAAAATGACCATTATGCTTGACTAAGCTTAATGGTTTTGTGATTGGGTCAGCTAGATTATCGTCTGTGGGAACATAGTCTAATATAATCTCTTCAGTCTCCACCATCTCCTTGAGTATGTGGTACTTCCTTGGTACATGCTTGTTTCTGTTGGTTGATCTTGGTTCCTTAGCTTGCGCAATCGCACTAGTGTTGTCACAATAAATCGTTATTGGACAAGTGGCACTTGCAACAACCCGTAGTTCATTCAGGAACTCAGATATCACGACTGCTTCTTTACCAGCTTCCGATCCAGCAATGTGCTCAACTTCTGTTGTCGAATCAACATTTGTAGCTTGTTTGGAACTTTTCCAGCTTACTTCTCCACCATAGAAAATGAACGTGTACCCAGATTAAGATTTGTAGTCATCAACATCCGTCTGGAAGCTAGCATCAGTGTACCCAGTAGCAGCTAGCTTTTCTTCCCCACCATAGACTAAGAAGTAATCTTTAGTTCGTCTAAGATACTTAAGAATACTCTTGACTGCTTTCCAGTGTTCTTCCCCAGGATTCTGCTGGAATTTGCAAGTCATACTAAGTGCAAAAGCCACATCTAGCCTAGTACATGTCATGGCATACATGATCGACCCTATAGTCGAAGCATATGTGATACTTTTCATGCGTTCTATAGTATTAGAAGGATTATCCTTCTTAGATAACTTGATGCCTTGTTCCATAGGTAGACCGCTTTTCTTGGAATTTTCCATAGAAAAACGTCTAAGCACTTTGTCTATGTAGACTGACTGTGACAGCCCCAATAATCTGTTAGGTCTATCTCTATAGATCCTAATCCCCGAATGTAGCAGCTTCACCTAAATCCTTCATCATGAAGGTCTTTGGACAACCACTCCTTGATCGACGCAAGAGAGTCTTATTGTCTCCCATTATTAATATGTCATCTACATATATGATAGTGAAGGCAATACTCCCATCCTTGCGTTTACTATAAACACATGGATCCTATTTTCTTCTGACAAAATCAAATGACTTGATAGCCTTGTCGAAGCAAATGTTCCAACTCCACGAGGCTTGCTTAAGCCCATAAATGGACTTTTGTAGCTTGCATACATCATTTGGTTTGGACTCAATTGAAAACCCTCAGGTTGTTTCATATACACCTCCTCAACTAGATTACCTTGAGGAAAGAAGTTTTGACGTCTATATGTTAAATGTTATAGTCATAATATGCAGCTATTTCAAGCAAAATTCGAAAGGACTTAATCTTAGCACCAAGTGAAAAGGTTTCATCATAATCGACCCCAAGTCGTTGATTATAATCTTTAGCCACCAATCTTGCTTTATAAGTCTGTACCTTGCCATATGCATCAATCTTCTTCTTGAATACCCATTTGCATCCTATGGGTTTAACCCCTGTTGTCAAATCAACCAAGTTCCAAACTTGATTTATGTACATTGAGTCCATCTCAGATTTCATGGCTTTTTGCCATCTCTGCGAATCAATGTCTAACATAGCTTCGCTGTAGGTTGTAGGTTCATCGTCATCAGGAATATCTATTTCATTGTGTGTTTCAACAAGGAGATTAAGTCTTTCAGGCGGACGATGAGTCCTAGTGGTCCTATGGAGTTGATTATTCTGCGTTTCAATGTTTGTTGCATTCTGATTATGAGAAGGTCTTTGTGTGTTGGACAATCCATCACCTTGAGAGCTTTCATGAATGTCATTTTCATGTATTTCCTGAATGGGACGATGTACAACCATTGTATCATCTTCCATTAGTTGTGTATGAAGGTCTTGCATTTCTGCACTATCTCTCACAACACTCCCACTGGCTGAAGGGCATACTCTATGTACCTAATCTTCACCAGATACTCCCACTGAATCCTTGTTTAGGTAATTCGACAAGGGTTCAACTTCTGTGTTATCTTGTGGTTCTTGAATTTATTCAAGTTCTATCTCTGTGCAGCTATGTTCCTTGTAGACATATTCTTCTTCAAGGAAAGTTGCGTTCCTGGAAACAATGACCTTATGTTCTCTAGGAAGATAAAAGTAGTATCCCTTAGTTTCCTTTGGATACCCCACGAAGTAACATTTCTCACTTTTAGATTCCAACTTGTCAGTGAGCATCTTCTTAACATATACAGGGCACCCCCAGGGTCTCATATGTTTAAGAGTTGGCTTCTTGCTACACCATATCTCATAGGGTGTCTTTTCTACTGACTTGGAAGGAACCCTGTTCAGAATATATATCGAGGTTTGTATAGCATGTCCCCAAAGGTATGTAGGTAGAGCTGAGGAGCTCATCATGGATCGAACCATATCCAATAAGGTTTGGTTTATCCTTTCGGCAACACCATTCATCTGTGGCATTCCTGGAGGTGTCCATTCTGATTGGACTCCATGTAGCTTTAAGTAAACTAGAAAATCCTTGCTCAAGTACTCACCTTCTCGATCCGATCGAAGGGTCTTGATACTTGTTGCAAGTTGCTTCTCTACTTCCTACTTGTACTCCTTGAACTTCTCAAAAGCCTCGGATTTGTGTCTCATAAGATACACATATCCATACCTTGTGAAGTCGTCAGTAAAAGTGATGAAGTATGGGAAACCTCATTTAGCTTGAGTCGAGAACGGCCCACATACATCAGTATGGACCAACTCAAGCACCTCCTTGGCTCGCACACCTTTCCCAGAAAGTGGTTTATTGGTCATCTTTCCTCTCAAGCAAGATTCACAGTTACCATATGACTCCAAGTCAAATGGTTCGAGGTAGTCTAAATTCCTCAACCTTGCTATCCTTGATTCGTTGATATGACCAAGTCTGCAGTGCCATAGGTAGGTAGAGTTTCTATTACTTATCTTGGCTCATTTATTTTGTACATTGAATATCTCTCGACTATAGTTTAGTGTATATAATCCATCCACATGAGGAGCAATTCCATATATAATATTATCAAAAGACATCACTTGACTGCCATTATAAATATACGAGGAAAAACCCTCCATGTCCAAACCTGGGATAGAAATGATATTCCTCGTTAACGAGGGTATATAAAAGCAATCATTCAACACTAAACAATAGCCATAACGTAAATTTAATCTATAAGTCCCTACGCGCTCAACATCCACTCGTGCTCCGTTTCCAACGCGTAGGTCTACCTCCCTTGGTCCAACCTTCCTACTATCAGTTAGCCCCTGCACATTTGTACAAATATGTGAGCCACAAGCGGTATCCAATACCCAGGAATGAGAGTTATTTATAGACATATTTATTTCAATGACGTACATACCTTGTCCACCAAAGGCAGGAGCACCTGGTGCTGTGCAATCCTTTTTCTAATGCCCTTTCCTATAGCAGTTGAGGTATTCATCCTGAGCCAGATTCACCTTCTTCTTCACACCTCCCATGGGCTTCATATCTGAGGGCGCATTGACTGCTTTCCCCTTCTTCTTATGCCATTCCTTGCCTTTCGGTTTGGGTCGGCTAGAAGAGCTCACCATGAGCACAACTTTGCCTTTGGAAGTGTAAGACTCAAAGGTCTTGAGCATGTTGTGCAGCTCCGGCAGAGTCGCCTTCGTTCCATTCATATTGAAATTCACTATGAAGTTCTCAAAAAAACGAGGGAGAGAGTTCAGGATGAGGGTGGTAGCGATATTCTTTTCAAGCTTCGTTCAATTGAAGCAAGCCTCTCTATCAGCTCTATCATCTTCAACACATGCTGCGAGACCTGACCCCCTTCATTGAGCTTACACTTAAAGAGTTCTATTAGCAACTCATATTCCATAGTCTGGGATTGTGAGTCATAGAGACTCTTCAAGTGTTTGAGCATCTCATTGGGCCCCATGTTCTAATGTTGTCTCTAAAGTTCCATAGACATGGAAGACAACATCACGCACTGCGCTGAAGTGGCATCATCTAGGTATTTATGGTAAGCATCCTTATCAAAAGAGGCATATTCAGCAGAGTCTGTCGCCGGGACTGTTGGGAACACCGTGTTCAACACGTATTCTATTTTCTCTTGTCTCAGCACTATTCGCAAATTCCTTAGCCAGTAAAGGTAGTTTGGTCCAGAAAGTTTGTTCATCTCAATCAATATTTTCAACGATAAGCTCGTCATCTTTAATAATATGAAGAATTAGATAGACTGGAAATCAAACTCAAAATCTGTTTCCTATTATACACATTCGTTTAGGCTAATCAACATGGCCTTTTGTTTAATTAGCTCTCACTATTTTAACATACTTTAACGATCCCATGGTAGAATACGAACCTATTTTAATTAAGGTCATAATGGGCCAAGATCCAAGCCTATGCTATCTCCGCGTTTGCTTTGCCTAATCAACAGAGTCTGGAGTCGCGGCGCTGCAAGGGCAGAAACATTTCTGCTTCTGCAATTGCGTTAGTGCCGCGATGCTCCACCATGGAGCCGCGGTGCTGCAGAGGCAGAAATATTTCTACTTCTGTAAATGCATTAGCGTCGCGGCGCTCCACCATGGAGCCGCGATGTCGCCTTGAAACCCTAGCAAGCACCGCGACGCCCTACCATAGGACCACGACGCTAATGTCCTGACAAACGTTTCTGTGTTGATTTTTCAAAATCGTTCAACCCCTAAATCCAATTTAGGGATCAATTCACAGGTCCTTTATCATCACCCACCATTATTAATAACGCCCATATCGACCATCATCCGTTCTTACCCGTTCTTAGTCGTGCACCGTGAAATGAGCCGAATAACACACTTTTGGCTTAGTTCGAGATAGAGCAGAATGACTTTCTCGAGTTAGCGTAGGAGATAATTTAGGGTGATATCAAAAGGTCAACATTCGTTCAAGACATGTAGGATTTTAAGAAACCTCGTTTTAATCCAATTTTATGTTTAACCCATATTATTACTTTATTAATTGTTATATAACCATTGAACCAACCTGGGCTCTAAAAGCATTGTAGGGTTTTGTTGGGTTCACATATAAGTAAGGCACATCGGAAGTTTAAAATTTTGTTTCTTACTTACCCCAACAACATTTTTGCTATGGTTATACATCAATCAAATCTGTAACATAAAGCATAGACTTACAGGTTAGAATATTTGGAGTATTTATCTACTATAAGGTGGACACGCGGTTGCCCTTCCGATTGCAAGCTTCAAGCTTCAATTTATTTCTCTTTCAGAAAGCTAGGAAATCCGGCAGAGGTTCGAGAGAGTTTTAATTCTAAGTCTCTAAGGCTTAGAATGATAATATGAAATTAGTGTCTGAATAATGAAAAGAATGCCACTATTTATAGTTGAAAAATAGGTCAAAACCAGATTAGGGTTTGACCTTGGGCCTGGCCCAAAAATCGAGACAGAGGCGCCGCGACCCTAGGGTATGGGCGTCGCGGCGCTCGATGAGTTTCTGCACTGTCTCGATTTATTTTCGGTGAATTCTTAATTATATCCAAAATCCAAAATCCAATTTTGACTTAATTAAAATAATCATTATTCATTTAAATGTCTCGATTCTAAATCGATCATTTAATTACTCTCTCAATACATCCTTAGATCGAAACGGACAATCGACATAGTGTGACCCTACATGCCTTCTCATATCGACATTAATCAAATTAAGGTCTACAGGGAACTCCTAGACGGCGCCGCAAGACGAACTCAATATGTGAAGTACGTTTACGCGAATCCAGTAAACTTAACCTTTATGTGGTAAGATAAAATCCTTTCATTCACGACACACCCGATCAAGCTTAGGATTTGTCAAGTGTCTATCCAAATGGCTTAATCATTGTATCTCATCTGTATTAGTTGACAACTAGACCATATTTTAAATACGTTTATTGCGTTGGCCAATGACTTAAGCAACCTAATATCACTGAGAATCCGAGTGTTCTCTCGAATATACATTCGAGGAATGAATTCTAATCTTGACTCAACTACCACCTTTAATCCACATCGTAATGTGCCTAATACAAGCCGTATCTCAACCTATAAGGTATTTGAGCTTAAGACGGGATCAAAGTACATTACTTTGTAGACAAGGCGCGTATTGACCTCAAGTCTAAAGACTTCTATCTCCCACACGCTGGTCATACTTTAGACAAGTATAACAAATAATATATCAGCAAGGTATACCAATACTTCCAAAGTATCCATGTGTCCATCACGAGTAGCGATTACTCGTACCAGGTGGGACATACTACATCCTCTAAGGATGTGATGCAGACCACATGTCGACTTATCACATATCATCGATATTCCATTCTCGATGATCATTAGTCGAGGCTATTTAAGAGTTACGTTATAATATTAATATCTCACACTATTAATAACAACGTAACCTCCAGGGATGCATATTATAGAATATTATAAACAATCAATTAATAATTCAATAATTGCAAATGCCAAAATATTAATCTCCATTAATAATAATACGAATGTGTATAAAATATATTTGTCCTAATACAGATTGTCTCTAGGACATAAATATACTTTCACTTTTTGGACAATACCTTCCTTATGTAAATCATCTCATGCTACAATCGTTTTTAATATGCCTTTATTATTAGTGAAAATACAATGAACAGTAAGAGGGGAGTGATTCATAAAAGAACAGGTTACAAAATTTTTAGTATTTTGGATAACAAAGGTGTGCCATGAGGATTCCTATCATTAATAATTACAGTGGGATTATAGTTTTTTCTTGCTAACCATCACAAATATGTTAAAATAGAATGATGATGCTAAACTAATAAGAAAAGAAAAATTGATACTACGGGAATCACCCATGGCGAAGCATTAAATAATCGAAACAATTACGTGATTAGTATTATTATTATTATTATAAAATATTAAAATATATATTTACAAGGAAAATTATTGATTGACTATATACGTACTTGTAATTACTAATCGACTGAACATCGACGTGTAATTATTAATATGCAACGCACATTCGTAGATACCAGTTTATATAAATACAACAATAATATCATACCCATTATAATTCTACTGTGGGCTTTAGGGAGGGTAGAGTGTACGCACACCTAATCCTACTTTGGGAGGTAGAGAGGTTGTTTCCAATAGACTCTCGGCTCAGGATAAAGCAACAACAAAAAAGTAAAAATAAAACATGTCAAAAAGGGAAAAGTAACAACACAACAATATGCTAAGCGAGAAGCAAGAAATGATAGATATTATCAATAGTCGAAGGAGAAGAAACTAAATGAGAAATACTACGACTATTAGTAAGGAAGAAAAAATGAGATAATGTTCTATTACCTACTAGCCTTCTATTATAATCCATGTCTTTCACAATCACCTATCTAATGTCATGTACTCGGTAAGCCGCACCTCCGCATTGGGGCATCCACACATCTCCTCCTCACATGCCCGTACCATGTAAGCTCGCTATCCTATTTAATAAATAAAAATAAATAAACAAATAGCCTAACTTTCAATAACAGTCATAACCAGTCAATTCCTAAAGCTATACATCTCCATCCCATGCTGCTACTAAACGGCATCAATCATTTCAAAACATAGTTTTATAGTCTGAAAGCTTCCTTACTAGAGTGCTCCGTTGTAGCATGGAGATCATACATGGTGCAATGTTTTTCATTTGTAAATTCATTAATTATCTCTATCCTTGGGTAAAAAGAACAAAATACTGGCAAAAACCTAACTTTTTTAGTCGCGAAGCGATTTTCAATTAAATTCATTCTCTTGCTTTTCCTATATTATTTGCGGCAGATTTTCAGTTTTATGATTACACTATTCATCTTACACATATTGTCTTCACGACACATATATAGTTTGTCACTAAATTGTGTGAGTCACTTCACTCGGAAAAGAATAAAGAAAGGAAAATCAATTGTTTAAGCTGTCAATAATTTCTTTAAATTAGTAATTTGACTGCGGAAAGGCCTACTAATCCACTTGAGGTTATCTTCTTTCTGATTCAATCACTTTGAGTAAACTTCTCAAATGGTCACTCAACTTAATAAAATTGTGTAGTAAAGTCACTCATCTTATTTTTATATCAGCAAAATCACACAACTTATACTTTATTTTCTACAAAGTAACTCTAACGGGAAAAGACACTATCTTCATCGAGAAAATGAATTATTCTTCTGCGTGATTAATCTAAGTATTAGAATTTGTTTGAATTCAAATATTCTAACATAAGAAAGGAAAAATGGACACAGTTGGAAAACATACTTACATTCACTTTCTTATAAAAGATAAATCATCATTTGGATTTAGTTCAATTTTAGGAAGTACATTAGTTTGATTTTGTTGAAAATAATAATTCAAAGTTGTAGGTGTTCCCGTCTGAAATGTCTGCCGTCTATCGACTGACGAAATCGGATGACAAATTGATTCCTTAACTATGCGATTTCGGCTGGAAGCGGAATTCTAATCTCCAGCAATGAGTTCCCCAACTACTCCAAAAAGCCTTAGGACGGTGATTGAGTAAACTAAGTGGTAAGAAACATAAATACAACTAGAGTGCAGTAAAGGCGATAAAGATAAAATGAAAATATGTAAAATCAGTTGTTTGATTGATTGGTCATATCTTATTCTGTACAAATGATCCTATATTTATAGTACAAGAAAAATAAAATGTGATCCCCCTATGTTAGCCATTAAATTACCCACTAAATCCACTAGCCAACTATGAGAAGGTGGTGCCGATTTTTACTCCTTGTTTTCCTCTTGCAGGATTAATGGCACTTCCTTCTAGCTGTTGCTGGTTGTTACCGTTTCTTGGAGTCTAGAAGATTCTTTGACTTGGTCTTCGAGGCGTCCAAATATGTGTGGGTCTCAATCGTTCCTCGGAATTATGACTCGGCCAGGCTACCGTAATAGCCGATGAAGCTTTTCTAGCCGAGGGCTAGGACTAATAGATTCGGCTACGAGTCAGTTCGGTTATCGACTTAGAATTCTGTTGCCTGCTCATTTTGAGGTTTCCACCTTCGACTGTCACTTGATTCGGCTAAACACTTAAAAGTGTTTTTGAGTGTTAACAATTGCCCCCTACATTGACTCGAGTGCGGCTGTTGAGTTGATGTATTAAAAAATAGCCGTCGTTTCATGTGGCAGCCGCTGGTGTCATTTCAATCACTTTTGCCCTAAATGCATGCAATGATGATTTTCTCTGAAAAGTTTCTTCCTTTCAACCAAGGCGTCTCGGCTTTCACAACTAAATTTCGATGCATTTCAGCTGCACGTTTGAAAGAAAGTAGTCCCAATGCGTGTCAGCCACATCTCTAAAAAAAATATATTTAAGGAGAGACACCTCTCATAGGTTTTTCACTTAATCTTCTGCCGTTCCCAAATTCCTTTCCTTCTCCAAAGAACCCTATCTCCTTAATCAGAAATCCATGTCTTCATCTTCCTCTCCATCTCAGGGATCAGATAACACCAATTTTGCTGATGATGACCTAACCCCTACCTTTGCCTTCATCGATGAACAATCGGTTCTTGCTCCCTATGGTACATCTGAACAGGGAGACCTCCTTATTTCTCGGTATCTTAGCCCGACAAACTATGACCTTCCTATTACCTGCGATTGGTTCACCGGCGATCGCTGTCCGGCTAGACTGCGTACCTGACCGACCAAGATTACCAACTACTCTAATTGGTTGGAACCAGTGAATTCAGCCAGAGAGGCCGAATGGAGACGCATGGGTCTCTATGACGCCATTGCGCTGTCGAAGTTTGACCTCTCCTGTAACATTGGTTTCATATACGCTTTCCTCGGTTACTGGTCGGCCACTGCCAATGCCTTTGTTTTTCCCTGGGGAATGATGACCCCCACACTGCTCGACGTGACAGTGATACTTGGCCTTCCGATACTGGGAGCCGAAGCGCCTGTCTTAAGCGACATAGATGTTTCCAACTTGGGAATCAAGGTCTCAAAGACTTCTTCCGGCTATGGCCACTTTATGACCAAACAACTGAATATCGCCTCTTCCAGTCGACGATGTCGAGTATCATACTTTCCTGCTATTTGGTTCAACCGATATTTTGTCTGCACAGGATCTTGTGCAGTCGTGAAAGAGCTGGAAATTTATGCAGCGCTAGTCGTTTCGGGGGAAGATGTCAGCTGGGCATCTCTCTTCCTGACTTATCTTTATATGGCTCTTGGTGATGCCCTTGCAAGGTTAAGGGACTCCAAAAATCTGGATACCTTAGCCAGTCCCCTGTGGTTCCTTCAGCTGTGGATCACCCTGTATTTCCCGAAGTTTATTCCTGATGATTTTGATGACCGCCGTTTTCCATTAAACCCGCCGGTGCTAGCTGATACTCTTCGGAAAACATCCTTCGTGCCTCAGGACCCTTTCACTGCAGTCTCCACCCTGCATGGTCTGTCTCGAGACCATTACACATATTGGCAACCGGTCTTCGAAAGATGGCCCACCCCAAATTGGGTCCATCAAGTAGCCGATGACAACCTTATATTCTCTCTGCGGAAAACTATGGCCCTCACATGGGACACATTCTTACGGCTAGGGATCTATTGGGTGGTTTGAAGCCAACCTCTAGGAATAATAAGTTGACCACGGAGCCCTAACGGCCAAACTTTGTGGCAAGGCAATTCGGTCTCACTTAGCACGTACCATGGCCTCACCGCAGTATTGTTTGTTCAACCCAACGCTGCATTCTTGATGCAAAACAGACAAGGAAAATAGTCGATCACAACCTTGATAAGCTCGCCCTATTTGACTGGCAGCCGTTTCCCCCGATAGCAAATACTATTGTTGCTTTTGATGATTGGTGGAACACGACCAAGGAGAAATTCTTCCAGTTTCCTCTAGATGTCTACTGTGATCGGCTGGTCCTGTCAAAGAAAAAAAGACCCAAGAAACCTCTAAACCATGGATGAAAGAGGCCCATCTGAAAGCTGCTCCCCTTAAATCGGCTAGACCTGCTACCTCAAGGTCTTCCATCAGATTGTGGCAAACAAAGAGAAAAGGTAAATTGCTTTCTACATATGTGTCAGCCAGATTATTCTTGTGAATTTTTGGCTAACATCTCTTATGCATCTTTTAGCAACTCAATCCCCCCAGCGTTTGTCGATCTGGAGACCACTTCTATCAACGAATCCCCGTCACCCAGGAAATCTGTTCCTAAATAACCCAGGCAAAGCGGAGGCGTTGTCATCCGAGATCGTAGTGAGGAAGAATTCCACATAACTAGTGTTCCTGTTTCTGCTGAGGAAGAGGAAGAAATCAAGGTATATCCCTTGTCTGGCTTAAATACCTTCGCATCGGCTATCTTTCAATATTTATGTTTTATGTTTGCCCTTCAGGGACCACAACTAACAGGACGCAGATGTCCACAGAAAGCGTTCAATGCCCTTCTTCATATTGGAGGGTCGTCCTCTTCGGCTCATGCTTTCATGCATCCGCATGATCCATTATCAACTGTCCTCAAGGCCAAAATTTCTCTTGTCAAGGTAGCCAAAGATTTTTATGCTGATAAAGCCGTAGAGGTATACCCTTTCTCTTATGCTTGGTCCTTCACTGTTTCCAAACCCTTGCCTCTATTCTGAACCTGTCCTTTCTGTACAGGAGATGACTGGAGATAATCATTCGACTGAAACCAACCCAATTGATGACTCAGAAGCGCCAGTCGAGATCATCCCTAAAGATGTGCTTCTGTAATATTTTGGCTCAGTCGACATTGCACCTTCACCATCTTCGCCTGTTGGCATTCATCGAGAGCGAGTTGAAGAGTCTCTTGCCAGGGGAATCCTGACCAGCAAAGGAGAGTTCCATGCTTTAAGGGCTTCTCTGTTCTGACACATGATTCCCTAGTTTTGGCAACCGCATATAATGACATGGCGTTGGCTCTAAATGAGTTATTTGCTTTACACAAAATGGCTAAAGATAGCCATGATGAGGCGGTCGCTGCTCTGCAACACTTGGGGTCTCTTCGGAAAGAGAAGAACCACATCCAAACTTCTTTCAATGAGGTGAATGCAGAAAGGCAACAAAGTATCAGCCGAAGGAATGACTTGCAGGAGCAGCTGTCAAAATTGTGAGCCAATTTAGAGAGGATCCAGGTGGAGATAAAAGCTATTAATCTGGCCATAGGCACCTTGGAATCGACTATTAAGGCCCAAGATTCCTCCCGCTCTTCTTTATTTTGGCATGACATTCATTTGGATAACAAGATCCGGGAACTTGGTAACCAACATGTGGCTTGGGAATTAGATCAGAAAGTGGGTAGTGAACGGCTGGCCCAACTGGAGAACGAGTGGACTGCGTGTAAAAATAGACTTGATCAAGCAACGCCAACACTCCCTGCTAGTTTTTTCGAAGTGGTATCCGAGGGAACTTATTCTTCAGTTATGACTACTCCTTTTCCAGTTGATCCCGTTGCTCAATTGTCAGCCGACATCCTCATAGACTTGCAATCCGAAACCATCGCTTCTTCTGTTACTCAAGAGGTATTGTCAGAATTCGAACAGCAGCCAGATGACACTCTAGCGGTCGGCACTCAAGCTTTTACCGAGACCCCATCAGTTGTAGTGGACGAGCCTTTGTTGGATGCGGAAAGGAGAGTCCCAGAAGAAGTAGGATCGGATGAGGTAGTAACCATTGGTGCGGCTGAGGATGAGAAAGAGATTGCGGCTACCCAAGATGACCAAGCAGCCGTAGATTCGGCTAATCCTGAGACCTCTGTAACTGATGATGTAGCGCAACCTCTAGCTAGTGAAATGCCAACCAACTTGGTTTCCTAGTTTTATTAACCCCAAATCGATGGGTCTGTTTTTGTGACTAGACAGCCGGTCGGTGGCTGTTGTTTACTCATGCATACCCCAAATCAAAGAATAATACTTTTTTAAGTATTTGTCGTTTATATTTCTATCAAGCTTTTCATCATGCATGTGTATTAGTCGATACGCGTTTCTAGCAATCTATTGGCTTACTACGAAGGGTCTTCCCAATTTGCCGACCATTTGCCGAATTTACGATCTTTCATTCCAAGCGGCAACACGATTTTCCAAACCAAGTCTCCTTCGGCGAACCTCTTAGGCTTAACATGTTTGTTGTATACTTTGGCCATTTTCCTTTTACATGTTTCGATTCTTTCTAGGGCCATCAGTCGATCTTCATCTAGATGATCTAGCTCTGTTAGCATGGCCTGCTGATAATCTTCTAAGTTTAAAGAATTTTGTTTGGCCACCCGTAATGACTCAACATTAACCTCCAAGGGCAATACTGCATCTTGGCCATAGGTTAGACGATAAGATGTTGTCCCAGTAGCTGTAGACTTAGAGTTTCTGATTACCCAAATAGCTTCATCCAAAGTGAGATGCCATACTGCCGGTCTATCCTCCATATTTTTACTGATTATATCCACAATAAGCTTGTTAGCTGCCTCGGCTTGTCCATTCGCCTGTGCATAATAAGGCGAGGATGTGATCATCTTGATCCCAAATTTCTCAGCAAAGGTTGCCACCTTAGAACCAGTGAACTGTCGCGCCCGTTTTTAACCCGACCCCGGCGAGAGGTCGGAAGCAGAGCACAACATGTTCGGTGATTCCTGGGTAAATGGTTAAGGAGTCGCCACCTAATTATTTTACAGTGAATTAGGACACCTAAATATTAAATAAATGCTGCAATGTAACTCCAATTTTAAGGTCTGCGAAACTAATGAGATTCTAGGTAAGGGTTCTTTATTATCCTAAAGGGAAGGGGTTAGGCATCCTTTAAGATCCGCTAACTTACGGTTATCCAATCAAACTCAGGTTAATTATTGTATTGAGAAAAATGCAAGTTTTAAAATATAAACTTAAAAATGATGTTGCAATTATTTAGTAAAAGAATGCATCTTGTACAAGTATGCATTTGTATAGTTTTTAAAGAAAAATACATGTAAAGTTGAAAGTATGCATTTTTAACAATTAATAGCAAAGAGAAAAACGAGCTACTTATATGCCAAAGAAGTAAATTTTTTGAAAGTCATTTTGAGTTGTACAATTAATAAAGTGACCAGAAGATGATCAAAGTTTGTTTTGCAAATAAAAAAAAATGCATGGCGAGCCTATAAGTAAATAAACTAGCGAAGGGTTTATAAGTTTGAATTACCCGAACCTACAAGTAAATATACTAGCGAAGGGATTTCTAAGTTTTAAACTACCCTATGAATTAATTCTAAGTTTGCCTATTCTAAGCATTTCAATAGTTACATAAGTATGATAAATAATATTACAACACAGAGCGGGATAAAAGCTGAATTAAAGAAAGTAAATAAAATAAAATAAATAAACTCCGAGGTGTATCTGCCTTCATTGACTTTGTTCCTTGCAAGCTGTCAAGAACAAACGGTTAGAAACAAGTAAATACAAATAACTTCGGATCCGTATCCAAAACAGTGAATGTTTTGATCACGGAGGGCTCAGACTTAAATTTTGGAAAAGACCATTTCAATCACGTCGTGGCTGCAAACGTATGGCTCGGTGGTCATTTTGATTGCCTCGCCTACTAAACTTGTTGGTCTCTCGGATGAAAAAGAAAAGATCATTATAATCACGTCATGGCTGCGAATACATAACTTGTTGGTTATTTTAGTCGCCTCGCCTACTAAACATGTTGATCCCTCAGATGAAATAAAAAAGGTTTAAGCCTCATCCTTGCCCAGAAGTTATATTTTCCGTCTTTACGACTGTGGAGGCCTCAAAATCGACAGATATTTTTCATTGGCCACGTGTAGTACCGTGTTCGAATCAGCAAAATTAAATCGGAAACAGTAAGCATCAGCAGTAAGCAGTAGAAAAAAAAACAGAGAGGCAATTCCCGAGAAGACGGGATGCTTAGTAAAAACAGTAAATATCCGTTGCTCGAATGTTTAAAACAGTGCTGAAAAATAGAGAAACGAAATGAAAAAAGCGCGGTCTCAAATTCAATTTCATCGGCCTAAATGCGATATTAATAAAAACAATAAAACAGTAAAACAGAAGATATCCGTTGCCCGGATGTTTAAAACAGTGCTGAAAAACAGAGAAACGAAACGAAAAAAGAGTGCGGTATTAGTTCAATCAATAATAACAGTGCCAAAGAAACGAGCAGTGAGCAATTAAAGTATCCGACCCAAATTCTGAAATTTTGGAACCGAAACAGGATTAAGAAGTATTTATGAAAAATCAGACCCGAATTATGAACAGTGACCCGAATGGGTGACCCAAATTCTGAAAAAAATAGATCCAAAATAGTGACCGGAATTGGAGTCAAAATTCAGATTTTCAGATAACCAACAACAAGATATGAAAAATGCAATAATCTGGAAATATACCCAAATCGGGTCGACCCGACCTGAGTCAGTGACCCGACCCGAATCAGAGATTCAAACCCGAAATCAAATATTTTCGCCAATTTCAGATAACCAACATACAAGATACGAAATGCAAGAATTCTAAAAAATATCCAAATCGGGTCGACCCGACCCGGGGTCAGTGACCCGACCCGGGGTCAGTGACCCGACCCGAATTAAATATCAAACCCGAAATCAAGTATTTTTACCAATTTCAGATAACCAATAACAACAAGATATGAAAAATGCAATAATCTGGAAATATACCCAAATCGGGTCGATCCGACCCGGGTCAGTGACCCGACCCGAATCAGAGATTCAAGCCCGAAATAAAATATTTTCACCAATTTCAGATAACCAACATACAAAAATATGAAATGCAAGAATTCTGGAAATATTACCCAAACCGGGTCGACCCGACCCGGGTCAGTGACCCGATCCGAACATACCCGAATCGGAGAATAAAAAACAGTGGAGAACAAACCTTTTCGGACTTAATTCTTGAATAACAAGGAAGGCAAATGTTTGAAATCAAGAACACAACCAAAATATTTTATATCGAATCGGACCTCCGAAAATCCTCCCCTCGTAGAACAAAAATGGGGGGTATTTATAGATACTCACCCCGACGTTCACCCTACCCATACCCCTTACAAAATCGAATTCGAATTTCAAAATAAAGGGGGAACAAAATCTAATTTTTGGGGCGATTTCTTAGGGCAAGTGTTGCGGTGAGAGGTGATGGGGTTGGTGGTGTTAGGCGGCGGTGTCGGCGATTGGTGGTGTCAGGTGTAGGGTGCGGCGACGTAGGGTTTAGGGGTGTGCGGCCGATTGGTGGAGTTAGGGGTGTTGGGTTTTAGGTTTTTGGGAAATAGGGATTTGGGAGTTGGGTGTAGAATAAAAGGGGTGTGGGGGTTGGGCCGGTTTAGGGGGGTTTCGGGTGGGCTGGCCGGTTGGGGTTGGGGAAATAAAAGGAAAAATGGGTAGTTGGACTTAGGAGTTTTGGGCTGGGGCGATGGTAGAGGGGAAGTGGGTCTTGGGGAATTAAGGTTGGGCTTTGAGGGGTGTGGGCTAGTTTGGGATTTTTTAGGGATTAAAGGGAATGGCCGGTTGGGCAAAAAATTTGGGCTCGGTTGGGTTGTAATTTTGTTTTGATTTAGGCTTGGTAAGTTGGGCCGAAAATAGGGGTTAATTTGTAGATGTATTTTTGGGGTTGATAGAATGTTTTGGGGTAGATATTATTTTGGGTTGGGAAATAAAAATGTGTTATGGGTTTAAAAATATAAAAAGGGGTTTAATATTAAAAAAACATTGAAGAAAAAATGTAAATTATTTTAATAAAAACATAACAATGTGATAATAATAAATATATAATATTTGCAAAATGTTTAATGCTTAATAAAAAATGGAAATGCGATGCAATTTTGCGAGAATAAAATAACATAGAATTTTCGAATAAAACTTATGATTATGATAAAAAATGCAAATGAGAGTAAAATGCGAATAATAATAATAATAAGAGAATAATAATATATATATATATATATATATATATATACGCGTGTATGCATATAGATTAAAATTGTTTTGAATATTAAAAATATTTAAAATTGCAAATAAATTGGAAAAGACGGGACATAATTGGGTGTCAACATGAACACCGTCCTTTGATCAGTTATAATCGTCTCAGGAATACCATATCTATATATGATCTGGTGTTGGATAAGCTGAATGACATCTGTCTGATGAACCCTCTTCATCGGCTGTGCCTCTACCCATTTAGTGAAGTAAATGGTAGCAACAATAATGAAATTATGTCCTTTAGCTGATTGCGGGTGAATCTTGCCGATGAGGTCCATATCCCCATCCTCTGAAAGGCTAGGGCTTCACGATCGAGTGCAACAACTCGGCTGGTACCCGTTGGATTGGTCCATGTCTCTGACACTCTTCACACCCTTTTGCGTATTGAAAGCAATCGGCCATGATGGTAGGCCAATAATAGCCATAGCGATAAATCAACCACTTCATCGTTGGCCCGGTTCTGCCTTATCAATGCACTTGAGTAGCACTCCATTTACGCTCCTTTTATAAATATCATCATCAATGAGCACATACTTTAAGGCTCTCCTCTTATCCTTAAGGTCCTTGCAAGTGGAAGGATCTTTTAAGTAGCCGATTAACACCTGCTTCCATGAGTCGCTCTGTTCCATGGCTAGCACTTCGGTTGGCAGGTCATCATACTCTAGAGTGAGTAGAGACTTTCTAAATCCATAAGCTTCTTGTGCTAAGTCGTTAGCCTCAACATTCATGCCCCTGACGTAGATGATGTGAACCCACTAAGTAACCTTCTAGCCATTCTATAACGGGCTAACAAATTTGGATCTTTGCAGTCATATTCCCCAGCTAGCTACTTGATAACCAGATGAGAGTCTCCACGAATCTTGATGCACTTTGCCTTCATAGAGACTAGGAGTTTGAGTCCCATGATGAGAGCATCGTATTCAACTTGGTTATTTGTCAATTCAGAATCTAGCCGATAAGAGAACCTCCACGTTTTATCTCTAGGATTGGTTATCGTTATTCCGGCTCCAACTCCTTTATGGGTTCTTGACCCATCAAAAGTTAGCGTCCAGCTCCTTTATCAGCTGACGAAATTGGATGACAAATTGATTCCTTAACTAAACGATATCGACTGGAAGCGAAACTCTAACCTCCAGCAATGGGTTCCCCAACTACTCCAGAAAGCGTTAGGATGGTGATTGAGTAAACTAAGTGGTAAGAAACATAAATACAGCTAGAGTGCAGTAAAGGCGATAAAGATAAAATAAAAATATGTAAAATCAGTTGTTTGATTGATTGGTCGTATCTTATTCTGTACAAATGATCATATATTTATAGTACAAGAAAAATAAAATGTGATCCCCCTATGTTATCCATTAAATTACCCACTAAATCCACTAGCCAACTATGATGAGGTGGTGCCAATTTTTACTCATTTTTTCCTCTTGCACGATTAATGGCACTTTCGTCTAGCTGTTGCTGGTTGTTACCATTTCTTGGGGTCTAAAAGATTCTTTGACTTGGTCTTCGAGGTGTCCAAATATGTGTGGGTCTTAGTCGTTCCTCGAAATTATGACTCGGCCAAGCTACCGTAATAGCCGATGAAGCTTTTCTAGCTGAGGGCTAGGACTAATAGATTCGGCTACGAGTCAGTTCGGTTATCGACTTAGAATTTTGCTGCCTGCTCATTTTGAGGTTTCCACCTTCGGCTGTCACTTGATTCGGCTAAACACTTAAAAGTATTTTTGAATGTTAACAGTAGAAAATCAAATTTGATTAGGATTTGGTATTTTAAAACATGTCTAGTTAAAATTTATAGTCAGAATTAATATAGGAATAAGTTTCATGTTTTAAGTTAAAGTACGTTTCTTATTATCATAAATAGGGGTTGACAAATTGACATTTTTGCCAACTTGTGCTACCTTATTTGATAAATTCATGCCTCATTTGTGATGATTAATGGACTAATAATGGTTTGAATGATGTATTTTTAGGTGTGTAGAGCTTTTGAAGAGCACAAGGACTGGAATAGCCTCAAATACTTGAGAAAATTGGACATGAAGGCCAAAATTTGAAGAAAAGTGGTTAAAAGAGCAAAGGGAAAAATTGAGTGACACACGCAGCCGCCCACATATCTCACCCACGCATCTAGGCGAAAAGGGTCTTTTACCACATTTTTGAATGACTTTAAATAGATTTTTCAGGACACTTTCTTAAAGCATCTTGATACCTTTGAGTCAAGTAGAGCCTCCATAGTTACCATTGGCAAGTTTTGAAGTATTTCACCATAGAATATAAACTTTCTTACGAAATTAATCTTTGATTATGTCTTTACTTTCCTTTAATTTTGTATTTTTTATTTCTAGTATGAATAGCTAAACTCCAAAGATTGGGTTTGTGAACTCTTATGGCATTAATATGAATGGATGTTAGTTAATCTTGCTTAGTTTTACTTGGATTGTGATTTTCTACTTATTACATGCTTATTTTTATCAATTTGGTGGTTGCAAACACTAGATTAAGCCCTACATATTCATTTCTTACTTAGAAGAGTGAAAATTAGATTGGGTAATTAACAAGTAGCAAGGACTTAGTGTATTAAGGAATTATTATACTTGATTAATGAAATTGAACTAGGAATAGGGAGATTTCTACTTGGATTTTATCAATTGAGTCTTATTTTAGTCTTTTGTATTTGGAAAACCTCATAAGATAAGCTTGCTAGAATTGAAAGATTCTACTGAGTAATTAGCAATTGAATCATAGTCGTTAACCCTACGTATTTAAGCAAGATTACTTATATTCATGAATTAGCTATGCCAAATTCAGGTTATAACCCCAATCTCTCATTTAATTGAAAATAAACAAAATGTTTTCTTGCATTTCAAGTGTTCGATAAAATTCCTAACTTAATAAAATAGTCTAGTTTTAGAATTAATTACTCAATCACTCTTTTATTTGAAGATTACTTTAGAAAATCACAAATTTACACACATTTTGACATCCTACCACACACACACTCCTCATGGAATCGACCCCAACCTTTGATGGGTTTTATTATTGCTACAATCGTACTACGTTTCATTTGAGGCATAGATTGGACGTTACCAATTATTGACGCCATTGTTGGGGAGTACAGTGTTTTATGTTATCATGTTATTGTGTGTTAATTTTCTTTCCTATATTTTCTTCGTGATACTTTGACTCATGTGTTCGTGTTGCAAGGTTAACTATGACAGGTAACTGATTGCCCTTGGGTCCCCATGGCGATGAGGCTCCCATGAATGGAGCGGTCCTAATTCAACAAGAAGCACGTGGACGAGGTCGTCCACGGAATCCTCCTAACCCAAGGAACCAACAAGTTCCACCTCATCAACAAGTTCTACAAGAACAAGCTCAATAAGTTCCTCCTAGAGTTTCGCAAAATGAAAGATATGCTAGTGCTATTGTGCCACCGAGGATAAGGGGAAGAACTTTCACAATCACCAATGTGATAATCAATATGCTCAAGGAGAGAAGGTATTTCATGAGAGAGCCCACTCAAAATGTAAAGAATCTCAAGTACTTTATTGATGTTTGCCATATGAACAAACAACCAAATGCCACAGATGAGGCTATAAGATTGAGGTTATTCCCGTTCTCTTTGAAAGAGGGTGCTTTAGATTGGTTGGAAGCTTTTCCAAGCTAATCTATATATACATGGGATGAGTTGGTGACGAAGTTCTTGGGAAAGTATTTCTCACCGGATCGGATGGTAATATTGCGAGATGAGATATTGAACTTTAGGCAATATCCTACCGAGTCGTTACATGTGATTTGGGTGAGATATCAAAGAATGGTGAAAGAGTGTCCGAATAATGACATGACGGATAAGATGCGTCTCCAAACCTTCTACCATGGTCTCAATGTCACAAATGAATCTTATGTGAACCAATTGGCTGGAGGAAATATCATGAACAAGAAGTACCAAGAGGCTAATGAGATATTAGATGAAATGGCAGAAACATCATCCGCTTGGAAATCGAGAGATAATGTTCCCCAATGTGACCCTTCCATGATTCAATTGACAAAGTAAATGCAAGATCAAGGCCAACAAATTGCGGAGTTGACAACCACATTAAAGTTGCTAGCCAAGAATTAATTTTCAAGACAAGTCAACATTGTGGACAATGTTCAAAGTCCCGATTATAATTCTATGGCAATGGAAACTCAATATCAAGGCCAAGAGGGCCTTTATTTTGCCCAAGGTCCCAATCAATATGGTGACTTCCAAGAACAATGTTACCAAGTCCAAAATGAAGAAGCTCAATACGTGGGTAACTATTAAGGAGGTCAACAAAGATCCAACAACCAAGGTCAATGGAAGCAAGATAATCAATGGCAATGAGGGAATTCTAATTGGTCTAACCAAGGTAATAAAGATTGTAATGGTGGTAATCAAAACAATCAGGGTCGGAATGGTAGTACTTATGGCAATTGAGGCGGAGGTTCTTCTCAACAATATCAACAAAGATCCTACCAACAACCTCAATACAATAATCAAGGCCAATTATTGGGTGATTCGGAGCTAAGAAGTTTAATGAAAATGATGATCAAGAATCAAGAACAATCCGATAAAGAGAGGAGAGATATGAATCAAGTGGTGACTTCCCATACCACTTCAATCAAGCAAATTGAGACCAATTAGGTCAAATCTCTTCTCAATTGAATGTGAAACCACATGGAGCTTTACCAAGTGATACTATTGCAAATATTAAAGGTGATGATGGACCAAAATGTTTCTTTTCCATCACCACAAAGAGTGGTAGTATTCTCAAGAAAAGGTCATTTGTGAATGTTGATGATGATGAAGATGAAGTAGTGCCTCATAGAGTTGATGAACAACCCAAGGTGTTTGAATCTAACACAGATAGCAAATTTCCTTTTGTTGATGAGTTGATAGAAAAATCCGAGGGGGTGAAAAAGATCACCAAGCTCCAAGTACTTCTCTTCATGCTAATGAAACTCCTTTAAGGGAGAAGGAGCTGATAAAGGAACCAAATTTGGGGACTCCTAAAGCATACAAGCCAATTCCAAGGCCACCTCCCCTGTTTCCACAAAGGTTTGCTAAGCAACAACAAAATGACCAATTGTAAAATTTTTATGATATGTTAAATCAAATCACCATCACGGTGCCTTTTGTGGAAGCTCTTGAAAAGATGTCGGGTTATGCTAAGTTCATGAAGGACTTAGTAACTAAGAAGAAAAATATGGATTTTGAAACCTTAATATCACTCACCAATGTAGTGCAATCATCTCACAAAATGAAGTTAAAAAGATGGACGATCCGGGGGCATTCATCATTCCTTGCTCTATTGAGTCGACAAGTTTTGCAAAATCTTTATGTGATTTGGGGGCATGTATTAATTTGATGCCTTATTTTGTGTTTAAAAAATTAGGTTTGGGGGATCCTAGACAAATGACCATGAAGTTGTTAATGACAGATCACACATTGAAGAAACCATTGGGTGTCATTGAGGATATTATTGTCAAGGTGGATCATTTCTACTTTTCCGTCGACTTTGTTATTTTGGATTGTGAGGTGAATATTGAGATCCAAATCATCCTTTGGAGACCTTTCTTGGCAACTGGAAGAGCCATATGTAATGTTGAAATGGAAGAGCTCAAATTTAGATTAAATAATGAAGAGGTGATCTTCCACATTCAAAAATCAATAAAACAATCACATGATTATGGTGTGATATCCGTAATTGATGTGATAGATGAGGTTGTGGTTGATGACTTGGAAGATGTTTGCGGCGGTGGAGATCTACACGTGGTTATATTAAATCAAACAATAATGTCATGGGAAGACCTTTGGAGGTCGAAGAAATCAATGAATCATGCCCCGGTGAGCAACTATTTGGAGTCACAACAGTTGAAGACAATGAGTTTCCATGATACACTGATATAACACATTTATGGGTAAGTGGATTGCTACCATCCGAGCTTCCTTCATACCAAAAAAATAGTTCTTCAGGGATAGCGACTTCTACTATGGGTATGAGCTATACTTGTTTCGAATTTGTGGCATGGGTAAATTCCATTCAATCATATGATAGTGGTTCTTAGTAAAAACGGAGGATGAAATACCTCCATGACAAAAAGATTGTGAAAATATAGTTCAACCGGAGAGGAATGGTTCTACTCTTTAAGTCAAGGTTTAATTTGTTCCGGGGTAAACTCAAGTCTAAAAGGTCCGGACCTTTCAAAGTTGTCAATGTTTATCTTTTGGTGCCGTGGATTTAGAGTCGGATGATGGTAAAAGAATCTTCAATGTGAATGGACAATGAATCCGACATTATTTAGGACCAATTGAAGTGACGAGAGTGGTTTCAAAAAATTGATTTGGGGGAACCTCCAATGACATCTTGAGACTTGAAGGATTTTACGTCGAGCCGTGACGTTAAATGAGATGCTTCTTGGGAGGC
Source organism: Anisodus tanguticus (assembly GCA_034509755.1). Classification (NCBI taxonomy): domain Eukaryota; kingdom Viridiplantae; phylum Streptophyta; class Magnoliopsida; order Solanales; family Solanaceae; genus Anisodus; species Anisodus tanguticus. The sequence goes on from CM067556.1 coordinate 46,439,654, forward strand.
AACCCAAGTTATTTTCATTGTATTTTTATGTTTATTTTTATGATTACTTTAATGTATTTTGGTTTTGAGATATGTGTAGGTTTGGTTCTTGAAGAAAGGAATTGAAATAAATTCAAAAACATAAATATACATGCTCCAACTACATGGCGACCAACGTGGCCCATATTGCCCAACGTGGGCACTTCCAGTATGTTTTCACTTGTGGCTTGTTTGGTACCAATAAAAATTTAAACTTGGGCATACGCATTGTTGATTTTGAAAAGGAAAAATAGAATGATTGAAATGATGATTCATGTTGTGAACTTCAGGTTTAAAATTTGGCTCTTTGTTTACCAAGTAGTCTTCAAGGCTAGTTGTGACTTTTTGAGTTCATGTGCTTCAATTGAGCTTTCAATACATAATCTTCTTGAGTTTGCATGTGTAGTAAGGTTCTTTGTTAAGTTTTTTTGTCTCTCTTGTGGTCTACAACTTGTCTTATGTGTGCTTCAAGGCAAAATCCTAGGTTGCACTTGGTTTAAAATATGATTTTAAGCTTTCCTTGGAACACTTGAGCTTTAATTGTGCATACCCTTTGTGCATGATTACCCTAGTCAATCCCTTTGAGCCTTTTAGCCTTTTTGTTTGACAATCACATTATAAGCCTTTTCCCTTTTGTAATTAGACTCTTTTGATGCCCCTATCTTCTTGAGCACTTAAGTTACAACTTAGGCTAAAAGCCTAAGTTTGGGGGAGGAGATGGAAACAATGTATTGTGGAAGTTGGATGAAAAAAAAATGGAAGCTTAGAAAGTGAAAAACAGAAGCGTGAATCAATAAACTTTGTTGTGAAAAAGAAAAATGATAATTTTTTTTAAAAGAATATGAAATAAAGGGGTGACGACAAGGAGAAATAGGTAGGGTTTGAGAAGGAAAATGGTTTGAATTGTGAAATTGTAGCGCATAGGAAGGTCGTAGTAACTCATTCCTATATTGATATCCTCCCTCCAACCAAAATCCTACATTACATTCCCGCAAGTCCTAAATAATTTTGAGCTAAGTGCATCTACATTAGTGGCGATTTACACAAAGGGCAAGCTTATGGTATCACTTTATAGAACTTGAACATCCTTGTGAGAGAGTGTAATTCTTCCTATTTTGATATCCCATCCTATTTGATTGTGAGGGCACATGAAAATTTGGGTTGTGAAAGTGTTTGTTTCTCAATTGATTTACATGAAGAAAAGAAAATCATTGTGTGAAAAAGAGGCAAATTGTGAAGCTTGAGTGTCATGACTTGGATTGCCTACTTTGATTGATTTTGTGCTTTGGTACTTGAAGAAAAATGAAGTAAGATTGAAATGATTCATATGTTTGAGATTAATTATTGGTACTAGCCAAAGTCGTGATATTTGTGCTTACATTGGGATGTGACGTGGCTGTGGTTGAGTTTGATTGAATTGGCTAGAATGTCTAATTGTTCTCATGATTCTATGTTTGTGTTTGATTTGCTTGAGGACAAGCAAAGGATTAAGTTTGGGGGAGTTGATAAGTTAACATTTTTTTGTGATGATTAATGGACTATTAATAGTTTGAATGGTGTATTTTTAGGTGTGGAGAGATTTTAAAGAGCACACAGAGTGGAATAACCTCAAATACTTGATAAATTTGGACATGAAGGTCAATTTTTTTTTAAAATGACTAAAAGAGCAAATGAAAAAATTGAGTGACCCACGCAGCCGCCCACACAGTCACCCACGCATCCATCCACATAACTAAGGAGAAGAAACATTTGCTTCTGGAATTTCCCACATAGAATACATGCCGACGCAGCTACTCACATATCTCACCCACACAGCTGTTGGTACTCTATTGTACTTTATAAAGCAGTACGGGAAGTAAATAACTATTACAAGTGTTCTAAAGGATAAATAAATGGTCAATCTTCAAAACTGCCGCAAGCGTGTTGTGTCTTGAATCTTGATAACCTTGCAAGGCCAATGTTGAGAACTGTCGCAAGCTTTGTTGTGTCTTGAATCTTGAAATCCTGAAATCAAGAAACAACTAAATCTGGATGGTTACAACGTTGTGTGTTGAGTCGAGGAATTGCCCTCTGTCCTTAAGACAAGATTGCCCCGTATATATGCTTTTACGTTAGCGGGCAATAGTCTCCCAAGATAAAACAATACTTTAATCTCAACGCTACAAAGCCAATAGGTTGAGCCTGACGAAGAAAACAAATATGAATCGACTTGCTGAAGATATGGAATAGGAAGGAAGAGTTTCTCTTTACTCTTCTCTTTTGTCTCTGTGTATATAGTGTGTCTTTGTTGTGTATATCTTGTGTATATGTGTGTCTCTATTGTGTATATCTTGTGTATATGTGTGTATTTCAATACTGTTTTTGCTGACTGTTTTTCAGTCTTTTTGTTCACTGTTTTGTGGCTTTTTTTCTGTCTATTTTTCGTGACTGTTTATTGAGCCAAAACAGCTCAATATATAGCAACGGAGGAGGGCTGTCCAACTGCCTAAAACAAGGCTGTAATGGCCATTAAGTGAGGGCTGTTAATGGCATTAGAGAGGCTGATTTATGGGTGGTTTATGGTCATGAATGAGGCTGCTCAATTGCCCAAGTAATGGGCTGTTAATGGAGAGTTAATCAGCCAAGTAATGGCTGGTTAATGCTCGAAAACGCAGTCCAACGGCCTTCCGTCACCCTAAAATCAACTTTTCAGAAACTCTGGGGACCAAACTGTAAAATATTAAACTTCAGGAACCAAACTGTACATAAGAAACTTTAGGGATCAAACTGTACATCTGGCAAAGTTCTCTGGTCCAAAAAGATAATATCAGAAAGTCCCCACAGCCCACGGCCCGTGGCCCGTGACCCGACCGGATGGGACGGGCGGGCGGCTGCGGCGCGTGTGTGGGCTTAGCCTTGAACCCTTGAACCCAAACACATCTAGGTCCTCCCTCCTTTAAACACATGGGATACCCCTTGGTGTCCCAAACCCTTTACCAATTAGAGACTTATATAGAGAGCAATTCTTCCTAATCCCACCGATGTGGTAGATTTGTCCCACACCACATTTCCATGCCTCAAACAACTTACTTCGTGGACCAATATCTCTTTCATTTCTCAACGAAATTTGACGATTCTTGGCCCTACGGTCATCTACTCACTTCGTAGATCTTGCATGTGTGAAGAGACAAGGTCTTCAATATGCAAAGCACTAGTGTTTAATTCATCAAAGATGGGTGGACGCATCTCCCCGCCAAAGGCAAATTTCCAACAACAGCTAGGTGAAAAAGGTATTTTATCATTCTTTTGGATGACTTTAAATTGATTTTTAAGGCACTTAGCATCTTGATACCGTTGAGTCAAGCAGAGCCTCCATAGTTACTATTGACAAGTTTTGAAGGATTTCACCATAGAGTATCAACTTTCTTAAGAAATTAATCTTTAATTATGTCTTTATTTTCCTTTAATCTTACATTTTCTATTTCTAATATGAGTAGCTAAAGTTCATAGATTGGGTTGTGAACTCTTATGGCATTAATATGAATGAATGTTAGTTAATCTTGCTTAGTTTTACTTGGATTGTGATTATCTACTTGTTTACATGCTTATTTTGTCAATTTGGTGGTTACAAACACTAGATTAAGCCCTACATATTCATTTTTTACTTGGAAGAGTGAAAATTGGATTGGGTAATTAAAAAGTAGCAAGGAATTGAGTATATTAGGGAATTATTATACTTGATTAATAAAATTAAACTAGGAATAGGGAGATTTCTACTTGGATTTTATCAATTGGGTCTTATTGTAGTCTTTTGGGTTTGGAAAAACTCATAAGATAAGCTTGCTAGAATTGGAAGATTATAGTGAGTAATTAGCAATTGAATCATAATCATTAACCCTATGTATTTAAGCAAGGTTACTTATATTCATGATTTAGCTATGCCATATGGAGGTTACGACCCCGGTCTCTCTTTTAATTTAAAACAAACAAAATATTTTCTTGTATTTCAAGTGTTCGATAAAATTTCTAACTTAGTAAAATAGTCTAGTTTTAGAATTAATTACTCAATCACTCTTTTTTTGAAGATTACTTTAGGAAAATTATAAATTTACACACATTTTGACATCTTAGCACACACGCACTCCTCGTGGGATCGATCCCAACCTTTGTTGGGTTTTATTATTGCTACGATCGTACTATGTTTCATTTGAGGCGTAGGATTGGACTTTACCAAGGGTGTTGCTAGCTATTTTTATAATAATAGAGAAAAAGAGATATTGTGGAGATTGTAGAGAGCATTAAGAAATTTATAAAGTCTATCAATAAAATAGTTTCCTTAGGATTGATATCAGAGCTTCTACGATCTTGGTGGAGAGTCAAGTATTTTTCGCTGCTGGCGGATGGCTATAACCATTATATGTCGTTTGTCTGACCAAGAATTATGTATTTAAACATCGTAAACGTTAGACCAATGATATGTGCATGAAAAATAATCATGTTGAGAAGGATTGAAGAAAAATATTACAGATTTAAAAAACGAGCAAACAAATATAACACAAGAGGAAGAAACGAACTTCTCTAAAAGTTGGAGAAGTGGGTTACAAAATTGAATGTTGGAGAGAAGTGATCCAACACAAAAAGTATAGGTGTTAGAGAGAAGTGCTCTAACTATAGGAAGTTGGAGAGAAGTGCTCCAACACAACAAAGAAAAAAAATAATGGGTGTTAGAGAGAAGTGACCTAACTATTGGGAGTTGTAGAGAAGTACTCTAACACAAGCAGAAAAATAATGGGTGTTAAAGAGAAGTGCTCTAATTATTGGATGTCGGAAATCTAGAAGTGCTCCAACACAACCAAGAAAAAAATGAGATTTGGAGTGAAGTGCTCCAACAATTAAAGATGGATGAGAAAGTGCATCAACAAATTGGAGTGTTGGAGAGAAAGTGATCCAACAATTGTGAAGGTTGAAGAGAAAATGCTTCAACAATTGATGACAAGTGTATCAAAAGTTAGATATATAACTTTGAATTACGGGAGAATGTTGAAAATAATAATTCAAAATTATAGAAAATCAAATTTGATTAAAATTTGATATTTTAATTCATGTCTAGTTAAGATTTATAGTCAGAATTAATATAGGAATGTGTTTCTTATTTTAAGTTAAAGTATATTTCTTATTATTATAAATAGGGGTGCTGCTAGCTATTTTCATAACAAGAGAAATTTTTTTTGCAAAGATTGTAGAGAGCATTCAAAAATTTATAAAGTCTATCAATAAAATAGTTTCCTTCACATTTAATTTAGATTATGATAATTAGTTAGTTGATCAGATGATTTCATTGGGAACTGTTAATAATGATCAGTTGTAGCATTCATATTTAGTGTAATGGAAATGTTATTAACTATTTTGTACCTTGCACTCCTATTATATAGTAGTATTAAAATGTTATTCAAAAAAGTTATTCTAATTGTTGAGTATATTGTTGCCCATGTATGCAAGGTTTCCTTAAGTCGTATAGCACAAAATATTAAATAGCTTTACGATTGATATAGTATATATATAGAAAGATGGAAACATAAAATTTCAAATTAGAAGTATGATATCTAACACTGAACAAGAACTAAACCAATAGTTATTCCTCCTATCTATTCTTATTTACAATTTGTTTTTTGATTTTTCCATAGATTATTAGTGGCTAGACCCAAAATTCTGGCAGAAAAAATATCAAACTTATAATTTGAAATACAAGTGGTAAATAATAATATACAAATTTAAACTCCAAGTGGTCAAATATGCATAAACTATTGGAACAGATGGCTCTTGGTTTGGGTTATAATTTTTTTTAACTCCGTGGGGCTCGTCCAAGTCAGGTTTCTGGTGAAAAAAGTATACCTTTTTTCGATTAGATTTACTTTGTAGAAAATAAGATATAAGTTGGACCATTTTATTGACATAAAAATAAAATAAATAATTTTATTACAAGATTTTATTAGATTGCATAACCATTTGAGAAATTTACTCCTAACTTTTGAATGAGCAACGTCCACCTCGCATGAACCCTCAAGGAAAACAATAGAAAGGAGCTAGGTTATCTTTACTTATCAAACAAAGGGTAAAGGAAGGAACCAAATTTCAAAAGACAATCAATGATAAACTAATTCTCCTGATCCATCATATACTTTCAAATTAGCCTAGTAAATAATTTTTTGTACGTTTATGTTTTCGGTGGCAATAAATAAAACACACTGTAAGTATATAAATTTTATCAGATTTAAATTCATAAATTAATTTGGACTATATTAAATTTAAGATATATTAATCCAAATAATCAAATGGGCTAATATAATTGAATTAATTATTTAAGTTCAAAAGTCCGATTTATTGGGATAGTCCATTGATTTGGGCTACAAATGATGAACCCACTTATTCAAAATGATGCTGCCTAGTTAAATCAAAGACGAATGAAAATGCACCACGTGTACAAGTGACATGTTCTGACCAATCAAATATCGCCATGTCAACTTAAATATGATTGGCCGAAAGGACTCCGTCCTTATCACAACTCATCTATCCTACAACTATAAATAGGGGCCTTATAATTCAGAAGAGGATCAAGAATTCTAACAAGAAGCTAGACAAAGCTCGTGGATCAAAAGCCGCGGATTTCTCTACAAGCTACAAGCATTCAAGAACTCAAGGATTCATGTACATGTTCTAGAGATCAAGATGAAGATTTAAGATCAAGCTCAAAAGCCTTTGAATCCAATTACAAGTCAGTATCAAACTCAATAGCCCTTGAATCTAATGATAAGTCAAGACCAAGACCAACAAATTCAAGATCAAGCTCAAAAGCCCTTGAATCCAAGTACAAGTCCAGATCAAATTCACCAAGTTTAAGATCCAACCCTTAAATTTATTATCGAAAGGAAGAATCAGAGGATTCATAGAGATTGTAACACTCATATTTGAAATCAAATACTATGATTGTTTCGATATTATTCCAATCTTGATTATTGTTTTCTCGACGCGAGTTTTACTGTCTACAAATCGAACGTCGGATAATTTGGATGTGAACTTTCTTGGGATGTATTTGATCTCTAAGAATGCCATGGCAGCACTTCGAGCTGATCCTAATGAAGAGCGTCCCTTGATATTTGAGGATTGACAAGTTGATGGACAAAATAGATGACTTGATGGAAGTAGAATCCAACCACACCAGGGAAAGGCCCATAAGTACAAAGGACTGAACCTCGCGCCAAAGAAGCACCGCCCACCAAGGAAATTCCAGTCTCTTCTGAAGGGATGATTCCAATTGACCAACTAAAGAAGTTCATCGAAGGGACTATCAAGAACAAGTATGAATTTGTCGCTAAGTCCTCTCTTACGTATGTAAAGTCGTACACAACAAGGATCGACATCTTTAAGATGCCCACCGGTTATCAGCTTCCAAATTTCAGCAGTTTGATGGCAAGGGAAATCCAAAGCAACATGTTGTGCATTTTGTTAAAACCTATAACAACGCTGGAACTTATGGAGACTATCTTTTCAAGTAGTTCGTCCGCTCTCTCAAAGGGAATGCCTTCGATTGGTACGCGGACCTCGAGCCTCATTCTATCGATAGTTGGGAGCAACTAGAGCAGGAATTCCTTAACTGCTTTTATAGCATAAGGTAGACTATGAGCATGGTGGAACTTATCAACATCTGCCAAAAGAAGGATGAACCAGTTATCGACTTCATCAATCGTGTCACACCCCAAATTGAGGGGGTATGGCCGGCACCCGGTGCCTAAACTACCCAGCATACTACCTGTATATGATAGCATGAGCATACAATGATCTAGGCTGCCGAAGGCTCAAAATGATCCACACAAGAGAAAACTTAACCTGATAATCTGATATGATAACAACAAGGCCAATATTCATTTATAGCAAGGCCGACAAGGTCACAACAAGGAAACTATACATATAACCCTATCTACAAGCCCCTATGAAAAATATAATTGTGATATGGTCGGGATAGGGCCCTGACCTACCCATTAACTGTACCTCTACCATACTCATCTCATGACTCTGACCCGGTAGCTTCAGATGAAGTGAAGCTCACCACCCGATCCGCAGAACTCAACCAGCTCCTACTGGAGAGGTCTATCTGCACCTCTATCTGAATCTGCAACATGATATATAGCACCCCCGATAAACGGGATGTCATTACGAATGAAATGTATTGGTATGTAAAGCATGATTATCCATATGAAAATATAAGCTGTAAAGAGAAGCATAAAATCAATATTATACTCTGATAACCTGTTTGTCACGTAGGGCCAACAATAAAACTCTGAAATTGTATTGAATCTTGGTATGTCAACTTTGGTGTATAATCTTTCCTCTGCTTATAACTCGATGTGTAATATGTCACTTCAATTAGGTATACTCTGAGGTGTATGTATGGATGCACATATAAGTGTGTACCCGACCGACTATAGTGCAACACAGTGTGTATAATGTACATGTACAACTTCCACCACCGACTAGTCACATCAGTGGTGTAAATAATATATATATATCTTTATATATAACTGCCGACCGACATAGGTTTGGTGGTGTGGATACTTTACTATGATAAAAATGGCTCTTGGCCTCTTTGAAACTCATAAACTCTTACATTGCTTTTAAACGACTCTTGGTTGACTTAACAATTAACTTTTTGGAACCCTTATTTTTTAGGTCTATGAAGATCAGAGACAAACAAGATATATAGAATACGACAGTGAAATAAAAGATATATTTAATGAAGGACAACAACTTGTGGATAGGATTCGATCGACTCGAAGGTAACCATGGCTTTCAGTCCTTAACTTTGATTCGATCTTTTTCTTTTTCTTTTCAATGACAACTTGTTGATATACAAGACTGTGACTTGAGAGACTCCATTAAGAGGGAGTATGGTATCAACCAGATGATCAACAATAAATAGGGGATGCAATAATAGCAACGGAACTACTCCCGACAAGGAATGATTATATAATGATTATGTAGCGTTTCTTTTCGAAAATGATAAATGTTTTGGATGTCATGCTTATGAAAGAAGGGAATCGCCTTACATAAATGTTGACTTGCTACCAACACTTTGCACTCTTTCGAGAACTTCACACATGATTATCTACATAATATAGACGATTTGAGTCAAGACAGAATCCATAGATCAAGAATCGACTCATTACAATATTTCACCGATCACCTAGAAGGCATGTTTCTCATGTTATGGTTTTCATGACTATCTATACATCATCAATCCTCTTTCAACAAAAACAACAACCACAAGTTCATAACGACAACAACTACAACAATCAACAACAATACATATTCCAACTTCTAGCCATAATCACCTCCAAGTTCATTCAAGAACAATAACAACTTCTTCATAGAGTTTAGCATGATCTCCTCCAAACAATCTTTACCAAATCAAATAACCAAGCTATAACAAGTTTAAGATCAATAAGGGGTATAAGAATCTTTCCTCCACCAACCACAAAGTTCTTTAGAACAAGTTCTCTTCCATCTTCAAGAAAACTTCCAACTTGTTTAGCCATCAAGTGAGGATTTCCAAGATTCTTAATGATCATCTATGAAGGATTTCCATTTAATTTGGTATAGGATGGACCCTTGATGATGTATTAATCCTAGAGGAGGGTTTGAGAGTGTTTAGGGGTGATTGAGGTCGAAAATGGAAATAAAATGGAAAGCCACCGATTTGTGGCCCTTTATAATACTACCCACTGCCTGGGTATGCATCGCAGATCACCATCTGCGGCTGTATATGCCACCATAAATGGTTGCAGTGAGGTGAGGAAATGGGGACTTAAGTCTGTGGCCTGATCCGCAAGGCAGATCGACTTCCGTAGGGCGGATCGTTTAGCGTATCGCTCAATCTTCTTCGAACTTTATCGGATGTGATTACTTTAATAAATTGACTTCCAATATTTCGTATATTTCTTAGAAAATCATATAAGTCATACGTGACCCTCAGAAAGGGTCTCGAATTACCGAAGATCATATCAACTAATTATACGTTCGATCACACACAGAATCGCATGGTGTAACATCCTTCCCGCCTGAAGAATGTTGAGGGATGTAATTGAGAGATTTTCACTCTTGGATTTCACCAGAATTTTGGCAGAGTTCCCTCTACAAGTAGGACTAACTCAAAATCTTCCAAACAACGAGAACCAATACAAATGCCACACAGGGCCATCCAAAATAATATAATATCATACCATCCCTACATGACCATTTATGTATCAAGGTAAGACATAACTCACCTTGACTGTCCAATATCGGCGTCTGAGCTGTGTCTACCATATCTGTGCTATGATCATCATTTGTACAGGTGCATAAAATAAGTTTACGGCTATTGAGTAAGGGCAAGGGGATTGTATCGCACGAGTATTACATGAACCTGATGTCAGGACTTATGTGAGAATATCTAGATCTCATGCCTTTCTCCACCGTCCGTAACATTACGTATATGGCAATGCTCTTCTATAGTACTTTAATGAATGTCATCTCATGAGTTCGAAACTTCTAGACTTAGTGATAACGGGTAGTAATCAAGACCTCTTCGTAAGATATGTCTTTAGTAATCAGTACATTCTCGATAGGTAAAAGATGAAAGAAACTTCTTATACACTTTGGTAATATCAATATGTGGAAACTGAGTAAACTCCCTCTGATTCCAGAGGTAATGTCAAGATCGAAGGTCACTTGGATAAATCCTTGGGTAACCTTATACATTTTTCTATATCTGGAGCTAAACTTGCCTTCCTAGCCGAATGCTTGTTACACTTTTATGGGTAAAGCCCTCATGGATATCCCATCATGAACATCATCTTTTAAATCTTAGCATCACACACCGGCGAGTGCCTTCTCGAAATCTTGGACTATTGACATTTACTCATGTAGAAACTTTACTTCTTCCACAACTCTGGGGACTATCAGAACTAACACAAGTTTAAATAACTCTTTATTTCCTTATGTCAAGGCAATTGATCGATGGTCTATACCCCGACTATATAATGTCTTATAAGAAGCTATCTCAATGATAATGTACTAACCACCATAATATGCTTCTCATAACAGGGTAGACGATCATCCCATTCTTCTTATAGATCAAGCATACCTTCATGTATCATACTCTCGAACGTCTAAATCGTGTACTCCGCTCGACCACCTATTTGGGAGTGAACCACAAGGGCTTTCTTTGCACTCTTAAACTTTTCTTAGAGAATCTTGGAGTTGTACTGCACTAAACCCCTTATACTTGGGGTACAAGGTATTTTAATATCCTGGGATCTTACGACTTTTTGTCTATGGATAGCTAGCCAAATCCTTCACTGTGCGAATAACTCTTATTTTAGTAAGAACGAGGTCACCCAACAAATCTGTTGATTATCAACCATTGAGAGCAATATTTTTTATAAGAACATGTATGAACCCATACTAAGCTTTATCCTTAACCTAAACTATCATTTCTAGGTAGGGATCTGAATTCTATCTACTAGCCCTTCTGGCCCTTTAATTCTTTATCCTTCCATGACGACCACTAGGGAGCTATGCCAAAACTCGACACTGTTCTGCTTACCATTATCACATTAATCCATGTCCTTGGCATCGTAACACGTCCTTCCCGACTCTAGATGAATAGAATAATGGAAACAAGGCACCTCTGCTCCAATCTTATCTCGTAACCCAACAAAATTTGGGACACACGACTGACTTAGTATTGGAGAACTCTGTCTCGCCTTAACTCTGGCATTGGCTATATTACCACATAACCCTACCTTTTGATGGTATCACTTCCAACTTTCCCTTTTCCATTTCTTTTCCCTTTGCCATCGGGGTGACATTGACATTCCCCCATGTATCGCTCTGTTATCATTGGATCCCTGAAGTTGGACCCTTAAACCAGTTACATATCTCATCTTAGGTTACTCTGAAAGCTATTATTATGTTCCACTGAACTTATTCCTTGAAAAGTCATAGGACCTAACTCTTATACAATTATCTTTCACTCCATCCATTAAATGAGGGATACCACTGATTTCTATATAACACTTCTATAGTTGATTTAGTCCCATGTTCAGATTCTCGATCAGTTGGCTGGAACAATGCTATGCTCTTGCCTTTCCACCATATTTGTGGGATACTCACTTGCTGAAGTTTAACTTCCAAAACCTCTTTCTCTTAAGGAGGATTGCACTTTGTAACATTATTTGAATCCACATTTGCTTACTTATTTTCCTTCTAGGAAATGATATTCTCTTTAAAAGGGCTCGTAATTCATCATACCATTAACCGCCCGAAAGGGTACCTTTACTTATTAGTAAGAGAAACTCATCTCAACTTTACACTGAATATACTCATGGTTATACTTCCAATGTGGGCTTACTGTTGTCGATCCTAATTCATGGGCTTAGCTTAACCCATGCAGTCCTTAAGTATAAACGACCTCATCCTATTGTTTCTTCTGGATAAATAACTTGCAATACATCGACTGATCTCAACCTCTATTATTCAGGGGTTCTTCCTATGTCTTTCCTTACAGTCCACTCTGAAATTAAATCTTGGTCCTTATTCAACCATCACCCTTACAGGTGAGTTGTTCCCATCTGTATGCGGACTACATCCTCCTCTTATTTTTGTAGATATTTATCATTGATATGCTCTTAGGCCTTTCGTAATAGTATATTTCTGCGGGATATTGGATATTCCTTTTATTTTTATTCTTATCCTTCTTACCATTACATCTCTTCTCGTTCACTATGGGCATCAACTTTATCCGTGGGCTTTTACTTCCCAGCTTTATACCTCTCAACTCGATCTCTTTATACCAGTCTTTCTTATTATCACTTCCTGCTCAAAATACTTCTCGAAAATCATTGCCGCTTGATTGCAAGATCCAAGCCTCAGGTGTAAGACAATTCCTTAATTTAGATATAACATAGTCTAATGGTCATCCGGCCGTTGAACTCATCTTCTTCTAGGGTCCGCATACATCCTCTTTTCTCGATAAAACTCGACTTATCCTCTTATTTGTAAGTTCAGAAGAAGAGTATGGGATTCGAGAAGAGTATTCTAAACGTACGCACAAAACCATCAAGAACACCAAGCAGTAGCAACACAAGAACGTTACAGAAGCTGGGCAATCTGCTAGTAATTCCTTTCTAGCTATTGTTTCTCTTTGTTTCCAGTCATCTGCCCAGTGATTCAGGGTATGTTTTCCTTTTATTTCTCTTGTTTCTTCTCTTTATCTTGTATCTCCCTCATGACCCAATTCCTCCATTCCCTCCACCCAAAATATTTGAGTATTGTATGTCAATTGTAGAGTATGTGAATTAAAACTTCATTTCATAGGTGAAGTCTTGAGTAACCCAAAGCTATTCTACCATTGTTGGTTTGATTGTTTAAGTTTGGGGGAAGGTTATGGCACTTCAAGTTTGTGATATTGAAAAGGATAAGGTTGTGAACACCAAGTGTTTGTTAAAATGTTTGAACCGATTCTAATGGCTTTATGCTGAAATTTTTGGTTATTATAAGCAATATGAGGAATCCTTTGTTGCAACTCCATAATTCGAGGGCCGGTGGTAGCATATTTCTCGAACATATCATGATTTGGATGTGAAATTTCTTGGGATGTATTTGATCTCTAAGAACGCTAGGGCAACACTTCGAGTTGATCCTGATGAAGAGCGTCCCTTGATCTTTGAGACTTTGAGAAAGACAGTATTTGATGTCTAACATCCCTTGATATCTTTATGAATATCTCATGAATTTGTGAGATTTTCGAGATGCCTTTTTAGGGGAATATGTGTCCCTTTATATAAGCGTGAGTTAGGGTTTATGATAGAGTAGCTTTCAAGAAAAACCCTAAAAAATTTAGAATTTAAAGATGGAATGGATTCGTCTTGTAGAGTCCTACAAAATTTTGATGTCTACAAATATATATTATTTTCGATGTCTACAGATTTGTACTCACAATATTGATAAATGAAATCACTCTTTTGATTTATTTTGTGCCTGCAATTTATTTTCCGTACATGAAATTTTTTGTTGTAAACAAATGGGTATACCTAGTGGGACCCAATTTGTCCTTCATCTCTTCTCTCACAAATCAAATCCGCAGTGAAAGACAAAAGATCCGTTTTATGGATATTTCAAGTCTCGTCTTGGAGTTTCGCAAGCCTACACCCTAACAGGCCTTGAAGTATGGGGAATTTATAGACATCAAATTTTTGTGGGAATCTACAACACGAGTTTAATTCATCTTCTAGATCTAAGGTATGTTAGGGTTTCTTGGAGGATACTCTACCCTAAACCCTAGGTCACACCTATATAAAGAGGTACATATTCGCTAGAAAATAGATGTCACAAATCCCATAAACTTCCTGGGATATTCCTAAAGAGATCAATATGTGACCGGATATTTCTTGACAATCAAATACTTCAAGAAGATTCATAATATTCTTTCATGGAGATCAAATACATCCCAAGAAAGTACATACATATCCAAATTCAAATCATCATACGTCCGAGAAATACACTACTAATGGCCCTCGAATCGCGAAGAATATTTAGGAGAGAAGAATTAAGGGAATAAACTGATTTGTACTCACAATATTGATAAATGAAATCACTCTTTTGATTTATTTTGTGATTATAATTTATTTTCCATACTTGAGAAATTTTGTTGTAAACAAACTGGCACGCCCAGAATTTGTAGACAATAAAATTCGTGTTGAGAAAACAATAATCAAGACAAAAAATATAACAACAATCGTAGTTTTTGATTTTAAATATAAGTGTTACAATCTTTATGAAACCTCTGATTCTTCCTTTCGATAATAAATTAAAGGGCTTGATCTTAAACTTGGTGAATTTGATCTTGACTTGTACTTGGATTCAAGGGCATTTGAGCTTGATCTTGAATTTGCTGGTCTTTATCTTGACTTGTACTTGGATTCACGAGCTTTTGAGATTGATCTTGAATTTGGTGGTCTTGATCTTGACTTGTACTTTGATTCAAGGTCTTTTGAGCTTGACCTCGAATCTTTGTCTTGATCTCTAGAAATTATAGAGGAATCCTTGAGTACTTGAATGCTTGTAGCTTGTAGAGAAATCTGCGGCTTTTGATCCACGAGCTCTCTCTGGCTTATTGTTAGAATTCTTGGTCTTTTTCTGAATTATGAGGCCCATATTTATAGTTGTAGGATGGAGGATTTGTGATAAGGACAAAATCCTTTCGGCCAATCAAATTTAAGTTGACATGAGAATATTTGATTGGTTAGAATATGCCACTTGTACACGTGGTATATTTTTATTGGCCTGTGATTTGACTAGGCATGCTGAATCATTTTGACATGTGGCCTGATCCTATTGGCTCCTTCTTTTGACTTTACGTGCCATGTCATTTGACACGTGACATCAAATTGGGCATCTAGGATAAGATGACATCTTGGGCTTGGACAAGTGGACTCATCATCGGTAGCCCAAATCAATGAACTAGCCCAATAAATCAGACTTTTGAACTAAATAATTAGTTCAATTAAATTAGCACATTTGATTAGTTAGACTAATATATTTTAAATTTAATATAATCCAAATTATTTTATGAATTTAAATCCAATAAAATTTATATACTTACAAATACCCCTACTTCAAATCTCGTCGAAGTATCTAAATGTTTTGTAGACTAGGCTTGAAGTATTAACATGAGCTTTCTTAATTGCACTGCTTATTTGTAATATTAGAAACCCATTACAGATCAATGTAGCTCATATAAAACAAAAATGTGGAGCACTTGGAGTAAATGTCCATTCGATAACTTTGGTAGTAATTATGATCCACATAAGATTAATCAATAACCCTTAGTGGTTTGTCTTTCTTTCCTTGCATGGAAATTCTAGTATTGCTTGGATGAGTAAAATTAGGCACGTCTCTCCCAATTTCTTTTCGTGTAGGACATTTTGTTGGAAATTAGCCTTTGGCGGGAGTTGCGACCGACCAACTTTAACGGCTTAAATACTAGTGTTATGTATGTTCGAGAATCCGGTTCTCACACACACATGATCTATTAAGTACGTAGATAATCGTAGGGCCAAGAATCGTCAAATTTCATTGAGAAATGAAAGAGACATTGGTCCACGAAGTGAGGTGTTTGAAGCATGAAAAGTGTGGTATTGTGTTCAATTCTCCCTCATCGGTAGAGGAAGAAAGAATTGTTGTGTATATAAGACTCAAAATTGGTTTGGGGTTTGGGACCCCAAGGGGTATCCCATGTGTTTAAAGGAGGGAGGACCTAGATGTGCTTCGGTTAAAGGGAAAGCCCACACGCGTGCCGCCGCCCGTCCGGTCCGGGTCCGGGTTCGGGTTCACGGGTTGTGGGTTGTGGGTCTTCTGATATTATCTTTTTAGGCTAGAGAACTTTGCCAAAAGTACAGTTTGACAGAAGTTTCATATGTAATGTTTGGACCAAAATTCTTTCAGATGTATAGTTTGGTCCCTGAAGTTTCCAGAAAGTAAGAATTTGGACAGTCAAAGCATAAACGCCCAGCACTCAATTCAGCCATTTATTTTGGCTGAATTGCTCCTCCTATAATGGTCAATCCGTTGGTGTCCTCCACCATTTATTTTGGTGGCTTTACTACCTCCATAATGACCATTATTTGGCCAATAATGGCTGTTATGGATGCAGTTAAAACAGTCCCTCCCTCACCTATATAAACACCCTTGCACCATTGTTGAGGCACACTTATATACACGAA
This sequence comes from Anisodus tanguticus, assembly GCA_034509755.1. Taxonomy (NCBI): domain Eukaryota; kingdom Viridiplantae; phylum Streptophyta; class Magnoliopsida; order Solanales; family Solanaceae; genus Anisodus; species Anisodus tanguticus. Next base: position 46,456,468 of record CM067556.1, read on the forward strand.
AATACACAAGCAAAACAGTTTCTTCCTACAACTTCCAAGCATCATTTCATTGCTCAATATTCTTCACGGTAGCTCTTGAGTTTCCTTTGCTCAAGTGTTCCATTGATGTTTTATCTTGGGAGATAAATTGTCCAGGACGTATAAAGGATACATACGGGGCAATATTTTCTTAAGGACAGAGTGCCACACTCGACTCAGTAAACAAAAACAGTTTTTCAGTTTTCCAGTTTTTCTTCTTCAACAAAATTGTAATTTCAGTTTTGTTGTTCTATTGTAATTTTCAGTTCTTGAATTACTTTGCAGTTACTTGTAATTTCCGTTTCCTGCAACCTTGTATAACCAACACATTTCACTGCCAAAGTCTTTTTACTTTCAATAGAATTGAATTACTTAATTAATATTGGACAGTGATTACTACTCCTATATCAATACTACCTCTTACAAGTCGCCTTAGTGACCTCTATAAATAGAGGTATGCTCTTTCTTTAATCTGCAAGAATTGTCGAGCTTACTACTGAAGTTAGGTGTATTTATACATTTTTTACCGTATTTTACTCATCTTTCCACCTTGTTTTGAGAGCTAAATGCATTAAATGCACCTAACATATATTGACTTTGCGATGTCAAACTAATATGTATATTTTTGTGGAAATTAGGTGTTTGAAATGTGACGATGCTTCGATTTTGGAGTAGAAAGAGTGAGAAATTAAGGTTGGAGGACTTTGAAGTCCAAGTAGAAGTTCCAAAAGTTAACGGGAGATGAATTCATGCTCAAAATCCAAGTGAACGTGCGAAGAAGTCACAAAGCGCGAATGATGCCTGTGGAAATTGCACTGGCGAGGGCGCCCAAGGGGCCCGCACCGCGCCTGTTATGGAAGAAAATTTTGGTCGACGAGTAGAAGTCACTGGAAAATGAACCTTCGGATTCCATCTCTTGCATGTGCGTTTGGGAACAGCAAGATTTTAGCGCCATTGCCGGGGACTTAGAAATTAACTGTTTTCTAGATTAGACTTTTACTTTTATCTTTACAAGTTTTTTTTTGTAAGTATTTTTATTTTTATTATTATTTGATTTTCTCTCTTAGTGTGTTTCTAGTTCTCTCATCATGACATCTGGGGATAAAATATACGAAGGTAAGGTTATTGATGCAGACGCTTGGAGGACTAAATACTTTTATGGCCTGTATTTTTGATCTTGTCATGACCTGACATCTTGAAAGTCTGAATTTGAATATGGGAGTAAGGGTTGGTATTATGACGAATATTATTGATCAAGGGTATATGTGAAACAACGTTGTTTACTAACAACATTGGTGAATGATTGGTCTAAAGAGAGATTTGATCTTGCATAAGAAATTGACTGATTTGGCTTGGCTGTGCATAACTTGGATGCAGATTTGAGTGCAAAGGTTGATGCGTGCAACGCCCAACAATTTAGTGATGAGTTGTGTGAAGCTGAAAAAAATCTTCTAGGCCAAATTGAGGAGCTAAAACGAGAATACCAATCATTAAATCATGTTTTTCTTGATGGTAACAATGTTGAGAAAAGTGCTCTAGAGTCATGTGATGGAGTAGATAATATTACTTTTGGAGACTTGAGTGTGTATATACGGGGATGTAAATAATAGTACAATTCATAAGTTATGGCGCATTAGACCTCATTCCAATTATTTTTCCACATTGTGTTCCGATTGTAAGATTGTAATCGAGCCATCTGAGCTTATGGGGGAGACAAAGAGTGAGGATGAAAGTGCCTACATTCTTGAATTTGTTGTGCCGCCAAGCGAAAATTACATCCCTCCTCTAAAGGCCGAGAAGTGCAGAGTGAAAATTTTATTACTTGGCATGGTTATCTTTGTAGCCCCACCAAAGGAGCATAGCTGCAGACTAGATGCCTTGTTAGGGGTATAATTCATAAGTTCAAGGTGGAGGAAAAATTTGGTTTGTGTCGTACCGCGATGTTAAATCAAGCGCTTGTTGGGAGGCAACCCATCATGTATTTCTATTTTTTTTAGTGTTACATTTTGTTTTATCTTTATTTCGCAATTTAGGGAAAGTCTGAGTACCTGAAGTTGAAGCGAGGAGCATGTTTGAGCTTAAGTGTGGGGTCATCCCAACCCTTGATGTTGAGGATCATGTTGCTATCTAGGCCCTAGAGGGTCTCAGTGAGTATTTCTCATCCTTGTTTTAATTTTTTCTCTGCGATCCATGCATTGAGGACAACACATATTTTTAAGTGTGGGTGGGGTACTTCCGATACTTTTGAGGTGAGAATGATTATTGCATAGAATTTTTTTTTACTAATTCTTAGAGAGTTGGTATAAAAAAAATCAGAAAATCAAAACCCTTAGTGGTTTGACTTTCTTTCCTTGCATGGCAATTCTAGTATTGCTTGGATGAGTAGAATCAGGCACGTCTCTCCCAATTTCCTTACGGGTAGGACATTTCACCGTCAAAGTATTTTAACTTTCAATAGAATTGAATTACTTAATTAGTATTGGACAGTGATTACTACTCCTATATCAATACTAACTCTTACAAGCCGCCTCAGTGACCTCTATAAATAGAGGTATGTTCTTTCTTTAATCTGCAACAATTGCCGAGCTTACAAGTGATGTTAGGTGTATTTATACGTTTTTCTACCATACTTTACTCATATTTCCACCTTATTTTGAGATCTAAATGCATTAAATACACCTAACATATATTGATTTTGCGATGTCAAGCTAATATGTGTGTTTTTGTGGAAATTAGATGCTTGAAATGTGACGATGTTTCGATTTTGAAGTAGAAAGAGCAAGAGACGAAGGTTGGAGGACTTTGAAGTTTGAATAAAAGTTCTAAAAGTTAACGGGAGATGAATTCATACTCAAAAGACAAGTGCACGTGCGAAGAAGTCACAGAACATTGCCTCCGTCAAAGTCTTTTTACTTACGGGTAGGACATTTCACCGCCAAAGTCTTTTTACTTTCAATAGAATTGAATTACTTAATTAGTATTGGACAGTGATTACTACTCCAATACAAATACTAACTCTTACAAGCCTCCTCTGTGACCTCTATAAATAGAGATACGCTCTTTCTTTAATCTTCAACAATTGCCGAGCTTACAAGCCACTCAAAGTCCGCCTTTCAAAGGGTTTATTAAAAAATATTGAAAAAATCTATCTAAATCAGAGTCGAAGTAAAGATTCTGGTGATCTTTCGGAAAAAGTGTTAGACACCCTAGTATTAAGGATCTGTAGAATACAATTGACTTTCGGGTTCTATAGCATTCTTTAAATGATTTAAATTGCTCAAAGTGTTTAAAAATTCGCAAAATACTAGTCATTCATTTATTCAAAACTCAAAGGTTTTCTTTAAAAACAAAAGAGTTGGGCTTCCACCAAAATAGTATGCACGGGAATAAATTAATCAACTTGTTTTCGGATTAAGAACACTCAAATATTAATTTGAGTAGAACTCCACTTTTAGTCCAACAGAGTTGTCCAATAACACTCGCATCTTTTAAAAATCTTTTCAAGGTTTAAAATGAGTATAATACATTTAGAATGTCAAGTTTGGGTTTTGAAGAGATAGAAAAGCAAGTTCTTTCCTTTTATTCATGCTATACCCAAAGGTCAATTTGTATCCCACATTTTACCAAAAGCCCGTATCCTCAATCCCAAGTCCAAGATAGGTAACTTTTGTCCTTGTCCAAAAACTAACTAGTTGGGCTCAACCCAGAAAATAAGTTTTGGAAAATGTCATTTTCGGCCGAAGTTGAACCAAAGTAGTCCTAATTTATTTTAACAAGTCCGAAACAACCTCATTTTGTCTTGAACCCTTTGAAATTCATTTTTTCTATTTTCAGATTCCCTTTAAGTCAAAACAGCCCATGTTTGATTTCTAGATTTTTAAGTCAAAGCAGTCCATTTTTGGTTTCCTGATCTCTTCCAAGTCAAAGCAGTCCCGTTTTTGGTTTTCAGATTCAGAATTAACCGAGTTTGAAAATCATTTTAGGCGATCCTAACTAAACGATGAATGTATTATTTTGCCTGTTCTAGACTCGTAACTACAAAAGTTCCAATATTTATATAAAATATGTTTACTACAAGTATATATACATACTATAAATTAAAAGAATTTAAAAGAGATCAAGTTCAGCCTGGTGGGCCTACCTAAGCCCACCAGTTGACTATTTTCACCCACAACTAAGCCTTCAATGCGCGACTACAAGTTACAGACTCGATCAAATGAAGACTTAGTTGGGCCTCAGCCCAACTGGCTGGAAAAGGAAGTGACAGGCCCAAAAGACTTGTCTCGGCTTACCTCAGTGGCAGATGAAAGAAGAAAAAAAGAGAAACTCAGTTAGAAAGTACCCAAACCCATCACATGAAATAAAAATGACAAATGTACAAGCAACCGATTGATATTTATTACAGGTCATGGAGGGAAGTAGAAGCAAACAGTGGGCTCAGCCTTATTTATTTCATGTAATCAGTGAAGAACAAGCAGCAAATAAGTCATATGGGCTAGGCCCATATTTAAAGTAGCAGTTTGATAATTAGGCAGAAACATGCATACATATGGGCTTTGCAATTAATTCATGCTGTAGAATTATTCTAGCTGTATTCAGTAATATGATAATTAGCACATGAACCTTATACTCCTCACCTAAACATGCATTTTTCAGGCTGAGCAATATGGATCTACGGTCGAACAGAGGTAAGACATAGCATTGAAACTAATGAAGACCAATCATGAGGTCTAGGACCATCAACATTCTTTCAAATATACCAAGTGGAGTTCAAATAAATGCAGAAAACTAGTCCAATGGACCTCACTGCCCCTAACAACTTGCAATGGGCATATAAATAAACATGGCACATGGTTGATAATGAATTAATCATACATAACTCAAAAAGAACTCATACAAGCTCAGAAGACTCAAAACCAGAATAGCCAAATGATGACACTCATAGTCTATGTTTTGCCTAAAACTAGCCAGTGTGGTCAAACAGAATACAACCAGGATCAAAGAGCATGTTATAGGGTCAGACATGTGTCAACTAGGTGCAAACGATAGGATTCATGTGACATTCAAACTAAGATATGCAAAGACAAGCCTAAATAATCAACATATAAACAAGGACAAACTCATACCAGAGAACTCAAAGGCCACTGGGGTCATGCTAGGGGGTAGGGGTTAGAAGCCAAAGTACTTAATAATTCATATGATAGTTTAGAATTCCCTATTCTTTCCTAGGTATGCATTTAATCTAGGTGTTTAGACTTGCAAATCTCATGTGGCAACATGAAACACATAATTAGATACATACCAAGTAGTCAACACAATATTTGGCGAACATAGCATTTCAACTAGCATGACAACAACCTAAAATGTATTAGCCAGAACCTGATTATCCTTAGCACTACATGGCATAATGTTTTCACGCTCATATTTTCATTCAAAACGGGCATTAAACTAGGTGATGAGATTTCAAGTTAATACATTTTAGGTTGAACTCATAACAACAGGCAAGAAATGATATTTGATTTGGTCCTCTTGACATAGTTATGTATTATTTTGAGCTTTCTAAGGAACCTAAGGTTCACTATCTTAGATCAGAATGCAAACAGATCATATAATTATGTCAAGATCACAGAATATGAGTCTAATATAATCACGGATGACATTAATGTAGTCCTACATACATTTTCATACAGAGATGCACACATGAGCATGACAAGGACAATATTCAAATTATACAAATGTTCAACCCCTTTAAACTATCAACTTTATCCTAGGGTAGCATATAGGGCTCATACTGATTCAACATGCCATCACTTATGATTTTAGAACTAAGAACACATGCTCAGGACTATAGAGACAACAAAGCAAGTACACAGACCATTATGGCTTATACATTAGCTGATATATTCTTAGGGATCATAACTAAACCAAATCTTAAACCCAGAGACACATGTTAGCTATCAAAAGAGTTAAACAAACATTGAGAAGGGAATTTCTCTCTTACATCCTTTAACCAGCCTAATAGATGCATGCTTGATATAATATATAAGTTAAAACAGATTCAGTATCATACATGTCGCACCCGGTGTCGTATTGGCCCGAGTGTACCACACTGACAACTAGGACCTTATACGAGTAGATATTTTAGACAACAAGGTCGTACTAGAATATAATACAAAAAACATCACTAATAAAGGGCCGACAAGACCATAATTCGTAAGACAAACTATAATACAACCTCAGAGGGTGAAAAAGAACACAATGAACCAAGGATTCTCTCTCAGTGCATGTTAGCCTAACGTGCGCATCCATGGGGAAGAGAGCTCAGAATCTTTCACAGAAAGCGGTGATAGCGATGGAATCCAGATCACGAGCTCCGATCTAACAAAGGAAGAAGGCAGGACCGGTTACCCAACTAAATTTGGGTCCGGTCGTAACCCCAATTGCGACAAGTTTGAAATTCACTGATAAGAGGGTGGAGTAGAGTATAGGTCAAACCCCAAAGGTTTGAAGTGAATCGGCTACCTCGGTTCAACAGGTGAGAAGATAAGCAACGATGAAGATGGGGAAGAAACTTCAAATGTCAATGGAATAGTAACAAGGTGGAAATAGGGTGTCACAAGCAAAACCAAAACCCTTGGATAATGGGAAGCTAGGATGAATGCGTCTGGGAGCTTGAGTAAGGTTTCATGGGAAAATGATATAGAAGCAAGCCCAGAAGTGGAGAACAAATCGCCTGTATGGGATAATTTTGATATACCAAAGATAACTAATATTGGATTTAAATTAGATTATGTTTCTACTGATATGCATGGTGAGAAACCTATATATGAGATTGAATATGATGATATATGCTCAGAATTGGTGTTTTGGAAGAATGCAATTGTTTGTTATATTTCTCAGTGTTGAATGGATATATTCAAAGATTGTGGGGGAACTAGGGATCAATAATATATCTATGTTGAAGAATGTGGTGGTATTGGTGCGGTTTGATTCGAGTGTGGGGAAGAATAAGGTCTTGCAAGGGGGAATTTATTACTTTGACAATAAGTCATTTATCGTTAAAGCTTGGAACTCAGACATAGAATTTACTAGAGATGAGTTGTATAATGTTCCAATTTAGGTCAAGTTACCTGTATTGGAATTCAAGTATTGGAGTAAAAAAGGGCTAAGTAAAATAGGAAGCTTAATTGGCAAACCACTACTGGTAGATAATCATACAGAGAAAAAGCTGGGGCTTAACTTTGCTAGGTTGTTGATTGAAGTGGCTATGAATGCTAAGTTACATGAGAAGGTGCATTTAAGGAATGAAAGGGGTAATTTAGTGAAGAAAAATATCCAATATGATTGGAAATCTACATTGTGTAACCACTGTCAAAAGTATGGCCATGGGGAAGAGGAATATAGGAAAAAGAAAGTACATGTACCAACTGAAAAAATAGAAAAGTGTAAGGAGATAAAGACTGATGAGGTGAGTATAGTAGCACCACCACAGGTGAACTCAATGTCTGATAAGGGGAATAATAAAGGTGATGAGCAAGTCAAAACTTAACAACCTGTAGAGGAAACACAAGTGGGATGGGTTACACCTTTTAATCCTAAAAGGACTACCATACAACAAGCTCATAGGGGCATCAAAAGTCTGGTCAGCAAGTGGGAATTAGCCAAAATAGACAGGGTAGTCCAAATATGCAGGAGAGGCTCATAATCAGCCTTTTCAGTTGGTAGAAGAGGAGTTTCCGGTAATGCAGGTGGAAAAAAATATGACTAAGAAGGGGGGGGGGGAAATCTGATCATAATAAATAAGGCATGTAACATTTGTTTTGTGTGAAACAAAATAGTCCAAAATTCGGCTGAAATGGAAAACTTTAAAGGACGACCTAAGGAGTGAACTGAATGGACATGATTTGACCATCCAATTGACTTTGGCACTCCGATTACAAGATTGTGACTGACTCTAAACTAATTGAGTGTTAGTAAAATAATTGATGACATGTGCAACTTTTGCAATCATCGGGTGTGAAAATGAATTTTAGGGATGACGTGGTCAGCGAGCATTGGACGATGACCCGACTATTTTTTTCTAGACAACATGGAGTGTCTTGACTTTGAGAGGGTAGGGTGTAACCCTACCGGCTTTTTGGATGCTGTAAAATGAGTTTTAGGAATGAAGTGGTCAACGGTAATTGGCGATGATCGGGGCTATTGTCCTAAAAACTTTGAAGGTTTCAAGGACCCGAGGGGTGCGACTCTAGCACAATTAAATGCAAAAAAGTGCTTTTTAGGAATGACGTGGTCTATGTGGATTGGACGATGACATGACGGTATTTCTGAAAAACGTAGAACATTTGGATTTTGACGCAAGGTTTTGAGGACCTAAGGTGTGTGATTCTAGCAAACGTTGGAATGTGACATGGTCAACGATAATTGGACGGTGACTGGACAAAATTTCTGGAAGACTTGGAATTTGACGTAAGGTTTCAAGCCTTACATTGGGATGTGCTTAATGACATTCTAAGATTTTGGAACCGAAAAATGGATCATTCGTGTTCGAAGCAAAATAGATGTCTTTATACGCATAAACCAAAATAGGCATGGCAAAGCAGATTATATAGCACATAGCATGTAAACAATATATATCCCGTCCTAACATATATGTGATCCTTTTTCAACTAAAGTTAAGCTTATCATTTGAAGGATGTTGATGTCATTAAGATGTTCCGTTTGCCCCAGATTTATACAAAATTTATGAATATCAAATGGGGATACATAATAGGGTAATAGGGTATACAAAATGTCAATCCCGCGCAGGGGTACAAATCCTAGACTAAACCACCGTGAGAGGTCCTCAATTGTCCCTCAGACTTTCCAAACTCCTTCCAGATGAAGTCTGAAGAGAAAAAATTTCCCAAACCCAAGGAAAATTGTTCATATAATGGCATGTACATCCTTTATTTTTTTCACATAGTTAGATGCAGTGTCTTCGGATCATAGACCGTCAAGACACAAGGTAGTAAGCTTAATATGTCCAGGTAGGTCTGAGATACCCAAACATGACTAGGTCAACATGCGCTAGTTCAGTAGGGATTTGATTTCGCTCTATCCTAGTTGTATTAGAATGGATTAGCAAATGACTAAGGGACCCAAGCGGAATACCTAGGGTAAATCGTTGTGGACTGTTGGACGACCGCAATCCAATTCCGTCTTCAACGTGTTCCAAGAAAATATTTTGGTTTTATACTGGAGGATGGTTGCGAAATCCGCATACCAATCTTGGTGCACTGATGCAAGTGTGTGTGCATGCCATTTGACAGAAGATGAATGCATAAATAACAGTTATAATTGCGGGTATTTAAACACATAAGCAATTCATATCATTTAAAAACATGTTGTATTGGAACCTTTTTTACCTGGAGGCATAAAAGCAACCGAGAATTTATGATGGTTCTCTAAGTTGGATAATTGTTTTAGAGTCGCCACTTAATTTATAGGTAAATTATGAAAACCAAGTGAAAGGGTTTATTCAAAAATATTTGAAATATCCTAAGGGTTCTGGTGATCCCCTGAGGAAGGTTTTAGTGTAATGACCCATTCGATCATTTTTTAGCTAAAGACCGTTATTTGATTATTTTACCCATCTCGTGATCTTTATGTGGGGTTGGTGATGCACAGAGATGGGTGGCACATATCCCAAGGTCTATTTATAGGAGTTTCGAATGAAAAAACCTGAAGTCTAGAAACTTAGAGTTAGTTAGTTTGACTTGAGGTTGACTTTTGGATAGATGAGTTTGTTTCCAGGTTACATCACTTCCGGTAGTTCCAGAGGGTCATTTATGACTTAGTCGAGTCATTGGTTCACTTACCGAGACAATCAGATGTAGTTTGTGGCCTTATGTGTAAATTTGGATAATTGGTTTTTTCGGGATTCTTTAGAAAAGTATGTCTTAGCAGTTGATTGTGAAAATTGAGGGTATGAGCGACTTTGTAGCACTGCTTACCATAGACGAGCGTATTCGGTTTGTGTTGGCGGGGGAGGTCTCGGGAGTGTTTCGGGCATTCGTTGGAAGGTTTGGGTTATTGTTTATGATTTGGTTTCTGGTGTCTGCCACAGAGGCACCAATGTCCGCTCCGGCGTGTCTACATCGGTGAGAGGTTGGCTCGCCAAAGCAGAAGGTTGGGTATTGTGGATTTTTGCTGTGGCGGATGGTCTGTCCGTATGGTAAGTCCACTGTGGCGATGGGTGAGGTGTTAAGTGACCTTTCCCCAGTAAGGAGTTTGTGTGATGTAGTAGGTCCGCTCCAGCGGAGTCAACCCTTCCCGTAGATTCTTTTCTCAAAGAATAAAGAATATTCCGCTGGGGCGGAAATACTGTTCAGGTATCCTAAAATAATTTTAGGTCAGATTTATTTTCCCCAAATAGCAAATCCTCAAAACCAACACCGCCTTGGAGTAATTGCAGAGCCTTAGGAGCAATTTCAACCCTTGGGTAAGAGTTTCCTTCATTATTTTGTTTAAGTTTATGATTCTAAGCTTATTAATGGTGTTGTAGTGTGTATTTAACTTAGGGAAAATGGTTATAAGTTTCTATGAGAATAAGAGAGCCTTGTAATTAATTTTAATGGAGATTTGTGGAAATTAGGATTGGATGATGATAGATAATCATTTTTAGGCTTAATTTGATTATAGGAGTTTGTTTTCAAAAGGGAAAATTTTTAGGATTTCTATTTGAGGCTCTTTGAATATTGTTCAATTGGAGATTCAAATGTGTATAGTTTTTCAATTAACTTACGGATATGATTACCTAGTGGGTAGTAATGGTTTTTGAGTATTAAAGTTTGTGTCTTGATGACGTGGGCCTGGGTCGGTATTTTTAAAGTCTTGTTTGTAAGGTTTGTATCCTTGTATGTTGCATGAGTGATGAAAAGAAGGCCATGAACTTAAGCTTCCAACATGAAACGCGGGGTTATTTGCTAGGAGTGCCGAAGATTGCCAACTGTCCGATGGTGACATGCTTAATGTGGAATGGATTATGAAGTGGAGTTGAAGAAAAGACTTGAAGATCCAAAGAAGAAAATATTTTTTCGGCCTTTATGTAGGTCTTGGCCGAGACCACTTTATTTTAGCCTGTTTTAAATTCCTAGCTTAATTTCCTTCTAGCTTAATTACTAGGCCTTGTAATAGAATGAGATGACTAAGCAATCCGTGTAATAGGATAAGGTGACTAGGACGAAGAACAATCTAGAAAGGGAAGCTTCCATTATGCCCCAAGGAGATAATTCATGAACTAACTAGTTCACACACTTATCTACATGGATGACACAAAAGGGTGCCATAGAGAACATGAAGAGTTGGTCTTCTCCCTTCCCCCAAAAGGGCTGAACCCCTTCCCTCTTTCCCATTTGGCTAAAGTGCTTGTATGTGTCTATCTAGTTGCTCTTCTAGAAAGGTCTAAGCACTAGTATAAATAGCAAATGTAGTTGATGTAAATAGACATTGAAGTTATATGAGATATTTTTGAGTTTTACTCAAACTTTGCTAAGTTATTCAACTTTTGTGTTGCTTATCTTAGTTGGTCCTTTTGTGGTCCAAACCTCGCTCTTTTTGTGGGTCACCCCTTGGACCTTTTGTGGTCCAAACCCTTGGTGTAAGTCTAGTTAGAAATTTTGTGATCTAACTATACCCAAGCCAAAGTTCTATCTGGTTACTTGGTTACGAATACATTGAAGGTCTTCTCGGCTTTTATTGTCTTATCCTCCCACAATTTTGTCCATCAATTTCGTGTTCAATCCTTATTCAAACTGACTCATTCTTTTCACCACAATACATCACAACACTTCATCAACCTCCACCCAAAAGGCCATTAACCAAAACCTCCCAAAACCACCCGAACACCCCAACCAACTAATCCACCGTCCTTACCGAGTTCCAACGTCATACCTTACTGTCCCGACCAGATTCCGCCACCTTACCACCATCCAACCACCAAATACTGACCACCAACATATTCTACAATGTGTCTAGAACACCTCTTTCAAATGCCTTAACCCGACACCACCCTAAACTATCTGCACTCCCCCCCAAACCAACACTGCCCAGTAAACCGTCCGAACCCACCAACCCCCACTTGACTCCCATTTTTGTCTCAATCCGGTTCCAATCCAACTTCGATCAACCTACCCATATATTTCCCTTCTTATATACATCAGATTGGTATCAGAGTAAGGCTTTCCCGTCCCACGCCTTGACGCTATGGCTAACATAAAGAAAAAAACTAAGGAGGATCATAAGTGACCTATTTGCGGAACAAGCGCAAATCTTGAGAAAAAAATTTGCGGGGTGTGTCGTGAGCAAAAATTCCAAGTTCGGGGTTGTACAAAAAAGCCTAAGACATGAAAGTGAGGAATATCATGAGTGTAGGGATTCTGTTGTTAGTAAGGAACCTAAAGTCAAAAAGGTCTTAGAAGAAGGTGTTGATCTTGCGAAGGAAGGTGGAAGTTTAGTACTCCGACATGTGTTAACTGTTCAACTTGAATAACAGGAGGAAACACAAAGATAACAACTATTCTACACTCGATGCAAGGTAAAAGACCAGGTATGTAATATGGTCATTGATGGCGGAAGTTGTGCCAACGTGGCTTCCGTAGAAATGGTGGACAAATTAAAATTGCCTACCTGCAACCATCCTAAACCATATACTCTCCGATGGGTGAACGTAGACGAAGGGCTAAAGATAACGAAACAAGCTCTTGTTAGTTTTCGGGTTGGTAAGTATGAAGATGAAATATGGTGTGACATCCTACCTATGGATGCTTGTCATATTTTATTGGGTCGGCCATGGAAATTTGATAGGAAAGTGCAACATGATGGAGAAAAGAATATCTATTCTTTTCAAAAGGATGGTAAGAAGATTCGGTTAGTACCATTGTCACCTAGTGAGGTAAAGAAAATGAAGATCCGAATTGCCAAGAACCGCAAGGAGAAACCCGAGACCCTCATGCTTGATGCGCAGGAGATCGAAGAGGAGTTGAAGAAGGGGAGTCCTATAAATGCATTGAAGTGCAAGGATAAGAAGAGTCTTGTGGGAGATGCGGTTGAGGATGCCGACTTGAAAGAACTCTTGAAGAAATTTGAAGACGTATTTCCGGATGACCTTGCACCAGGATTACCACCAATAAGAGGTATTGAACATGCTATTGATTTTATTCTGGGATGTTCATTACCTAATCGTCCAGCCTATAGATGCAATCCGGAAGAGGCCAAGGAATTGCAAAGACAAGTGCAAGAATTATTAAACAAAGGATTTGTCCGAGAAAGCCTTAGTACATGTGCGGTATCCGCCTTGTTGGTACCAAAGAAAGATGGAACTTGGCGCATGTGTATCGATAGCCAAGCGGTCAATAACATCACCGTGAAGTATAGGTTCCCTATGCTGAGATTGGATGATCTTTTGGATGAATTGATTGGGGACAAGTTGTTCTCTAAGATATATTTGAGGAGTGGCTACCATCAAATAAGGATACGAGATGGAGATAAATGGAAGACGGCTTTCAAAACCAAGTATGGCTTGTACGAGTGGCTTGTGATGCCATTTGGATTGTGTAATGCTCTCAGTTCTTTCATGAGGCTCATGCACGAGGTACTACGACCGTTCATGGGTAAATTTGTTGTGGTTTACTTAGATGATATCTTGATTTATTGTCAAGATCGGGAATCACACTTGTCGCATCTAGAAGCTATATTTGAAAAGTTAAGAGAAGTAAAGTTGTATGGTAAGTTAGAGAAGTCTGCCTTTATGATTACTAGTGTCCCATTCTTAGGGTACATAGTATCATCCGAGGGCATTCATGTGGACCCATTAGAGGTGGAAGCTATCCGAAGTTGGCCCGAGCCTACGAATGTAAGTGAGGTAAGAAGTTTCCATGGTTTGACGTCTTTCTATCATTGTTTCATTCGAGACTTTAGTACCCTTGCTGCCCCTATCACCGAATTAATGAAGAAGGGTGAGTTTAAATGGTCCCAATGAGCACACAGAGCTTTTGAAACCTTTAAAGGACGGTTATGTGAAGCACTGATTCTAGCTATTCTGAACTTTGAGAAACTATTTGAGGTTGAATGTGATGCTAGTGGAGTTGGTGTCGGTGCCATATTGATCCAAGACAAACATCCTATTGCCTTCTTTAATGAAAAATTGGGTGGTGCACGACTCAATTATTCTACTTATGACAAGGATTTTTATCCTATTGTTAGATCATTGATCCAATGGGAAACATTATTTGCGGCCAAAACCTTTTGTCTTATATTTGGATCATGAGTCTTCGAAGTATCTAATGGGCAAAGAAAGTTGAATCCAAGGCATGCTAAGTAGGTAGCCTACTTGCAAACTTTCACATTCTCTATAAGGCACAAAGATGGCAAGTCCAACATAGTGGCGGATGCACTTTCCCGGAGGCACATACTGTTGACTGTACTTGAATAAAAACTTGTGGGATTTGAAGTGCTAAAGGAATTCTATGAACAAGATCCCGAGTTCAAAGACATAATGATAGAATATAATAGCGGAGTTCATAGTTCTTATTTCATAGTGGAAGGTTTCTTTTTCAAGGGGAACAAATCGTGTGTGCCCAAATGTTCTATGAGAGAATTACTTGTACATGAAGTACATTCGGTGGACTAGCTGGACATTTTGGGGTAGTGAAGACTTTGGAGATTCTACAAGAACACTTTTACTGACCATGGATGGATAAAGATGTAAATGGAGTGGTAAGTAGGTGCTACACCTAAGGAAGGAGAGATTTCCCAACATGAGGAAGAACAAGCTAATGCCAAGGGCGGATGGTCCTTTCAAGATATTGGCAAGGTTCAGGGAAAGTGCCTACAAGGTAGAACTTCCAGACGAATATGGAGGTATTAGTTCAACGTTTAATGTTGGAGACTTATCACCCTACTTAAATGATGAGAATTTGAGGGCAAATTCTATTAAAGAAGGGGAGTATGATGAAAAGAAGGCCGTGAACTTAAGCTTCCAGCATGAAATGCGGGGTGATTTGCAAGGAGTGCTGAAGATTGCCAACCATTCGATGGTGACATGCTTGATGTGGAATGGGTTATGGAGTGGAGTTGAAAACAAGACTTGAAGATCCAAAGAAGGAAACATTTTTTTCGTCCTTTATGTAGGTCTTGGCCGAGACCACTTTCTTTTAGCTTGTTTTAAATTCCTAGGTTAATTTCCTTCTAGCTTAATTACTAGGCCTTGCAATAGAATGAGATGACTAAGCAATCCGTGTAATAGGATAAGGTGACTAGGCCGAAGAACAATCTAGAAGGGGAATCTTCCATCGTTCCCCAAGGAGATAATTCATGAACTAACTAGTTCATACACTTATCTACATGGATGACAGAAAAGGGTGGCCTAGAGAACATGAAGAGTTGGTCTTCTTCCTTCCCCCAAAAGGGCCGAACCCCTTCCCTCTTTCCCATTTGGCCAAAGTGCTTGTATGTGTCTATCTAGTTGCTCTTCTAGAAAGGTCTAAGCACTAGTATAAATAGCAAATGTAGTTGATGTAAATAGACATTGAAGTTATATGAGATATATTTGAGTTTTACTCAAACTTTGCTAAGTTATTCAACTTTTGTGTTGCTTATCTTAGTTGGTCCTTTTGTGGGCCATCAGTCCTTTTGTGGTCCAAACCTCGATCATTTTGTGGGTCACCGCTTGGTCCTTTTGTGGTCTAAACCCTCGGTGTAAGTCTAGTTGGAACTTTTGTGATCTAACTATACCCAAGCCAATGTTCTATCCGGTTACTTAGTTACGAATACATTGAAGGTCTTCTCGGCTTTCATTATCTTATCCGCCCACGATTTTGTCCATCAATTTCATGTTCAATCCTTGTTCAAACTTCCTCATTCTTTCACCACAAAACATCACAACACTTCAACAACCTCCACCCAAAAGACCATTAACCTAAACCTCCCAAAACAACCCAAACACCCCAACCAACTACTCCACCATCCTTACCGAGTTCTACCATCATACCTTACTGTCCCAGCCAGATTCCTCCACCTTACCACCATCCAACCACCAAGTACCGACCACCAACATATCCCACAATGTGTCTAGAACACCCCCTCCAAACGCAACCTGACACCACCCTTAACTACCCCCCTCTCCCCCCCAAACCAACACCGCCCGGTAAACTGTCTGAACCCGCCAACCCCCACTTGACTCCAATTTTCATCTCCATCCGGTTCCAATCCAACTTCGATCAACCTACCCACATAGCCCCCTCCTTATATACATCAATGAGCTTTATATTAACTGATAATGTATGTATATGAATAGACTTTGATTATCCCGAGGTGTAGAGGATGGGAAATGCGGTCACTGATGCTTGATTTAGTTGGAACTCCTGTTCGGCACAGAGGTACGCTATAGTTTAGTTCTTTGAAACTCCGATAGAAGTACGTAGTAGTTATAAATGTTGAGAGGTATTGGGAATGTTTGGGGGTCCCACTCAAATTGTTGTAATGAATGTTTAAGTGAATACCAATGTTGAACTGTAATGATGGGTGATTTGAAAGATCAGCCTTATGTTGATTCCTACTACTGTTATTTAGGCATGTCGCCATTATGTGGGCTCGTTGCCATATTTGATATTGTTGTGTTTATTCATCACACATGTTTTGATATGATATCATGATTGTACTAGGATTATTGTTTATGGACTGCTTTGATATAAAAAATCATGTGTATTGTATTATATATGTGTTATTGAACTCTTGAAAGCATATGATATTTCATCTCTTTACTTAGTTGCATCTTATTATATCATGATATCTTCTCTTATATCATCATTTGTATCCATACACTCATGGTTATGTGATATTGATATGAGAGTGGTATGAATATGATGTGGGCCCAAAAGGCTAGAAAGGTAAGAACACTTATGAGATTATGGAAACATTGAGATGATGATGATGATATAGATGGCTCGGGTTGCACGCCGCAATAGATATTAATATGCGGGGAACGGAGTTGCACGCCTGCAACATGATATTATTCAAGACAAATGAGTCTTAGGCTCTAGTCAGATTCTTGTGTGGAATTTCAGCTGGCTAGGAGCGGTATATGGACTTTGCAGGTCCCCCATGGGTGTACGGATCATAGTAAAATCTTGACGTACTGTATACCAGGTTGAGAAAGGTATATTGCATATGCATTACATTCATATCATATATACATATATACATTGATTAATTGTGGTTTGGTAATGTGATATGATTGGTTATTGAAACTTGGGTGAAACCCTGATTTACTCAAAGTAAAATCATTGTATTGGACCGGAATGGTCACTATGATTGATCTTGACTCGATGAATACTTGGAAATAATGATTAGGATGGTCTCTATGAACAATTGGATAAATGGTTGAGGTTGTTAAATTAATTTGGTTTCCGTGTGTGTCTTGCTTCCTCATGTATGGGTTTTTGGGTTTAATAATTGTAAGTCTAAGTGTTTGATATCAATTGCTACTATGGTCGAAAATATCGGTTATGCCATGAATATTGTCTAGGTCCAGAGAATTATGTGCATTTATGTGTTGTGTTGTAATTGATCGTGTGACTGGGTAACGAGTCTAGTAAGGAACATGTGATAAGTATCACTAGTGGAGAGGTAGATGTGGAACGATCTATGTGTGTTAGACCATAACTGTATAGAGACTTAACTAAGTATAAAGGCTAAGGTTAATAAAGGAATTAACGCCTTCATGTTTATCTTAGGTGTAACACTCTTGGAAGCGTTCTAAAATGGTTGTTGTGATGTAAGTGTTGACTTGTTTATTTAACGTGATAAGTTGAGTAAGTGGGGTTAAGCTTGAATATGTCTTGGACAAGAGAGAGTACTAGTCGGTGGATACTATGATAGTGAGGTCCCTATATATATATGAATGGATTGATTGTACTTAATTGTGGTTGGAACTTTATGTGAACAATATGACTTGATGAATCAGTGAATTGATATGTGTACAACGTGACTTATATGAGCTATTGAACTGTCTAGTATAGGCTTATCTGGAGTCAACTTGATATTTATCTCTGTTACGTATCTTCAGTTATTGTCGGCCTATGATGTCTACGGGGGTACATAGTGTACTCATGCTACACTTGTTGCATCTTTTCTTGATGCAAATACAGATCCCTCTACCAGTTTGTGAGCTCGAGTGTGATTCCGAGCGCGCAAACTTCCAGGGTTCGGGGTGAAGATGCTTCCATTTAGCATGCCCTGGATACTCTTATCTTTACTCTTGTCTTTTATTGTATTCGAGAGACATGTACGACCATTGATTTATGTATTCTATTTTGGCACTTTGATGTCTTTGACTTTCAAACGTGTATAAATGTATAGTGCTCTTGTATTCACAGAACCGAATCTTGGGGGATGTTATAGATGTATCAGACTTATAATTCTTCTGCTTTATGATATGAGGCACCTTATGTAGCATTTTGTTATCTTCCTCTTTTACTTATGTTATATCGTGTGAAAGATAGGGGAGTAGTTCACCTACTAGTGGGATTGTATAGGTGCCACCATGATTCATGAAAAAGGTGTCGTGACATTTAGACACCCCAGTATTAAGGATCCGCAGAATACGGTTGACCTTCGAGTTCTATAGCATGCTTTAGATGATTTAAATTGCTCAAAGTGTTTAAAAATCCGCAAAATACTTGTCATTCATTTATTCAAAACTCAAAGGTTTTCCTTAAAAATTAAAGAGTTGGGCTTCTGCCGAGATTGTATACACGGGGATAAATTAGTCAACTTGTTTTTGGACTAAGAACACTCAAATATTAATTTGAGTAGAACTCCACTTTTAGTCCAACAGAGTTGTCCAATAACACTCGCATCTTTTAAAAATCTTTTCAAGGTTTAAAATGAGTATAATACATTTAGAATGTCAAGTTTGGGTTTTGAAGAGATAGAAAAGCAAGTTCTTTCCTTTTATTCATGCTATACCCAAAGGTCAATTTGTATCCCACATTTTACCAAAAGCCCGTATCCTCAATCCCAAGTCCAAGATAGGTAACTTTTGTCCTTGTCCAAAAATCAACTAGTTGGGCTTAGCCCAAAAAATCAGTTTTGAAAAATGTCATTTTTGGCCCAAGTTAAACCAAAGTAGTCCTAATTTATTTTAGTAAGTCCGAAACAACCTCATTTTGTCTTGAACCCTTTGAAATGCATTTTTTCTATTTTCAGATTCCCTTTAAGTCAAAACAGCCCATGTTTGATTTCTAGATTTTTAAGTCAAAGCAGTCCATTTTTGGTTTCCTGATTTCTTCCAAGTCAAAGCAGTCCCGTTTTTGGTTTTCAGATTCAGAATTAACCGAGTTTGAAAATCATTTTAGGCGATCCTAACTAAACGATGTATGTATCGTTTTGCCTATCCTAGATTCGTAACTACAAAGGTTCCAATATTTATACAAAATATGTTTACTACAAGTGTATATACATACATATAAATTACAAGAATTTAAAAGAGATCAAGTTCAGGCTGGTGGGCCTACCTAAGCCTACCAGTTGACTATTTTCACCCACAACTGAGCCTTCAATGCGCGACTACAAGTTAGAGACTCGATCAAATGAAGACTTAGTTGGGCCTCAGCCCAACTGGCTGGAAAAGGAAGTGACAGGCCCAAAAGACTTGTCTCGGAGTACCTCATCGGCCGAGGGAGGAGAAAAAAAGAGACACTCGATTAGATAGTACCCAAACCCATCACATGCAAAAAAAAAAAGAAGAAGGTACAAGCAGCCCATTGAAATTTATTACAAGTCATGGAGGGAAGTAGAAGAAAATAGTGGGCTCAGTCCAATACATATCATGTAATCAGTGGAGAACCAGCAAAAAATAAGTCATATGGGCCAGACCCATATTTAAAGTAACAGTTTATAATTAGGCAGAAACAGGCATACAGATGGGCTTTGCAATTAATTCATGCTGCAGAATTATTCTAGTTGTATTCAATAATATGATAATTAGCACATGAACCTTTGAACCTTATACTCCTCACCTAATTATGCATTTCTCAAGCTGAGCAATGGACCTCACTGCCCCTAACAACTTGCAATGGGCATACAGATAGACATGGCACATGGCTGATAAGGCATTAATCATACATAACTCAAAAAGAACTCATACAAGCTCAGATATTCAGAAGATCCAAAACCAGAATAGCCAAGTGATGACACTCCTAGTCTTTGTTTCGCCTAAAACTAGAAAGTGTGGTCAAGCAAGATACAACCAGGATCAAAGAGCATGCTATAGGGTCAGGCATGTGTCAACTGGGTGCAAAAGATAGAATTCATATGACATTCAAACTAAGATATGCAAAGACAAGCCCAAATAATCAACATGTAAACAAGGACAAACTCATGCTGGAGCACTCAAAGGCCACTAGGGTCATGCTAGGGGGTAGGGGTTAGAAGCCAAAGTAAACAATCCATATGATAGTTCAGAATTCCCTATTCTTTCCTAGGTATGCATTTAATCTTGGTGTTTAGACTTGCAAATCTCATGTGGCAACATAGAACACACAATTAGACACAGATCAAGTAATCAACACAGTATTTGGAAAATATATCATTTCAACTAGCATATCAACAACCTAACATGTATTAGCTAGTAACTGATTATCCCTAACACTACATGGCATATTGTTTTCACTCTCATATTTCCATTCAAAACAGATATTAAACTAGGTGAGGAGATTTCAAGTTAATACATTTTAGGATGAACTCGTAACAACAGGCAAGAAATGATATTTAATTTGGTCATCTTGACCCAGTTATGTATTATTTTGAGCTTTCTAAGGAACTTAAGGTTCACTATCTTAGATCAAAATACAAACATGTCATATAATTATGTCAAGATCATAGAATATGAGTCTAATATAATCATGGATGACATTAAGGTAGCCCTACATACATTTTCATACAGAGGTGCACACATGAGCATTACAAGGACAACATTCAGATTATACAAATGTTCAACCTCTCTAAACTGTCAACTTGATCCTACGGTAGCATATAGGGATCATACTGATTCAACATGCCATCTTTTATGATTTCTTAAGTAAGAACACATGCTCAGGACTATAGAGACAACACAATAAGTACACTGATCATTATGGCTTATACATTAGCTGATATATTCTTAGGGATCATATCTAAACCAGATCTTAAACCCAGACTATCAAAGAGACACATGTTAGCTATCAAAAGAGTCAAACAAACACTGAGAAGGGCATTGACCTCATACATCCTTTAACCAGCCTAACAGATGTATGCTTGATATAATATATAAGTTAAAACAGATTCATTATCATACAATAGACATTCTGAGCTCATTTAGAACTACCCTAATCTCTAACAACATGACATTCATGAGGCACACTTAAAAACACATTGTTAGAAGAGTAAACATACCCTCTAATTTCATTTTTAGGCTTGGTTCAACCTTAAGATGACAACAGTAGGTATCAAGTCTACTAAAGAAACTTATATGTAAGCACTACAGGTCTAAAATTAATACACTATGCTCCATTTTAGCTATATATGCTAGTCAAGCCATCACAAACATCCCAAGTTAACATGTATCAACTTAAGTCAGCTTTACCTTAGTGAAACAAGTGGCCTGACTAACTCATCAATGTCATTCTTAAGTATAGACAATCTTTATAATAACTAAACATGACTGCAAGGACTTAAAACATGACTTTCTTAACTAGACAACATATTATTTAATCAAAACAGCTTCAATTTATATTCATAGTACACCATGATATGCCATGTTAGACCATTACATGCCTTATAAGTCTCAAAACAACTCATAGTGATCCATAGTTACACACATATATATTACACCCCGTATTTTTATACGTTGAGTTACAACGTAAGTTAGTCGGCGTAAACTCGGAGAGTGAGAATAAGATTCGTCAATATAATACCCTGGGATTTCAAGCTATGGTTGAAACCACTCGACATATGTAAGTAGAGCCAATCAACGAAATAATTTAAGACTTAAAAGTGTGAAGACGATGGTTGGAAATAATATTTTGTGTGATCCAAAAGAGGTCATGGACCAGTGTTACATAATGAGTATTGATGTATATTAAAAATAATTTATATTTAAGTGAATGGAGATCAAGAAATTAATTATGTATGTAATTGATTAGATATTGGAATGTAGTGGAGATAACGAAATTAAATTAATTTAATTGATAAAGTAATAAGTGGAATCATTGTTTACCACATGGAATTATTTGTCTCCACATGTCATCATAAGAAATGAAAATTATAACTAAGCACTACTAAGCATATGTGTTGGCATCTTGTAGTGAATGAGTATGGATAACTGATGGGTGTGGACCCCACTTGTAGTTGAAGAAAGAGACATCTATATAAATTTATCTCATTTTTCTTTATGAATTGATTTTCGGAAAACGTATACAACACCTACAAATGAAACAGAAACTTCATTTCCTATTTTGGGAGTAGCAGCAACGTTTCTTCTAATTCAAACAAGCCAAAATTGCAATTATTCTCAATTATAGTTTATGATTTTAGCTCACCGCTTCGATCTCGGTGTTCCATTTTAATCACACTGTTGAACCCGTGCTTTCTTTGAAGTGAAGTAAGGTCGAAGAAGAGTAGCTATTGGCAATGTTGATAATTCTCTATGTTTGGGAATGTTGATAATTCTCCCTACGCCACGTTCTTTATTGACTATTACGAATTGCCTCAGAACATAGTTATGCCTTAGTTTTGTGAATAGCTACAGAACTTCTATTCTCTAGATGATGTAGTTCGTAATTCAATCATGATCTTCATTTTGAATATTGTGAACTTAGAACGTAATCCATGTAGACTCGTGTTTGATATCCATGAGTCTCAGTCTAGAAATTCAACAAGTCTAGAATCAGTTCATGAATACATGTCTCAGTTAGTAATGTTCTTTATTCCAGTAATCTTAGTTCCTTAAATAATACTTCATGAATAGGTATGTGATTGCCAAAGGGAATACGCCTCATGTATACGTATACCTGGCCAAGGCCATAGACTGGTGCACTTACTTGGCCAAGGCCATAGTTTTTGCATTTATTATTGGGCCAAGGCCCCACGTATGTACACTTGCCCAAGGCTACAGACTGACACACCTACTTGGCCAAGGCCATAGTTTGTACATTTATTATTGAGCCAAGGCCCCACATATATAAGACATATAAACAAATGTTGTAGATACAGATTAGGGAGTACTCATAACTTCACTTCTCTTGTTCATTTGAGTTATTAGTTATAGTTTCAATTTCAGTATTTATTACCTATTTATTATTTGGGTTGCCCTTTCCCGAGTACCCCACTTACAGTTCTTTCCTTTAGTTAGTTTTACCTACTAGTGCAATTTAAATGTACTAACGTCCCTTTTGCATGGGGCCTGCACTTCACGGTGCAGGTAACGACTTGCAAGATGACGCATCTACACGCTAGGATCTATAGTATTAGCTGAGTTGGTGAGCCCCAATATTGCGGGGCCTTACTATTTATTTTGCAGTCTTTGTAGTTTATTACAAATAGTCAGGTATGTCATGGGCCTTGTCTCAACAAACATTTATCATCTTAGTATTGTTCAAAGGCTTCATAGACTAGAGTAATGGTTAGACAAAGTTTATTAGATTTTCATGTTTGCTGCGTTGGCACTTTTACTATGTTTAGAATTATTCAGTATTTTCCGCACTAAATGATTTTTCAGCTAGACTTTTAGTACATTAGCATGTGTTAGTTTAATTCCTCTTTCAGTATGTTTTGATATCACATGTTGATTTAGCCAGGCGGTTGGTTCGCTCGGTCACATACAACCAGGAACCGAGTGGTGTATTACATCTAGGCCATGGTTTGGGGCGTGACAAATCTTGGTATCATAGCACTAGGCTCAAGTGTCCTAGGGAGTCTATGAAGTTGTGTCCAGTGGAGTTTCCTCTATATGTTTGTGCTAGCCATGCATATAAATGGTTAACTACCAAGACATTTAGGATTATCTCATTTCTTTCTACTCTAGATCGTGTCATGAAGCTTAGAGCAATAAGTAACATTCTCTTCCTACCGAAGTATGTATTCTAATGCTCAAGCGATGAGCAGGGAATTCAAGGTCCAACTGAGGATGATTACCCATAGGGGTACAATTGTGAAGTATTTACTGGTAATACATGAGACTTGAGGTGATATTGAAAGTAGAATAAAGTTCATGTCGCCCGAGAAGGGTATTGTATAATGAATTTGGAAGTTGAATAATAACGATGTACTTGAGAAAGGAGAATGAGAGACTGCAGGAAGATAATGATAGAGAAATTAGCAAATGAGCTAAGTATGTAGGAGACGTAAATCATGAAGGATCTTACGGAGGTGGGGGCAGACAATTTTCTACATGAGGTTATCAGGACCCACTCCATCTGCAGCCAGTGCACCAGTACCGAGGTCCAAATATGATCAGAAAGGTCAGTTCAGCCAGAAACAAAGTTTCAAAGCACCAGGCTCTCAGTCACAGGCCAGTATGGACCACAAAGATTTTTAGAATCCTATGTGCAACAAGTGTGATAAGAGGCACCAAGGGGTGTATCATTCAGGCCTATATATGTGTTTTGGGTGTACCAAGCAGGGTCACTATATAAAGGAACAGAGTACCAGAGGTAATGTGGCTCAGTCTATAAATTCAGTAGCCCCTCGTAATTCTCAAACTCAAAGCAGGCGTAATGAAGCTAAGTCTGGTAATGCAAACCTCCATCAAAACCACTTGTATGCTTTAGCAACTCGTCAGGACTTAGAGTCATACCCAGATGTTGCCATAGCTACAATGATTCCTATATAATGTAAGACCTCATGTGGAAACATGTTATGATTTTAGCATACAACCATACATTTCTTACCATGGTTTTGAACAGGAAAGATCCTATGGGCAAGTCACCGATGATTCTTAAATGTTATCTTTTTTAGAAGAAATATATTTTTGTACGGCCCTAGCATAAGACTAAGAAGATATGATGTACAAAATGAGAACCTAGAGTAGATGATGTTAAATTTTTGGTAATAGTATTAGCTTGTTTAAGTTTAGTCAGATCAGGATTAGAGAGTACGATGTTAGTAAGTTACTATGAGAAGGAAATATTATTAAGAGATAAGAAGGTGTGACAGTTCCCTCTTAGGTTATGTAATTAAGTATTTACCCCAGATGTGTATAGCCTGATATGATGTTGAAGTGTATAGAAAGTTCGGGGTTAGCTATTTTGATCTTTTGTATAAGAGAGACATAATTTTCCGAAGTGTTATCCATGAATTTAATTAAGAAGAGATAGTATATGACTATATAATAGCGTCGAATGATGAGGAAAGTTAGAAATAACCTTCTGCTTCACTTTAGTTATTCAGAGTAGAATAAGAGAATATGATGCAAGCAAGTGATGAGTAGAAAAATAGTGAGTAAGTTTTGAGCAGAGATAGATCACAATTAGAGGTCGTAAGCCAAGTATAGTGGTGTGACATGTTTTCTGATTAGGATTTAGCAAAAGTGAATGAAGTTTAGTACGATTTGATTCTCTTAGTCAGGTAATAACCAGTGTGTGTGTGTGTGAGACAATTTGAATACATCTGAATGCATGTTAGAACACAAGGGTTCAAGTTAAATTCGATGTATAGTAATTAGTGAAAGAAGAAATCACATAAGCAATAAAAGAGCAAGCTACATAAGAATAACCTTTAAGAGTTATCAGAAATGGGTTTCCCTAAGATTGATAGTGTGAGCAAAGTTAAGTCATTAAGATTTTGTACGGCAGTCATGAATACATTAGTTCTCCGTTTATGTAAGTAACTTAGTTTCTAGAAAGGAAGACTGCTCAGAAGTTAGCATAAAGATGAGTCCTCACTAATGTAAAGTATGAAGGACAGATAAAGGGAAGACAACTTAATCTCAACGAAAGAGAAGAATCCGCAAGTATAAGACCTTAACCTTTGGTCTAATGGAGAGATGTGTAAATCGTCAGTAAGTCCAGTTGGATTCTTGAAACCGAAGGGTTATCATGACATATGAAAAACCTCATTTTAGTAATGAGGGCATAATGAGATAGTCTCTATAAGGAATGTTCCACGAGTGTACAAGAAACATGAAGTGAGAAGAATGATCGTCGACCGACTTGTGTTAAGATAAGTTATTATCGATTAAGAGATCATAGAAAAGCTATAAGATCATGCCCAGTTATGTGTCACAGGGGTAGTGTCATTTTACGAGACTCTAATCTTCAGGGTTTTGGTCAAAGACTTAGCGGGCAGTAATTCTGCGAGTATTTCAGGAAGTATCTTAAAAAGAAATCAAGTATGGGAAGTTAACTCTTCTTCAAGCATACAAGAGAATTGGGGTGAGAAAAGTTCTTTGTTTAACATACATAGGAGTTCAACTTTAGGGCCCCAAAAATGGTAGAGTTTTGTACAAAATAGAGTCAAATCCTTATTATTAGCTAAGAAAAGAGGAAGACATTTTCATGATCCCTATCAATTATAGCCAAAGGAAGGGATTAACAAGTATAAACCCATGGCTTTTGAAATAAGGGGGGGGGATGATGGTACTCTAAGGTACGAGTGAAAATATATGTGTCCTAGATGTAGATTGACCCAAAGAGAGGATTATGGAAGAGGCGCGCAAATTTAGATATTCTACCTACCCAAGCTCCATGAAAATGTATCATGATCTTGAGAAGACTTAGTAGTGGAATGACATGAAAAATAATGTAGCAGATTATGTGACAAAGTATACAAATTGTCAGTAAGTGAAAGTTGAGCATAAAAAATCCAGTGGTTTAGCATAGAATACAAATATTATTGAGCGGAGATGATAAATATGGAATTTATAACAGAGTTATCTCGCTCATTTCGAAATCATGATTCGATTTCGGTGATCATAGGGCAACTTACTAAGTCAACACACTTTTGCCAGTAAGGACCACCGCCTTAGCATAATATTACACCAAGTTATGTATTCAGGAAATCGTTAGGTTGCATCGGACTCCAGTGTATCATGTCATGGTGCTCAGTTCACAGGGTAGTCTTGGAAATCCTTTCAGAAGGGATTAGGCACAAGGGTGAACCTTAGTACATATTTTCATCCTCAGACAGATGGTCAGACAGAGGGCACCATTCAATTAAGACCTTTGAGGATATGCTGAGGGCATGTGTCATTGATTTTAAGGGTAATTAGGATGACATTTACCTTTCATTGAGTTTGTTTCTAATTATAGATATCATGCCAGTATCAAGATGGCACCGGTTGAAGCTTTGTATGGGTGAAGGTGTAGATCACCTATTGGTTGGTATGAAGTTGGCAAAAAAGAATTTCTAGGGCTAGACTTGGTCCATCAGGCCAGGGAAAAAGTTAAACTGATTCAGAAATGTTTGAAAGTGGCTAAGAGTTGCCAAAAGTCCTATTTGGACGTGCAACATAAAGATTCAGAGTTTCATGTTAATGATTGGGAGTTTCTTAAATGTTTTGCCTATGTAAGGCGTCAAGCGATTTGAGAAGAAAGGGAAGCTTAGTCACAGATACATTAGACCATGACAGATCATACGAAGGCTTAGTCCAGCGGCATACGAGCTGAAATTACCACTAGGGCTGGTCATCATATACTCAGTGTCATATTATGACGTTCACGTTTCTAGTATTCAGATATCATACTATAACATTAATTTTCCAGTGCTCAGATATAGATGCCAGTTTAGTACTCAGATATTCATGTCAGCTCAGTACTCAAATACTCATGTCAGTCAGCACTTAATGTTCATGCAAGTTCAGTATTCAGTTGGTTCAGTAACCAGCCAGTTCAATACCTATTCAGCTTATTCATTCAGTTCCGTACTCATTCAACTTACTCATTCAGTTCAGCATTCATTAAGTTTAGTATTCATGTGTTCACAGCAGTTCAGTGCCCGCATATTCTCATAAGTCATGTTTATGATCTAGCGTTAGACATATATGTAACCAAGACCATCATTCGAGGATGAATGATCCCAAGGGGGAGATGATGTAACACCTCATATCTCAGCTAAGGTTCGACCCATAAGATGGATGTAAAGTCCCATAGGTTTGTTACTTCCTAATTATGGCTAAAATAATTAGCAATACTTAAAGGTTATGTTTGGAAGTAATATGAGTGTTTGGAAGTGGAATGAAATGAGTTGGAAATAATTAGAATGATCGGGGTGAAATTAGTATAGAGCATTGCAGCGATCAAAAGTTGACCGCTGCGACGGTGCAAAAATCCCTTAGGCAGATGCGACCGTCGCATCGTCCAAAGGTTGACCACTGCGATGGGCGACGCTGAAGCTAAAATATTAAGTACGAAAATTCTGAATTTTAAGAGTAATTCCTCACTTTCTTTGGATGACTTTGCGAGAGAGAAACAACCCCCAAGCCCTAGCACAAAGTTCATCTCTTCCTCTCATCCTCCTACATCAAGGTAAGATCATCCTTACAATTCTTAAAGAGTTCTAGCATTAATCTCATGATTCTTAACAAGATTAAATCATGAAAATTTATAAACTCTTGCTTGAGTCTTCATCTTGGACAAGAAACCTTAGAACACGAATTCAAGAGAATTGAACTTCAAAAAGGTAAGGCTTCTACTCTCTAATCGATTATAGTAGTGAATTGGTGATTAGACTCTAAGTTCTTGGGTCATAAGTTGATGGGTTATATAAAGAAAAACATATGAACCATTGTAGGGTTTTGGATTATTGACTTAGGATTGATGTAAGCATATGAGTGATGAAGAATGATGTTAATTATTTCTATTTGAGATTGTAGAATCACCTAGAGGCAAAAGGATGGGTAATTGGGTGAATAAACACCATTAATGAAATTTGTGGAGCTTTATACCCACCAAGTGTTCGATAAAATGCCTAGATGGACAAAACTTGAGTATTGTTGCTAATGTTTATTCCATTGACTTATAATGCTATAGATTAAAGTTAAAAGGGAGCGACGAACGTTGTATTACCATCAAGAGCAAGAAGTTAAGGTATGTGAAACTAACTCTTTACGTTTGGTGTTGATGATTCTCCCTACGCCACGTTCTTTATTGACTATTACGAATTACCTCAAAACTAGAGATGGCAGTGGATCCTGGACCCGGTCCGGATCCGGTGGATCTAGATCCGTTTTATAGGATATGGATCTTCAAAATTTGGACCCGACGGATCCGGATCCGTTTCTGACGGATCGGATCTGGATCTGGATCTTGTATTTGAGATCCGTATCCGGTCCAGATCCGACCCGTGGATTCATTTTTTATTAAATATATTCATAACCTGGAATGAAATTTTATAAGTATTTTCTTAAAATTGCTAAGCACATCCTTGCAAGTTTAATTCTCAAAACAAGTTTAATTTATCCCCGCATTAACTCAAAAACTAAAAAAAAAGAGGTAACTTCGATAATAAAATCAATGTTATTTTAGTGAATGACTAACATCTCCATAGACAAGTAGTTAAAATTATATTCACTTCATTTGTGAAGATTTCAAGCACATGCAAGTTCTGCATTGTGGAAATACTAGTCAGCATTTTCCACAACTATTGTCATTGTCCAACATTTTCAATTAATAGATCACAATCAAAATGAGACAACGAACAAAATATATCATATGAACATTTCAAAATTGAAACACAGTAAACTATTAGCTAAGTAAAAATCGTTTGACAGTTAAAAAAAAATTCTTAGCAAGGTTACATTCTTAGCCGGGCAAATTTTTTTACATGTGGATCCAGATCCGATCCGTGGACCCGGTGGATCCGATGGATCCGGATTTGGGTCTGATTTTTATGAATCCGATGGATCTGGATTCAGGTATGAAAAATGGATCTGGATCTGGATCTAGTAGGATCCGGTCCAGATCCTATCCGTTGCCATCCCTACTCAGAACATAGTTATGCCTTAGTTTCGTGAATAGTTACATAACTTCTATTCTCTAGATGACGTAGTTTGTAATTCAATCATGATCTTAATTTTGAATATTGTGAACTTAGAACGTAATCCATGTAGACTCGTGTTTGATATCCATGAGTCTCAGTCTAGAAATTCGGCAGGTCTAGAAATAATTCATGCATACATGTCTCAGTTAGTAATGTTCTTTATTTCTGTAATCTCAGTTCCTTAATAATACTTAATGAATAGTGAACATGAGTGATTGCTCAAGGGCATAAGTCTCATGTATACGTATACCTAGCCAAGGCCATAGACTGACGCACTTGCTTGGCCAAGGCCATAGTTTGTGCATTTGTTATTGGGCCAAGGCCCCACACATATAAGATAGATAAACAAATGTTTCAGATGCATATTAGGGAGTACTCATAACTTCACTTCTTGTTCATTTGAGTTATCAATTACAATTTTAATTTTAGTATTTATTACCTATTTATCATTTGGGCTGCCCTTTCCCGAGCACCCCACTTACAATTCTATCCTTTAGTTGGTTTTACATACTAATGCAATTCAAATGTACTAACGTTCCTTTTGCCCGAGCCTGCACTTTACGGTGCAGGTAACAACTTCCAGGATGATGCATCTGTACGCTAGGATCTATGTTATCAGCTGAGTTGGTGAGCCACAATCTTTCCGAGCCTTTCTATTTATTTTATAGTCTTTATAGTTTATTACAGACAGTCAGGTTGTCGAGGGCCTTGTCCCGACAAACAGTTAGCATCTCAGTAATATTCAAAGGCTTCATAGACTAGAGTAATGGTTAGACAAATTTTCTCAGATTTTCATGTTTGCCGCATTGGCATTTTTATTATGGAAAGAGGAAGACCAAACAAAGTCGCGGTCAAAGCAAAGAAAAAGATGCCAAAAAAGATTTAGACTTATTCAGTATTTTCCGCACTAAATAATTTTTAGCCAGACTTTTAGTACATCAGTGTGTTAGTTTAATTCCTCTTTCAGTATGTTTTGATATCACATGTTGATTTAGCTAGCCAGTTGGTTCTCTTGGTCACATGTAGCCAAGCACCGAATGCAGTGTTATGTCCAGGCCACGGTTTGGGGTGTGACAACTTCAACTTGCTAAAATGGTAGATTTGAAACTTTAACTTACAGATGCAGTGGCTTTGGACTTCAACTTGAAGAATTGGAAAATTTAATGACTTTAACTTGAAAATCGACTAATTTGAAGACTTCAACTTGGTGATTTAATAACTTGCTAAGAGATTACAGTCATCCTATCGGAGAAACCCATTTGCCATAGAGGTTTTCCTCCATTGAACCATCAATATTTGGTGAAGGTCCAAATTTTAATGAAATCATGCTTGTATATATGATTTTGCATGTGCCTGGTAGGCAGATTTCATTCCATTATATTACACTCGAACAACACATAGAGTGATGTATTTTTTTAACTCATGAGACTGAACTTAGAATAAGACTCCAAGATGCCTACGTACCTCGATGAAGAGGATCAAGTCATTCTGTAGTTCAGAAAAAATGAATTTTTGTGGTGTCCTAATTTTGCCTAGGTCGCCTCTTACGAGATTTTCAATCTAGCAAATATTTTTTTGAGTCCTAACTGTTGTCTAGGCTGCCTCTTGCGTGATTTTCAACCTAAGGAACATTTGTTTTTGGGGTCGTGCATAGTTGATACTCTTGCAGGCCAAGAGTAACATGTAGTTTATGCTTGTACATCTTAGAGTGTTTTAACTTAAATATTTAGCTCTAATTTAAAGAGCTTTGCAACTTAAAGATTTGTTCCAAATTTGAGAATCTTTGCAATTTGAAGATTTAGCTCGAATTTGAGAAGCTTCGAGATTTGAAAAATTGTCTCGTAATTTATTGAGCTTCATGACTTGAAGATTTAACTCGAATTTGAGGAGCTTCGCGATTTGAAAATTTGGCTCATAATTTGTTGAGATTTGTGACATGAAGATTTATCTCAAATTTGAGGAGCTTCGCGATTTGAAAATTTTGCTCTTAATTTGATGAACTTTGTGACTTGAAGATTTAGCTTGAATTTGAAGAGCTTTGTGATATGCAGTTTCAACTCGTGCTTTAAGGAGGGTTATAATTTGCAGTTTAGGCTCGTGCGTCGAGTAACATTGCAACCTACAGTTTAGTTTCATGCGATGCTGAGCATTTAACTTGCAGTTTGAGCTCGTGCTATAAGGAGAATCACAACTTGCAGCGTAAGCTCGTGCGATAAGGAGCATTATAACTTGCAGTTTAGGTTCGTACGTCGAGGAGCATTGTAACATACATGGACTCTTCAGTTTATATTCAAATTCAAACTTGCCCCCATTATGGAGTTTTTTTTTATATATTCATCTTCAAGAGGCTCAAGGACATGCAACCATTGATCTCCACTTGCAGCTATGCTCAATTTCATATCATGTGCATGGGTTGTCAACTCTTCAAATGTATTGGGCTTATTCCTTGCAAGATGTAACAAAGACAACAATTCATGCCTTGAATGCACATTTCGATGCTAGAAGTTTCACCAAGGAAATATTCACAATTGAGGCTCAAGCTCCTCTAGCGATTGATGAAGTCAATAACAGGCTCATTGTCATATAGGCAGGTATTTGTAAGTTCAATCATACTAACGATACTTTTTGCGCTTTAAAAATGATTAAGGAATTCTTGTTCTAGCTGCTCCCAACTATCTATAGAAACGGGTTTGAGATCTGTGTACCAATAAAAATTTGTTTTTGAGAGATCAGACGAAATGCTTGACGAGATAATCACCATAAGTCCCAGCATCATTGCAAGTCTTGATGAAGTGTACTATATGTTATTTGAGATTTCCTTTGCTATCAAATTGTTGGAACTTAAGAGGTTGATAGACATCATGTATCTTCAAATTATCAATCCTTTGTGTATATGGCTTTGCATATGTAAGAAAAGATTAGGAGGAATCAGATTTATCTTTGATGGCCCCCATGATGAAGTCCTTCAATTGATCAACAGGAATCAGACCTTCAACAAAGACTCGAATTTCTTTGATTGTTGTTGTTTGCTTTATGAGGGACTCTCCTTTTTCTTGAATTTTAGGAAGCTTTATAAGTGTTTGATTTGATTCTGTCTCAGCCATCCTCTCCATCTTATTTGTCAACTTGGAAAGTTTAGCATCTTGTTCTTGCACGTTCTTTGTCAAGCTTTCAACTGCTTAGTCAAACTTGCAAGTTGTTCTTCTATAGTGGAAGAGTCAATCATCATTGTTTGCACGACCATCACAGAGGATTAAGAATGATATGAATCATTACTTGAATAGATCTTGGACTGGGGAGCGTCTTGATAGAAAATTGGAGCATATACAATGTTTAAGACATCACCATCTTCTTGCATAAATGGGTTGTTAGACTTGCAATAGGGTTCTTGTGGCAGATTAAGTTGAACCAAAGTTCTTTCGACCGCCTAAACAATATTATTCCCTTTTTTTAGCATGGGGAAATGGATATCACTCCTTTTGGAGAAGATGAACCAGAAACATGAGTTAACTTGGACGGTACTTGCAACACTTGTTGTCCTAGTGTTTTGATTTTGCTCTTTTTGATTTGGTCAATAATCTCCGTGATAACTTTGAATCCACTTTTAGAATGAGCAGCCGTAATAACATCGAATTTGGGGTTGATTTTCATTTGAGTCATTTTGATGTTCTTCAACTTTTAAAAGAAGAGATGAGAGGTAGAGATTGTGCCACAGGGCGTGCCAGAATTTGCAGACAATAAAATTCGCGTCGAGAAAATAATAATCAAGACAGAAAAAATATCGCAATAATCGTAGTATTTGATTTCAAATATGAGTGTTACAATTTCTATGAATCCTCTGATTCATCTTTCCGGTAATAAATTCAAGTGATTTTAAGCTTGATCTTGAACTTGGTGAAGTTGATCTTGACTTGTACTTGAATTCAAAGACTTTTGAGCTTGATCTTGAATCTTCGTCTTGATTTCTAGAACTTGTAGAGAAATATTTGAGTGCTTGTACCTTGTAGAGAAATCTATGGCGTTTGATCCACGAGCTCTCTCTGGATTCTTGGTCCATTTTCTGAATTATGAGACCCATATTTATAGTTGCATGATGGAGGATTTGTGATAAGGACAAACTCCTTTCGGCCAATCAGATTTAAGCTGACATGGTGATATCTGATTGATCGGAACATGTCACTTGTACACGTGATACATTTTTATTGGCCTTTGATTTGACTAGGCATGCTGCATCATTTTGACATCTTCGCTTGACTTGGCGTGCCACGACATTTGACACGCGACACCAAACTGGCCTCTAAGAAGATGATATCTTGAGCTTAACAAAGTGGGCTCGTCATTTATAACCCAATTAAATAGACTAGCCCAATGCATTTGGACCATTTTAATTAAATTCATATTTATTGGACTTAAATAATTAACCCAGTTATATTAGTCCATAATTTCCCAAAATATTTTAAATTGTGACCCGTTGACATCTTCGCTTGACTTGGCATGCCACATCATTTGACACATGGCACCAAACTGGGACTCTAGGAAGATAATATCTTGGGCTTAACAAACTGGGCTCGTCATTTATAGCCCAATTAAATGGACTAGCCCTATGCATTTGAACTGTTTTAATTAAATTCATATTTATTGAACTTAAATAATTAACCCAATTATATTAGTCCATAATTTATTTATTTTGTCCAATATATCTTGAACATAATCCAAATTTCTTTTGGATTTAAATTTAATAAAATTTATATGATTATACATACAATCAAATAATCTTTGATGCCTAATTGTATCTACCATATCATGTTTTCTCACATGAGCAGCTTAAGTTGTACTTTAAAAGGATATCAATGTTGACATCAAAAGTATTGGTCAGAATAATCAAAATCTAAAATGAATGGAAAGAACATATGTTGGTACTCTATTGTACTTTATAAAGCAGTACGAAAAGTAAATAACTATTATAAGTATTCGAAAGGATAAACAAATATTCAATATTCAGAAATTGAATCTTGTTGAACAAATAGGCCAATCTTCAAAATTGCCGCAAGCTTGTTATGTCTTGAATCTTGATAACCTGAAATCAAGAAACAACTAAATCTGGATGGTTACAACATTGTGTGTTGAGTCGAGTGATTGCCCTTTGTCCTTAAGACAAGATTGCCCCGTATATATGCTTTTACGTTAGCGGGCAATAGTCTCCCAAGATAAAACAACACTTTAATCTCAACGCTACAAAGCCAATAGGTTGAGCCTGACGAAGAAAACAAATATGAATCGACTTGCTGAAGATATGGAAAAGGAAGGAAGAGTTTCTTTTTTCTCTTCTGTTTTGTCTCTGTGTATATAGTGTGTCTCTGTTGTGTATATGAGTGTCTTTACTCACTGTTTTTCAACACTGCTTTGCTCACTGTTTCGTGGTCTGTTTTTGCTATTTTCTGTGTCTGTATCTTCTGTTTTTCAGTCACGAATTGAGCCAAAGGAGACATCAATATATAGCATGGAGGAGGGCCTGTTCAACTGCCCAAAATATGGCTGTTAATGGCCATTAGGAGGGCTATAAATGGCAGGTTTAATGCCATTAGTGTGGCTGTTCATAGCCTTGAAGGAGGGCTGATTAAGGTCATTGAAGGAGGGTTGTTAATGGAGTAGTTAACAGCCAAGTAATGGTTGGTTAATGCTCCAAAAACAGTCCAAATGGTAGGCAGAAAGTTTCTGCCTACCGTCACTCCCAAAATCAACTTTTCAGAAACTCTAGGGACCAAACTGTAAATATTAAGCAATATGGGGTCCAAAAAGATAATATCATAAAGTCCCCACAGCCCGCGACCGGACGGGACGGGCGGGCGGCGGCGGCGCGCGTGTGGGCTTAGCCTTGAACCCAAGCACATCTAGGTCGTCCCTCCTTTAAACACATGGGATACCCCTTGGGGTCCCAAACCCTTTACCACATTAGAGACTTATATAGAGAGCAATTCTTCCTATTCCCACCGATGTGGTAGATTTGTCCCACACCATATTTCCATGCCTCAAACACCTTACTTCGTGGACCAATATCTCTTTCATTTCTCAACAAAATTTGACGGTTCTTGGCCCTACGGTCATCTACTCACTTAGTAGATTATGCATGTGTGAACAGACAAAGCCTCCAACATGCGGAACACTAGTGTTTAATTCATTAAATATGGGTGGACGCACCACCCCGCCAAATGCAAATTTCCAACAACATATACCAACAATATGTCTATAAAGAAGTATTGAGATACTATTCATTACATGTTTGTACATCATAAAATTAAAATAAATAAATAAATTACATGTATCTAATTAAATCTTGATTTTTCATATTCATAAGTTCAAACAATATCTAATCATGTTGACCTCGCAAGATAGATCATACCTATCTATATTATATTGATTATTCACCAAAATCTGTACTTTTTCCTTTTTCGTTCATGTGTAATTATTTACTCAAAATGTTTTTAATAATATTAATATTATTTTATAATAACATTTATTACATAATTCGACATAGTTGCGCGTATAGATAAATTAGTATTTTATTAAAAGCAGAAATTTCTAAACTTAAAAGTTAAAGTACCTAAATATCATTATTTTAAATCTAATTACTCTATTTATTAAAATATTAAAAAACTGTCGTGCAGAAGCGGTTAGGGTTTGCCCTGAATTTTCTATCTTATTTGGATTCTATCATAATTATATTTTATTTCAAAAAGAATTCCTTGGTGGAAAATGTTTTCTTTGTAGAACAAAACTCTACCATAATTATCCTTTTCTTGTACAAGTTTTGAACTTCTATAAATAGAAGATCTTTTCCACTCATACACAACACAATGTAGTCGGCTAGAAAGTTTTGTTTAGGGAGAATTTTTATTTTCAATAGTTTTTATATATATTTTTTTTATACGTAGATCAATTGATCAAACCATATTAAAATATTATATGTCTTTTTAGTATATTTTTTCTTTGTTGTCTGATTTATCATTTGCAATTATTAATTTCCGCATGAGCTCATTATTTGGATCCCAACAAAAATACTCCCAAACCGAACGGATGTGTTCCTTCGATATTAACTGGTTTGAAACCTCAAACGTACAAAGGAAACAGAGAACATATCTTTGGATAGTAGAGAAGAAGTATGAAGAGGAAAAGTATTGTTGGATTAGTAAAAGGTCCAATCAATATATACTTATATAGTGATAGAAAAGTCACTGTAGACGTCAAGTATACGAGACGGATTTCAAGGTGATGTTTCTATATTTTGGTTTGCACCCTCTTAGCATTGTGTATCAACTTGAAATTCTAACAAGACATGTAGGCTTTGGTAATCTACAAAACCAGATATTTTGTGAGCTAATAACATTCGTGAGAGTCAAGGAAAAAGTGATAACAAATTGACTACTTTCTTAATTTCACGTATTATTTAGTTAACTATTTTTTTTTGTCTTTGTGTTTGTTATGAAACAAAATTAGGATATATGACTTATCTTATGATGATGTTGATATGCATGTTTATTGTGTTTAGGAATAATTTATTTAACAATTCTTACCATGAGATTTGTAGGGTGCGTCGCCTCTGTATTATCTTACCCATGACTTTTGATTTACAGGCGTTTCACTGGTAACGGCCGTGACATGGCCAAAGGCAGACAGCTCCACCAAAAGGGGTGGCATCGACCTCTACTGCAACCCCACCGATGAAAGTGATGACAAGAGAGGAATGGTCAGTACTTGAGAAGGGGGAGGAATGGGTAAAACTCTCATCTAATACCCAGTCACGAGTGGAAGTGTGCAACGAAAATTTCTACCACAATTTCTATCGATCTTTTGCAAACAATTATTGAGCCTGACGCTACGGCACATGCGGCTTGGGATAGACTGCGTGATATATTCCAAGATAATCAAAATTCTAGAGCCGTTACCCTTGAGCAGGATTTCTCCCACGTCAATATGGAAGATTTCCCTAATGTTTCGGCTTATTGCAAAAGATTAAAGGAATTGACGGACCAACTTCGCAACGTTGGCGTGCCAGTTTCAAATGATCGTTTGGTCCTCCAAATGGTTTCCAGCCTATCCGAGGCCTATAGTGGTGTGGGAACGCTTCTTCGGCAAAGCAACCCGCTTCCGCAATTTTATCAGGCTCGTTCTATGCTTACACTCGAAGAAGCAGGCATGGCAAAACGAGCGGCTACTGGTGCTAGTCCCGTAGTCATGATGACCGAGTCCATGGTGTATCCTACCGGTTCCAACAACTCGGGCCAAAACCGCAACAACAGTGGCGGCAAAAAGGGTGAAAATAAGAAAAATAATGGCAAGAACCGCGGCGGCAACAACGGCGGTAGCCGACAAAATAGTGGTGGCGGTGGGGGTCCTCGCGGTTGTCAGCAACAACAACAACAATTCTAATGCAGTGGCAGTGGGCCCACAACAGCAGTTTGGGCCCAGCCAGTTTTCCCCACATCAGCAGTTTTGGCCCAGCCAATTCTCGCCCAACTGGCAGTGGGCGGCCCAGCAGTAGTCCAGGCCCAATTCGGCCTGGTCCACACGCAGTCAGCAGTCTAGGCTGAGACCGCAAGCAGGAGGGGTGCTTGGGCCTCGGCCCCCGCAGGCCCATCACGCAGCAGCACCCACGTCTAACGACATTGAAGCCGCTATGCACACGCTTGGTTTAACTCCTTCGGACCCAAATTGATATATGGATACCGTACTACCCACATGACATCCGATTCAGGTACGCTCTCTTCTTATTCCAATTTGAGCAACCCTTGCGGCATAATTGTTGGTAATGGTAATTCTATTTCAATTCGTGGTTATGGTCATAAAACTTTGCCCCCCCCTCATCCATCTCTTATCTTGAAAAAAACCCTACACGCCCCCAAATTGATTAAAAACTTAGTCTTTGTCCATAAATTCACTACTGATAATTCCGTTTCTATTGAATTTGATCCATTTGGTTTCTCTGTGAAGGATTTTAATACGGGGAGTCATCTCATGAGGTGAGATAGTAGGGGTGATCTTTATCCTATCACACCCGGTTCTGGTCCATGGAGTCAAGCCCTGCCATCCGCCTTTGCAGCCATTTCTCCTTCCTTATGGCATGCTCGTCTTGGTCATCCGGGGTCCTCTATTTTGTCGTCATTAGATAAAAATAGTTTTATTTCATGTAAGGGTACGCGTAGTACTCCAAATTGTCAATCTTGTTCTTTAGGAAAAATTGTTAAGTTGCCATTTGTAGACTCAAATTCTCATACTTTAATGTCATTTGATATTATTCATAGCGACTTATGGACGTCTCCTGTTCTTAGTTATGTGGGTCATCGATATTATGTTCTCTTTTTGGATGATTATTCTAAGTTTTTATGGACATTTTCGATAGCGAAAAAATCTCAAGTTTTTCCGTCTTCCTAAAATTTAGAGCATTCATCAAAACTCAATTCGACCGAGAAATAAAAAATATTCAGTGTGATAATGACAAAGAATATGACAATGGGGTATTTCGGGAATTATGTGCTAATAATGGGATCAATTTTCATTTTTCTTGTCCTCATACGTCTTCACAAAATGGGAAAGCCGAACGCAAAATTCGTTCCATAAATAACATTGTCCGAACTTTATTGATTCATGCTTCCATACCCCTGTCTTTTTGGCATCATGCTCTCCAAATGGCTAACTATCTCCTTAACATAATTCCTTCCAAAGGTTTGACATATTCTTCTCCACTTCAAATTTTATATAATAAAATTCCTTCATATTTACATCTTCGGATTTTTGGGTGTTTGTGTTATCCGTTATTCCCGTCCACCACAATTAACAAACTTCAGGCCCGGTCTACTCCGTGTGTGTTTTTGGGTTTTCCGTCTAATCATCGTGGCTACAAATGCTTTGATTTATCCTTTAATAAAATCATCATTAGTCGCCATGTCATTTTTTATGAATCCCAATTTCCATTTGCTAAAGTTAATACTCCCGTGCCTAGTTCGTATAATTTTTTGGATGATAGTATATCCCCGTATATTATTCAGCATTTTCCGGACGTCTACCGCACCCAAATTTCTCTAGTGGGCCGTGGCCCTACTAGTCTGTCACCCACTGCCGGTCCCAGTCTAGCCACTGGGCCAGTTCCTGCGATTGGGCCAGTCCAGCCCCACTCGGAACCGGTCCGATTCGCTCCGATTTACCGATTTAGGCCAGCAGGCCCACTGCCTGCTGGCCAGTCCGTCCCGAGTCCCGAAAATTCCCAAAATCTACCCGCCTCTGCCCCGAGTCATGGACCAGTCACCCGTAGTTAACGGGGATTTTTACACCAAAAAGACATTTTAATTTACATTCTAATGTTCTTAAATCGCCCTTACCCCGAAATCCCATGTCTACATTAAATGATCAGAATTGGAAAATTGCTATGACCGATGAATATAATGCTCTTACTGATAATAAGACGTGGGAGTTGGTACCCCGTCCATCTGATATTAATATTATTAGGTCTATGTGGATTTTTGCTCATAAGAAAAATTTAGATGGTTCATTAGCCCGACATAAGGCGCGGCTTGTGGGTGATGGTAAGACTCAGTAGGTTGGTGTTGATTGTGGTGACACGTTTAGTCCGGTGGTCAAGCCGGCTACCATTCGCACTGTGCTTAGCTTGCCTCTTTCGAAGGCATGGCTTATTCATCAGTTAGATGTAAAGAATGCTTTCCTACATAGTGATCTCAAGGAAACAGTCTATATGCATCAGCCGTTAGGATTCAGGGATCCCAAACATCCTCATCATGTCTGTTTGTTGAAGAAGTCCTTATATGGGCTTAAGCAGTCCCCACGGGCCTGATATACGTGGTTTGCAAACTATGTTTCGACTATTGGGTTCACTCACAGCAGGTCGGATAATTCATTGTTCATCTACCGTTATGGTTCATCCGTGGCCCATATTCTGTTATATGTGCATGATATTATTTTGACGGCCTCTTCCGATGTCTTACGCCAATCTATCATGACAATGCTCAGCTCTGAGTTTGCTATGAAAGACTTGGGGCCCTTGAGTTACTTTTTGGGGATTGTTGTCACTCGTCATTCCGATGGGTTGTTCTTATCTCAACGGAAGTATGCAGCTGAGATCATTGAGAGGGCTAGGATGTCATCCTGTAAGTCCACTTCCACTCCAGTTGATACTAAGCCCAAGCTTAGTACCTCAGCCGGCGTACCCTACGAGGATCCGACCCACTATCACAGTCTTGCAGGGGCCCTTCAATATCTTACCTTTACGAGACCGGATATTACATATGCTGTCCAGCAGGTGTATTTGTTCATGCATGATCCCAGAATTGAGCACATGAATGCACTCAAACACATCATTTGGTATATTCATGGTACACTTGACTATGGTTTACATTTATATCATTCCTCGACGTCCACACTTTTCTCGTATACGGATGCTGATTGGAGTGGCTGTCCCGACACTAGACGGTCTACGTCGGGCTATTGTATGTTTCTTGACAACAACTTGGTCTCCTGGTGTGTGAAGCGTCAGTCAACTCTATCCCGCTCAAGTGTTGTGGCTGAATATCGAGGGGTAGCTAATGTGGTCTCGGAATCATGTTGGTTACGTAATTTGGTTTTAGAGCTTCATTGTCCCATTCAGAAGGCAACCTTGGTTTATTGCGATAATATTAGTTCTATCTACCTTTCTGGTAATCCGGTTCAGCACCAACGCACTAAGCATATCGAGATGGACATTCACTTTGTCCGCGAAAAAGTTGCTCGTGGTCAGGTACGCGTCTGTCATGTCACGTCAAGATATCAAATTGCAGACATCTTTACAAAGGGTCTTCCCTCGGTCCTTTTTGAAGATTTTAGGGACAGTCTCAGCGTTCGAAGACCGCCCGCTATGACTGCGGGGGTGTGTTAAATATACACACAATATACATGTGTATATTGTGTATATTAGTCTCGGCTGACTCTCGGGGTTTGGCACCTGTGTACTGTGTAATTTATGGTATATATTTAGTATCCTAGTTTAGGTAATGTTGTAATATAATTAGTATTGTACACTTACCATAATAATTGTATTACCATAAATGTTTAGTTAATATCCAAGTAGAATAAGGTTTTAGGAATAGAATAGAAATATGATTCTCTTATTATGGAAATATGTAACTTGTATATATAGTCTTTCAATTAATGAAAATAATGAAGGGATTATTTCTTTCAGTATGTTACCTAAGTGGTTCCTTGAATAGGTTTCTTTGTCAAGCAAATTCTATTTCTATGAAACTTTCTAAATCTGATGATCAGAAACATGTTAAAACAGACAATAAAATTAAAATAAAAAGTATAGGTCATCATCTCATGTTTCGGTTATTATCCTGTTGAAAGGACGAAATTGATTTGTATGTCACTCTTTGTGACCAAGAAATATAGTCTTTCGTCAAACATTTGAGAAGCTAAAAGTGGTTTTTTTAATAAATAAAAAGTGTTTATTTAAGCAAATTAAAGTGCTTGGTCAAGCTTTTATGGAAAAAAAAAGTATTTTTGAGTAATAGCAAAAATTATTTTTTCAGAAGTTAA
This sequence comes from Anisodus tanguticus, assembly GCA_034509755.1. Lineage (NCBI taxonomy): Eukaryota > Viridiplantae > Streptophyta > Magnoliopsida > Solanales > Solanaceae > Anisodus > Anisodus tanguticus. The sequence goes on from CM067556.1 coordinate 46,499,119, forward strand.
AAAAGTAATTTTTTAGAGAAGTACTTTTGGAACCTTGGCCAAGTATAAAGTACTGCTCTAATATTGTAATTCCACCACCATCTACTTTAAAAAACTTATTATCTGTATTCACTTTTCTCCTTGTTGTCATCACTTGACATGAAAAAGTCAAATTTACGAGGGTAAGTATAGCCAAAGTGCTCAATTCTCAAATGAGCATAAGATTGCCATGATTCTGTTAGTTTACCATGGTCCAGTAGTCCCCATGGCCAATAGAGGATTCATTGGAAACTTTTAGAGAGCATCACACACAATAAAAGTGTAGGGGTCTCAAATGAAATTGATGGCGTAAATTGAAACTTCAATAAGACATCAAAGTATATTCAATAAAGTAAAATTAGCGTACGCATGCATCTCGTGCACTGCACGTGCATCCTGTGCGTCACACGTGCATCCCGTGTCAATTGATAAAAAACTTATAAAAATCACATATATATTGTCAAAACATGTATGAGGCATACTACAAATTAAAAAGAAATTAATGGCAAGCTCAAAATCATAAAATATAATTATATTTCAGCAACTTGATAGTTAAATTTATGAGGATAAAATAATCATAAATAAGAATAAGTTGGCTTATATGTTAGATAGGCTTAATTGATTAAACGAATAGAGAAAAATAATTAGGTGATATATATGGTAGATTAACCCTGTAAAGAAAGAAATAGAAGATTGATAAAATAATAATTAGGCTATACTAACGGATAAGGGAGAAGAAATTTATTAACTGTTAATATATAAATAGAAGATTAAAAATTATATATCTAACAATACTAACTTTTGAGGCCTAAAACAAGTGCTTCACTTGGTTGGGGATTGAGTCGGCCCTAAAGAGAAGCAGTATTGGCACCAACAATAACTAGTTAGGCCCTCTGCTCGTCATGACCAGTGCTCTATCTTGGTCAATAATCCAAGCACAAGTTAACCATGAGTATGCAGCCACCTAGTCAAGCACAATTTTGATGTGCTTCATGGCCAGCTGTATATGCTTGGTCATTAGGTTTTGCGTTCACCACTACCACTTTAACTGGTCACTGATGAGCAATGGCGTCAGAGTTATCTCTGCTATTTATTCGGGACTTTTTTGTTCTATTCAATTCTATTTTGTGATGAGTTGGTGCATTTGGAGAAAGGGACCTTTTTGGGTAGACTTTATCACAAAAAATTATAATGCAATTAACAAGCAAAATTGACAGTATGGGATGATGCATTTCATACCAAGTAACACACAATTAAAACACTTGACATGAACTTTCAAGGGATACTAGATGTAAATAAACTTTTTGGCTGAAAAATACATAAAAAAATATATTTTAGCAGGTAGAAATGAATATGTACATCCGTAAAAAATGTTGATTCTGTTGTAAAGTAATTGTTGGGTTTAAGGTGTTAAATGAATGGAAAATGGAGGGAAAATGAAATTTTTAATTTTTCCTTTTTGCTTTTTGCATGAAGCATTTTTCCCATATTGATGGTGGAAAGGAAAGTTCTTGTGCTCAAATAAAGAAGCATTCCTTCTTGTTGTTAAAGGGATGAGAAGAAGTCAAGCCTCATGCCGTCGTCATCGCTCGCTCAGCTAGAATTCAAATTCAAATTGATTGATTAATCTTTTCGGACCAAATTTACTGAACTTGTAACGATTCAATTGTTAATTAAAATTTAAATTGTGACCGATTTTCCAGATCTATTTATGACACGTTTTCCTTTCCTTCAATATTTTAAATATTCCCGCCCATATGTTAGAACACAACATTTCAGAAAAGGTTGCACCTTTCCTGAACCAAGGTTTCCATTCCTTACGAATTTTTTGATCTTCTAATTTCTTCTTCTTCTTCTTACACAATATTAAATTCTCGTGTGTTTTACGGCCGTTGAGTGAGTTCTCTGTCACCGGAGTTTGTTGTACTACTACACTAGTGAGTAAATCGTTCTATACTTGGAGGACATATTCCACAACCTCTGATACATTGAGGGGAATAATGACCTTACGACACACTATGCATTCAGTGAGCTCGATATAATTTTTACATAATTTACTTACTGGTTTAGACATATTTTAGATTTTGTTTCTGCTTTCTGAATTATTTTCCAGTTTCTGTTTAAAGATATTTTCGAATACAAATTACTAACATTATTAAGGAAATTACTATTTAATCTTATAATATGTATTCTATTTTGGAGATTAAAATCTTTCTAGTTTTCTATTCCGGTTTGAAGAATATAAAACCTTCGCTGGAGTATTAAAGTTCATAATTCTGAAATGATTTGAAAAAGATAAAAACTTCATCGTTAATACAAATTATTAATTTGTGAAACAATTTGAAAATCTAAACCTTCACTGTTTACTGTTTTGTTTTTTTTACTAAACTTTTTATCAATTATTGACAGCGAAAAGAAATGGCAATAGAACAAGATGCCAATGTTCCTACTGGAACAGAGACTGTTGTGTCAACGACTATTGCCTCGTCGAGCTGACCAACATCTGCACATGCGATGGCACAGACTGAAAAACTAGAAATTTTTTCTGGAATTAACTTCAAAGGATGGCAGCAAAAAATGTGCTTTTGGTTAACCACACTTGGTATGCAAAAGTTCACAAACGAAGATCCTCCTGTTCCTGAAGAAGGAATGCCGGAAAATCAGCGCTTCATGGTTGCTGAGGCTTTGAAGCATGCTGATTTCTTTTGCAAGGGTTACATCCTTAGTTTTTTAGATGATGACTTATACAATGTCTACAATACTACAAATATTTTAAAAGAATTGTGGATTGCACTTGAAAAGAAGTATAAAACTGAAGACGCATGCTTGAAGAAATTTGTAGTTGTCAAGTTTCTAGATTATAAAATGATAGACAGTAAAACTGTTGGAACCCAAGTTCAAGAGCTCCATGTCCTTATCCATGAACTCATTGCTGAAGGTATGGTTGTTAATGAGGCTTTTCAAGTGGCCGATGTGATTTAAAAATTGCCTCCTTCATAGAGAGATTTTAAGAACTACTTGAAACACATGCGAAAGAAAATGACGCTGGAAGATCTTGTGATTCGTTTGAATATTGAAGAGGATAACAAGGCTGCCGAAAGAAGGTCGCGTAGAAACTCAACGATTATGGGAGCAAATATCATTTAGGAAGCTGCTCCAAATAATAAGAAATGAAAGAAATTTTCTAGACAAAGGAAGGAGCAAAACAAGAAAAAAAATTAAAGGCAATTGTTATAATTGTGGAAAAGTTGGCCACAAGGCTCTGGATTGTCGTGCCCCTAAGAAAGGCAAGAAAAGGGCCAGGCAAACATGATGGAAAAGAATAATGAAATTGATGATCTATGTGCTATACTGACGGAATGCAATTTAGTTGGAAATCCAAAGGAGTGGTGGATTGATTCGGGAGCCACTCGACATGTTTGTGCTTTCAAATAAGCATTTGCTATTTATGCTCCTGTCGGATCCGAAGAAGAGCTTTCCTTGGGAAATATTGCAACAACCAAGGTGGAAGGTTATGAGAAGATATGTTTAAAGTTGACTTCTGGCAAGGTGTTAACTCTCTACAACGTTCTCCATGTTCCTACAATTAGGAAGAACTAAGTTTCTGCCGCACTGCTCGTTATAAACGGGTTTAAGTGCATTTTTATTTCTGAGAAAGTTGTTATTAGATAAATTAGATGTTTGTACGAAAAGGTTACCTCACTGAGGGCCTTTTCAAACTTAATGTATGGTTGTTGACATCATTAATAAAATTCTAGTTTCATCTTATTTATTGGAGTCAAATAATTTGTGGCATGTCCGTTTAGGACACGTCAAATACAAAACCTTGCGAAAATTGATTAATTTAGAAGTATTGCTTAAATTCGAGTGCAATAAATTAAAATGTCAAATATGTGTTGAATCTAAGTTTGTTAAACATCCTTATAAGTCTATTGAAAGGAATTCCAATCTTTTAGACTTAATTCATACATATATTTGTGATATGAAGTCAATACCATCTTGCGGTGAGAAAAAGTATTTCATAACTTTTATTTTTGATTGCACTCGATATTGCTATGGTTATTTGCTTAATAGTAAGGATGAAGCAATTGAAGAATTTAAGCAATACAAAATGAAGTTTAAAATCAATTGAATAAAAAGATAAAAATGATAAGAAGTGATAGGGGTGGAGAATATGAATCTCATTTTGAAAAGATATGTTAACAATCCAATGGAATGGCGGAAAGGAAAAACTGAACATTAAAGGAAATGATGAATACTTTATTAATAAGTTCCGGTTTGCCACAAAATTTGTGGGGGAAAGCTATCCTTACATCGAATCGAATACTCAACAAAGTGCCCCATAGTAAAACACCATCTATTCCATATGAGAAATGGAAAGAAAGAAAACCCAACTTGAAATATTTCAAAGTGTGGGGTATTTAGCTAAGGTACAAGTTTCTATACCCAAAAGGGTTAAAATAGGACCAAAAACTATGGATTGTATTTTCATTGGATATGCTACCAATAGTAAAGCATGTCGATTCTTGGTTCACAAATATGAAAATTTTGATATCCATGTTAAGACGATAATTGAATCATATAATGCTAAATTCTTTTAAAAAAAATTATCTGTATAAAATCAGATGTGAGTCATCTAGCAAAATATCTAAACGACCTCAGGAAGAACCAAATACATTTAATAAAAAAAGATCCAAGGCGTAGCAAACGTAAAAGGGCATTTACTTCCTTTTGACCGGATTTTGTGATATTTTTGGTTGAAAATGAGCATCAAATATTTAAAGAAGCTATGTCTTCTTCTGATTCACCATTTTGGAAAAAGGCAGTCAATAGTGAGATTGAATCATCTTGACTAACCATACATGGAAATTGATCGATCTTTCTTCTGGAAATAAACCCTTAGGTTCGAAATGGATTTTTAAAAGGAAAATGAAAGCTAACGGCACTATTGACAAATATAAGGCAAGACTTGTTAAAGGTTATAGACAAAAAGAAGGCCTTGATTATTTTGACACATACTCGCCGATAACAAGGATAATATCTATTCGGGTGTTAGTAGCACTGGCGGCCGTGTATGGTATTGAAATACATAAAATGGATGTTAAGATAGCTTCCTTAAATGAAGAATTGGAGGAAGAAATTTACATGGAACAACCTGAGGGTTTCGTGGTTTCTGGTGTTACAGTTCACTTTTACGCGGGGCATAAAAGCTACTGGATAACTCCTGGACTCTTGGAATTATTATTTATTTAGAGTCGCCACCTACTTTATAAGAAAAAATAGGAAAGCCATATTAAAAGGGGTTTTTCAAAAGTTAAAGAAAAATTCTAAATTAAACTAGAGTTCGGGTAAGAGTTCATATAATCCCCGGAGAAAGTGTTAGGTACCCTGGTATTAAGGATCCGTAAGATAGGTTGACCTCGGGTCTTATATAATAAAAAATTGCTTGAAGTTTAAAATATTTCAATATATAATCATTCAAATCGTTTTCCGCTAAAATAAAGCTTTTCACACCCTTAAAAGAAATGGCACAAAAAAATCTTTAAATTCCTCTTTTGCAAAGTCCCTTTTTTCACAAAAAGATCATAAAGAGTGGTTCATTTCTTTCCAAAATATCTCAAGTAAAAATTAAATTTATATATATATATGTGTGTGTTTGTAAAGAGGTCAACCTTTTAAAAGCTTGTGCCCTTTCCCAAAATTATGGCTTAATAAAGGAAAATTCCATTCATTTCATATTTAAAGAAATTAATCCACTAATTCCATTAAACACATTAGTTCCAACTTAATTTTAAACTTAAGCCGACTGAGAAAGATAGGTCATTTTTTCTTTGGAAATTCAAACCAAGCCATTCTCCTTTTATTACTTCCGAGAGCAAATTATTAAGAGCATGTATGAAAACCCACTTTTATAAGTTATCCGAAAATTCATTTGTATACTAAGACTATAAAATATTGGCAACTTAATATAATTAAACTCTAACTAAAGGTTCCAATAATTATTTAGAGGTTTTACAATTAGCAAATAATAGTCATAAATATAAAAGCGAACGGGTTGGATGGTACTCCGGCTCACCAAACACCGTTTATAAAAATGAAAACCTATTATCTACACCATTTTTATCCATGGTTGAGCCTATATTCCTACTGGACTAGATGAAAGAATATGTTGTTGGGGTCGTAGGCCCAACGGCTCAAGTGTTGCCCAAAGTCAGAGAGGGGTGGGCTCCGCGGTCCTATGGTCATGCAACAAAAAGGGGAAACCAAATGTACGAGTTAGAAAGTACCCTAATTATATCAGATATGAATGAGTATTTCTAATGAAGTTTAAACATCTATTAGGTGTTAGCTAGTAGATTAGCATACTTAGAAGAATGGCAGCCCATTTTTTAATGCAAAACTGGGCTTAGATGAAGCACACCCTATGCGGGAATATAATAGACAGGCCCAAACAGCTCATATTTTGGGAGAAAAGGAAGATAGGCCCAGTAAATATAAATTCAAATTTTGTGAACATGCACGTCCATTTTCAAATATTCATTTAGACACACAAGGACTGCTATACACTAATCATTCAAAAGATACATGGTATATTTGGAGGTATACAATGATATCCGAGCTTGATATACACCTGGTGTATATCGTACCCTTATACCCTGCACACCTAGAGTATAACACATGTATATTCACCCCAAAAAATCAATAAGTAGTTGAGAGAAAATGAACCAAAACAGGGATAAATTTGCAACCTAGACTCGCATGGCATAAAACAGGCTAAGCACCAGTGTATTTAGCTCCTATAAGAGGAAAACACATTGTCACACTATCCCTAGAATTCAAAGAGAAGAAGATAGGCATTGTAATGACATGTTCAGTCTTTATGTACGTATTGACTATTTTACCCCTATTGACCCGATTCCCAAAGTTATCAGGCGATCCTAGTGGAAGTTGAGAAATTAGAACCTTTAAGTGTGACCATTTGACCGATAGTTGACTTCTGTATAAATGGATTTTTTTAAAAAATATCGTCGATTTTGTGAGGTCTAGAGGATCATTATTGACTTGGTGGGACAGTTGGTTAAGTTCCTGAGGCCCTCGAGAGTGTTCTTGACCGTTGGTTGGAAAGTTAGTTTAGATCGTTGGGGGTTTACCCAAATAATTAGACATGCAGTGGAAATTTCGAGACCGCGAGTGAGTCTATAACGTGTTTTTATATATGTGTACATAACTGGTTTATGTCGGGGAGGTCTCGGGTGATTGTTGGATTTCTGGTTGAAATTGTAGAAGGCTATTTCTTGCTAGTTTCTAGTGTAATCACTGGGGCGAGCTTTAGTGCACCCTAGAGGTAAGGGACCACAGTAGCGGACGACTATCCGTTGCAGCGAAGAGTTAGGTTTTGTGCTTGATCGCCAACGCGGGTTAGCTGTAGTGGATGACAGATTTTCCCAACTCTTTTTAATTGTGTTAAAATCCTTCGTTCTTCAAAGAACTTCTAGGGTGAATTAAAGCATTTTTGGGTGGAATCTTCTTGTGGTAAACCTCCTTAGCCTTGTTTTACCTTTCTTTAGCTTCCTTAAGTTGAGTTAATAATGGAAACAACCTAGAAATAAATTGGAGAAGATGAGTTCAACCTAGTTAGGGTGTGTTTGAGTTTTAAGCTTGAAAGTGAGAATTAATTGATGAGTTTTGTTAATATAAGAATGGAGTCCACTAATTAGTAATAGTTAATCTTGAATCTTCCATTAAAGTGATGAATTTGAAGGTTGGAAAATTAGGGTTCATACCCAAATTGGGTGTTGTTAGTTTCATTCTCTAACTTAGATTTTGATAATATTAGACTTCGAGTACGACCATGATCCTCGGAAGGGAAAGGCTTAAATGTGATCATTGTGACTCCCGCTTGGCATTCCAGGTAGGTTACGGCTTACCTTCGGGTTAGACTTTGGTAAGCGAAGCGTATGTATAGTTAGATTCTGTTGGAGAAATTCTTTACACCTTTGGGTACGAAGTTGGGATGGTTTTACTTAGGTTGGTTATTGTTGACTAAATGTGACTTATTGCCTCTTTGTGGTTACTGAATTTGTACGTAGTTTCCATACTGTACATGTGATATAGTTGTCTCTCGCATATTTGATATTATCATAGATAGAGGAAATGATTGACTTGATAATGATGTTATGATATGTGTCCATGTGTGGCACGATTGAGGATTTATATGACACCTTGGTGGAGATACATAAGGACATTAGTAGGACTGTGTATATGATACGCGGGATTTAGAAAGTACTCGATTTTAGAGTTGAGTGGGTTCGAAAAATGGTTAGACGGTGACGATGATTGTGATTTGGTTGGAATAAGCAAGTGAATAGCCAAAAAAAGTATAGTTGACCGAGAATCGGTAACAATAAGGTACATCTTCAAGATTACTTTTGTCATTATGGGTTTTTGTGTTGTTGTCTTGCGTATTTTAGATGAGGTGTGATTGTTGAGTATACTTAATGAATGGAGTCTACAGAAATGGACTAAGGGATATAATGGACTAAGCAATATGATGAAGTTCAGTGGGGTTTCATAATCAACGACTAGTGAGAAGCAATTTTCAGGAACCGACGTGTTAAGGCTTACGAAAGTGGCTTATGTGGTGGACTATTAGGAAGTTTCGTAACACGCTCCAGTGGATGAGTTAGTGTGGTTTGAGCGAAAGAAATTGTGGAAATCCATGTTATGTGGAGGCTGAAGTTATAGTTTTGAGATGAGACGATATTCGTGGTAGTGCATTATGTTGTAAGTAATATTGACTGGACAACTTTGGTGAGCACTTTTGGATATTAAGGACTTGGGAGTAGTTGTATGAGATTTAGAGCGGTAGTTGTAAGAATTGATATTTTCGGAATTGTTATGGGCATATCGAGGTGTTATGGGCATATCGAGGTGTTATAATAGGAGATTCGATGGTTAAAGTGGTATTATATGAGGCTACATGTTTTGCGTTGAATGTTTGGGGTTGTATCAGATTTGTGTATCGGGTAGAAGTTGAGAAACATGAAGATTGCAATCATAAGGTATAGTTCTTCGATACTATGTTGACAATTTGGATATGACTCAGCTTTTGGAGTCGAGGGTGACTAACATGATTTATTATGCATGAGGAATACATTGGAATTGGCCACCACAGATGTGTGGTGGGGCTGCGATTGGTTTCAGAAAGTTGGAGTTAGTTCGAGTGACTATTGGTAGCATTCAGGGGTTGTGCACTCATTAAAGGTCAGAATTATTCGATTAGAGATGTATAGACTATGTTTATATTCCTAGGAGGACTTATGGGTTTCCAGTAAATCACCTTCACAGATTCGATGAGTTTCAATTCATAGGTGGGAAATGGTAGATGCCCTCACGACTTAATAATCTAGGTCGTAACAAGTTGTTATTAGAGCCCTAGGTTACCTAGTCTGTAAGTACAAGAGCATGTCTAGTAGAGTCTTACAGATTGGTACGAAAAGCTCCATACTTATCTGCGAGAGGCTATGGGACATTTAGTAAACTTTAAACTCTTTGATTCATTCGTGCTACTTCATTCAAATTGGTATATAATCGATTCCAAATGGCATATGAATTTCCTTGTTTTACTCTCTCCCGGATGGTGAAAACTCATCTTTTAATTCTTATGCGAACATTTTTCTATGATGTGTTAAGGTATGGTATGAGATGTGTCATCCTAATTCGAACGCATGACCAAGTTCAGTTTCTAGCTATGGCTTGAGGATTAAGTTGTGTGGGGTCTCAGTTAGACCAGTTTATTGTGGGGGTTTCTTGAGAAATGGGAGGGATGGTACAGAGGGTCACATGATCTCTATGTTTTAGCATTGGGTTGCTCGCAAGTGGCAAAAGTGCATTTTTGGCTTAACAAGAATGATTTGTTCGAGGTCAACGATTCATCAAGGGCATGGTATTAGATGTCGATATGAAGGGATGCGTGTAAGTTCGGTAAGGATCATCAGATGTGGCAAAGTATAGTGACCGCGTGGAATAAAAAAGAGAAGTTGAGAATAAGGATACGAAGGACGACTTTTTAGGAAACGTGTAGCGAAGTAAGATTTCTTAGGGTATTTTGGTAAGAGTGATTTTGTGTTGATGGGGCGGAGGCGTAAGAAAGAGGATTTGGATAAATTAATTTCCTCCATTAGGTAGAAAAAAATTTAGTATCTAACGTGTTTGACAGGATAAGGTTTCATATGGTACGAGAGTGGATTTCGTCTTCAGTCGTGAAGAGCTATTCTTTCAGGAAAGTGGTTATTAGTTCTAGATCGAAAGGTAGTGCTACTTGTGATGAGTGAAGACTTAAGATGTTAGGCAACTGTGGTCCTGATCTTTCAGTAAAGGGTATGTTCACCGGGTCATCGTGTGTAGAGGAATTATAAGGATATTGTGGGATCAAGAGCTAGTTGATTTGAGAGTTATTTTTCGGTCAGACATGGTAGAATAGACATAAGGGTTCAGTGTTGAGTTGGTATAATGGGTTATGCATTGGGAGTTAGTGGTTGACTAATAAATATGACTCTAGTGTTGGACAAGTACGAAGTTTTAGTACTCAAGGAGCTATCTGGTGTTGCATCTAATATTGGGTTATTGTTGAGAGTCTTGTATAGTTGTGTAAGTTTCAGCTAGTTCCTACTACTACTGGTGTACTACTCGGTTGAGTCGATTGGATGAAAGGGATACCCGTGCGTAGGGGTGTCAATGGTTTTTCAAAAACTGACTTAACCGATTGACCCATACCGAACCGATTATTAGGTTTCTTTTACTAAAACCAACGGCTTTTATAAAAATTTATGATTGTACCGAATGAGTAGGTTGTTTTTTAATTTTATAAAAATAAACTAAAAAATATCGAACTGTACCAAATAATTTATATGTGTAAAATATATTTATATGAAGTTTATAAATAATGAAACGTTAAATTTTTTGCATTGGGTGATAGAAATGACTACAAGCAGGCAACAAGTGATTAACTATCGAAGTCTCAACTCTAAAACCTATTATGCTACTCCTATTGAAACTAGATAGTTCTTGAATCTCGAGTAGTAACAACTAAGTTATAAGGTATTCTAACGATCTTGAGTAGCAAACTACAAGATATTAGATATTATTTTTTGAATGGATACATAATCTTAATAAACCCAATTCTTGAGTCCCTTCTTGATTGATTTCTTCTCCCTCGTGTGATCTAAATTTCTTTTATCTTTGCTTAAAATTATTTCACACTACCGTAAAATAGTGGGATGAATGGCTATTCTCGACGTGTTTCATATTTTCTTGATTTATCACCTTTTAAACAATAAACTTGTATTTTTTGCCAAAGTCCTATAAAAGTATGCAGGTTATGGTGTTCTAACTTCTACTTGTAACTTTTACATGACGTTTTTCTTTAAAAAAATACCAAAAATTAACCGAATTCTACCGATACCGAAGAGAAATCGAGATGATGGGATGATTTTGAAAAGTCTAATTTCGTTATATAAAATAAGATAACCGAAAAATTGGTACTGTACAAATTTTGCAAAATAACCGCCCTAATCGTACCATTGACACCCCTACTCACGCGAATGGTTAGAGGTGTGCTGGTTCGACAATTATGACTTTCGAAGTGGTAAATCAATTATGAGGTTTGAATTAATTCGAATGGTAGATCGCATTTCAGAAATTGAGTTAAGGGAATTTGAGCTAGGACACTTGGTGGAGATACACGAGGACATTAGTAGGACTGTGTATGTGATATGCGAAATTTAGAAAGTATTTGATTTTAGAGTTGAGTGGGTTCGATAAATGGTTAGACGGTGACAATGATTGTGATTTGGTTGGAATAGGGAATTGAATAGTCAAGAAAAGTATAGTTGATCGAGAATCGGTAACAATAAGGTACATCTTTGAGATTACTTTGGTCATTATGGGTTTCGGTGTTGTTGTCTTGCGTATTTCAGACGAGGTGTAATTGTTGAGTATGCTTAAAGAATGGAGTCTACAGAAATGGACTAGTGAGAAGCAATTTTCAGGAACCGACATGTTAAGGCTTACGGAAGTGGCTTATGTGGTGCACAGTTAGGAAGTTTTGTAACACGCTCCAGTGGATGACTTAGTGTGGTTTGATGGAAAGGAATTGTGGAAATTCATGTTATGTGGAGGCTGGAGTTATAGTTTCGAGATGAGACGATATTCGTGGTAGTGCATTATGTTGCAAGTAATATTGACTGGACAGCTTGGGTGAGCACTTTTGGATATTAAGGACTTGAGAGTAGTTGCGTGAGATTTAGAGCGGTAGTTGTAAGAATTTATATTTTGGAATTATTATGGGAATATCGAGGTTTTACAATGGGAGATTTGATTGTTAAAGTAGTATTATATGAGGCTACAAGTTTTGCGTTGAAATGTTCGGGGTTGTATCAGATTTGCGTATCGGGTAGAAGTTAAGAAACATGAAGATTGCAATCATAAGGTATAGTTCTTCGATACTAAGTTGATAACTTGGATATGACACAACTTTTGGAGTCGAGAGTGACTCACAGGATTGATTATGCATGAGAAAGACACTGGAATTGGCCACCACAGATGTGTGGTGGGGCTGTGATTAGTTTTGGAAAGTTGGAGTCAGTTCGAGTGACTATTGGTAGTATTCAGGGGTTGTACACTCATTCTGGGTCAGAATTATTCGATTAGAGCTGTATGTACTATGTTTATATTCCCAGATTGACTTATGGGTTTCCAGTTAATCACCTTCACGGATTCGATGAGTTTCAATCCAGAGTTGAGTTATGATAGGTTTATCAAGCTTTATCAAGGTTTGCGAGTGGACTGATGATATATTACCGAGAGCAACTACTCAGACAAATGTAATATGTTTCATCGGTACTTGGTAATGATATAAGGAAGTACTATGGTCGCAAGAGATCTTTAGAGTGATCAGATAGTGTCCTACGGACTTGGCTCGGCAGGGTATTTAGTGGTATGCTTATTGTATTGTGATTTGAAGGTGTAAGAAGACTTGGAACTAGCGAAGTTAGCTATGAATAAGATAAATTTGATGGAATTGCGTAGGTTGCTCCAATAAAGAAAGGATTCTTATCTAGTAAGAGTAAGTCATGGTTTCGAGTTTGTCTTTGTGTGTTCCTAAGAAATCGTGGCACGAAGAACATCTTGCGAAGGGTGAAAAAAAGGTTAGTGGGATCAGAATAATAAGTTGGTTCAATATGGGCTATGATTGTGTCTTTATCTAAGGTTTGTGTTGCTTTGAGGACTTATCGATCGCATCCAGGGGTATGGTTATATCGAATTAGAAAATTCTAGCAAAAGCAATTCTTATATTCAGGAATTGATGATGAGAGAAATTTGAGTATAGAAATACAAAAATTAGGTCTTTATCTAAGTTAGAGGGAGTTTCGACTGATAAGGTGAGAGAGCAGTGTTTTTGGCGCACTTCGTGCCATAGAGGATTTTGTGTTGTTATATTAAAGCCTTCTTAGTTACCATCAACTTTCATACTCTCTTTCTTCGTTCGAGGATGAACGACTGTTTAATTGGTATCAGATGTAATGATATTTTCAGTTGTTACGTGCATTTTGACTATTTTACCTCTGTTGATCCAATTTCCAAAGTTATCGGACGATCTTAGTAGAAGTTGAGAAATTAGAACCTTTAAGTGTAAATGTTTGACCAATAGTTGACTTTTATGTAAAATGATTTTTTTTGAAATTCTGTAAATTCTGTGAGGTACGGCTGGTTGTTATTGACTTGGTGGGCCAGTTGGTTCAGTTCTCGGGGCCCTTGGGAGTGTTCTTGACCGTTGGTTGGAAAGTTAGTTTAGGCCATTGGGGGTTGACCTAAAGAATTAGACCTCCGATGGAAATTCTGAGACCGCGAGTGAGTCCATAACGTATTTTTACATATGTTTACATATTTAGTTTGTGTCGGGGAGGTCTTGGGTGATTGTTGAATTTCGGGTTGAAATAGTGGAATGCTATTTCTTACCGGGTCTTGGTGTACTCGATGGAGCGAGCCTCAGTGCACCCTAGCGGAAAGGGATCACTGCAGCGGACGACTATCCGCTACAGCGAAGAGTTGGGTTTATGCTTGACTGTGGGCGGTTGACCCGAAGAGCGGGCTGGCTGTAGTGTCCCTTGGCTGCTGCAGCGGATGATGGGATTTCTAGACTCTTTTTAAGTGTGTTAAAACCCTTCATTTCTTCCATTTCAGAAATAGTTCTCCAAAGCACTTCTAGGGTGAATTCAAGCATTTTTGGGTGGAATCTTCTTGTGGTAATCCTCCTTAGCCTTGTTTTACCTTTCTTTAACTTTCTTAAGTTGAATTAATGATGGAAACAACCTAGAAATAAATTGGAGAAGACGTGTTCAACCTAGTTAGGGTGTGTTTGATTTTTAAGCTTGAAAGTGAGAATTAATTGATGAGTTTTGTTAGTCTAAGTATGAAGTCCACTAATTAGTAATCGTTAAGCTTGAATCTTCCGTTTATGTGATGTATTTGAAGGTTGGAAATTTAGTGTTCATACCCAAATTTGGGGTTTTGTACTAATCGATGAAATTGGCCTAGTCTTGAGTTAATTTAGCAATTGGTTACTGGGATTGGATTCCTAGAACGTTGAATTTTATATTTCACTTTTAAAATGATTGTTTTACCCTTGTGGGCTCATTTTCCCTTCTCCCCTATTCTGTTTGGATTCAAATGAATGGTATAGTGTGTTAGGTGTTGTTAGTTTCATTCTCTAACTTAGATTTTGATAATATTAGACTTCGAGTACGATTGCAATCCTTAGTAGGGAAAGGCTCAAATGTGATCATTGCGACTCCTTCTCAGTATTCCAAGTAGGTTACGACTTACCTTTTGGTTAGACTTCGGTTAGCGAAGCGTATGTGTAGTTAGATTCTGTTGGAGAAAGCATGTACGCATTTGGGTACGAAGTTGGGATGGTTTTACTTAGATTGGTTATTGTTGACTGAATGTGACTTGTTGCCTCTTTGTGGTTACTAGATTTGTACGTAGTTGCCATCCGTACATGTGATATAGTTGTCTCTCACATATTTTGATATTATCATAGATAGAGGAAATGACTTGACTTGATACTGATGTTGTGATATGTGTCCATGTGTGGCATAGTTGGGGATTCATATGATACACTTGATATTGTCATTGCATTGCATTCATCCTCATTTCCATGATATATTGATTTTATATGTGGTTGGCGTGATGGTGATAAATGAGAAGGAAACAACAATAATTCGTTTGACATATCGATTGCGTAGCCATTCTATGCTGAGTTATACGGAATGGCTAGCGGGGTGTTCAGTAGAAGAGTCACTCTAGGATGTGTGATACGGAGTGACTGGTACATGGACTTCGCGGGTCCCCCATGGATCATGACTGCTGGGATGTAGAGATATTCCGCTCGGAGCATGTGTGTACGATATGAGACAGTTGCTCAGTGCATTGCATCACATATACATTCACATTACATCCACCCATATCTCTGATTCTAGTTGTTGTTTTCATTGTATTGTGTGATGCGGTTCAGCCTTGATTCCTTTATTGTTAATTCAATTGAGATGGTGTTTGTTTTTTAATCTCTTACTTAGATGGATTCGAGTACTAGAGATTCCGCCTAGGCTTTGACTGTAGAAAACTGAGATCTAGTGTAATTCACCTTACTGCAAATCTTACATGGGCGTGCTTAGTAATTACTTTATTTTCGTATCTCTTGTATTATGACTGGATTCTCTATAATTGGCTTATTATTCCTGGACTGTGATATTACTTGTACGTGATTGCGAGCATCTCTATCATTTAGTTTCTTTCTTATATATATGTTAGCTAACTGTTGTCGGCCTATGATACATATGTTATATATAGATCTAGTGTTTGTACTGATACTACTCTTGCTACACTCTTTTCAGGGTGTAGAGTTGTTGGAGGAGCTTCAACGAGGTTCGGTTAGCCTTCAAGGATCTCATGAAGTTCATCTAGATTTTCTGTTTTATTCTCTTTCTAAACAGAAGTTTATTCCGGTTGTAGTTTTATACTTAGAAGCTCTTGTACTATTCAGACTAGATCCCTTGGGGTGTTTTTGTACTCCGCATTATCATATATCTATGTTTTTAGTCTTCTACTATTCTTCTTATTTATTTATGTTGTTGGGTGAATCTTTACGGGGCGGGTTCACCTACCGAGGTGTGAAATGGTAGGTGCCTGCACGATTTAGTAATTTAGGTCATGACAGGAATGCTGATGAATGTTCAAGGTAATAGTTTCCTATCATCTACAGACCATATAAGATACAAGAACAGGCCAACATATAGGTACCCTAGTTCATAGAGCATTTAAGGTTCCAGTACTACTTAGCAACAATTTAATCGCACATAACAGACCATCAATGAATGCATTCTTATCTTAATGTGATAACAAAGCTTTCTACTAGAGATACCTATCAGAACAGTGTGTATGTCACATGATTTTGGATATACAACTAACACATATAGACATCCAACCAAACCAACATATTTTCAAGACCTTAAAGTACCAGACACTCACTACATGATCATGGATGAAACAAATGCAAACATAGACTCACAACAGAGCTTGCCCTAATCAAAACAAAAATACTAGCATGTCCAATGTCATTCAAATTATCTGTTAGCCTAACATGGTAGCTAAAGGACACATAGTAAATAAACACATAAACAAGCATCTAGAATTAACATCATGAGGTAAGACTAAACAGTACATAAGGATCAGGTCAATGCTACAACAAATGAGTACAAATGCAGATACCTATGAGGATAAGCATGGATACATCAAAAGTAGTAAACTGGAGATGGCACTCTAGATATCCTAGCCTGAAATATCAAAGGGAACCTGCTTACTCATGATTCAAGCCTACTGGGCATACTAATCCTTTAAAATGGGTATAGCATAACTAAAATGATGTTTTGAATGGACTAAATATGGATCATCTCATATCAAACAGATCGAATCGCAAGATGAGCCAGAAATAAGATAGACAATCTTCAAAAGCTTTTTGCCTAAGAGGGAATCTATTGCAACTCACCATCAAAATTTATATAGGAAAGAAATCAAACACTTAGCATGTAACATGGCATGGAAGGCATTAAATCATGAGGAAATTTCAAACACAAACACATATATGTTCTTCAAGTATTCATGACCAAACAGGTGACTAAAAGATGTAAAATCCTATTCAGTTTCTCAAACTGGACCTGATAACTTTACACAAAAGTGATGATTTCAGAACCACAATATCACAGGTTTGGACAATTCTGAAATACATTCAAACAATATCCTAACAAGTTCTCAAGTATTTCATACTAACATGGACATGCCTAGGTGGCCTTAGTGGATATAGTAATGATAAGGAATGATTTACAAGACACTACAATACCATCATGATTCATCACAAACTTAGGCAAACAGAGGTGAATGTAGTATTCATTTTAGGGAAAAGGAAAACAGAGAATTTAAGAAATATAAATGGCTATCTTATCATACCATTCTTCAAGGATCAAGGTCAGTCATACTAAACAGACCTAGTATGAAATTTAAGGACAACATTCCTATTCTTTAATATGCAGAACTTATAGATACCAAGGTCACACATAAGTCACAGCTCAGACATGAAGGGTCATCCAAAATAGACATGGGATACTCAACATGGTGATTAAACAAGACTTAAGAGAGAGCAAAGCAAATCAACTCACAATCTTGGTACACCTCAGACAATATTAAATTGGGACTTGAGAACTCCACACAACAAACATTCTTTAGCACCACCCCTAAACCATAGGTAAAAACATCTAATAGGTCATCTACATACAAAAACAAAGCCATATGTTCCTAGAATCTGGGCACTACCTAGCAAATGCTCTAGGTGGATCACAATTGAATATTCAGGACTGTATTGAGCACAAAAATGTCCTATCTAATAGGTTAAACTAAACAACCGGTTATCCCTATCCTAGAGTATGCTTCAACAGAAAACACATACCCCATGGAATTAAACACAAACATGGCCCACAGACAAGTAATTAGAAGGGGTAGGGAAAATTACGAATTGGTTTTCAAATTAGGCTATAAAACAATTTAAATGATAGCCACTTTAATTTCGGGTCCTGATCGAGCAACTAGTAGTACTATGTATCCACCTTTCCTGATAAAGTATATTGAGTACCTATGATGGTGAGCACATCTGCTGGCATGTGATGTTTGGACATAGAATCGAGTCTTTGTGAATGGGCAAAGCCAGGTGCTCTTATTTTATTGTGGCAAAAAACGGCCACAAATAAGGCTGAAATTAAAACACAAACTTAATTGGAAATCCATTTAAAGGATAAAATGAGATACGATTTGATACCGCATTTAATTAATCCAATTTCCTTATTTCAACAGAGTAAAATATTTACCAATTTAATATAATTAATTAAATAATTGTCCTTCATAAATTATAGCAATTGATAGATATTTCTTAAAAATATGTAAATGATATATAATAATATATTCTATAATATTTTTCCAAATAACATGGCAAAATGTTACCGAAATAATTTCGTAAAATGATTTTCGGTTTGTAAAATGCATATTTCACTCAGTTTATAACTCAGAAACTCTGAATAATTAGCTAAAATATTGGGGTAAAATTAAGGTGTCAACCCCTGGTAAAGAAAGGAAAGTGTGCAAACTTGTTAAGTTGCTTTATGGACTAAAATAAGAACCCAAACAATGGCATGCAATAGTTGACCAAACAATGTTGGCAAATGGATTTAAGATCAATGAGGGTGATAAATGTGTTTACATTAAAAATACTCCAAATCCTGAAGTCATTGTTTGTTTATATGTTGATAACATGCTGATAATGAGTAAAGATATTGCCGATATTAATACTACTAAACGCATGCTGACTAGCAAATTTGATGTGAAAGACTTAGGAGTTGCTGATTTGATCTTAGGAATTAGAATCCATAAAACTCCACAAGGTCTAGCATTATCACAGTCTCATTATATTGAAAGAGTACTTGAGAAGTTTAAGTATTTGAATTTCAATATTGCAAAGACTCCAACTGATGTGAGTTTTGCACTTCAAAAGAATGAAGGTGAAAGTGATTCACAATTCGACTATGCACGAGTGTTGGGAAGTTTGATGTATATCTTGAATTGAACGTGACCAGATATAGCATGTGCTATTAGTAAGCTGAATCGATACAAAAGTAATCCCAATCAAACTCATTGGATGAAAATGAAGCAAATTTTGGGGTATTTAAAACACACCCAAAACTATGCTTTGCATAATAATAAATATTCTGCATAATTGAGGGATATAGTGATGAAAATTAGATCACCGAATCATCTGAAGTTAAACCCACAAGTGGATATATGTTTACCATTTGTGGTGGAGCAGTGTCTTGAAATCATCCAAATAGACGTGCATCGCCCGCTCTACAATAGAATCTGAATTTATAGCTTTAGATAAGGTCAGTGAAGAAGCTAAATGGCTCTGGAAATTTTTGGAAGATATTCTATTTTGGACCAAACCATTGGCACCTATATGCATACGTTGTGAGAACCAAGCAGCAATAGGTAGGGAAGAGAGCGTTATGGATAACGGGAAATATCATCACATACGACGGAGACACAAAATCGTTAGACAATTACTCTCTAGTCGAGTTATCACTATGGACTACGTAAAGTCAAGAGATAGCGTGTCAGATCGACTTACAAAAGACCTAGCTAGATATGCAGTTGAAAGATCATCGAGGGGAATGGGTTTAAGGCTTAGGATAAGTCATCATGACGTTAACTATACTTAGTAGACTAGAGATCCTAAGAGCTAGGTTCAAAGAGATCAAATAAAGTTATGAATGACGATTCAACATTGTCAAATAACTCAACACATTCTAGTGATGAAGACAATGTTTAGAAATAAGGATAAAGCATTAAGGCTTTTTAATGGTTTCTAAGTTTGGCAGAGATATGACCAAATAGTGTATCTATAGGTTACACGTTTAGAAATCACCTATGTGAGTGTGAAGTGTAAGCCGCTTCAAGGAGAATGATAGTAAAGACCAATTCTCTATTCACTCATGATACCAGGCGGTGTTCATGTCTGAAACAAACACAACAGTGAGAACCATATACGGTTAAGGGTTAATTATGTGACTTATATTATCTAGGTATACAACAAAGCTCGATGGTTCAAAGATATCATATCCACAGATTGACCAAGTATATCCGATATAAGCTCACTTCGGAAAGTTTAAAGAGAAACCTACTTATCCAGATAAAATTAGTCTTTTTGTTATAAATCACATACTTGTCCGTGCATTTCTTTATCTTATAGCCATTTCCCATCATGTAGGGGATTGTTGGGTTTAAGGGGTTAGATGAATGGGAAATGAAAGGAAAAATATGGAGGGAAAAATAAAATTTTGAATTGTTCCTTTTTTTTTTGGATGAAGCATTTCTACCACATTTGTGGTGAAAAGGAAAGTTCTTGTTCTCAAATAAAGAAGCATTCCTTCTTGTTGTTAAAGAGTTGAGAAGAAGTCAAGCCTCGCGCCGTCGTCTTCGCTCGCTCGGCTCGGATTCGTATTTGGTCAATTGATTAATTATTGAATTATTAATTAAAATCCAATTTTGACCCAATTTTCTGAATCCGTTTCTGACCCACTGACCCGTTTTCCTTCCCAAATTATTTTAAATATTCCCGCCCATCTGTTGGAACACAACCTTTCAGAAAAGATTGCACCTCTCATGAACCAACTGTTATTCCTTTATGAATTTTCTAATCTTCTTCTTGCACAATATTAAATGCTCATGTGATTTACAACCGTCGAGTGAGTTCGCTGTCACCAGAGTTTGTTGTACCTCTACACAGGTGAGTAAATTGTTCCATCTTGGGAGGATATATTCCACAATCTTTGGTACATTGAGGGGAATAATTTTCTTAAGAACACAATGTGCATTCAGTGGGCTCGATTTAATTCTTACATATTTTAGTTACTAGTTTTGACATATTTCAGATTCTGTTTCTGCTTTCTGAATTATTTTCCAATTTTTATTTGAAGATAATTTCTAATACAAATTACTAACATTCTTAAGAAAATTACTATATAATCTTATAATCTGTAATATGTTTTGGAGATTAAAACCTTTATGTTTTCTACTCCGTTTAAATTTTTCTATTCTGGTTTCAAGAATGTAAAACCTTCATCGGAGTATTAAAGTTCATAATTCTGAAATGATTTGAAGAAGATAAAAAGTTCATCGTTAATACATATTTTAAATTTGTGAAACAATTTGAATATATAAAACCTTCATTGTTTACTGTTTTGTTTTATTTATTAAATTGTTTGTCAATTATTGACAGTGAACGGAAATGGCAATAGAACAAGATGCCAATGTTCCTATTGCTCTATGAACTAGGGTACCTATATGTTAGCCTGTTCTTTTATCTTATATGGTATGTAGATGATAGGAAACTATTACCTTGAACATTCATCAGCATTCCTGTCATGACCTAAATTACTAAATCGTGCAGGCACCTACCATTTCACACCTAGGTAGGCGAACCCGTCCCGTAAAGATTCACCCAACAACATAAATAAATAAGAAGAATAGTAGAAGACTAAAAACATAGATATATGATAATGCGGAGTACAAAAACACGCCAAGGGATCTAGTCTGAATAGTACAAGAGCTTCTAAGTATAAAACTACAACCGGAATAAACTTCTGTTTAGAAAGAGAATAAAATAGAAAATCTAGATGAACTCCACGAGACCCTTGAAGGCTAATCGAACCTTACTAAATTTCCTGCAACAACTCTACACCCGAAAAAGGAGTAGCAACAATAGTATCAGTACAAACACTATGTACTGGTAGGTATCATAGGCCGACAACAATTAGCTAACATATGTACAAGAAAGAAACTCAAGGATAGGAATGCCTACAATCAAGTACAAGTAATATCGTAGTTCAAGAATAACCATTCCAGTACATAAAGATCAATAACCAAATCATAGCATATGGTGAAGCACCTAAACCCATGTCTTCCAAGTTTTCCACTATTCCTCAGAAAAATCACAACCACAAGTATAATCAACAAGTTCGAACCATAGGTGTAAAATGAGATGACGAGAATGACTGATGAATAAATATGCAATGCAATGCAGTGGCCACATGATCAATCCGTACATACATGCTCCAGACGGAATATATCATCGTCGTAGCAGTCATGACACATGGGGGATCCGCTATGTCAATGTACCAATCATTTCGTATCACACATCCTAGAATGACTCTTCCACCCAAACTCCCCGCTAGATACTCTGTATGACTCAGCATAGAGATGGCTACGCGTTATGGTAATGTCATATGCATCATAAATACTCCCCTTCTCATTTATCATTGTCACGCCAATAGCAAGATCACAATCAATATATCATGAAAAGAGAGTATATGAAATGCAATGATAATATCAGGTATATCATACCAACTCCCAGTCGTCCCATACAAGAACACTTATCATAATATCACTATCACATCAATTTCCTTCCTTATACATGAGCATACCAAGATAGATGAGATACAACTACATCACAATACAACATGGTATATCATATAAGTTCGATAACTATAAGAAGTACCAAATCATACTTAGTCACAGTAACCGACCTAAGTATTCCATCCCAACTCCATACCCGAAGGCTTACATGCTTTCTCCAATAGAATCTAACTGCATATACGCTTTGCTAACCTAAGTCTAACCAAAAGGTAAGCCATTACCTACCCGGAAAGTCGAGCGAGAGTCTCACAACTACACTTGTGTCTTGCGCTTCCACGGATCACGATCATTCTCGAAGTCTAGTATTATCAAAGTCTAAGTTAGAATAAGGAATTCACAACACCTGTATCATTACACTATCCCTTTGGTTTGAAATCGATTAGCAAAGAAGAGGGAACTAGCCACTAGGGGTAAAACAATCATTTTAAAGGTGAACTATAGAATTTAATATTCTAGGAGTCAAATACTACCCAATAATTACTAAATCAACTCAAGATTAGTCTAATTTCACCTTATAAGCAAAAAGCCCCAATTTGGGTATGCACCCTAGTTTTCAATATTCAATTTTATCAACATAAATTTAAGATTTAAGCCTAACAAGTACTAAATAAAGATTCATCATGCTTAGATTAACAAAACCACTAATTAATTCTCACTTTTAAGCTTAACAAATCAACAAGCCCTAATTTGGTTAAACTCTTCTTCCCCAATTAGATTCTAGGTCATGACCATCATTAAATCAACATAATGAATCTTAAGTAAAGGTAATTCAAGGTTACCTCAAGAAGAAATCACTTATGGATGCTTGGAATCACTCTAATGGTGCTTTGGAAGTGTATTTTCGAAATGAGGGCAGATTGGATTTTAATGACACTTAAAAACCAATCTGGAATCATGTTGTCCTTTGCAGTGGATGCGCGCCCGCATACCCTATCTGCGCCCACAGATCCTCTTCGCGCCTGCGGTCCTTTACAAAAAGTCAAAAAGCTTACCGCAGCGGACGACGATCTGTTGTGGTGGACTCCATCCACTGGGGCGCACTAAAGCTCGCCCCAGCGAGTACACCAATAACCAGAAGAATCAAGTCTTAGGCAATTTAAACCATAAATCCGATAATCACCCGAGACTTCCCCGACACAAACCAGATATGTACATATATGTAAAACTATGCTATAGACTCACTCGTGGGTTCAGAATTTCCACCGGAGTTTTAATTCTATGCGTCAACCCTCCATGGGCTAAACTAGTTTACAAACCAATAGCCAAAAATTCTCCCGAGGGCCTCAGGAATCGAATCAACTATCCACCATGTCATAAACAACCCTCCGGACCTCACGAAATCGATGAAATTCTGAAAAAGGTCCGTTCACACAAAAGTCAACTTTTAGTCAATGCTTTCATATTTTAATATTCTAATTTCACAAGTTCTACTAGAATTTTCTAAAAGTTCTGGGAATCAAGTCTACAGGGGGGGGGGGGTATAATGGCCAAAATACACGTAAGGATGGAATATGTCATTCCATCATATACCAATTAAACAATCACCTATCCTCGAGCGAAAAAAGAGAATGAAAGCTGACGGTAACCAAATAACCTTTAATATAACAACACAGAATCGTCTACGGCACCAAATACACCAAAATACTTATTTTTCTCCTTATAAGTAGAAACTCCATCTAACTTAGCTAAAGACCCGATTTCCATATTTCCATACTCGAATTTCTCTCATCATCGATTCTCAAATATAAGAACTACTTTTGCTAGAATTTTCTAATCTGATATAACCATACCTATGAACGTGATCGATATGTCCCACAATATTCTTCAAGACAACACAAGCCTTATATAAAGACACAATCATAGCCCACGCTGAACCGGTAAAATATTTTGATCTCGCTAACCTTTCTTTCACCCTTCTCGAGACGTTCTTCATACCATGATTTCTTAGAAACACACAAAGACAAAACCCAAACCATGACTTACTCTTGCCAGAAAAGAATCCTTGCTTTATTTGAGAAACCCTAAGCAATTACATCAAACTGATCTTACACATAGCCGAATTCACTAGTTCCAGTATTTTTAATATTTCAAATCACAATACAGGAAGCATACCACTGAATACCCCGTCGAGCCAAGCCTGTAGGACACCATCTGATCACTCAATAGACCTCTCGCGACCGTAGTACCTCCTTGAATCATTACCAAGTACTGATCTTACCTATTATATTTGTTCGAGTAGCTGCTCTCGATCAAATATCATAAGTCCACTCGCAAACCCTGATAAAGTTCGTTAAACCTGTCATACTTCAATTTGAACCAAAACACATCAATTTCGTGAATGTTACTTACTGGGACCCATAAGTTCGCTTGGAAATAAAAACATTGTCCATCAAGCTCTAACTAAACAATTTCTGACCCTGAATGAATGCACAACCCCTGAATACTACCAATAGACACTCGAACTGACTCTAACCTTCCGAAACCAATCACAGCCCCACCACACATTTGTGGTGGCCAATTCCAATGTCTTTTTCATGCATAATCAATCACGTTAGTCACCATCGACTCCAAAAGCTGAGTCATATCCAAGTTATCAACTTAGTACAGAAGAACTATACCTTATGATTGCAATCTTCATCTTTCTCAACTTCTACCCAATACACAAATCTGATATAACTCTGAACTTATCAACGCGAAACATGTAGCCTCATATAATACCCCTTTAACCATCGAATCTCCCATTGTAACACCTCAATATACCCATAATGTTACACCTCGAAAGATTAAGATGATAATTAAGAACGTCATTAAGAAAGCAAGATTCGGATATTGATTATAAGGAACGCTTACATATGTTAATACGGGAAATTAGTGTATAAACGGATGCTATCCCGGAATAGTATTGTAAAAAAAAATTATGACATTGAGGATACGAGGCTTATGAAATTCTCGGGAATTAAAAAAAGTGGGTTTGAGATTTACTAATTGAAGAACTTGGGGGCCAAAGTGTAAAGGAAAAAAAATCAGATTTTTTCATATAACCTTACACCAACCTCTTCATCTTCTTCCTACACTTAAACAAAAAAAAACCAAACTCTCCTCTCATTCTCTCCTCCAAACTAATTCGAAAATCACCCTCCACCCATAACCAAACTTAAGGTTGTTATCTTCTCTTCCTAGACTACATTTTTCACCAAAAATTAGAAGCAAAACAACACCAAAAATAGTGGCGAAAACAGTGGAAAAACAGCCACTGCTTGGGCCGAAATCTGCCCAGAATTTTTGAATTTTTGGGATGAATTTTGGAAGAAAAACGTGTAGGGATGATGGCTTAACATTGTAGAACACTTGCATGTCAATTGGAGTTGAAGAAGTGAACAAAAAGGAGGAGAAAAATTACAAAACAGTGGGAATTTTCGGACAAACAGTGGCAGAAAATTTGCGGACTGTTTTGACGAATTTGAGGTATAAAAATTCTTCTTTCTATGATATAATTGGAATGCATGTTGTTAGAATTAAGGTAATGAATTTGTATTAAGAAAGAATTGAAATTTAAGCATTGCATGTGACCATTTTGGGCTAGTTGCCAATTTGGGACAGATTTTGGTGTTGTTGGATTCGTCGGTTATGTTGTTATTATTATCACTAATTTCATGATGAAATTGAAAGGAAACATTGAGATTTAGTTGGAATTAGTTATATGGAAGTATTAAAATCCGAAATTGGATTATAGGAATTAAGATAAGAGTTATGGAATTATGACATGTTGTGGCCAAGACCTTGCATGAAATTGTTGGACATGTTGTGATGTATATGGACTGTTTTAGGGGCTGTTTTGTGGTGTTATAATTCTGAAAATTTAGTCACCATTATGCATGTTTAAGTGTGGTAATTGCTAATGTAGGTCCTAAAGGAATAAGGGTGTAGAAAGGCGTAGAAAGACTTCATGTTCTACCCTCGTTGTTATTGGAACATGGACTATTTTGTGGACTGTTTTTAAGGTGGATTAAGAGGCTAAATTCACATGAGAAGTGGGTGTGTAAATTCCCTTTATTGTTGTTTTGGTTGTGCCCTTAATTGGTGCTTGTTTATTGATGTTATTAGCCTCGTTTGGAAGTTGTGGAAACATGTATAAACAGGGGAAGTGCTGCCCGAATTTTTCTAGAATAAGAAGTCGTTATTCGATATAAAGTATGCTAGTGATCATAGAATTGACGAACGTATTACCATTATTATAGGTTGAAGTTCTAAATCGAGACGTACTCTAATATAGAGTTGATTAGTGTTGGGAGATTTTGCTCTATGGTACTTTATAAAGCAGTACGGGAAGTATATAACTATTACAAGTATTCAAAAGGATAAACTGAGATTCAATAATTCAACATGGAATCTGAAATTACAATTGTTACACAAGAAAAACTGAAAATTCCAGTTTTGTAGAAGGCGGAAAAATGGAAACAGTTTTTGCTGAGTCGAGTGTGGCACTCTGTCCTTAAGACAATATTGCCCCGTATGTATCCTTTATACGTCCTGGACAATTTGTCTCCCAAGATAAAACAACAATGGAACCCTTGAGCAAAGGAAACTCAAGAGCTACCGTGAAGAATATTGAGTAACGAAATGATGCTTGGAAGTTGTAGGAAGAAAACTATTTTCGGTTGTGTATTTTCGTGCATTGTTTTTGGTGTTCTCCTTGGTCATTATTTTTTTGTGCTCAACAAGGTGTAAGGGGGTGTTTATATAGGTGAAGGAGGGGCTGAAAAACTGCCTCCATAATAGCCAAATAATGGCCATTATGGAGGTAGTAAAGCCACCAACATAAATGGTGAAAGACCAACGGATTTGGCCATTATAGGAGGAGTAATTCAGCCAAAATAAATGGCTGAATTGAGTGCTTGGCAACTCGCTTTGCTTTGACTGTCCAGATTCGGAAACTTGAGGGACCAAACGTACATCTTGAAACTTCGGGGACCAAACTGTACATCCGAAAGAATTCTCGGTCCAAACCGTACATCCGAAACATTCTCGGGATCAAACTGTACTTCTGGCAAAGTTTTCTGGCCCAAAAAGATTATATCAGAAGACCCACAGCCCACAGCCCACGATCCGTGACCCGTGACCCGTGACCCGAGAACCCGAGAACCCGGAACCCGGAACTCGGAACCGGAACCGGAACCGGACCGGAAGGGACGGGCGGGCGGCGGCGGCGAGCGTGTGGTCTTTCCTCGAACCGAAGCACATCTAGGTCCTCCCTCCTTTAAACACATGGGATACCCCTTGGGGTCCCAAACCCCAAACCCCAAACCAATTTCGAATCTTATATACACAACAATTCTTTCTTCCTCTACCGATGAGGGAGAATTACACACAATACCACACTTTCCATGCTTCAAACACCTTACTTCGTGAACCAATATCTCTTTCATTTCTCAATGAAATTTGACGATTCTTGGCCCTACGGTTATCTACGTACTTAGTAGATCATGCATGTGTAAAGAACCGGATTCTCCAACATACGTTACACTAGTGTTTAAGCCGTTAAAGTTGGTCGGTCGCAACTCCCGCCAAAGGCAAATTTCCAACAATCCCCTCTTGAAAGAGATTTTGGCGCACTCACATGGTGTCTTTTTCATTTCAAAGCAATATTTCAAACAGACCGATGTTGCATAAGGAGAGGTAGCCTCTCGCTTTGAACCTTCCATAGTTGAATACCATCGGACTTACTTACGCGCCGTGAACGTGATGTCTTGAACCGTCGGTGTTTAGTGTAAGCCAAGACAACGGTACCAACACAACAAATTCCCTTACTCTCTTCTTCGTAATGTTTTGTCCGTTTTGGCCATGGACAACGTCTTGGATTCTTAAGTGCGTTCAATTTGAGGCGGCCCGTCCTCACACTTAAATAGGTGTTCTCCTACAAGGTATCCCTGCTATACCCCACTTCACAAGTGTTAGGAACCATTAAAAGTTTCCCAAAGACCTAACCTCAATCTGTTGAGGATCATTACGGTGTTACGAAAACTTAATCTTTACCCATACTGAGATAGCACTTAACGTCTATCGCGGGAACGGATTTGGATTTGGTGTTTCTTTTCGAAATCACTATCCGAAGTGCTCATTCTTCCACCGAAGCGATCAACCGAACCTTTACAACTTAGTTTTCCCATTGAACCAAATTACCGGGATCTCCGAGTTCGTAAGGTTGGGTTTCCACCGTATTGGTCCGTATATTTTGGGTTTTAAGCCCATTCCCCTAGACAGGCAGAACACTTGATCTCCGGGTAGTCCCTTAGTTTGTAAACAAGGAAGTGACACCCGTGATGATCAAGCGCCATACGGTCTTATGTCTCCGACGGATCCCGACGAGATATGTCCGGACGCCGTCATCCGTGTCCTTCCTAAAGCCAAGCGGCTAGCCACAGTGTAGAACCGCTTGAAGGCACGGGTTTCTCCCAATAAGGGACGTCCTCTAATGAGTCGTGAAGTTACTCAACTTCTTTCATGCTTTGTATAAAGCGATAAACTCCGATACCATCATGAATCGGTCGATACAAGTTTGCTTAGAGGATTTTTCAAGAACCACCATACACATTTACTTGTGGCTTTGGTGTTCTTCGGATCCGATGTCCGGTTTGCATCACCGTGTTCTCTCGAACCATTTGGACATCCAAAATACTATAATCCGTAGATAAGCGAATAATTCGATATCGTCATATCCGACTTAACGCCTTCTATTGATCATGTATTAAGATCATCGGTGAACCTTAGTTCAACCGATCGTTTGTTGGACGATACCGGGTCGGTTGTAGTGTGTACAATACATTGAACTACACGTGACCGAGCATATCGCTCCTTGTCTATGGGTGCACCATGATTCCAATCACTTCTATGATTCATATCCATTGGTGGCTTCAACGAGACCGTCAACTATCGACCGTCCGTTAGATGTCTTAGAAATCCAATTCCTAAGATGTCATCTCGTGATACTCATATCTTTCATATCGAGACTTTGTTTCAATATGATTTTCACGCTAAGACCGTTGGTTTTCCAACCGTTGGCTTTCTAACTTCGAGTCAATATTTCGTGATCGATTCATTGTTTCTATTTTATCCGAGACTTTCGGGACCAAAATGTTAACATTTCGGGGACCAAAATGAAAGTTCGGGAAGAAGCCCAACAGTTCGGAAAACCAATTCGATCCTCTTCTTCCAACTCTCCGGTTGGGAAGGTCGTTTCAACATCCATGCCACGCAAGACTACAATGGCCCTGGATGTTAAGCTACTCACAGGGGAGCACATTTTACAACCCAAAGGTTCTTTTTCCGGAAGAAGATTAACCATTACACAAGTATGGTTCTATATATAGAATCTATTTCTCCCTTTAGCTTCTTTCCAAAGCAAATGCGTTTTTGGAGATAACAATTATTTGTTAATTGTTCATGGTTCATTATTAACCATACAAGCTAGAAGGACTGGAACAAGTCTTTGTCCCCTTCTTTGCTCTGTCTCGGTTCAACATCTAGAATCCCCGAGTTTGCAGATCCGGAATATTAAGTTCCGAATAGCCAAGCAACTTTCGAGTCTCGTAGATACGGAACGTCTAGTTCCGGACGGTCGAAGCCCTCGCGGGTTCTTGTTAACCTTGAGCAATTACTCCTTTTTCCTTTTCCAAGGAAAGTTATCTCCAAAGAATTCAAGCATTCTTTGACGCCAAAGAGGCGATCAACACTATCGTTATTTGCGGATCCGGTGGATATGCAATCTACGATCTTAGGTCGAACTTGACTGTTTCGGTAGTCCATCTTTTACCAAGCTACCCCACATAATTTGGGCGTACGACTTTGCGCTTGGCTAACACCGTTGGACTGAAGTGGGAAATGAACAGTCGTTTAATGAACGATGATTCACATTCTCCCCCTCTATCACTACGAATTTCTCAATCCGTAGGCTTAGTTGATTTTCAACTTCTGCTTTGTAGCGCTTATCCGCTTCAACAACTTCATCTTTGCTTTTCAACAAACAAAGGATATTATACGTTGTACCATCATCAATGAAGATCACAACGTACTTGTCTCCCCCCTCTTTTTTGTATAAACTTCAAATCACCTAAGTAGGTGTGACTAAGTTCTAGAGGAGCAGTGCATCTTTCGCTATTCCCTTGACGGAATTTGAAAAGGTGATTTTGCCTCTTCGCCTACCTCACATTCATTTTGAGGGTTTATGTCGACAGTAGGCAACAATCTCAACATCGTTAGATTTTGAATGACTTGCTATTTAACGTGTCTTAATCTATGATGGCATAGATGAACGGATTACAAATATATCATTCATTTGGCTACAGACATACTGTACCATTCTTAGTTATTACAGACCTATTGGACTAATCTCAAACCAGCTTGACCAACAGCGTCCCTTAAACCAAGTTAGGAATATGTATCACCTCATCTTAGAGTGATCACAATCCATGAAGTCCTATTGAGGACAACCTCTCCAACCCCTTCTACTTTAGAGGTGGCGTTGCTTCACATGAACAACCTCTTGCCCGTGGTTAGGGCGTAACCGGATCATATGTGATCTAGATACTTTGGCCTACTCCAGTTGCTTTGGCAGACTGAGTGTCCAATTTCTTTACTGCCTTTCTTTAGGCCTTCAGATCATTCAGGACCTGGAAACTCTGGCCCACCTTACTAGGTGTCCATTACTTTTCCTATGAAATGAATTTTGGCCCTACTCTAGTCGCCCGGAGGCTTTGTATGACTGAGTGTCCAATATAATCATATCAAAGGAATTTTGGCCCACTCCAGTCGCCCGGAGGCTTTGTATGACTGAGTGTCCAATATCATCTTATGAAGGATCTTCTGCCAAATAATATGACGGGCTCAACGTCTTTAACTTTTAGACTTCTTCCGTTATGATTGGTGCCTAGATAGTTCTTTGGCGCTTACTTAAGAGTGGTAACAGTTTTCGCACAGTCAGTGGATCTTACTCCCTCGTATGTGCGAACATAATTTACACACTTTAATAACTACACTTAAAAGAACGGATCTTCTTAAGTCGTTTACAAAATCCAATCTTTAAACGGAAAAGAAGATGAGATTAAACTTCTGATTTGTTAAAGTGTAAGGAATATAAATTATTTTCATATTCCTCCTTACTTTAATCTATTTTTAATCAGACATCATTTAATCTTTATTTTTGACAAGTAAGAAACATACTTATCATTTAATCTTTATTCTTGACAAGTAAGAAAAATACTTATCCCAATTTCGGATTCTGGCTCACTTCAGTCACTTCATTAGACTGAGTGTCCATTTCCTTCTCACCATTATTCGGTTCTTTTGTCTGGGACAGATATAGGCTTTCTGCTACAAGATAGAATAACATCTTTAGTCTTCTCCTCTTGTCCCAGTTGACATCCTCAGGCTCTCGTGAGCGCTTGTTCCCACCAGTCTTGGTAGCGGTGACACCATGAACACGTTCATCATCATCACTCTCTTCTACCAAAAAACCATTGCCATATCCAGATTTGGTCACACAACTTTTGACCGACATCTTTCGAACACTAATAGTAATACTATACAGATATTGTCTTAAGATGTTGGGAGATTTTGCTCTATGGTACTTTATAAAGCAGTACGGGAAGTATATAACTATTACAAGTATTCAAAAGGATAAACTGAGATTCAATAATTCAACATGGAATCTGAAATTACAATTGTTACACAAGAAAAACTGAAAATTCCAGTTTTGTAGAAGGCGGAAAAATGGAAACAGTTTTTGCTGCGTCGAGTGTGGCACTCTGTCCTTAAGACAATATTGCCCCGTATGCATCCTTTATACGTCCTGGACAATTTGTCTCCTAAGATAAAACAGCAATGGAACCCTTGAGCAAAGGAAACTCAAGAGCTACCGTGAAGAATATTGAGTAACGAAATGATGCTTGGAAGTTGTAGGAAGAAAACTATTTTCGGTTGTGTATTTTCGTGCACTGTTTTTGGTGTTCTCCTTGGTCATTCTTTTTTTGTGCTCAACAATGGTGTAAGGGGGTGTTTATATAGGTGAGGGAGGGGCGAAAAACTGCCTCCATAATAGCCAAATAATGGCCATTATGGAGGTAGTAAAGCCACCAACATAAATGGTGAAAGACCAACGGATTTGGCCATTATAGGAGGAGTAATTCAGCCAAAATAAATGGTGAATTAAGTGCTTGGCAATCGCTTTGACTGTCCGATTCGGAAACTTGAGAGACCAAACTGTACATCTTGAAACTTCGGGGACCAAACCGTACATCCGAAAGAATTCGGTCCAAACCGTACATCCGAAACTTCGGGATCAAAGCGTACTTCGGCAAAGTTTTCTCGGCCCAAAAAGATTATATCGAGAAGACCCACGCCCCGACCCACGACTCGTGACCCGTGACCCGAGAACCTGAGAACCCGAGAACCCGGAACCCGGAACCCGGAACTCGGAACCGGAACCGGACCGGACGGGACGGGCGGGCGGTGGCGGCGCGCGTGTGGTCTTTCTTCGAACCGAAGCACATCTAGGTCCTCCCTTCTTTAAACACATGGGATACCCCTTGGGGTCCCAAACCCCAAACCAATTTCGAATCTTATATACACAACAATTCTTTCTTCCTCTACCGATGAGGGAGAATTACACACAATACCACACTTTCCATGCTTCAAACACCTTACTTCGTGAACCAATATCTCTTTCATTTCTCAATGAAATTTGACGATTCTTGGCCCTACGGTTATCTACGTACTTAGTAGATCATGCATGTGTGAAGAACCGGATTCTCCAACATACGTTACACTAGTGTTTAAGCCGTTAAAGTTGGTCGGTCGCAACTCCCGCCAAAGGCAAATTTCCAACAATTAGTTCGTCTAAGAGGTATGTGAACTATTCCTTCTTTCTTTGGCATGATTTTTATTTAATGAAGGTACGGCGGACGTACTTGATTCTTATACAGTTTAATTTCTAAAGAGGATTGTTATGAGAAGTGTCTATGATTTTTCAGCAAAGAGTTTATTATGACATTATTATAATGATTTTATTGAGAGTCAAATGATAATTTTTACTTGCATATGGTTACTCATGATATCTACTCGTGCTAAGTGTTACTACTTCACCTCACCGAGTCCCGGGCCGGGTTACGTTCGTGCACAGCCTTGCATTTTTCACCGAGACCCTCACTAGAGGGCCGGGTTACGTAGGATGGATCTATAGATGAGATATGACTTTACCGAGTCCCAGTATGGGCCGGGTTATGATATGATTCCACTGAGTCCCGCACTAGTGGGCCGGGTTACGTTACAGATATATATATATGTATATGGACAGGCACTCATTTTTCTTGACTTGACTCTCATTTTTATAAGGCAACTGACTTCTATTGTTATGGCACAGTTGGATTTGAATCCTGATTTCTTTATACTGATCTCTTGTTATCCATTGGCTACTTATGATCTCATTTGCAGTATTTCATGTTTACATACTCAGTACATTATTTCGTACTGACCCCCTTTTCTCGGGGGGCTGCGTTCATTCCCGCAGGTACAGGTGCTTAGTTTGGTGATCCTCCGGTTTAGGTTCCTGCGCAGCTGTTTGGAAAGCTCCTTTGACCCAGAGCTTTACCATTTTTGTACGGAACCCTATCTTTTTTATTTATGTATATTTAGGGGCACGACGGGGCTCTATCCCGTCATATGTCGTTATCCTTCTTGTAGAGGTCTGTAGACAGTTGTGGGTTGCACTGGTGTAAGGGTCAGAAATCTATTTCGGTCAGCCATATTATTGTACTCTATGTTGGGGGTGTTCCCGTGTATATGTGACATTATTTGTTGGCAGCCTTGTCGGCCTGGCTGTTATATTGTGTTGGCTAGTTGTGACTCCTCAGGAGGCAGGTACATTCGGGGGGTAAAGGCAGGCTTGTCGGCTCGCCTACCCTGGCATATGTTGTTATTGCAGTGTTATGGTGCCGAATTTCAGACTCATTAAGTGTTAGTTGGATTATGTGTGACAGGTTAGTGTAATGACATCATTAGGGCGGTTAGTCGCGGCCCGTCGGGTCGGGTCGTGACAAAAGTGGTATCAGAGCAGTTAGTCCTCGGAATGTCTACAGACCGTGTCTAGTAGAGTCTTGCGTATGGGTATGTTGTGCACCATACTTATACGTAGGAGGCTGCAGGGCATCTAGGATTGGTTTCTATTCTTTAATCTCTTAGATCGTGCAATAGAGCTATGTTATTAGGATAATTCCTTTCTGACGACTTACGATGTTTACAACTATGCCTCCGAAGAAGGCGACAGTGGCCCAGAAGGGCAAGTCTATAGCAGGGGATACCAGCTAGATTCAGAGAGTTACTAGGTCCCGTACCCAGTCTATGCCGAAGACAATGCCCCAGTCGACGAGCTCTGCTTCATCTCCACCACCAGAGGCTCCAGTTCAGGGGGCAACATCACCAGTTTCCGAGGCCCCAGCACCTGAGCCTCCAGTTCTCCAGCCGGGGGCAGAGGACAGAGCCATGAGAGATGCAGTTCAGCTGCTGACTAGATTGGTGGCAGGGCAGAACCGCAGACAGGGACCAAAAGCCGACCCTAGGTCTGACAGTTTGAGGGTTCGTGATTTCTTGAGTTGTAACCCTCCAAAGTTTTTTGGGTCTCAGCCCGAGGAGGACCCGCAAGAGTTTATCCGGTAGATGCAGCGTACCTTGAGGGTAATCAGGGCTTCAGAGACTGAGTCTGTGGAGTTGGCTTCGTATAGGATGCGGGATATAGCTACAAACTGGTATGAGTCTTGGGAGTTGTCCAGGGGAGAGGATGTTCCTCCAGCTATATGGGATGAGTTTACAGAGGCC
Source organism: Anisodus tanguticus (assembly GCA_034509755.1). NCBI lineage: Eukaryota > Viridiplantae > Streptophyta > Magnoliopsida > Solanales > Solanaceae > Anisodus > Anisodus tanguticus. The sequence goes on from CM067556.1 coordinate 46,534,633, forward strand.
TTCCTTGGTCATTTCCTGCCTCTAGAGATGAGGAGAGCTAGAGTGGAAAAATTCTTACAGTTGAGGCAGAGTGGCAGGACCATTCGTGAGTATAGCCTGGAGTTTGATTCATTGGCCAGATATGCACCCACTATTGTAGCAGATATGGCGGATAGGGTGCATTGCTTTGTGATGGGGCTGGACCATTATCTGATCGATGGTTGTATGGCGGTAGCTCTTCAGCCGGGTATGGATATTGCTCGTGTCCAGGCATATGCACAGGGGGTTGAGGACCGACATAGAGGACGACAGCCAGACAGAGGTCATGACAGGGACCAGCATAAGAGGGCTAGGTCGAGAGCTTATTCCGGCGAGTCTCGAGGCAGACAGTTCCAGCAGCAGGTCAGATATTCACCTCAGCCAGCACAGAGTGCTCCTCTAAAGTCTACGGGCAGGAGGTTCGACCTCCCCGGGTATTCAGAAGTCCGACAGAGCTCCAGGGCTTCGGGTTCTCAGAGGAACAGGGGCCCTAGTCAGTTGAGACCACCTTATCCTCGGTGCTCTCAGTGTGGTAAGTTTCATATTGGGGAATGTCGTTCGACCACATGTGCTTGCTTCTCTTGCGGTAGTCAGGGCCATATGATGAGAGAGTGTCCCAACATAGGTGGTTCAGGTGGGCTGGCTCGGCCTACGGGGTCGGGTGCTGGTTCGTCGTCATCTATAGCTATGCGCCCCATCAGGTGGGGTAGTCAGACGCCAGCAGGCCATGGTAGAGGTCGTGGCAGAGTTTCTAGTTCCAGCGGTCCTTCGAACCGCATATATGCTTTGGCCAGTAGACGTGATCAGGAGGCGTCACCAGATGTTGTTACAGGTATACTATCGGTATTTTTCTGTAATGTATATGCTTTGATAGATCCAGGTTCCACCTTGTCCTACATATCCCCTCTTGTTGCTAATAGAATAGGGATAGAATCTGAGCCGATAGAACCATTCGAGGTAGCTACACCGGTAGGAGATTCGGTTATAGCTGAGCGTGTGTATAAAAATTGTTCGGTGGTGATATATAGCCGTCATACCTTAGCATATTTGATAGAGTTGGATATGGCCAATTTTGATGTCATTATGGGCATGGATTGGTTGGCTTCTTGTTTTGCCAACGTTGATTGTAGAGAGAAGTTGGTTCGGTTTCAGTTCCCAGGCGAGCCAGTTATAGAATGGAAAGGGAATGCAGCATCGCTGAGGGGTAAGTTTATTTCATACCTCAAGGCAAGGAAGATGGTCAGAAAAGGTTGTATCTATCATTTGGTTCGGGTGAATGATACAGAAGTGGAGGTACCGGCTCTTCAGTCAGTTCCGGTAGTTAGTGAGTTTCCGGATGTATTCCCGGATGATCTTCTAGGTCTCCCTCCAGAGCGGGAGGTAGATTTCAGTATAGATGTATTGCCAGGTACCCAACCTATATCCATTCCTCCTTATAGAATGGCACCTGCAGAGCTGAAGGAGTTGAAGGAGCAACTGAGAGACTTGTTGGAGAAAGGTTTTATTAGGCTAAGTACATCTCCATGGGGAGCACCAGTGTTATTTGTGAGGAAGAAAGATGGATCACTGCGGATGTGTATGGATTATAGGCAGCTGAATAAGGTAACCATCAAGAACAGTACCCCCTTCCCAGGATTGATGATTTATTTGACCAGTTGCAGGGTGCTAAGTGCTTCTCGAAGATAGACTTGCGGTCAGGTTATCAGCAGGTGCGGGTAAGGGAGGCAGATATTCCAAAGACAGCATTCAGAACCCGATATGGACATTATGAGTTTAGGGTGATGTCTTTTGGACTGACCAATGCTCCAGCAGTGTTTATGGATTTGATGAACCGGGTATTCAGGCCGTTCTTAGACATGTTCGTCATTGTATTCATTGACGATATTCGGTTTATTCCCGTTCGGAGCGGGAGCATGCGGACCATTTGAGGATGGTACTTAGGGTCCTCCAGCACCAGCAGTTGTATGCCAAGTTTTCCAAGTGTGAGTTCTGGTTGACTTCGGTGGCATTCTTGGGGCATATTATTGGGGCTGATGGTATTCGGGTGGATACACAGAAGATTGAGGCGGTGAAGACTTGGCCCAGACCTACGACACCTACTGAGGTACGCAGTTTTCTGGGGCTAGCAGGGTATTACAGAAGGTTTGTGGAGAAGTTTGCCTCAATCTCAGCGCCTTTGACTAGGCTAACCCAGAAGGCGGCTAAGTTTCGGTGGACGGATGCTTGTGAGCACGGTTTCCGATTCTTTGAAGGATAAGTTGACTACGGCTCCCAGTTCTGACTCTTCCTGAGGGACCGGATGGTTATGTCATTTATTGTGATGCTTCAGGCATTGGGCTAGGTTGTGTATTGATGCAGCATGGCAAAGTTATAGCTTATGCCTCCCGACAGCTCAGAAAGCATGAAAAGAACTATCCCACTCATGATTTGGAGTTAGCAGCGGTAATTCATGCCTTGAAGATTTGGAGACATTATTTGTATGGGATTCATGTTGCTATTTATACGGATCACAAGAGTCTCTAATATATCATTAAGTAGAAGGAGTTGAACCTACGGCAGAGGCGGTGGTTAGAGTTGCTAAAGGACTATGATGTTGATATCTTGTACCACCCGGGAAAAGCCAATGTTGTGGCAGATGCTCTTAGCCGTAGATCCATGGGTAGCTTGACGGATGTGCAGCCAGACAGAAGGAAGATGGTTCGTGAGATACATAGGCTAGCGAGTCTTGGAGTCCGGTTGGCGGATTCGGGAGATAGCGGGGTTCTTATTCGGGATGTTGCGGAGTCCTCTATCGTGGAAGAGGTAAAGAGACGTCAGTATGAGGATCCTGTTCTGGCCCGGTATAGAGATGCATCTCTTCGAAAGGGAAAGACTCTATTTGAGGTTACACCTGATGATGTGCTGAGGTATGAGGGCAGATTATGTGTACCTGATGTTGTAGGGCTACGACAACAGGTTATGGGAGAGTCACACAATGCCCGTTATTCCATTCATCCAGGATCGACGAAGATGTACCATGACCTTAGATGCTTGTATTGGTGGGATGGCATGAAAAGAGACATAGCAGAATTTGTTGCCAGTGCCCGAATTGTCAGCAGGTTAAGGTTGAACATTAGAAGCCTGGTGGATTATTACAGGAGATCGAGATCCCGACTTGGAAGTGGGAAGTGATCAATATGGACTTCATTACAGGCTTACCTCGCACTCAGCGGAAGTGTGATTCCATATGGGTTATCATGGATAGACTGACAAAATCAGCCCATTTTCTTCCAGTTAGGACTACTTACTCAGCTGAAGACTATGCTAGGCTGTACATCAGGGAGATATTGAGACTGCACGGGGTTCCCACATCTATTATATCAGACCGAGGAGCTCAGTTTACAGCTAACTTCTGGAGATCATTCCAGAAGGGATTGAGGACACAGGTGAGTCTCAGCACAGCATTTCACCCTCAGACGGACGGGCAGGCAGAGCGTACTATCCAGACATTAGAGGATATGCTGAAGGCCTGTATTATTGACTTCAGAGGTAGTTGGGATGACCATTTACCACTCATTGAGTTTGCTTATAACAACAGCTACCATTCTAGCATCCAGATGGCACCGTATGAGGCTTTATATGGGAGGAAGTGCAGGTCACCTATTGGTTGGTTTGATGTAGGTGAGACAAAGTTGATCGGCCCAGACATGGTTCAGCAAGCTGTTGATAAGGTGAAACTCATTCAGGAGAGGTTATTAGCAGCACAGAGTCGACAGAAGTCATATGCTGATAATCGACGTCGACACTTAGAGTTTCAGGTTGATGATTGGGTGTTCCTAAAGGTGTCACCCATGAAGGGTGTGATGAGGTTTGGCAAGAAAGGGAAGCTTATCCCAAGGTACATTGGGCCTTACCAGATCATTCGTAGGATAGGCAGGGTTGCCTATGAGTTAGATCTACCGCCTAATTTGGAGGCAGTACATCCAGTCTTCCATGTATCTATGCTGCGTAAGTGTATTGGAGATCCTTCCAGAGTCTTCCCAGTAGATGACGTCCAGGTGACAGAGGAGCTGTCCTACGAGGAAAGCCCCGTAGCCATACTTGATCGCCAGGTCAGGAGATTACAGATGAAGGATGTGGCTTCCGTCAAGGTATTGTGGAGGAACCACAATAGGGAGGAAATGACTTGGGAGGCAGAGAACGAGATGAAGAAGAAGTATCCTCATTTGTTCCCTGTGCCTCCAGGTAATTCAATTCAACTCCCCATTTGACTATTGTAATTGGTGAATTACATATGTGTGATTTATTGTGGCCCTGTGTGGCATCTGTTGGTTGCTGAATATAGGCGGATAGGCATAGTTATAAAGGAGACTCTGCCGAAATTTTTCTAGCATTAGACTTATTATGAACATTCGAGGACGAATGTTTCTGAGGAGGGAAGTATGTTACACCTCGTAAGATTAAGATTATAATTAAGAACGTCATTAAGAAAGCAAGATTCAGTTATTGAATATAAGGAACGCTTACATATGTTAATACGGGAAATTAGTCTATAAACGGATGTTATTCCGGAATAGTATTGTAAAAAAAATTTATGACATTGAGGATACGAGGCTTATGAAATTCTCGGGAATTAAAAGAAGTGGGTTTGAGATTTACTAATTGAAGAACTTGGGGGCCAAAGTGTAAAGGAAAAAAAATCAGATTTTTTCATATAACCTTACACCAACCTCTTCATCTTCTTCCTACACTTAAACAAAAAAAAAAACAAACTCTCCTCTCATTCTCTCCTCCAAACTAATCCGAAAATCACCCTCCACCCATAACCAAAATTAAGGTTGTTATCTTCTCTTCCTAGACTACATTTTTCACCAAAAATTAGAAGCAAAACAACACCAAAAACAGTGGCAAAACAGCCACTGCTTGGGCCGAAATCTGCCCAGAATTTTTGAATTTTTGGGATGAAATTTTGGAAGAAAAATGTGTAGGGATGATGGCTTAACATTGTAGAACACTTGCATGTCAATTGGAGTTGAAGAAGTGAACAAAAAGGAGGAGAAAAATTACAAAACAGTGGGAATTTTCGGACAAACATTGGCAGAAAATTTGCGGACTGTTTTGACGAATTTGAGGTATAAAAATTCTTCTTTCTATGATATAATTGGAATGCATGTTGTTAGAATTAAGGTAATGAATTTGTGTTAAGGAAGAATTGGAATTTAAGCATTGTATGTGACCATTTTGGGCTAGTTGCCAATTTGGGCCAGATTTTGGTGTTATTGGATTCGTCGGTTATGTTGTTATTATTATCACTAATTGCATGATGAAATTGAAAGGAAACATTGAGATTTAGTTGGAATTAGTTATATGGAAGTATTAAAATTCGAAATTGGATTATAGGAATTAAGATAAGAGTTATGGAATTATGACATGTTGTGGCCAAGAACTTACATGAAATTGTTGGACATGTTGTGATGTATATGGACTGTTTTAGGGGCTGTTTTGTGGTGTTATAATTCTGAAAATTTAGTCACCATTATGCATGTTTAAGTGTGGTAATTGCTAATGTAGGTCCTAAAGGAATAAGGGTGTAGAAAGGCGTAGAAAGGCTTCACGTTCTACCCTCGTTGTTATTGGAACATGGACTGTTTTGTGGGCTGTTTTTAAGGTGGATTAAGAGGCTAAATTCACATGAGAAGTGGGTGTGTAAATTCCCTTTATTGTTGTTTTGGTTGTGCCCTTAATTGGTGCTTGTTTATTGATGTTATTAGGCTCGTTTGGAAGTTGTGGAAACATGTATAAACAGGGGAAGTGCTGCCCGAATTTTTCTAGAATAAGAAGTCGTTATTCGATATAAAGTATGCTAGTGATCATAGAATTGACGAACGTATTACCATTATTATAGGTTGAAGTTCTAAATCGAGACGTACTCTAATATAGAGTTGATTAGTTCGTCTAAGAGGTATGTGAACTATTCCTTCTTTCTTTGGCATGATTTTTATTTAATGAAGGTATGACGGACGTACTTGATTCTTATACAGTTTAATTCCTAAAGAGGATTGTTATGAGAAGTGCCTATGATTTTTCAGCAAAGAGTTTATTATGACATTATTATAATGATTTTATTGAGAGTCAAATGATAATTTTTACTTGCATATGGTTACTCATGATATCTACTCGTGCTAAGTGTTACTACTTCACCTCACCGAGTCCCGGGCTGAGTTATGTTCGTGCACAGCCTTGCATTTTTCACCGAGACCCTCACTAGAGGGCCGGGTTACGTAGGATGGATCTATAGATGAGATATGACTTTACCGAGTCCCAGTATGGGCCGGGTTATGATATGATTCCACTGAGTCCCGCACTAGTGGGCCGGGTTATGTTACAGATATATATATATGTATATGGACAGACACTCATGTTTTCTTGACTTGACTATTATTTTTATAAGGCAAATGACTTCTATTGTTATGGCATAGTTGGATTTGAATCCTAATTTTTTTTATACTGATCTCTTGTTATCCATTGGCTACTTATGATCTCATTTGCAGTATTTCATGTCTACATACTCAGTACATTATTTCGTACTGACCCCCTTTCCTCGGGGGGCGGCGTTCATGCCCGCAGGTACGTGGTGCTTAGTTTGGTGATCCTCCGGTTTAGGTTCTCTGTAATTTGTTTGGAAAGCTCCTTTGATCCAGAGCTTTACCATTTTTGTACGGAACCCTATCTTTTTTATTTATGTATATTTTGGGGCACGACGGGGCCCTGTCCCGTCATATGTCGTTATCCTTCTTGTAGAGGGTACGTAGAACGGTTGTGGGTTGCACCTTTGGTGTAAGGGTCGAAATCTGTTTCGGTCACCATATTATTGTACTCTATGTTGGGGGTGTTCCCGTGTATATGTGACATTATTTGTTGGCAGCCTTGTCGGCTTGCCTGTTATATTGTGTTGGCTAGTTGTGACTCCTCAGGAGGCATGTACATTCGGGGGTAAAGGCAGCCTTATCGGCTCGCCTACCCTGGCATATGTTGTTATTGCAGTTTATGCTGCCGAATTTTAGACTCATTAAGTGTTAGTTGGATTATGTGTGACAGGTTAGTGTAATGACGTCATTAGGGCGGTTAGTCGCAGCCCGTTGGGTCGGGTCGTGACACATAACAATTCCGAAAATATCAATTCTTACAACTATCACTCTAAATCTCATGCAACTACTCCCAAGTCCTTAATATCAAAAAGTGCTCACCCAAGTTGTCCAGTCAATATTACTTGCAACATAATGCACTACCACAAATGCAGTCTCATCTCAAAAATATAACTCTATCCTCCACACAACAGAGATTTCCACAACTCCTTTCCCTTAAACCACACTAACTCATCCACGAAAGAGTGTTACAAAATTTCCCAATGGTTCACCACACAAGCCACTTCCATAAGCCTTAATATGTCGGTTACCTAAAATTTGATTCTCACTAGTCGCCGATCATAAAACCCACTGAACTTTATCATATCGCTTAGTCCATTTCTGTGGACTCCCTTCTTTAAGCATACCCAACAATCACACCTCTTCTGAAATAAGCAAGACCACACACCACAACCCACAACGACCAAAGTAATCCCGAATATGTGCCTTATTTTTACCGATTCTCAATCAACTATACTTTTTCTCGACTATACACAATCAACTATACCTAGCGTATCACATACACAGTCTTCCTAACGTCCTCATGTATCTCCATCTAGGTGTCCTAGCTTAAATTTCCTTAACTCAATTTCTAAAATGCTTTCTATAACTCGAATTAATTCAAACTTCATCGTTGACTTACCACTTCGAACGTAATAATTATCGAATTATAACACCTCTAATAATTCACACAATTATACCTTTCATCCGATCAACACAACCGAATAGTACAACAGTAGTAGCAGGAGTAAGCCGAAACTTACACAATAGGCACAAGACTCTCAACACTAATTCAATATTAGATCCCAAGTCACACCATTAATAGTATCTAAGATTCCCTCGTATTAATCCACTCTAGACCATTCATTCATGAACGTCATGAGATTACCCATTTGATACATCGCCAACCACCAATCCATATATCCTATCACATCTGTCACCCAAAATTCACTTCCCCTCAGTCGCCAATCACCAATCCCATGGAACATATGTCTTAACTCCTTCGAGCGTACTAACATTTTTACCCCTTTTGAAAGAAATGCCACCATAATTCACATCTGGCTCAAGACTTATCCATTACTTTAAATCCAAATTCTCTCCTTTCTCAAAGAGATACCTTACTCATTCCAAATTATCTTAATTTCTCGATTCACACCTTTTGTTCAAATCATAACCACCACTAATGACCGACCATTGCTAAACATGCTAACATTCACATATTGTTCTGTTGAAGTACTCTTGCCATAAATCCTTAACTGAAATAATCCTTCTTCTATATTGGTTCATATGTTCACTGACCTGATCATCGATCTCTGAAAAGCTCTTCACTATTAGTACTAGTCAAACCGTCATCACTCTGTTACCGTAAATAACCCTATCGACCAACATCCTATTCGATAGTCCTTAAATAATGCTCACATGTGAAGAACCAATCCTTACTTTATTTTATCGAACCATAACCATCCAACTAACTGTGAAATTTTTCCCAGTCCTTCAGTTAACTCTAAGTTATTATACCAGTAATTTAAGAACTTCTCAAGTATTAACCTTTACATACCATTGCCCACAAATCTCATCCAAAAACTAGATGCAACACCTGGTAACCCTTCAAATATATACCCTCACACTTGTCCAACGCAAGAGTTATCCATATTTAGTCGATCATTGGCTCCCATTAGCCTACAAAGAGTCCAACATACCAACGCATATACGACTTTCACACTCACTCAATACTAAACTACTTTGAAACTACCCACAAATCAACAATCTCTTGGTTTCAACAATCCCCTATTATTACTAGCCTCGAAAATGCCAAGTGAACCCATGATACACTTTTTAGATGAAAGAACGTGACCGTCTATTCCACTAAGCTTCACTTATCATAAGTAACACTACTACCTGATTTTGATCCGAAAACCATTCCCTGTAGAATTCACAACCGCTAATTTTACTCTACTATCACAATACTATCAAATTGAAGCCAACTCCACATTTTATAGCCTATACGACATCCCCCCACGTACACCTTGCAACTTATCCCACAAACACGTTAGATACCAATTGTTCCCTTTCTATAGCAGTGATTGATCTAAGTCCTCTTTCTTACGCCTTTTCCATTAACATAATAGCATTCTTACCAAAATACCCTATGAAATCTTACTTCGCTACACATTTTCCAAAAAGGTCTTCCTTTATGCCCTTATTCTCAGCTTTCCTTTTTTATTACACGCACTCATGCTTTTCCAAATTTGAGAAACCCAACTTGAAAACATGGAGATCATGTGACCCTATGTACTATCTTTCCCATTTCTCAGGAAAACCTCCACAATAATAAGTCTAACTGTGACCCCACACAACAGAATCCTCAAGATATAACTAAAAACTAAATTAGTCACGCGATGGAATTAGGATAACACATCTCGTACCGTACCACAACATGTAACAGACAATCATTTGCGTAAGAATTTAAGCACAAGTTCCCACCATCCAGGAGAGAGTATAACATGGAAATTCAGATACCAATTGGAATCGACTAGATACCAATTTGAATGAAGTAGCATGAAAGAATGAAAGAATTTGAAGTTTCCTAGATGTCCTATAGCCTCCCAATTATAAGTGTGGCGCGCAACACACCTACAAGTAGGACTCTACTAGACATTTTTCTTGTACTTATAGATTGGGTAACCTAGTGCTCTGATACAAGCTTATCATGACCCAATTACTAAGTCGTGCGGGCATCTACCTTTTCCTACCTCGGTAGGAGAACCCTTCCCTTAACTAATAATTCAACACAAAAAAATAAATAAAACGGAATAAATAAAAGCCTAATTCATATCAAAAATATAAAGTGCGGGATACAACAACTACCCAGGGATCTGTTTAGAAATTACAAGAGCTTCTAAGTATACAACTGGAATAAAAGATACAACCACAACTTGAATACAACTTCTGTTTAGAATGAAAGTTAAATAGAAAATCTAGATGAACTCCATGAGACCCTTGAAGGCTAATCGAACCTCGCTGAAGTTCCTATAACAACTCTGCACCCAAAAAAGGAGTAGCAACAATAGTATCAGTACAAATACTATGTACTGGTAGGTATCATAGGCCGACAACAGTTAGCTAACATATGTACAAGAAAGAAACTCAAAGATAGGCATGCCCGCAATCAAGTACAAGTAATATCATAGTTCAAGAATAACCACTCTCAAGTACAGAAATAATAGTAACCAAATCATAGCATATGGTGAAGCACCTAAACCCATGTCTTCCATGTTTTCCACTATTCCTCATAACAATCACAACCATAAGTATAATCAACAAGTCTGAACCATAGGTCTAAAATGAGATGACAAGAATGACTGATGAATAAATATGCAATGCAATGCAGTGGCCACATGATCAATCCATACATAATGCTCGAGGTGGAATATATCATCGGCGTAGCAGTCATGACCCATGTGGGACCTGCGATGTCCATGTACCAATCATTTCGTATCACTCATCCTAGAATGACTCTTCCACCCAAACTCCCCGCTAGCTACTCCATAAGACTTAGCATAGAGATGGATACGCGGTATAGAAATGTCATATGAATCATAAATACTCCCCTTCTCATTTATCACTGTCACGCCAATAGTAAGATCACAATTAATATATCATGAAATGAGAGTATATGGAATGCAATGATAATATCAGGTATATCATACCAACTCCCAGTCGGCCCATACAAGAACATTTATCATAATATCACTATCACATCAATTTCCTTCTTTATACATGAGCATACTAAGATAGGTGAGATACAACTACATCACAATACAACATGATATATCATATAAGTCGGATAACCATAAGAAGCATTCAAATCATACTTAGTCACAGTAGCCGACCTAAGTATTCCATCCCAACTCCATACCCGAAGGCTTACATGCTTTCTCCAACAGAATCTAACTACACATACGCTTTCAAGTACATGTACAAGAAAGAAACTGAAAGATAGGCATGCCCGCAATCAAGTACATGTAATATCATAGTTCAAGAATAACCACTCTAGTACAGAAAGATCATTAACCAAATTATAGCCTATGCTGAAGCACCTAAACCTAAGTCTGCCAAGTTTTTCTACAGTTTCTCAGAACAATCACAACCACAAGTATAATCAACAAGTCTGAACCATAGGTTTAAAATGAGATGACGAGAATGACTGATGAATAAATATGCAATGCAATGTAGTGGCCACATGATCAATCCGTACATACATGCTCTAGGTGGAATATATCATTATTGCAGCAGTCATGATCCATGGAGGACCCGCGATGTCCATGTACCAGTTATTCTGTATCACACATCCTAGAATGACTGTTTTACCCAAACTCCCCGCTAGCTACTCTGTAAGACTCAGCATAGAGATGGTTACGCCGTATGGTAATGTCATATGAATCATAAATAATCCCCTTCTCATTTATCACCGTCACACAAATAGCAAGATTACAATAAATATATCATGAAATGAGAGTATATGCAATGCAATAATAATATCAGGTATATCATACTAACTCCAAGTCATACCACACAAGAACACTTATCATAATATCTGTATCACATCAATTTCATTCCTTACACATAATCATGCCAAGATAGGTGAGATATAACTACATCACATTACAACATGGTGTATGATATAAGTTTGATAACCATAAGAAACATCAAATCATACTTAGTCACAGTAACCGACCTAAGTATTACATACCAACTCCATACCTGAAGACTTACATGCTTTCTCCAACAGAATCTAACTACACATATGCTTCGCTAACCGAAGTCTAACTAGAATGTAAGACATAACCTACCTAGAGAGCCGAGCGGGAGGCGCATAACCACACTTGTGTCTTGCCATTCCATGGATCACGATTGTTCTCGAAGTCTAGTATTAAGATTAATGAGGGTGACATTACATTAAAAATACTCCAAAACATGAAGTCATTATTTGTTTATATGTTGATGACATGTTGGTAATGAGTAAAGATATTGCCGATATTAATACTACTAAGCGCATGCTGACTAGCAAATTTGATGTGAAAGACGTAGGAGTTGCTGATTTGATCTTAGGAATTAGAATCCATAAAACTCCACAAGGTCTAACACCATCACAGTATCATTATATTAAAAGAGTACTTGACAAGTTCAAGTATTTGAATTTAAATATGGCAAAGACTCCAATTGATGTGAGTTTTGCACTTCAAAATAATGAAGGTGAAAGTGATTCACAATTACAAAATGCACGAGTGTTGGAAAGTTTGATGTATATCATGAATTGCACACGACCAGATATAGCATGTGCTATTAGTAATCTGAGTCGGTACATAAGAATCACAATCAAATTCACCGGATGGCAATAAAGCGAGTTTTGGGGTATTTAAAACACACCTAAAACTATGCTTTGCATTATAATAAATATCTCGCCATAATTAAGGGATTTAGTGATGCAACTTGGATCACATGATCATCTGAAGTTAAATCCACAAGTGGATATGTTTTTACCATTGATGGTCGAGCAGTGTCTTGAAAATCATCCAAACAGACGTGCATCACCCGCTCTCCGGTAGAATCTGAATTTATAGCTTTAGACAAGGCCGGTGAAGAAGTTGAATGGCTCCAGAATCTTTTGGAAGATATTCCATTTTGAACCAAACTTTTGGCACCTAGATGCATATATTGTGATAGCCAAGTGGCAATTGGTAGGGTAAGGAGCGTTATGTATAATGAAAAATGTCGTCACATACGACGGAGACACAATACCATTAGATGACTACTCTCTAGTGGAGTTATCACTATTGACTATGTAAAGTCAAGAGATAACGTGTCGGATCCACTTACAAAAGGCCTAACTAGAGAGGCAGTTGAAATATCATTGATGGGAATGGGTTTAAGGCTTAGGACAAGTCATCATGACAGAATTCACGGAATCGATGGAATTTCAAAAAAGGTCTCTTCACACAAAAGTCAACTTTCGGTCAATGCTTTCATAATTTAAGGTTCTAATTTCACAACTTCTACTATAATTTTTGGAAAGTTCTGAGAATCGAGTCGACGGGGGTAAAATTTCCAAAATACACATAACGATGGAACAAGTCATTGTAAAAAACTTCATCGTTAATACAGATTATTAATCTGTGAAATAATTTGAATATATAAACCTTCACTGTGTATTGTTTTGTTTTTATTTATTAAACTGTTTGTCAATTATTGACAGTGAAAAGAAATGGCAATAGAACTATATGCCAATGTTCCTATTGGAATATAGAATGTTGTGCCGACAGCTATTGCCTCATCGAGTCGATCAACTGCTACACATGCGATGGCACCGGCTGAAAAACTGAAAAACAAATCTGGAATTAACCTTAAAGGATGACAGTAAATAATGTTCTTTTGGTTAACCACACTTTGTATACAAAAGTTCACAAATGAAGATCCTCTTGTTTTTTAAGAAGGAATGCCAGAAAATCAATGCTTTATGGTTGTTGAGGCTTGGAAGAATGCAGATTTATTTTGCAAGGGTTACATCCTTAGTGCTTTAGAGGATGACTTATACATTATCTACAGTACTGCAAAGAGTTCAAAAGAATAGTGGATTGCACTTGAAAAGAAGTATAAAACTGAAGACGCATGCTTAAAGAAATTTGTGGTTGCCAAGTTTCTACATTATAAAATGATAGACGGTAAAATCATTGGAACCCAAGTTCAATAGCTCCAAGTCCTTATCCATGACCTCATTGTTGAAGGTATGGTTGTTAATGAGGCTTTTCAAGTGGTCGTTGTGATTGAAAAATTATCTCATTTATGGAGAGATTTCAAGAACTACCTAAAACACAAGTAAAAGAAAATGACGCTGGAAGATCTTGTGATTCATCTGAAGATCGAGGAGGATAACAAGGCTGTTGAAAGAAGGTCATGTGGAAACTCAACGATTATAAGAGCAAATATCATTGAGGAAGCTGCTCCAAATAATAAGAAAAGAAAGAACTCTTCTGGACAAAGGAATGAGCAGAACAAGAAAAAATTCAAAGGCAATTGCTATAATTGTGGAAAGGCTAGACATAAGGCTCCAGATTGCCATGCCCCTAAGAAAGGCAATAAAAAGGGTCGCAAACATGTTGCAAAAGAATAATAAAATTGATGAACTATGTGCTATGATGATGGAATGAAATTTAGTTGGAAATCCAAAGGAGTGGTGGATTGATTCGGGTGCCACTCGACATGTTTATGTTACCAAAGAAGAATTTGCTACTTATGCTCCCACCGGACCCGAAGAAGAGTTTTTCATGGGAAATACTGCAACAGCCAACGTGGAAGGATATGGGAAGATATGTTTGAAGATGACTTCCGGAAAGGTGCTGACTCTGAACAACGTTCTCCATGTTCCTACAATTAGAAAGAACTTAGTTTCTTCCACACTGCTTGTTAAAAATGGATTTAAGTGCATTTTTATTTCTGAGAAAGTTATTATTAGCAAAAATAAGATGTTTTTATGAAAAGGTTACCTCACATATGGCCTTTTCAAGCTTAATTTAATGGTTGTTGACAGTATTAATAAAATTCCAGCTTCATCTTATTTATTGGAGTCAAATAATTTGTGGTATGTTCGTTTAGTACACTTAAATTACAAAACCTGGCAAAAATTGATTAATTTAGGAGTATTTCATAAATTCGAGTGCAATAAATTAAAATGTCAAATATGTGTTGAATCTAAGTTTGTTAAATATCCTTATAAGTCTATTGAAATGAATTTCAATCCTTTAGACTTAATTCATACGGATATTTGTGATATGAAGTCAATACCATCTTACGGTGGGAAAAACGTATTTCATAACTTTTATTGACGATTGCAATAGATATTGCTATGGTTATTTGCTTAATAGTAAGGATGAATCAATTGAAGCATTTAACCAATACAAAAATGAAGTTAAAATGATAAGAAGTGATAGAGGTGGTGAATATGAATCTCCTTTTGAAAAGATATGTTTAGAGTGTGGAATTATTCATCAAATTACCGCCCCTTACGCACCACAATCCAATGGAATTTCATAAAAACCAAACATTAAATAAAATGATGAATGCTTTAATAAGTTACGGTTTGCCGCAGACTTGTGGGGGGAAGCTATCCTTACAACTAACTGAATACTCAACATAGTGCTCCACAGTAAAATACAATATATTCCATATGAGATATGGAAAGGAAAAAAACTCAACTTGAAATATTTTAAAGTGTGGGGGTGTTTAGCTAAGGTACAAGTTTCTAAACTCAAAATGGTCAAAACAGGACCAAAAACTATGGATTGTCTTTTCATTGGATATGCTACCAACAGTAAAGCATGTCGATTCTTGGTTCACAAATCTGAAAATCCCAACATCCATATTAATAAGATAATTGAATTAGATAGTGATGAATTCTTTGAAAGCTTTATCCGTATAAAACCGAATGTCAGTCGTCTAGCGAAAAATCTAAATGACCTCGGGAAGAACCAAAGGAAGATACATTAAATAATGAAGATCCCAAGGCGTAGCAAACGACAAAAGACATATACTTCCTTTGGATCAGATTTTGTGACATATTTGCTTGAAAATGAGCCTCAAATATTTAAAGATGCCATTTCTTCTTCTGATTCACCATTTAGGAAAGAGGCAGTCAATAGTGATATTGAATCAATCTTGAACAACCATACATGGGAATTGGTTGATTTTCCTCTCAAAAATAAACCCTTAGGTTCAAAATGGATTTTTAATAGAAAAATGAAAGATGATAGCACTATTGACAAATATAAGGCAAGACTTATTGTTAAAGGTTATAGACAAAAAGAAGGGCTTGATTATTTTGATACATACTCTCCTATAAAGAGGATAACATTTATTCAGGTGTTAGTAGCACTGACGGTCGTGTATGGTCTTGAAATCCATCAAATGGATGTTAAGATAGCTTTCTTAAATGGAGAATTGGAGGAAGAAATTTACATGGAACAACATGAGGGTTTTGTGGTTCCTGGTAAAGAAATTTAAGTATGCAAACTTGTTAAGTCTCTTTATGGACTAAAACAAGCACCCAAACAATAGCATGCAAAATTTGACCAAACAATGTTGGCAAATGGATTTAAGATCAATGAGTGTGACACATATATTTACATTAAAAATACTCCAAATGATGAAGTCATTGTTTGTTTATATGTTGATTATGAGTGAAGAAATTGCCAATATAAATGCTTCTAAACGCATGTTGGCTAGCAAATTTGATATAAAAGACTTAGGAGTTGCTGATTTGATCTTAGAAATTAGAATCCATAAAACTCCACAAGGTCTAACATTATCACAGTCTCATTATATTGAAAGAGTACTTGACAAGTTCAAGTATTCGAATTTCAATATTGTAAAGACTCCAATTGATGTGAGTTTTGTACTTCAAAAAAATGAAGGTGAAAGTGATTCACAATTGGACTATGACCAGTTTTGGGAAGTTTGATGTATATCATGAATTGTATGTGACCAGATATATCATATGCTATTAGTAAGCTGAGTCAGTACACAAGTAATTCCAATCAAACTCAATGGATGACAATGAAGCGAGTTTTGGAGTATTTAAAACACACCCAAAACTATGCTTTGCATTATAATAAATATCCCACCGTAATTGAGGAATATAGTGATGCAAATTGGATCACCGGATCATCTAAAGTTAAATCCATGAGTGGATATATTTTTAGCATTGGTGGTGGAGCAGTGTCTTTGAAATTATCCAAAAAGACGTGCATTGCCCGCTCTAAGATAGAATCTGAATTTATAGCTTTAGACAAGGCCGGTGAAGAAGATGAATGGCTCCAGAATTTTTTGGAAGATATTCCATTTTTTACCAAACCTTTGCCACCTAGATGCATACATTGTGACAGCCAAGTGGCAATAGGTAGGACATGGACCGTTATGTATAACGAAAAATCTCGTCACATATAACAGATACACAATACCATGAGACAACTACTCTCTAGTATAGTTATCACTATTGACTATGTAAAGTCAAGAAAAAACATGTCGGATCCACTTACAAAAGGCCTATCTAGAGTGGTAGTTGAAAGATCATCGAGGGAAATGGGCTTAAGGCTTAGGACAAGTCATAATGATGGTAACTCTACCTAATAGACTAGAGATCCCAAGAGCTAGGTTCAAAGAGATCAAATAAAGTTATGAATGACGGTTCAATATTGTCAAATAACTCAACTCATTCTCGTGATGAATACAATATTCATAAATAAGGATAAAGCATTAGGGATTTTTAATGAGTTAATAAAGCATTATTGTTTTTTAATATTTTCTAATTTTGGCAAAGATATGACCAAAGAGTGTATCTATAGGATTACACGTTTAAAAATCACCTATGTGAATGTGAAGTGTAAGCCGCTTCAAGGAGAATGATAGTAAAGAGCCATTCTCTTTGCACTCATGAAACCAGGCAGTGTTCATGGCTGAAATAAACACAACTGTGAGAACCATATACAGTTAAGGGTTAATTTTGTGACATATGTTGTCTAGGTATACAACAAATATCGACGGTTCAAAGATATAATATCTATCAATTGACCGAGTATATCCGATATAAGCTCACTACAGAAAGTTCAAATGCAAACCTACTTATCCAGATTAAATTAATTTTTATTTGTAAATCACACACTTGTCCGTCCATATCTTTATCTTATAGTCATTCCCCATTCATGTGGGGGATTGTTGGGTTTAAGGTGTTAGATGAATGGAAAATGGAGGAAAAATATTTTGAATTGTTACTTTTTGCTTTTTGGATTAAGCATTTCTCCCACATTGGCGGTGGAAAGGAAAGTTCTTATGCTCAAATAAAGAAGCATTCCTTCTTGTTGTTAAAGGGTTGAGAAAAAGTCTAGCCTCGCATCGTCGTCATCGGTCACTTGGCTCAAATTCGGATTCGGATTTGATTAATTAATTAATTAATCTTTTTAGACCAAATTTACTTAACTTTTAATTATTGATTATTTATTATAATCCAAATTGTTACCCGGTTTTCTGGATCCATTTCTGACCCACTGACCCATTTCCTTTCCAGAAATATTTTAAATATTTTCGTCCATTTATTAGAACACAACCTTTCAGAAAAATTAACTTGGTCCCAAAGTCACAACCTAAATTTTCTCTTAAGATAGACATTCACAATAAAGAAGAAAGAGTACACATTTCTAATAATACGTATGTTGGCTGCCTCATTAAAGACCTTATAAGGGAAATTCAGTTGGATGAAAATCTTGTATGGAAAAAAGAGTAGAGTGTGTATTAACTCCCCTTGATGAGAACTACAATCCAAATATTTGATTTTTCACATCCCAATATCGTGCACCATATTCTCGAAAGTTGCAGTTGGTAGAGACTTGGTGAACAAATCAGTCATGTTATCACTTGAGCGAATTTGTTGCACGTTGATATCACCATTTTTTAAGCTCGTGTGTGAAGAATAACTTTGGTGAAATGTGTTTTATCCTATCTATTTTTATGAATTCTCCCTAATTGGCTATTGCATGTTGCATTATCTTCATATAATATCATGAGTATTTTGTCACATTTCAAAGATGTATCATTGACCTCAGTCACACAGTCTCGGCTTTCTTCATAAGAGTAGATATATTTTCAGCATGATTTGCTGAGATAGCTATGATAGATTGCTTTATAGATCACCAAGATATGACAACACCCCTACACATAAACACATAGCCTATTTGATATTTAGATTTGTATGGGTCATAACCAACAATATCAGAACTACAATTGTTAGAATAAAATAAGCTCATATCGATAGTCCCTTCTAGATACCACAATATGTGTTTATTTATATTTCAATGTCTGTTTGAGGAGCAAAGCTATATTTTTCTAACACATTAACTGAAAATGCTATGTTAGCCTTGTAATTTTAGCAACATACATTAGTGTACCAATCGCACCATGATATGTTACTTCAGGCCTAGAGTTTTATTCATTTCTTGAGGTCGGAACGGATTCTTATTCACATCAAATGATCGAACAACCATAAGAATACTTAATGGATGTTCTTCATTCATGTAGAATCATTTCAACACTTTTTTTTGTATAGGCATATTGATGGACAAAGATATCATTTGTTAAATTCTTAATTTACAAATCAAGGAATAATTTTATTTTTCCAAGATATTTTATCTCAAACTCCATCTTTAAATAGTGTCGTCAACATACACAACAAGTACAACAAACTCCGATATTGTTTTCTTTATAAAAATACACGACAGAATGGTATTATTTATAAAGCCTTTGTTCAATAAATACTCACTAAGGCGGTTACACCACATACAACATGATCAATTCAAACCATACAATGATCTTTGCAATCTGATTAAATACATTCTCTGAGACTTTGAACTACATACTTCAGGCATCTTAAATCCTTCTGAAATTTTCATATATATTTCATTATCAAGTGATCCGTAGATATAGGTTGTGACCACATCCATCTAATGCATCTCAAGTCACTCATGGAAAACAAAACTAATGATATAATATAATGTTATTTCATCCATAATAGGTGAGTATGTCTCTTCATAATCGACACCAGACCTTTGTAAAAATTCTTGTGCAACAAGGCGTGCCTTATATCTTTGTATTTTATTTTTCTCATTTTTTTTGCACAAAGACCAATTTATAGAAAACATGTTTAATATCATTAGTTGTTTGGACTACATGTCAAAAAACTAATTGTTTGGTAAGTGAGTTTAACTTTGATTGAATTGCCTCTTGCCACTTCGCCAATCACATCTTTGTTGACATTCTTTAACAGATTGGGGTTCAAGATCCTCACTATCTTGCATAATTCTAGATGCAACATTATATGCAAAGATGTAATCACATTTATTTTAAATAGATTCAAATTAGTCTCAATATCAATTGAATTTATTGATATTTTCTCATTTTCTTGAGTCTCAGGCTTATTGATTTCTTCAAGAATATCAAGATCATTCAAATCTTGAATTTCTTTATGAGATTCACTTGTAGTGTCATCTTGAACATTTATTTTTCTTTTTCTAGAATTTCGATCCTTAGAATTCAGTGATCTACCACACTTCAAGCGTGCTTTGATCTCATTTTCTATGACACAGGTAGATGGTCCTACAGGAACATCAAATCTGTAAATGCGTCTAGCATTTGATTTGTTATTTTCTGTTGGTGAATAATTTTTTGGACCTCTTGCTCACAAATAAAAGCACGTGGATCAAGATGAGATAATGCTGGATCATTCCACAATTTTCCTTTTGATTTTATTATTTTGTCCCCTAATTTTGAAAAAAGTGTCATCAAAGTATGAGAAGAAGCACACGTGGCAGTGAAAAGTTTAGGGAATGTAGTTGGTGTAAAGTGAGGAATTATAGTTAGATATATGGTAAGTGAATTATAATTATATCTCGCTTCCATCTATTGAAAGAAAGGTAATACAGGGTTGTTAAAGTAAACATTTGAATTTTCTTTTGGGGGGTTTAACCTCTTGCTCCATTGCATACTAACACAGATTTTTTTTTATCATTTACCAAATATATCTCTTATATATTGAGTTAAAAAAATAAAATGCCTAAAAATTTCATCTTTGGATTTATGGTTTGTTTTATGATTGAAGTCATAGTTTCACTATCGGAGTTGTAGGGATTTGTTGGGTTCGTAAGCACAACGGAAGTTTAAAATTTTACTTACCCAACAATGATCCTTGCATGGCTTATAGAATAATCATACAAAGTGTTCAAAATAATATAAAAGAAAACTTACAGGCTTTCGTATGCTGGATTCACAACTATGGTATCCACGTGAGTTGTTCTTCCGATTGCAAGTTCCAACTCCATTGTATTTATCTAATGAAGAACGCTAGGAATTCTTTTGTTAGAAGAGAGAAAGTAATTCAAGGCTCTAAGTCTTGAATCCTCTGTTTTGTCCGACTGACTAACCTAATAATTATGGAGTTTGTGTTGTTTATATAGGAGTTCAGGACAAAACCTAAGCAGATTTAAAACAGAAAAACCTGGTCCATTTGAATGTTCAATGGACTAGCCCAGCTGGTCCACTTCACACGTCTAAGTGGATGGCCAAGGTGCCGATTTTGGGCCAGTTATTTCTGGCCCAATTGCTTCCCTGTATTTGTCCGAGTACCCATATAATATATCCAACACATTTAATTAAGTCAGAAATCCAATTTGACTTAATTAAATAATTTCTATCAAATAGAAATATTCCATAATTATTATAAACTAAATATCTCGATTCTAAATCGAATATTTAATACTTTCTCAATACACTCTTAGAACGAAGAAACAATCGCATATAGTGTGACCCTATAGGCCTTCACATATCGACATTAATCTAATTAAGGTCCATACGAAACTCCTAGACTACGTCGTATGACGAACTCAATATGTGAAGTACGTTTACATGAATCCAGCAAACTTAACCTTTATGCGGAACTATAAATTCCTTTCATTCGCGACACACTCGATTAAGCTTAGGATTTGTCAAGTGTTAATCCAAATGGCTTAATCACTTTATCTCACATTTATTAGTTGACAACTAGACCATATTCTAAATATGTCTCTTTCACTGGCAAGTGACTTTAGTCAACCTAATAACATTGAGAACTTGAGTGCTCTCTCAAATTTCCAATCGAGGAATGAATCCTATTCTTGGCTCAACTACCACCTTGATTTACATCCTGATGCACCCAACACAAGCTGTATCTTATCCAGAAGGAGTTTAAGCTTAGAACTTGATCAAAGTACATCATTCTGTAAACAAGGTGCGTATTGACCTCAAGTCAAAGGACCTTTATATTCCACACGTCGATAACACTATATACATGTATAACAAATAGTTTATCAGAAGGGCATACCAATACTCCTCCAAAGATACCATGTGTCCATCATGAGTAACCATTACTCGTAACAATGAGACATACTACATTCTCCAAGAATGTGATGCAGACTACATGTCGACTTGTAGCATATCATCGATATCTCATTCTCGATGATCATTAGTCGAGGCTATTTTGAGAGTTACGTTCTATCATTAATAATTCACTCTAATAATGACAACGTAAGCTCAAGGGATGCACATATACGAATAATTACAAACAATCAAACAATAATTCAATAATTGCAAATGCCATAAATATTAATCTTATTAATAATATGAATGTGTTCAAATACATTATATCCCTAATATTTATTGTCTATTGGACATATATACTTTCAATCACCCACTTGGCCTAGAGCCAATCTCCAATGTATCTAATGCCCATGTTTTCGAAATGACCATTATGCTTAACTAAGCTTAATGGTTTAGTAAATAGGTCAACTAGATTATTATCTTTGGGAATATAGTCTAGATCTATTTATTCAGATTCCACCATCTCTCTGAGTATGTGGTATTCCTCTATACATGCTTATTTCTATTTGTCGATCTTGGTTCCTTAGCTTGAGAAATCGCACTAGTGTTATCACAATATATGGTTATTGGATGACTGGCACTTGGAACAACCCCTAGTTCTTTTAAGAACTAAGATATAGAGACATCTTCTTTACAAGCTACCGATCCAGCAATGTACTCGGCTTCAGTCGTCGAATCAGCAGTGGTTTCTTGCTTGGAACTTTTCCAACTCACTGCTCCACTATTGAAAATAAAGGCATATCTAGACTGTGACTTAAAGTCATCAAGATCTGTTTGGAAACTAGCATCAGTATACCCAGTAGCGACTAGCTTCTCTTGCCCACCATAAACTAAGAAATATTCTTTAGTTCGTCTAAGATACCTAAGAATAATCTTTACTGCTTTCCAGTGTTCCTCCTAGGATTCTGCTGGAATATGCAAGTCATGCTAAGTGCAAAGGCGACATCTGGCCTAGTTCATGTCATGGCATACATGATTGATCCTATAGCTAAAGCATATGGGATCCTCTTCATGCGTTGAAGTTCAGTAATAGTAGAAGGACGATCCTTCTTAGATAACTTGATGCCTTGACCCATAGGAATACTTCCTCTCTTGGAGTTTTCCATTCAGAAATGTCTTAGAACTTTGTCTATGTATGTAGATTGTGACAGCCCTAACAATCTATTAGGTCTATCTCTATAGATCCTAATTCTAAGAATGTAGCAGGCTTCACCCAAGTCCTTCATCATGAATGTGCTGGACAACCATTCCTTCACTAATTGCATAAGGGATTTATCATTTCCTATTATTAATATGTCATCTACATATATGATAATGATAACAATACTTCCTTCCTTGCGTTTACTATAAACGCATGGATCCTCCTTGCTTCTGACAAAGTCAAACGATTTGATAGCTTTGTCAAAGCAAATATTCCAACTCCTTGAGGCTTGCTTAAGTCCATAAATGGGTTTCTGTAGTTTGCATACTGCTTTGGTTTTTGACTTGGATGTAAAACCTTCATGTCGTATCATATACACTTTCTCAATTAGATTTTTATTGTGGAAAGCGGTCTTAACATCCATCTGCCAAATCTCATAATCATAGTATGCAGCTACTGCAAGCAAAATCCGAATGGACTTAATCTTTGCAACTGGCGAAAAGGTTTCATCATAATCGACCCCAGGCCTCTGATTGTAATCTTTTGCTACCAACCTAGCCTTGTAGGTTTGCACCTGTCCAAATGCATCAATCTTTTTCTTGAAGATCCATTTGCATCCTATGGGTCTAACCCATGTTGGCAAATCAACCAAGTTCCAAACTTCATTGACATACATTGAGTCCATTTCATGGATTCTTGCCATCTCACCGAGTCAATGTCTAACATAGCCTCGCTGTAGGTTGTAGGCTCATCATCATCAGGAATATCTATCTCATTTTGACTTTTAACAAGGAGATTAAGTCTTTCAGGCTGACGATGAGTCCTAGTGGACCTACGGAGTTGGTTATTTTGCATTTCTGTGGTTGTTGTATTCTTATCATGAGAAGGTTCTTGTGTGTTTCCACTACTATGAGAATTTTCAGGAATATCATCTACATGTGTTTCCTGAATGGAAGGATGTACAACCATTGTATCATCTTTCATTGGTTGTGTATGAGAATCTTGCATTTCTGCATTAATCCTCACATCACTCCCAATGGCTGAAGGATCTATTCTAAGTAACACACATTTACCAAATACTCCCACTGAATTCTTGTCTAGGTCGTTCGATAAGGATTCAGCCTCTATGTTGCTTTGTGGTTCTTGAATTTCTTCAAGTTCTATCTTATTGTAACTCTGTTCCTGGTAGATATAGTCCTCCTCAAGGAAAGTTACATTTCTGGAAATAATGACCTTATGTTCTCCAGGAAGATAGAAATAGTATCCTCTCGTTTCCTTAGGATATCCCACAAAGTAACATTTCTCACTTTTAGATTTCAACTTGTCAGTAAGCATCTTCTTTACATATGCAGGGAAGCCCCAGGCTCGCATATGTGTAAGAGCAGGCTTCTTGTCATGCCATATATCATATGACGTTTTCTCTACTGACTTTGAAGGAACTCTATTCAGAATATAAATTGAGTTTTGTAAAGCATAACCCCAAAGGTATGTTGGAAGAGCTAAAAAACTCATCATGGATCTACCATATCCAATAAGGTTCGATTTCTCCTTTCAACAATGCCATTCATTTATGGTGTTCCAGGAGGTGTCCATTCTGATTGGACTCCATGAAGTTTCAAGTAATCTAGAAATTCTCTACTCAAGTATTCACCCCCTCGATCTGATCGAAGTGTCTTGACACTCTTTTCAAGTTGTTTCTCTACTTCCAACTTATACTCCTTGAATTTCTCAAAGGCTTCAGACTTGTGCTTCATAAAATACACATATCCAAACTTTGTGAAATCGTCTGTAAAAGTTATGAAGTAAGGAAAACCTCCCTTAACTTAAGTGGAAAACGGCCCACATACATCTGTATGGACCAACTCAAGTGCCTATTTGGCTTGCACACCTTTTCCAGAAAGTGGTTTGTTGGTCATCTTTCCTCTCAAGCAAGATTCACAGTCACCATAGGACTCCAACTCAAATGGTTCCAGGTAGTCTAACTTTCTTAATCTTGCTATCCTTGATTCATTGATATGACCAAGTCTACAATGCCATAAGTAGGTGGGATTTCTTGGATTACTTATTTTAGCTCGTTTGTTTTGCACATTGAGAATTTCACGATTACAATTGAGAATATATAAACCATTCACAAGCAGAGCATTTCCACAAATAATATTATTAAAAGATAGTATATAATTTCCATTAGCAATATATGAGGAACAACCCTCAATGTCTAACATTGGAATGAAAATAATATTCCTCATAATTGAGGGAACAAAATAACAATTATTAAGTTCTAATGTAAAACCCGAAGGTAATTCTAATCTATAAGTTCCCACACGCTCAACATCAACTCGTGCTCCATTTCCAATGCGTAAGTCCACCTCCCATGGTCTAACCTTTCTGTTGTCCATTAGGCCCTGCACATTATTACAAATGTGTGAGCCACAGACTGTATCCAATACCCAGCAATGAGAGTTACTTATAGACATATTAATCTTAATGACAAACATATCTTTTCCAACAGGTCTATAAGCACCTAGTGCCTTGTCTCCTCCTGGAGCGGTCCAATCTTTCTTCCAATGCCCCTTCTGCTTGCAGTTGAGGCATACGTCCCTGGCCAACCTAGACTTCTTCTGAACACCTCCTTTAGGTTTCAAGATTGTGGGTTTGTCACCAGCCTTACCCTTATTCTTCTTGTTCTTACCTTTAGGTTTGAACTTAGTAGATAAGCCCACCATGAGCATAGTCTTTCCCTTTGAAGTAGATGATTCATAAGTCTTTAGCATATTGTGAAGTTCTGGAAGATTCACATTGTTTCCATTCATGTTGAAGTTCTCAAACGAACCAGGAAGCGAATTCAAAATCAGGTTAACAGATACATTCTGGGGCAGTTTCGTTCTAATAGAAGCCAACCTTTCTATCAACCCAATCATCTTCAGAACATGACCAGACACTTGGCTCCCATTATTCAGCTTACATTTGAAGAGGTCTCTCAACAACTCATACTCCATAGTTTGAGACTGTGAATCATAAAAACTCCTCAAATGTTTTAGCATCTCATAGGGGGCCATGTTCTCATGCTACCTCTATAACTCTTCAGTCATGGAGGACAACATGACACACTGTGCTGAGGTAGCATCATCCAAATGCTTCTGATAAGCAGCCTTGTCAAACAAAGCATACTCAATAGACTCTTCATTAGGAACTTTTGGAAAATCTATGTCTAACACATACTCAATTTTCTCTTGTCTTAGTACCAAACACAAATTACGCAACCAGTCCGGATAATTAGCTCCAGTCAACTTATTAGTCTTAACTAAGCATTTCAATGATAGATTCGACATTTTAAATAATCTGAAGAAATAGATAGACTGAAATTTTAAATATAATTTCTATGAACACATTCGTTAACTAATTAACATGGCCTTCAGTTTAATTAGTTCCCATTATTTTAACATATTCTACGACCCCATGGAAGAATACAGACTCATAACAAATATGATCATAATGGGCCAAGATCCAAGTTCATACTATCTCCGCATTTTCTAGGGCTGATAACTTCAACAGTACAACCTTGTAGGTCTCCAAACCAATTACAAACAATTTGCAACTCTTGGTTTGACCGACTGTTCTAAACAATCGATTGCGCCCTTAGATTATTCCGACGCTAGGGTGTCAAGACATAACTAAGTAAGTCAACCCCGTTACGCGACTGCAATCGTGCATCTAAGCAAGTTTGGCCTTGTAGAGCAAACGCTAGGGCGTAAATACTCACAAAGGTTTCTCACTCGATACTGCAAATACATGCATCTATGAAGAGTCTGAGTCCTCGTACACTTAGAGCGAACACTAGGGTGTAAATACTATTATAGCCGAAAATGATTTTGCACTCATTCAATTATAACGGACGACGCATGGATTCCAAATTAGACTTATATTAAATTTGGGGAACATTTTAATCGGGTTTTATCAAGATCCTTATTACATGTGCTAGATCAAATAGAGCACATATTGGCTGCCGCCTGCCCAAATATTATTTAATGTGGTCCGACAAATACTGGGTGCCGCCTACCCAGACATGTATAATGCGGTCCAACAAATATTGGGCGTCGTCTACCCAGACATATATAATGCGGACACTATACTAATTATTTAAATGACAATCAATTAAACAATTAGGAAACACAATTAATTCAAGTGCACATTATCAAATAACATGCTAAATAACAATAATCGTGGGCTAATTAACTTATTTCAATTTAGAAAATATTTTAAATTCTAAATTTAAAACTTAATTTTCAATTTCAGAATTTTCTGCTCATCCAAACAGTCCCTTAATAATTCAGAAATTAAAATTTAATTTTCGGGATTTTTACGCAATTTTCAAAACTTTAAAATAATTACATATTCGCCAGGGACCATATCGCTTTTCAAAAATTTAGATTTACCTGGGATCGAATCGCACTACGAAATTTACAAACCTGGGATGAATTTTTCGAATTTACAGATTTTCCCCAAGGACCAATTCTGCTGATTTTAAAAACCCTTTTAAATTTCTAGAAAATTTTCAGGGACAAAATTGCAATCTGAAAATTCTAAAATTTTCAGATTTGTTCAAGGGCTGAATTGCAATTTTGGAAACCCTAATTTAATTACACTTAGGTCCTTGAACTATTTCAAAATCAATTACAACCCCAAATCAAATTTGGGATTCTGATTTCGGGACAAAATTGACGGTATTGAACACCACTGGCGTCCGGCCGACGGCCACGTCCGGCCGACGGCCACGTCGGGCCAAACTCACCGATGGTTTTCATTCTCGGATTGGAGGGCCATGGTGGTCGAAAATCGAGCCACCGCTGGGGATTTCCAAAATCGTCGGTGGTGCTCCTTTTTCGGCCACTTTCGTCGTGTAACACCACCACCGTTCGATTCCTCTCGTGGAGGCGATCACGGTGGTGGTATTACTTCACAATTTTGACGCCCGAGGCTGCCGAAAACAATCCCGTCAATGGCGGCTTTTCCAGCGTCTACGTCGCGTCCCGTCACCTCTCAACACCTTTATCGACCATCTTAAAAATGGATTTCTCGATAATTGTAGAGACGATGTTAGAACACGTCGAATCGCCAAAAAACTGTCGGAAACCGCCACTGCTCCACCGGAACAGTGACGGTCACTGTTCACACCGGAACAATGTTCGGCTACTGTTCACTATTCCAATTTTTTTTATTCCAAAAATTAATTTAATAACTTAAAAAATTAATTTTCCCACGTAATCGTTGTTATGATTATCGTATAATCATTTAAACCAGTCTATTCTCTGATACCACTGTAGGGATTTGTTGGGTTCGTAAGCACAACGGAAGTTTAAAATTTTACTTACCCAACAATGATCCTTGCATGGCTTAAACGATAATCATACAAATTGTTCAAAACACTACAAAAGAAAACTTACAAGCTTCCGTATGCTAGATTCACAACTATGGTATCCATGCGAGTTGTTCCTCCGATTGCAAGTTCCAACTCCATTGTATTTATCTAACGAAGAACGCTAAAAATTCTTTTGTTAGAAGAGAGAAAGTAATTCAAGGCTCTAAGTCTTGAATCCTCTATTTTGTCTGACTGACTAACCTCATAATTATAGGGTTTGTGTTGTTTATATAGGAATTCAGGACAAAACCTAAGCAGATTTAAAACATGAAAACCTGGCCCATTTTAATGTTCAATGGACCAGCCCAGCTGGTCCACTTCACATGTCCAAGTGGACGACCAAGGTGCCGATTTTGGGCCAGTAATTTCTGGCCCAATTGCTTCCCTGTATTTGTCCGAGTACCCATATAATAAATCCAACACATTTAATTAAGTCAAAAATCCAATTCGACATAATTAAATAATTTCTATCAAATAGAAATATTCCATAATTATTATAAATTAAATATCTCGATTCTAAATCGAATATTTAATACTTTCTCAATACACTCTTAGATCGAAGAAACAATCGCATATAGTGTGACCCTATAGGTCTTCACATATCGACATTAATCTAATTAAGGTCCATACAAAACTCCTAGACTGCGTCGTATGACGAACTCAATATGTGAAGTACATTTACATGAATCCAGCAAATTGAACCTTTATGCGAAACTATAAATTCCTTTCATTCGCGACACACTCGATTAAGCTTAGGATTTGTCAAGTGTCTATCCAAATGGCTTAATCACTTTATCTCACATTTATTAGTTGACAACTAGACCATATTCTAAATATGTCTCTTGCACTGGACAGTGACTTTAGTCAACCTAATAACATTGAGAACTTGAGTGCTCTCTCAAATTTCCAATCGAGGAATAAATCATATTCTTGGCTTAACTACCACCTTGATTTACATCCTGATGCACCCAACACAAGCTGTATCTTATCCAGAAGGAGTTTAAGCTTAGAACTTGGTCAAAGTACATCATTCTGTAAACAAGGTGCGTATTGACCTCAAGTCAAAGGACCTTTATATTCCACATGTCGATAACACTATAGACATGCATAACAAATAGTTTATCGGAAGGGCATACCAATACTCCTCCAAAGATACCATGTGTCCATCACGAGTAACCATTACTCGTAAGGATGAGACATACTACATTCTCCAAGAATGTGATGCAGACCACGTGTCGACTTATAGCATATCATCGATATCTCATTCTAGATGATCATTAGTCGAGGCTATTTT
The DNA here is from genome assembly GCA_034509755.1 of Anisodus tanguticus. Classification (NCBI taxonomy): domain Eukaryota; kingdom Viridiplantae; phylum Streptophyta; class Magnoliopsida; order Solanales; family Solanaceae; genus Anisodus; species Anisodus tanguticus. The sequence continues at coordinate 46,564,677 of CM067556.1, forward strand.
GAGAGTTACGTTCTATCATTAATATTTCACTCTAATAATGACAACGTTTGGTCAAGGGATGCACATATATATGAATAATTGCAAACAATCAAACAATAATTCAATAATTGCAAATGCCATAAATATTAATTTTATTAATAATACGAATGTGTTCAAATACATTATGTCCCTAATTTATATTGTCTGTTGGACATATATACTTTCAATCTCCCACTTGGCCTAGAGCCAATCTCCAATGTATATAATGCCCATGTTTTCGAAATGACCATTATGCTTAGCTAAGGTTAATGGTTTAGTAAATAGGTCAGCTAGATTATTATCTGTGGGAATATAGTCTAGATCTATTTCTTTAGATTCCATCATCTCTCTGAATATGTGGTATTTCTTATTTAAATGCTTATTTCTATTTGTCGATCTTGGTTTCTTAGCTTGCGCAATCGCAATAGTGTTATCACAATATATCGTTATTGGATGACTGACACTTAGAACAACCCCTAGTTCTTTTAAGAACTAAGATATCATGACAGCTTCTTTACAAGCTACTGATCCAACAATATACTCGGCTTCAGCCATCAAATCAGTAGTGGTTTCTTGCTTGGAACTTTTCCAACTCACTGCTCCTCCATTGAAAATGAAGATATATCCAGACTGTGACTTAAAGTCATCAAGATCTATTTGGAAACTAGCATCAGTATACCCAGTAGCGACAAGCTTCTCTTGCCCACCATAGACTAAGAAATATTCTTTAGTTCGTCTAAGATACTTAAGAATATTCTTGACTGCTTTCCAGTGTTCCTCCTAGGATTCTGCTGGAATTTGCAAGTCATGCTAAGTGCAAAGGCCACATCTAGCCTAGTGCATGTCATGACATACATGATTGATCCTATAGCTAAAGCATATAGGATCCTCTTCATGCGTTCAAGTTCTATAACAGTAGAAGGACGATCCTTCTTAGATAACTTGATACCTTGACCCATAGGAAGACTTCCTCTCTTGGAGTTTTCCATTGAGAAACGTCTTAGAACTTTGTCTATGTATGTAGATTCTGACAACCCTAACAATCTATTAGGTCTATCTCTGTAGATCCTAATTCCAAGAATGTAGCAGGCTTCACCTAAGTCCTTCATCATGAAGGTGTTGGACAACCATTCCTTCACTGATTGCATAAGGGACTTATCGTTTCCGATTATTAATATGTCATTTACATATATGATAATTAAAACAATACTCCCTTCCTTGCGTTTACTAGAAACGCATAGATCCTCCTTGCTTCTAACAAAGTCAAACGATTTTCCAAGTGTCTATCCAAATGACTTAATCACTTTATCTCACATTTATTAGTTGACAACTAGACCATATTCTAATTATGTCTCTTGCTCTGTCCAGTGACTTTAGTCAACCTAATAACATTGAGAACTTTAGTGCTCTCTCAAATTTCCAATCGAGGAATGAATCCTATTCTTGGCTCAACTACCACCTTGATTTACATTCTGATGCACCCAACACTAGTCGTATCTTATCTAGAAGGAGTTTAAGCTTAGAACTTGGTCAAAGTACATCATTCTGTAAACAAGGTGCGAATTGACCTCAAGTCAAAGGACCTTTATATTCCACACGTCGATAACACTATAGACATGTATAACAAGTAGTTTATCGGAAGGGCATACCAATACTCCTCCAAAGTATCCATGTGTCCATCACGAGTAACCATTACTCGTAGCTGTGAGACATACTACATTCTCCAAGAATGTGATGCAGACTACATGTCGACTTGTAGCATATCATCGATATCCCATTCTGATGATCATTAGTCGATACTATTTTGAGAGTTACGTTCTATTATTAATATCTTACTCTAATAATGACAACGTAAGCTCAAGGGATGCACATATATGAATAATTGAAAATAATCAAACAATAATTTAATAATTGCAAATACCATAAATATTAATTTTATTAATAATACGAATGTGTTCAAGTACATTATGTTCCTAATATAGATTGTCTCTAGGACATATATACTTTCACGAGTATACTTACTTTTGCTGGCATTGATGTCAAAAAGTTTCAGCCTTAACGATTTCAAAATGAAGCATGATTAGTTTATGTTGATCAGATTTCACTAAAAGTAGTTTTGCTTTGTTGGACTGCATTTGATTCATTATATTCTTCATATGTGTTGTTTATGAGACATATGAGGTTAGCGTAGGATTGGATAGGGTGCTCATAACACGCATCGAAAGATAAAAAACAATTTTGGACAGATCTACTTGCGTTTAAAATTTATTTACATCTAAAAGAATTGGTTTCAAGATAAACCTGATGACGATAGTCGTAGTTCAAAATCTCTTCGATAGTACGAAGAGTTTATGCATATCCACACCGAGACCGATCTTTGCTATCAACTCTTTGTTCAACGGAACTCGCGAACAAATTGAATTAAAATTGTTGTCCTGAAATTTATCTCTTTTGCTTTGGTGTAATACTCACACACTTTTTCTCATGATTAAAAAACCTTTCACAAATCCTTTATATAGCATCACCTATAAACATTTTTCCTATTTGGTTAAGGTGATGTATTACTTGAGTAAAATTTTAATTCTGTAAAACCATTTAAAAGTTATCTACGTGAAAATTGAAATCCCATTCTCAATGGGTTATGTTACGAGTGGTGCAAGAAGTTCTTTGTGGACTTTGATTCCTTTTTGCACGTTAGTTCAATATCCAATTCAAAATTGGATTCAAACTTATAATTTTTCTTACATAATATTATTTTATTTATATACCATATATAAAAAAGTACTAAATATATATCTCATATATATTTTAGTTAAGTGATATAATTTAATTTCCTATCTAAATAGAAAACTACAATTTTTTCACAATATTAATTATATTTTCTGTGCTAACAAAAAGTATAATAATATTCCATTTTGACTAATAAATTTATTTGTTTGACTAACTAATTCTCTAATTTAATTATCAAATAATTAAATAATTAATCCATTAACAAAGAACCAAACACTCATTAGTATGTGACCCCATAGGTTCATTAGTAAGCCGGTATAAATTGATCATGTCAATATACTAATCAAGGGTGGCGTCTAGGAACACTCTTTAACGACCGGATAACATGAAGTATACAATTTACTCTCAAGAACTTGTAGAAGAATGATGTAATATTTTCTTCTGTCCTTATAGCTCCGGATCACCCTAGGATATGATCTAACTGTCAAATCCCAATAGGTGATCAACTATGTGTACATGTAAAATTATAATTGACTATTGAATGGCTTAAGAAACTATTTTCTTCTTCCATTAAATTGCCCTGTCCAAGGTCTTAATTAGTCGTTTATAATTCATGACAACATAGAGCTTAAACTCATTACCAAGAGTTTACAGACTCCATCTTAATCAATCATTAATTCTACAAGCATTTAATCATACTCAATATCCTTTCAACCATCTCCATAGGGGCATGAGTGTCCGGTATCAAAGTATAATAAATAACTTGTTAATTATTATGATGATCTCAGGTCAAAGGAAACTCTTACATCATATTCCTTAAGATAATGTCCCCTTGACAGTATGGTAATTCTAACCATTAGGAATTGTCCAATGAGTCGATTCAATGATCATATATCTATATGCATCATCTATGTATATGATTTAGTTAATGATATCAACTAATCTTTAGTGAATAAAGACCACCACATTCATATTGATCTAACTGGATCACTAATATCCTAATTAGTAATCCTATGATCAAGAATAATTTTAGATTAAGTTATAAGAGACATGACTCCCTCATTATCATATTCTCCATCACGATATCAAGTCCCAAAACTTTAATCAAGGATCTTATCATATTTAATCAAATAATTGATAATAACTATGTATAATAAAAGAATATCAGATGCCATATATTTAAATAAAATAACATTCACAAAATATGTTTGAATCATCATATGTGAGATTGGATCTAGGGCATATCAACTATATTCCTAACAATCTCCCACTTGCACTAGAGCCAATCGCTCATGTACTTTATTTCTAATTTCTAATTGTGTTTGTCAAACTCATTTTCTCCCAAAGCTTTAGTGAATGGGTCTATTGCATTTTCTTTTCCATCAACCTTTTGAATCTCAACGTCCCCACGTTCAATGATTTCTCTTATCAAGTGATAACTCCGTAGAACATGTTTGGATTTTTTATGTGATCTTGCTTATTTGGCTTGAGCAATAGCACCAGTATTGTCACGACCCGACCCGACGGGCCGCGACTAACCGCCCTAATAACGTCATTACACTAACCTGTCACACATAATCCAACTCACACTTAATAAATCTGAAATTCGGCAGCATAACGCTGCAATATCAACATATGCCAGGGTAGGCGAGCCGACAAGGCTTCCTTTACCCCCGAATGCACCTGTCTCCTGAGGAGTCACGATTAGCCAATATAAAATAACAAGCAAGCCGACAAGGCTGCCACCAGATAGTAACGTTTAAACATGGGAACACCCCAGCACAGAATACAATAACATGACTGGCCCAAACAGAGTCATAACCCTTACATACGTACAACCCACCACTGTCTACAGACCTCTATAAGAAGAAGAACGACATACGACGGGACAGGGCCCCGTCGTGCCCCTAAATACAAACATAAGTCTAAAAGAGGTTCGGTACCAAAATGACAAAGCTCGGATCAAAGGAGCTTCCCAACCCTCTTGAGTAGGGACCTAAACCGGAGGACCACCAACCGAGCACACCGTACTGCGGCATGAACGCAGCCCCCGAGGAAAGGGGGTCGTGCGAAATAATGTACCGAGTATGTAAACATGAAATACGCATATGAGATCATAAGTAGCCAACGAAACATGAGATCGGTATAAAAGTCGGGATCCAAATCCAACCGTGCCATAAACAATAAAAGTTAGTTGCCTTATAAAAATGAGAGTCAAGTCAAGAAACATGAGTGTACGTCCATATACATATATATACATACGTAACGTAACCCGGCCCACTAGTGCGGGACTCGGTGGAATCATATCATAACCCGGCCCATGCGGGACTCGGTAAAGTCATCTCTCATCTATGGATCCATCCTACGTAACCCGGCCCCCTAGTGAGGGTCTCGGTGAACAATGCAAAGGTCGTGCACGAGCCGTAACCCGGCCCGGGACTCGGTGAGGTGAAGTAGTAACACTTAGCACGAACAGATATCATGAGTAACCATATGCAAGTAAAAATTATCATTTGACTCTCAATAAAATCATTATAATAATGTCATAATAAACTCTTTGCTGAAAAATCATAGGCACTTCTCATAACAATCCTCTTTAGGAATTAAACTGTATAAGAATCAAGTACGTCCGCCGTACCTTCATTAAAATAAAAATCATGCCAAAGAAAGAAGGAATAGTTCACATACCTCTTAGACGAACTAATCAACTCTATATTAGAGTTCGTCTCGTCTAGCACTTCAACCTATAACAATGGTAATGCGTTCGTCAATTTTATGATTACTAGCATACTTTATATCGAATAACGACTTCTTATTCTATAAAAAATCGGGCAGCACTTCCCCCGTTTATACATGTTTCCACAACTTCCAAACGAGGCTAATAACATCAATAACCAAGTACCAATTAAGGGCACAACCAAAACAACAATAAAGGGAATTTACACACCCACTTCTCATGTAAATTTAGCCTCTTATTCCACCTTAAAAACAGCCCATGTTCCAACAACAACGAGGGTAGAATGTGAAGCCTTTCTATGCCTTTCCACACCCTTATTCCTTTAGGGCTTACCTTAGCAATTACCACACTTAAACATGCATAATGGTGACTAAATTTTCAGAATTATAACACCACAACACAGTCCCTAAAACAGTCCATATACATCACCACATGTCCAACAATTTCATGCAAGTTCTTGGCCACAACATGTCATAATTCCATAACCCTTATCTTAACTCCTAAAATCCAATTTCGTATTTCAATACTTCCATATAACTAATTCCAACTAAATATCAATGTTTCCTTTCAATTTCATCATGCAATTAGTGATAATAATAACCACAATAACCAACGAATCCAACAACACCAACATTTGTCCCAAGTTGGCAACTAGCCAAAAATGGTCACATGCAATGCTTAAATTTCAATTCTTCCTTAACACAAATTCATTACCTTAATTCTAACAACATGCATTCCAATTATATCATAGAAAGAAGAATTTTTATACCTCAAATTCGTCAAAACAGTCCGCAAATTTCTGCCACTGTTTGTCCAAAAATTCCCCACTGTTTTGTAATTTTCTCCTCCTTTTTGTTCACTTCTTCAACTCCAATTGACATGCAAGTGTTCTACCATGTTAAGCCATCATCCCTACACGTTTTTCTTCCAAGATTTCATCCCAAAAATCCCAATTTTCTGGGCAATTTTTCGTCCAAGCAGTGGCTGTTTTGCCACTGCTTTCGCCACTGATTTTGGTGTGGTTTTGCTTCTAATTTTTGGTGAAAAATGTAGTCTAGGAAGAGAAGATAACAACCTTAATTTTGGTTATGGGTGGAGGGTGATTTTCGGATTAGTGTAGAGGAGAGAATGAGAGGAGAGTATTTTTTTTTGGTTAAGTTTGGAAGAAGATGAAGAGGTAAGTGTAGGTTATATAAAAAAAAATCTGATTTTTTTTCTCCTTTTTTTTACACTTTGGCCCCCAAGTTCTTCAATTAGTAAAACTCAAACCCACTTCTTTTAATTCCCGAGAATTCCATAAGCCTCGTATCCTCAATGCCATAATAATTTTTTTTTAATACAAAACTATTCCATAACTCCATTGGAATAAATTCAACTTCTAAGATTAATTCTCGTCGTCACGTGTATAGCACTAAAGAAAAATTATTCCGGGATAACATCCGCTTATACACTAATTTCCCGTATTAACATATGTAAGCGTTCCTTATATTCAATATCCGAATCTTGCTTTCTTAATGACGTTCTTAATTATCGTCTTAATCTTACGAGGTGTAACATACTTCCCTCCTTAGAAACATTCGTCCTCGAATGTTCATAACAAGTCTAATGCTAGAAAAATTTCGGCGAGTCTCCTTTATAACTATGCCTATCCGCCTATATTCACCAACCAACGGATGCCACACGGGGCCACAATATATCACACATATGCAATTCACCAATTACAATAATCAAATGGGGAGTTGAATTGAATTACCTGGAGGCACAGGGAACAAATGAGGATACTTCTTCTTCATCTCATCCTCTGCCTCCCAAGTCATTTCCTCCCTATTGTGGTTCCTCCACAATACCTTGACGGAAGCCACATCCTTCGTCCGTAATCTCCCGACACGGCGATCAAGTATGGCTACGGGGCTTTCCTCGTATGACAACTCTTTCGTCACCTGGACGTCATCTACCGGGAAGACTGCGGAAGGATCACCAATACACTTACGCAACATAGATACATGGAAGCTGGATGTCCGCTTCCAAATCGGGCGGTAGATCCAACTCATAGGCAACATTGCCTATCCTACGAATGATCCGGTAAGGCCCGATGTACCTTGGGCTAAGCTTCCCTTTCTTGCCAAACCTCATCACACCCTTCATGGGTGACACCTTTAGGAACACCCAATCATCAACACGAAACTCTAAGTGTCGACGTCGATTATCGCATATGACTTCGTCGACTCGACTCGTGTCGCTAATAACCTCTCTGAATGAGTTTCACCTTATCAACGACTTGCCGAACCATGTCGGGCCGATCAACTTAGTCTCACCTACATCAAACCAACCAATAGGTGACCTGCATTTCCTCCCATATAAAGCCTCATACGGTGCCATCCGGATGCTAGAGTGGTAGCTGTTGTTATAAGCAAACTCAATGAGTGGTAAATGGTCATCCCGGCTACCTCTAAAGTCAATAATACGAGCCCTCAAAGCATATCCTCTAATTTTTGGATTGTACGCTCCGCCCGCCCGTCCGTCCGAGGGTGAAATGTCTTTGTCTTTGAGACTCACTTGTGTCCCCAATCCCTTCGGAATGATCTCCGGAAGTTAGGCGTAAACCGAGCTCCTCGGTCGATATAATAGATGTGGGGACCCCGTGCGGTCTCACTATCTCCCCGATGTACGACCTAGCATAGTCCTCGGTGAGTAAGTAGTCCTTCGGAAGAAAATGGGCTGATTTCGTCGCCTATCCACGATAACCCATATGGAATCACACCTCCGCCCGAGTGCGAGGTAAGCCCGTAATGAAGTCCATATTGATCACTTCCCACTTCCAAGTCGGGATCTCAATCTCCCGCAATAATCCACCAGGCTTCGATGTTCAACCTTAACTTGCCGACAATTCGGGCTTTGGGCAACAAATTCTCGCTATGTCTCTTTTCATGCCATCCCACCAATACAAGCATCTAAGGTCATGGTACATCTTCGTCGATCCTGGATGAATGGAGTAACGGGCATTGTGTGCCTCTCCCATAACCTCCCTTTGTCGTAGCCCCGCAACATCGGTACACATAATCGCCCTCATACCTCAAAGCACATCATCGGTGTAACCTCAAATAGAGTCTTTCCCTTTCGGAGAGCTGCATCTCTATACGGGCCGAACGGGATCCTCATACCGATGTCCCTTTACCTCTTCCACGATAGAGGACTCCGCAACATCCCGAATAAGAATCCCGCTATCTCCCGAATCCGCCACTCGGACTCCAAGTCTCGCTAGCCTATGTATCTCAAGAACCATCTCCCTTCTGTCTGGCTGCACATCCATCAAGCTACCCATGGATCTACGGCTAAGAGCATCTGCCACAACGTTGGCCTTTCCCGGGTGGTACAAGATATCAACATCATAGTCCTTTAGCAACTCTAACCACCGCCTCTGCCGTAGGTTCAACTCCTTCTGCTTAAAGATATATTGGAGACTCTTGTGATCCGTATAAATATCAACATGAACCCCATACAAATAATGTCTCCAAATCTTCAAGGCATGAATCACCGTCGCTAGCTCCAAATCATGAGTGGGATAATTCTTTTCATGCTTTCGAGCCGTCGAGAGGCATAAGCTATGACTTTGCCATGCTTCGCATCAACACACAACCTAGCCCAATGCCCGAAGCATCACAATAAACGACATAACCATCCGGTCCCTCGGAAAAGTCGAACCGGAGCCGTAGTCAATTTATCCTTCAACAATCGGAAGCCGTGCTCACAAGCATCCGTCCACCGAAACTTAGCCGCCTTCCGGGTTAGCCTAGTCAAAGGCGCGAGATCGAGGCAAACCTCTCCACAAACCTTCGTAATACCCTGCTAGCCCCGTAAAAACCGCGTACCTCGTAGGTGTCGTAGGTCCGGGCCAAGTCTTTACCGACTCAATTTTCGTGTATCCACCCGAATACCATCGCCCCGATAATATGCCCCAAGAATGCCACCGAAGTCAACCGAACTCACACTTGGAAAACTTGGCATACAAGCTGTTGGTCTTTGGAGGACCCTAAGTACCGTCCTCAAATGGCCCGCATGCTCCTCGCTCGAACGGGAATAAACCAGGATATCATCAATGAATACAATGACGAATATGTCTAAGAACGGCCTGAATACCCGGTTCATCAAATCCATAAACACCGCCTTTGGAGCATTGGTCGGTCCAAAAGACATCACCCTAAACTCATAATGTCCATATCGGGTTTCGAATGCTTTGTCTTTGGAATATCTCGCCTCCTTACCCGCACTTTGATGATAACTCGACCGCAAGTCTATCTTCGAGAAGCACTTAGCACCCCGCAACCGGTCAAATAAATCATCAATCCTGGGAAGGGGTACTGTTCTTGATGGTTACCTTATTCATTTGCCTATAATCCATACACATCCGCGGTGATCCATCTATCTTCCTCACAAATAACACCGGTGCTCCCCATGGAGATGTACTTGGCCTAATAAAGCCTTTCTCCAACAAGTCCCTCGTTGTTCCTTCAACTCCTTCACTCCGCAGTGCCATTCTATAAGGAGGAATGGATATAGGTTGGGTACCGGCAATACATCTATACCGAAATCTATCTCCGCTCCGGAGGGAGACCGGAAGATCATCCGAGAATACATTCGGAAACTCACTAACTACCGGAAGCGACCGAAGAGCGGTACCTCCGCTTTCGTATCATGCACCGGAACCAAATGATAGATACAACCTTTTCTGACCATCTTCCTTGCCTTGAGGTATGAAATAAACTTACCCCTCGGCGATGCTGCATTCCCTTTCCATTCTATAACTGGCTCGCCTGGAAACTGAAATCGAACCAACTTTTCTCTACAATCAACGTTGGCAAAACAAGAAGCCAACCAATCCATGCCCATAATGACATCAAAGTCGGCCATATCCAACTCTATCAAATCTGCTAAGGTATGACGGCTATATATCACCACCGAACAATTTTTATACACACGTTCAGCTATAACCGAATCTCCTACCGGTGTAGCTACCTCGAATGGTTCTATCGGCTCAGATTCTATCCCTATTCTATTAGCAACAAGAGGGGATATGTAGGACAAGGTGGAACCTGGATCTATCAGAGCATATACATTACAGAAAAAAGACCGATAGTATACCTGTAACAACATCTGGTGACGCCTCCTGATCACATCTACTGGCCAAAGAATATATGCGGTTCGGAGGACCGCCGGGACTAGAAACTCTGCCACGACCTCTACCACGGCCTGCTGGCGTCTGACTACCCCACCCGGTGGGGCGCATAGCTATAGATGACGACGAACCAGCACCCGACCCCGTAGGCCGAGCCAGCCCACCTGAACCACCTATGTTGGGACACTCTCTCATCATATGGCCCTGACGGCCGCAAGAGAAACAAGCACCTGTGGTAGAACGACATTCTCCCATATGAAACTTACCACACCGAGAGCACCGAGGATAAGGTGGTCTCAACTGACTAGGGCCCCTATTCCTCTGAGAACCCGAAGCCCTGGAGTTCTGTCCGGCTCCTGAATACCGGGGCGGTCGAACCTCCTGCCCGTAGACTGTAGAGGAGCACTCTGTGCTGGCTGAGGTGAATATCTGACCTGCTGCTGGAACTGTCGCCTCGAGATTCGCCAGAATAAGCTGCCGACCTAGCCCTCTTATGCTGGTCCCCGTCATGACCTCCATCTAGTTGTCGCCCTCTATGTCGGTCCTCAACCCCCTGTGCATATGCCTGGACACGAGCAATATCCATACCCGGCTGGAGAGCTACCGCCATACAACCATCGATCAGATAATGGTCCAGCCCCATCACAAAACGATGCACCCTATCTGCCATATCTGCTACAATAGTGGGTGCATATCGGCCAATGAATCAAACTCAAGGCTATACTCACGAATGGTCCCGCCACTCGCCTCAATCGTAAGAATCTGTCCACTCTAGCTCTCCTCATCTCTCGGAGGCAAGAAGTGACCAAGGAAGGCCTCGTGAACTCATCCCATGTAGCCGGAGGGACATCCTCTCCCCTAGACAACTCCCAAGACTCGTACCGGTTTGTAGCTATATCCCGCATTCTATACGAAGCCAACTCCACGGACTCGGTCTCTGAAGCCCTGATTACCCTCAAGGTACGCTGCATCTGTCGGATAAACTCCTGCGGGTCCTCCTCGGGCTGAGACCCGAAAAACTCTGGAGGGTTACAACTCAAGAAATCACGAACCCTCAAACTGTCAGACCTAGGGTCGGCTCCTGGTTCCTGTCTACGGTTCTGCCCTGCTACCAAGCTAGTGAGCGGTGAACCGCATCTCTCATGGCCCCGTCCTCGCCCCGCCGAAGAACCGGAGGCTCGTGTGCGGGGCCTCAGAAACTGGTGATGTTGCCCCCTGAACTGGAGCCCCTGGTGGTGGCGATGACGCAGAGCTCGTCGACTGGGGCATAGTCTCCGGCATAGATTGGGTACGGGACCTAGTAACTCTCTGAATCTGGCTGGTATCCCCCGCTGTAGACTTGCCCTTCTGGGCCGCTGTCGCCTTCTTCGGAGGCATAGCTGTAAACATCGTAAGTCGTCAGAAAGGAATCATCCTAATAACATAGCTCTATTGCACGATCTAAGAGATGAAAGAATAGAAACCAATCCTAGATGCCCTGTGAGCCTCCTGCGTATAAGTATGGTGCACAACATACCCATACACAAGACTCTACTAGACACGGTCTGTAGACATTCCGAGGACTAACTGCTTTGATACCACTTTGTCACGACCCGACCCGACGGGCCGCGACTAACCGCCCTAATAACGTCATTACACTAACCTGTCACACATAATCCAACTCACACTTAATAAATCTGAAATTCGGCAGCATAACGCTGCAATATCAACATATGCCAGGGTAGGCGAGCCGACAAGGCTGCCTTTACCCCCGAATGCACCTGTCTCCTGAGGAGTCACGATTAGCCAATATAAAATAACAAGCAAGCCGACAAGGCTGCCACCAGATAGTAACGTTTAAACATGGGAACACCCCAGCACAGAATACAATAACATGACTGGCCCAAACAGAGTCATAACCCTTACATACGTACAACCCACCACTGTCTACAGACCTCTATAAGAAGAAGAACGACATACGACGGGACAGGGCCCCGTCGTGCCCCTAAATACAAACATAAGTCTAAAAGAGGTTCAGTACCAAAATGACAAAGCTCTGGATCAAAGGAGCTTCCCAACCTGCTGAGTAGGGACCTAAACCGGAGGACCACCAACCTGAGCACCGTACTGCGCGGGCATGAACGCGCCCCCCCGAGGAAAGGGGGTCGGTGCGAAATAATGTACCGAGTATGTAAACATGAAATACCGCATATGAGATCATAAGTAGCCAACAGAAACATGAGATCAGTATAAAAGTCAGGATCCAAATCCAACTGTGCCATAAACAATAAAAGTTAGTTGCCTTATAAAAATGAGAGTCAAGTCAAGAAACATGAGTGTCTGTCCATATACATATATATACATCTGTAACGTAACCCGGCCCACTAGTGCGGGACTCGGTGGAATCATATCATAACCCGGCCCATGCTGGGACTCGGTAAAGTCATCTCTCATCTATGGATCCATCCTACGTAACCCGGCCCCCTAGTGAGGGTCTCGGTGAACAATGCAAGGCTGTGCACGAGCCGTAACCCGGCCCGGGACTCGGTGAGGTGAAGTAGTAACACTTAGCACGAACAGATATCATGAGTAACCATATGCAAGTAAAAATTATCATTTGACTCTCAATAAAATCATTATAATAATGTCATAATAAACTCTTTGCTGAAAAATCATAGGCACTTCTCATAACAATCCTCTTTAGGAATTAAAGCGTATAAGAATCAAGTACGTCCGCCGTACCTTCATTAAAATAAAAATCATGCCAAAGAAAGAAGGAATAGTTCACATACCTCTTAGACGAACTAATCAACTCTATATTAGAGTTCGTCTCGTCTAGCACTTCAACCTATAACAATGGTAATGCGTTCGTCAATTTTATGATTACTAGCATACTTTATATCGAATAACGACTTCTTATTCTATAAAAAATCGGGCAGCACTTCCCCCGTTTATACATGTTTCCACAACTTCCAAACGAGGCTAATAACATCAATAACCAAGTACCAATTAAGGGCACAACCAAAACAACAATAAAGGGAATTTACACACCCACTTCTCATGTAAATTTAGCCTCTTATTCCACCTTAAAAACAGCCCATGTTCCAACAACAACGAGGGTAGAATGTGAAGCCTTTCTATGCCTTTCCACACCCTTATTCCTTTAGGGCTTACCTTAGCAATTACCACACTTAAACATGCATAATGGTGACTAAATTTTCAGAATTATAACACCACAACACAGTCCCTAAAACAGTCCATATACATCACCACATGTCCAACAATTTCATGCAAGTTCTTGGCCACAACATGTCATAATTCCATAACCCTTATCTTAACTCCTAAAATCCAATTTCGTATTTCAATACTTCCATATAACTAATTCCAACTAAATATCAATGTTTCCTTTCAATTTCATCATGCAATTAGTGATAATAATAACCACAATAACCAACGAATCCAACAACACCAACATTTGTCCCAAGTTGGCAACTAGCCAAAAATGGTCACATGCAATGCTTAAATTTCAATTCTTCCTTAACACAAATTCATTACCTTAATTCTAACAACATGCATTCCAATTATATCATAGAAAGAAGAATTTTTATACCTCAAATTCGTCAAAACAGTCCGCAAATTTCTGCCACTGTTTGTCCAAAAATTCCCCACTGTTTTGTAATTTTCTCCTCCTTTTTGTTCACTTCTTCAACTCCAATTGACATGCAAGTGTTCTACCATGTTAAGCCATCATCCCTACACGTTTTTCTTCCAAGATTTCATCCCAAAAATCCCAATTTTCTGGGCAATTTTCGTCCAAGCAGTGGCTGTTTTGCCACTGCTTTCGCCACTGATTTTGGTGTGGTTTTGCTTCTAATTTTTGGTGAAAAATGTAGTCTAGGAAGAGAAGATAACAACCTTAATTTTGGTTATGGGTGGAGGGTGATTTTCGGATTAGTGTAGAGGAGAGAATGAGAGGAGAGTATTTTTTTTTGGTTAAGTTTGGAAGAAGATGAAGAGGTAAGTGTAGGTTATATAAAAAAAAATCTGATTTTTTTTCTCCTTTTTTTTTACACTTTGGCCCCCAAGTTCTTCAATTAGTAAAACTCAAACCCACTTCTTTTAATTCCCGAGAATTCCATAAGCCTCGTATCCTCAATGCCATAATAATTTTTTTTTAATACAAAACTATTCCATAACTCCATTGGAATAAATTCAACTTCTAAGATTAATTCTCGTCGTCACGTGTATAGCACTAAAGAAAAATTATTCCGGGATAACATCCGCTTATACACTAATTTCCCGTATTAACATATGTAAGCGTTCCTTATATTCAATATCCGAATCTTGCTTTCTTAATGACGTTCTTAATTATCGTCTTAATCTTACGAGGTGTAACAAGTATTGTCACACAATGACTGAATATCATCTTCTATCGAAGGAACCACACCTAGTTCATTTAAGAACTTTTTCATTCATAGAGCCTTTTTAGCAACTTCACTAGCTGCTATATATTCAGCTTCGATCACAGAACCAGTTACTGTAGCTTGCTTTGAACTTTTCCAACTAACTGCACCATCATTTAAGGTGAATACATAACCAAAATAGATTTGCTATCATTCTTGTCTGAAGAGAAACTTGCATCAGTATAACCTTCTAGTTTCAATTCAGAGTCTCCATAAATGAGGAATTAGTCTTTAATTCTTCTTAAGTACTTAAGAATGGTCTTAACCACTTTCCAATGTTCCTCACAAGGATTTGCCTGATATCGGCTAGTCACTCCTAGTGCATAAGCCACATCAGGACGTGTACGTGTCATGGTATACATGATGGCTCCCGATGCACTAGCGTATGGGATCCTACTCATGCGTTCTCTCTCTTCGGGTGTTTTAGGACAATCCTCCCTACTGAGAGTAATTTTAGTGCCTATTTGTAGATATCTCCTTTTAGAATTATCCATGTTATACCTTTTCAGGATGGTATCGATGTACATAAACTGGGAAAGCCCAAGCAATCTTTTAGATCTATCTCTATAAATTTTTATTCTCAATATATAAGCTTCTTCTCCTAAGTCTTTCATGGAGAATTGTTCAAATAGCCAATTATTGGTACTTTGTAATGATGGTACGTCATTCCCAATGAGTAATATATCATCAACATACAGTACTAAGAAAATAATTGTGCTCCCACTAACTTTTTTGTACACACAAGGTTCTTCTTCGCATCTAACAAAATTGAACTTTTCAATTGTCTTGTTGAAGCGTATGTTTCAACTTCGAGAAGCTTGCTTTAGTCCATAAATGGATCTTTGCAGCTTGAAAACTTTATTATGATCAGATGGGAATATGAAACCTTCAGGTTGTGTCATGTACACATCGTCCTCCAACTCATGATTAAGGAAATTTGTTTTCACATCCATTTGTCATATTTCATAATCATAGTATCCTGCTATAGCAAGCAAAATCTAAATTGATTTGAGCATTTCCACGGGAGAGAAAGTCTCGTCATAATCTATTCGTTCCTTTTGACGATATCCCTTGGTGACGAGACGGACTTTATAGGTCTCTACCTTTCTGTCTGCTCCAATATTTTTCTTAAAAATTTATTTACAACTAATAGGTTTTATATCCGTTGAAGGTTCCTCTAAATTCCATACTTTATTAACATTCATGGATTCCATTTCGGATTCCATAGAAATTTGTCATTTCTCATAGTCGGAACTTTGTATTGCCTCTTCATAAGTCTTAAGATCATCATCATTATGATCAATCCCATCTAAAATGTCATCTTGCACTATTAGATTCAACCTATCTGGTGCATGACGTTATCATGTATACTTTCTAAGAGGTTCATGTACAACTTGCTCACCCGGTATTGGATTTGGTTGTTCTTCAATTTGGTTTAGAACTGGTTCATTAACATGTTCTTGAACCTCATTAAGTTCTTCAACTTCAATCGTTGAAGGTGGCAACTTTCTTGTCAACTTCAAGACATCCAATAAAGGTTTATCAACTTGTATCTCATGTTCTTGATCTTGTGTTGATTCATTAACTTCTTTAACTTCATCAAATTCTATTTTCTCACCATTATCTCCTTCTAAAATAAATTTCTTTCATAAAAGGTTGCTCCTCTTGCCACAAACACTTTATGGTCAGAGGGGTGATAGAAATAATATCACATAGTCTCTTTGGGATATTCAATGAATCTACACTTATAAGATCTTGAATCAAGTTTATCAGATTGCAATCTTTTAACATAAGCTGGACAATCCAAATTTTAATATGTTTAAGGTTAGGCTTACATCCCTTCCATATCTCATATGGTGTTGTAGATACTAACTTAGTGGAAACTTTATTTAGTAAGTATATTATTGTTTCTAAAGCATATCTCCATAAGTTCATTGGAAGATCAATGAACCCCATCATGGATCTCACCATATCTAATAAAGTTTGATTCCTTCTTTTTGACACACCATTATGTTGTGGTGTTTCTGGAGGTGTCCATTGTGAGAGAATCACATTCTCTTTGAGATAGTTAGTAAAATCATCACTGAGATATTCTCCACCTCTGTCAGACCTTAGTATCTTAATACTTTTATCGATATGTTTCTCAACTTCACTATGAAATCTTTTGAACATTTCAAAAGATTTAGATTTGTGTTTCATAAGATACACAAATTCATATCTTGACATATCATCACTGAATGTAATGAAGTAAGAATATCCACCTCTAGCTTGAATTTTCATGGGTCCGCAAACATCTGTATGAATTAGCCCCAATAGTTCAGAAGCTCTCTCTCCACTTCCAGGAACTGGAGATTTGGTCATCTTTCCTTTGAGACAAGATTCACAAGTAGGATATGATTCAAAATCATACTTGTCATGGTAACCATCCTTGTACAACTTGTTAATTCTTTTATCTTCAATATGACCAAGCCTACAATGCCAAAGGTATGTATGATTTACTTGACTATCTCTTTTTCTCATAAGACTAAGTACATGCATAATCGAATTAGCATTCATATTAGGTAAACATAAATACTGCAATGGAGATAAACATTCACATATAAATCATTACCACAAAAAATAATGCAAATGCCATTCTCAATAACAACACGAAAATCGCGTTTGTCCATCAATGAAACTGAAATTATATTCGCAACAAATTCAGAAACGTAATAACAATCTTCTAAAATAAGTGTTTTGCCCGTAGGCATTATTAAAGAAGTTGATCCTAAAACTAAGGTCGCAATTGTTGCACCATTTCCAACTTGTAGATTAACTTCTCCTTTCTTCAACCTCTTATTTATCTAGAACCCTTACAATATATTGCAGATGTTATAACAATTTCCAGTATCTAATACCCACATTGAAGAATCAAAAGTAGTTAAATAAACCGTGAAAATATTTTTCATTAAAGTATTACCTTGTTTCTTGTCCTTTAGAGTTGCTAGATACACTTTGCAATTTATCTTCCAATGTCCTTTCTTTTTGTAGTGGAAACATTCTGCCTCAGATTGGTCAACTTTTCCTTCTTTGCTTTTGGGTTTGGTCACACCACCCCTACGCGCAGTAGGCTTCTTTTGTGGTTTTTTCTTACCCTTATCCTTCCTTTTAAAAGAGTTACCAACCAACATAATATATCATTTCTTCTTCTCGGATGCAAGTTGATTCTCATAATCAATTAACATGTCAAGCATCTTATGAAGATCACAATCCATTTTATGCATATTGAAATTAATAACGAATTGTGAAAAGGATTCAGATAGTGACTACAAGATCAAATCTTGAGAAAGCTCTTTTCCATGTTTGCACCCTAACATTTCAAGCTCTTTAATAAGATCAATCATATGATTAACATGGAGTCCAACTGGAGAGTTTGCGGTCAACTTGGATCCAAACAAAGCCTTAGACAACTGATATCTAGTTTTCCTACTCAGTGTACCAAACATCTTCTTAAGATGTCTAATTATTTTAATTGGATCCATATCTTGATGTTTCCTTTGGAGTTCAGAACTCATAGAAGTGGGAATGATGCATTTAGTAGTAAGACAATCTTTCATGTAGTTGTGATAATATATTGTGGCCTCTGCATTTATAACACCTCGAACCTTAAACTAAGCGATGCTTATGATTCAGAGGTGAAGGAAACCAAAATGGGGAGTTTAAAGTTGGAAACCAGTCTCAGTTCTGCAGATCTAATTTTACGCTCAGGTTATACAGATTGTAAAATACTTTACGGCCCATCTATTTGAACCTTTGATTTCATTTTTGAAAGTGATGACACTCTGTAAATTCTACGGATCGTATAAATTTATACGACCCATCGATCCCAAGCGTTAAATCCCCTCAGCTTTTACAGAACCTTGGAAAATTGCAAATTTCAAGACGACCCGATTATACGGACCGTACAATTATTGACGGTCCAGACTCAGACCGTAAAAATATTTACGGACCGTCAATTTTGACCGTCAATTCCTTCCAACTAGGAACAACATAAATATAAGACTTAGACCTGAAAAATCAGTTTTCACTCTTCTCAAGCACTAGCTCGAAGGTTTTCTTCTCCCATCATCTTCCTACATTAAGGTAAGCCTATTCCAAGTATTTCAATTGAATTCTAACATGCATACATGAATTCTATGTAGGAATTCATTGTGGTTAACCTAGGGTTTCCAGTTAAACCCAATCTAAGGTTTCAAGGTTCAAGCTTTGGATTCCTCCTTCCAAGTTTAGATTTTTAAGACACGTTTTGGAGAGAGTAAGATATGTAGAGCTTCTATTCACATGTGGATACAATATTGTTCTTCCCCACGCCATATGTAATCCATGAAACAAGAATTCTTCAAACTTAGGGTTTTGCTCAAGTTCATAATAACCTTATACATTTTCAAATATATATATATATATATATATATATATATATATATATATATATATATATATATATATATATATATGTTATGATTTATTATATTCATGATATGTCATTGTGATTGTCATGAACACATGTCGTAATCCATGAACACATGTCTTGATTTCCATGAGTTCTTACATACAAGTTATGGTCATTATCACACAGTTTCATGAAGTCCTATATGTTTCTCATGATTTATACAAGTTATATTATGTAATTCTTCACATGCTAAATTATAAACTTACAAGTTATGTTTACAAGTTATTTTATGAAATTCATGGGCTTTCAAGTCTACTATTTTCAAGTACATATTTTGGGAGATGCACAAATTACCGAGAAAGCTCAAACAACCTGAAACTACGTATGCCAACGTAGGATAATGATCGCTCTACCCAGAGGATGATACCTTCATGTTACCCTTTATGGGATTATTGGATCTATCATGTTCATTTTCATGTTCATGTCTCGTACTCCGACAAGGTACGAGATGGCTTAGCTGATCATGCAGAGATTAGACTCCATGTTCACGCGTGGTGGATAATGTCGGTTTTGTTAATGCTCTTCCACGGATATACAATTTATAGATTTTTCACATGTTATTACACGCATGTTTATGTTTACTTTTCAATTTTATGTTCCTATTATATCATGTGCCTGCTTATTCCTTCAGTTGATTTACATAGAGTACAATGCAAATGTACTAACATCCCTTTGCATGGGGCCTGCACTTTATGGTGTGAGTGCTGAGTTTCAGGGAGACGGATCTGCTCAGTAGGATTGATTTATTATCAGCTTTTGTTGAGTCCAATCTTATTCGGGGTGTCAGTATTATTTATTCCATGTCATGATTATTAGTAGAGGTATGCCAGGGTCTTGTCTTGGTAAATAGTTTTGTAGTCGGACTCATGTTCAAATGTTTCATAGACTGGTTTAGTAAGTCATGTCAGCATTGGTTTTTAGACATATTATATTTTCAGAGTATTTCTGCAATATACTTTCAGACTATAAATTCAGTATTATGGTTTACATGTTTCATTATCATTGTTAGTGTACCTTTTAATGCCCGTGTTAACAAGCAAGCCATGTGGTTTGCTCAGTCACATGTAGTCAGGCACCGAGTGTCATGTTTCACCAAGGCCATAGTTCAAGGTATTACAAAGCTTGGTATTTAGAGCACTAGCTACAAGTGTCTTAGAGAGTCTATAAAACAATGTCCAGTGGGATCACTTTTATGTGTGTGAGGACCCCACACATGTAAACAGACGACTACCAAGACATCTAGGATTATCTAACTTATTTCATACTCTAGATCATGAAGTTAGAGCTATACCTTTAGGATATCCTTCTAACTCATGCATATTACATATTTTAGAAAATGCCTGCTAAAAGGAAAATAGCTTCGAGCAAGAGAGTTGCTGCCAATGCTGCTCTCAAGGATAATGCTCAAGTTTAGGGAGTTGATTTGGGTACAACACCCCCACCCGATACTACAGGGCCTGCGGAGATTCCAGTTCCGCCGCTAAGTTCCACTGACACGGATGTTACGGGAGTTATTCAGTTACCCACCCAGCTTGTGGCAACTCAAGCCCAATGTTAGGGAACAACTCCAAGTACGGGAAATAATGGAGAGTCATCCAGTTTCAAGACTCATGAGTTTATTCGTATGGACCCTCCGGTGTTCACAGGGTCAAGCAAGACAGAGGATCCACAGAACTACATTGATGGGCACAAGAAAATATTTTGTGTGATGCATGTTACTAAGGTAGAGGCAGTAGAGTTTGGAGCTTATCAGTTGCAGGATGTTGCAAATATCTGATATGAATTATGGGAATAGTCCCGTGGGGAATATGCATCTCCAGCAACTTGGGATGAGTTTGCAGATCCTTTTGTTGAACACTTTTTACAAATAGAGGTTAGAGAGGCAAATGTTGTAGAGTTTGAGAAGCTCAAGCAAAATGCCAGGAGTGTTCAGGAATATTATCTTCAGTTTGTCTCTATGGAAAAGTATGCTCCACATGTGATTTCAAACATGATGGCCAGAGTTAGACGTTTCGTGTATGGTCTTGATCCATATTTGTCCGATGCAGCTAAATTACAACTCAGAATAGGGAGATGACTATTACAAATATGGTTGCTTTCATACAAGGTAATGAGAGCAGGTTAAAGAAAGAGGAAGCCTTGCAGAAAGAGAAAGACAGAGAGTTTAATAAGAGAGCTAAGTCTTCAGGTCACTTCAATCATGGGGGAGGTGGAGGCAGATAGTTCTTCAAAAATAGGTCATCAGGATCTTCTACATCTTCAGCCAGTGCCCCAGCCCCAAAGTTCAGGAATGATAACAAGAGGCAAAACTTCAGAACATCAGGCTCCCCGTCATATGCTAGTATGGATAAAAGTTCTTTTAGTAACCCATTTGTGCTAAGTGTGGTAAGAGGCACCCGGGGAAGTGTTGCCTGGGTACAGATGTATATTTCGGGTGTGGCCAGTGAGGTTACTTTCAGCGAGACTGCATATCAGTGAGGTACGGTATAGGAAATAATGTGGCTTAGTCCATTAATTTAGTAGTTCCTCGAAATTCTCAAGCCCAATCAGGGTGTGGTCCAGCTAAGATCGATAATACATGCAGAGGCCCAAACCACTTGTATGCACTATCAGGTCGTTAGGATACAGAGGCTCGCGCATATGTGGTCATAGGTGTATTAACCATTTTCATTTTTGACATTTATGCCCTTATGGATCCTGAATCCACTCTGTCATATGTAACCCCTTTTGTTGCTGAGAAATTTGGGATAGAACCAGAAAAGTTGAATGAACCCTTTGAACTATCCACTCCAGTTGGTGAGTCTGTTATAGCGAGGTGAGTTTATAGGGTTATCCAGTTAAAGTCTATCACTGCATTACCATAGCCTATTTGATAGAGTTAGAAATGGTAGACTTCGATGTTATCATGGGTATATATTGGTTGTCTTCATGTTATGCCACAATAGGTTATAGAAACAAAATTGTAAAATTTGAATTTTCCAGTTAACCAGTCATAGAATGGAAGGGTGATGCAGTAGCACTCATAGGGAGGTTTATTTCCTATCTTAAAGCCATAAAGATGATATCATAGGGGTACATTTACCATCTAGTTTGGATTAGGGAAACAGATACCCAGACCCCAACTCTTCAGTTAGTACCAGTTGTCAATGAGTTTCTAAAAGATCCTTTCGGAGTTCCTCCCTATAGGGAGATTGAGTTCGGAATTGATCTACTTCTCGTCACTAAGTAGATATCTATTCTGCTGTACAGAATGGCTCCAGTAGAGTTAAAAGAACTAAAAGTCTAGTTGAAAGGTCTTCTTGATAAGTGATTCATTAGACCAAGTGTCTCACCATGGGGTGCACCAGTTTTATTTGTTCGAAAGAAAGATTGGTCTTTGCGTATGTGCATTGACTAATGACAGTTGAACAAGGTCATCACTAAGAACAAATACCCTCTTCCTAGAATTGATGATTTATTTGACCAACTTCAGGGTGCTCAGTGTTATTCTAAGATTGACCTCAGATCAGGGTATCATCACCTTAAGGTTAAGGAAGTTGACATTCTGAAAACCGTCTTCAGAACTCGTTATGGTCATTTCAAATTTTGTGTTATGTCATTCCATTGACGAATGCACCATCTGCTTTTATGGATCTTATGAACATAGTCTTCAAGTCTTACCTTGATCTTTTTGTATTATCTTCATTAATAATATTCTAGTGTATTCCCGTAGTGAGGCTGATCATGCAACATATCTCAGAATTGTATTGCGGACACTTCAGGACCACGAGCTTTATGCAAAGTTTTCCAAGTGTGAATTTTGGATTAAGTCAATGGAATTCTTAGGCCATGTGATATCAAGCGAAGGCGTTCATGTTGATTTTAAGAAAATAGACGATGTTAAGAATTGGCCCAAACCCACTTATGCTTCAGACATACGGAGTTTCTTGGATCTGGTAGGCTATTACATACGATTTGTAAAAGGTTTTTCTTCCATCTCAGCTGCATTGACTAGATTGACTTGAAGAAAGTCAAATTTCAGTGGTCAGATGCATGTGAGCGTAGTTTCGAATAATTGAAAATGAGACTGACCTCTGCTTTGGTGTTAACATTGTCAGAGGGAATAGAGGGGTTCGTATTAAATTGTGATGAATTAGGCATTGGTCTTGGGTGTGTTTTAATGCAACATGGTAAGGTTATAGCATATTCATCCAGACAGCTTAAACCTCATGAACAGAATTATCTGACTCATGACCTAGAATTGGCAGCCGTAATTTTTGCACTCGAGATATGGCATCATTATTTATATGGAGTTTACGTTGACATTTTCAAAGATCACAAGAGCCTTCAGTACATTTTCAAGAAGTGGTAGTTGAATCTTAGACAGAGGAGATAACTCGAATTGATAAAGGACTCTGATGTGGATGTTCTCTACTATCGAGGGAAAGCAAATGTGGTAGCCGATGCTCTTAGTCAGAAATCCATGGGAAGTTTATCTCATGTTGAAGAAGATAAGAGAATCGTGATGAAGGAGATTCATCAACTAACCAGTCTAGGAATTTGACTCATGGACTCTGAAGATAGCAGTGTTGTTGTTCAGAACAAGTCTGAATCCTCTTTAGTAGCCGAAGTGAAGGAGAAGCAGTTTAGTGATCCTATTTATTGTAGCTGAGAAAGGGGATTCACAAGCATAATTTCAAATATTCTATTCACCCAGGTTCCAGAAATATGTATCATGATCTTACGGAGATTTATTGGTGGAACGATATGAAGAGGAATGTGGCAGATTTCGGAGCCAAGTGTCTAAATTGTCAGCAGGTGAAAGTCGATCACCAGAGGCATGTTGGGTTGGCTCAGAACATTGATAATCCTATTTGTAAATGGGAGATGATAAATATGGACTTCATAATAGGTCTACATCGCTCAGCCCAAAGGCATGATTCGATTTGGGTGATTGTGGACTGACTTACTAAATCAACCCACTTCTTGCCAATCAAAACCACAGATTCGGCAAGGAATTATGCTAAGTTGTATATTTGAGAAATTGTGCTTAGTTCACAACGCATTTTTGGAATTCTATCCAAAAAGGATTGGGAACTAAGGTAAATCTTAGCACAACTTTTCACCCTCAGACGGATGGCCAGGTAGAGCGTACTATTCAGAATCCGGAGGATATGTTGAGGGCACGTGTTCTTAATTTTAAAAATAATTGGGATGATCACTTGCCTCTCATTAAATTTTCTTATAATAACAGTTATCATTCTAGCATTCAGATGGCATCATTCAAAGCCTTGTATGGCCGCAGGTGTAGATCAACAATTGGTTGGTTCGAAGTTGGTAGAGCAGAATTGTTAGGACCAGACTTGGTCCATCAGGCTTTGGAGAAAGTCAAGTTGATTCAGGAACGTTTGAAAACAACTTAGAGTCGCTAGAAATCTTATTCAGATGTGAGGCGTAGAGACTTGGACTTTCAAGTTGATGATTGGTATTTTTGAAAGTTTCACCGATGAAAGATGTTATGAGGTTTGGAAAGAAAGGGAAGCGTAGTCCCAGATATATCAGACCATACATGATTTTAAGGATAATTGGACAAGTGGCATATGAAGTTGAATTGCCATAAGATTTAGTTGTCATTCATTCAGTGCTTCATGTATCCATATTGAAAAAGTGTGGGGGAGACCCGTCGTTGGTTGTTCCTTCCGATTCCATTACAGATAAGTATGGTCTGACCTATAAAGAGATCTCTGTGGCTATTTTTGATCGTCGGATTCTAAAGTTGAGAACTAAGGAAGTTACCTCAATGAAAGTGTTGTGGAAAAGTCAAAATGTTGAGGAGGCCACATGGGAAATCGAAGAGGACATGAAATTCAGATGTCTGTACTTATTTGAGGAGCAAGCAGAAAATGATTAAGGTAAACACCTTCAGTATTCATGGCATGTCCCATGCATATGCATGTCGCATGTTTCACGGTCATGTATTCAGTGCTCATGTTTATGTTTTCATGTAATCATGTCAGTTCATTCCTATGTTTCATGTCATGTTTCTTCATGTTCATATACTCATGCCATTTCTAGTCTCATTCTTAACCATGACTCATCATTCGAGGACAAATGATCACAGCGGGGAGATATTGTAACACCTCGTACCTTAAACTAAGCCATGATTATGATTCAGGGGTGTAGGAAACCAAAACGAAAAGTTTAAAGTTGGAAAGCTGTTTAAGTTTTGCAGATCTGATTTTACGCCTAGGTTATACGGACCATAAAATATTTTACAGCCCGTCAATTTGAACCGTTGATTTCATTTTTGAAATTGATGGCACTCTATATATTCTACGGACCGTATAAATTTATACGGCCCATCGATTCCAACCGTCAAATCCCTCGGCTTTTACAGAACCTTGGAAAATTAGAAATTTCAAGACGGTCTGATTATACGGATCGTACAATTATTGACTCAGACCGTAAATATATTGAAGGACCGTCAATTTCTTCTGACTAGGAACAGTATAAATACAAGACTTAGACCTGAAAATTTAGTTTTCACTCTTCCCAATCCCTAGCACGAAGATTATCTTCTCCCATCATCTTCGTACATCAAGGTAAGTCTATTCCAAGTATTTCAAGTGAATTCTAATGTGCATACATGAATTCTAATTAGGAATTCATTGTTCTTAACCTAGGGTTTCCAAGTTAAACCCAATCCAAGGTTTCAAGATTCAAGCTTTGGATTCCTCCTTCCAAGTTCATATTTTTAAGATACATTTTAGAGCGAGTAAGGTATGTAGAGCTTCTACCCACGTGGGGACATCATCGTTCTTCCCCACGTCACATGTAATCCATGAAACAATAATTTTTCAAACCTAGGGTTTTGCTTAAGTTCATAATAACATTATACATGAACCTGTCTATATTCCATGAACCCATGTCTTGATTTTCATGAGTTCTTACATACAAGTTATGGTCATTATCACTTAGTTCCATGAAGTCGTATAGGTTTCTCATGATTTATACAAGTTATATTATGTAATTATTCACATGCTAAATTATATATTTACAAGTTATGTTTGCAAGTTATTTCATGAAATTCATAGGATTTCAAGCCAACTATTTTCAAGTACATGTTTTGGGAGATGCACATATTACCAAGAAGGCTCAGACAGCCTGAAACTACATATGCCAACGTAGGATAAGTATCACTCCGTTGAGGGGACGATACCTCATGTTACCCTTTATGGGATTATTGGATCCATCATGTTCATGTTTATGTCTCATACTCCGATAAGGTACAAGATGGCTTAGCTGATCGGGCAGAGATCAAACTCCACGTTCACGCATGGTGGTTCATGTCAGTTTTGTTAATGCTCTCCCACAGATATACAAATATACATTTTACATATTTTCACATGTTATTACACTCATGTTCATGTTCAGCTTTCAGTATCAATTTCATGTACCTGCTTATTTTTTCAGTTGCTTTACATACAGTACAATTCAAATGTACTAACGTCCCTTTCCATGGGGCCTGCACTTCACGGTGCAGGTGCTGAATTTCAGGGAGATGGATTTGCTCAGTAGGATTGCTTCAGTATCAGCTTTTGGTGAGCCCCATCTCATTCGGGGTATCAGTTTTATTTGTTACATGTCTTGATTATTAGTAGATGTATGCCAGTGTCTTGTCCTAGTAAACAGTTTTGCAGTCAAACTGATGTTCAGAAGTTTCATAAACTGTTTTAGTATGTCAGCATTCATTTTTAGACTTACTATATTTTCAGAGTATTTCCGCAATATGCTTTCAGACTATAAATTCAATATTATTATTTACATGTTTCATTATCATTGTTAGTGTATGTTTTGATGCCCGTGTTGACAAGCATGCCATGTGGTTCTCTCGGTCACATGTAGTCAGGCACCGAGTGTCGTGTTTCACCCAGGTCATGGTTCGGGGCATTACATCATCATCCTCATTTGGGACTTCCTTTTCAGGCTTAGCGATCACATCAATAATCTTTTCATGCATGAGAACAGTTCTCAAATTTCTGTACCAGTCTTCAAAGTTTGTCCCTACCAATTTGTTGGCATCAAGTATACCACGCAATGATAAAGCAGACATATTGAGAAATCTAAAATAGAAAAGCAAAGACAACAATATAAGAACATAGTTACACGTTATAATTAAAATATGGACTTTTATTTAAATTATATTTTCACTAATTACCATGTACCCTCAATATGGTGTAAGAAATCTCTATTTCTTTTAGTATAATAAAGGAACCCTTCAACAATATATATATATATATGAGTCTCCCAGTAGTCAGGTTGTTTCCCACACATACTTTAAGGTAGGTACTCTTACCAATTGTATCTCTATACAACTTCCTTAAATAGCTCTATGTCAAATAGCCCTCTGGTAGTCAGGTCGATTCTACTAACATAGTTGAGTTAACCATCATGACAGCAAAGTATTTATTTTGATGGATAGCTATAC
The DNA here is from genome assembly GCA_034509755.1 of Anisodus tanguticus. Taxonomy (NCBI): domain Eukaryota; kingdom Viridiplantae; phylum Streptophyta; class Magnoliopsida; order Solanales; family Solanaceae; genus Anisodus; species Anisodus tanguticus. The sequence goes on from CM067556.1 coordinate 46,592,733, forward strand.
AATAAAATATCATATATTTTATTAGTTAAGAACCCAAATTTTAGTGAGAGAGAATTGTTATTAAATGTACTTTTAATAACAAAATGATCAAATCGTTCATAGAATGTAAATTTAGTTTAAGTTATTTACATGCATAGTCCTAATTTCACTTACATCACACGTAACAAATTATCTATTTATATAATAAACTAGGCATAGACAAGGTGATGTGGCACCTCTCTATGACTAGCATTCCTATTTATTTTTTTTCTCTTTTTTTAGTTTTCTCTTATCTTCTAATTAAATAATTAACCATATTCTACCCTATTTATTGAGTCTCATTAAATTTTGTAACAACCATATTAATTCATTGTGTATGAGTTACGGTATTAATAAAGATGAATGAATTCATAATGATCGGTTTTTGTAGAAGAATAGAACGTTTTACCTTCCTCTCGTAAATCACTCCATTCATTATAGAAGCGCAAAAGTTTGCATCGGATTTTTCTTTCTACTACAAATCTCAAAGGTTCCAATAATCAAGGAAAACAAAAAAATTACTAAGCTAACTGAAATATAGCCAACAGAAGAAAAGGTATAATATTTTGCTTTTTTCTCTTATTTCACAATGAAACTCAAAAATATGGAGTTGTTGTTACTCTTATCTTTGTATGCTCCGATCCATGAGAATTCTTAGTTGATTATTAAGATATATATTTGACTACATACATCATCTTCTTATTTTGAATTTTAATGATAAATCTGGTATTGATTCATAATCTTCCGAATACAAGACTAATTACTATTGGTGAGTACTTTTTATTGTTTATTTGTGTGGTTGAATTTTACTTTGTTCATTCTCTTTCATCTTCCTTTAAACAAGCATGAATTGCAATTATATCTATTAATTGAATTTTGTAGAAAGACAATAGACAGTATTGTTATGGAGTCATGGAGAATCCAACCCGGCACTATGATGAAAAGGTCAGTTTTACTCTTTCTTATAATAACAATAATAACGATAATGTCTCAATTCCAAATAAATTGAAATCAGCTATATGAATATTTGTTGGTCATGCTATTCCATATAATTCATCTAAAGAATTGTCTTTAATGTTTTAAATGTAATAACATTTGATGATCCTTTAATATTGTCATTAATTTCTTATTATTTGCTTCAACAACCAATAGAGAAACATCTAAACTATATCTGAAGGATCTCAATCGCATAATATTTGAAGTTATTGATTCCTTTTGGATTATTTAATTGTTAACTCATTTTATTATTGTTGTTCCTCCTGCCATACAAGATTTAGCAATTTTCTCAGTTGTAAAACAATTTAGAGTTCTCTTGAAGTACACACGAGAGGTCAGAGTTTAAGTTTACCTTTCCTTTTCACCCTATTTAATCATGGGATGTTTGATCAACTTGAAAATTTATGGTATAGGTTGTTGGAAAATAGAGAATTTGATTCCATCAACAGGATACATGCATAATTGAGTTTTTTCTTCTTCGCTTTTCATTTATTAATTTATTTTTCCTTTCGTACTTTCTTTCCTTTTGTTCTCGCCCCGAATTCTGTTCTCTGCCGTTTTATCGGCTGACCGTATCGGGAGACAAATTGATTCCTTAACTTAAGCGATTTGGGTTGGAAATGGAACTCTAATTTCCAGCAATGGGTTACCCAACTACTCCAGAAAGTGTTAGGATGGTGGTATGAGTAAACTAAGAGGTAAGAAACATGAATGCAGCTGAGTACAGTAAAGTAAAGGATAAAGATAGATAAAAATTGAGTTGTTTGATTGATTGGTTGTGTTTCTATATACAAAGAATGATCATATTATAGTACAAAAACGGGGAAAAAATATACAACGTGACCCCCCCCCCATGTCATCCATCAAGTAACCCACTAAGTTTAATGGCCGACTATGGGGACGTGGTGCCAATTTTCTCGCCCTCTACTCCTTTTGCTCGGATAATGGCTCTTTCTTTTAGCTGTTGTTGGCCGTTACCGCTTCTAGGGGTCCAGAAACCCTTTTGACTTGGTTGTTGAGGCGTATGAATCTGAGTGGGTCCCAGTCATACCTCTAACTAACAACTCGGCTAAGATGCCTTAGTAGCTGATGAATTTCTTGTAGTCGAGAGCTAGGAGTAAATTCGGCTCTAGAACAATTCGGTTGTCACTGAATTCGGCTAAACACTTAAATTACTTTTGAGTGTTAACAATTGCCCCCTACATTAACTCGAGTGTGGTTGTTCAGTTGATGTATCCGAAAGTAGCCATCATTTCAGTCTGACAGCCGCACATGTCACTTCAATCGTCTCGTCTCCATTGCATGCAATGATGATTACTTCTGAATTGGGTTTCCCCTTCAACCGATGTGTCTTTATTACCATGAATTGGTTCCAATGTTTTCCAATCGTGTGTTTGAAGAGGTAGCCCTAATTTCCACCGCGCGTCAAGATCTACTTAGGAAGAAACATCTTTCCGAGAATTTTTCACTCGATGTTACAGTTATTTCCGATTTCTTCCTTTTTGCATAAAAAACCCTAATCTCGGCCCTTTTCTTACTCAAATGCCATGGCTTCTTCTTCCTCTTTTCAGAAGATATATGGGACCACTCTAGCCGATAAAAATGTAACTGATGCCTTGGTCCTTATTGATGAACAGTTGGTTCTGGCTCCATATAGTAGGCCGGAACAAGGCGACGCTCTTTTATCTCAACATCTTAGCCCGGTGATCTATGGCCTTCCCCTCACCTGCGACTGGTTCACTGTCGACCGCTGTCCGGCTAGCCTACGCACCTGGTCGACCAAGGTCGCCAACTATTCTGTTTGGGTGGATCGGGTCAGGTTGGCCAAAGGAACTGAGTAAAGGCGTATGGGTCTTTACGACGCCATTGTACTATCAGGGTCTGATATCTCCTGCAATATCGGCCTCATATATGCATTTCTTGGTTATCGGTCGACTACCGCAAATGCTTTTGGTTTTCCCTAGGGGATGATGATTCCCACCCTTTTTTATGTAACGACGATACCAGGCCTTCCGATACTGGAAGCCGAAGCGCCTACCCTTAGTGAAATCAAAGTTCCCGACTTGGGGATTGTTATTTCAAAAAATTCTTCCAACTATGGTTCTTTTATGACAGCTAACCACCGAAGTTCGCCTCTTTCAATCAATGATGCTGAGCATCATACTTTTCTGCTATATTAGTGTAACCGTTACTTTGTCTGTACTGGCTCTTGTGCAATTGTTAATGAGCTGGAGATTTATGTGGCTTTGGTTGTTTCAGGGGAAGATGTCAGTTGCGCATCCCTCTTCCTGGCTTACTTGTACATGGCTTTGGGCGATGCTCAAGCTAGGTTAAAGGACTCTAGAAATCTGGATACTTTGGCTGGTCCTCGGTGGTTCCTTCAGTTGTGGATCACTTTGTATTTCCCAAAGTTCATCCCTAACGATTTTGATGGCAGCCGTTCTCCGTTAGATCCGTCGGTGTTAGCCAACACTCTTCAGGGAACACCTTTTGTGCCCCAGGATGTTTTCACTGCAGTCTCCACCCTGCATGGTCTGTCTCGAGACCATTACACAACATGGCAACTAGTCCTTGAAAAATAGGCCACTCCTGATTAGGTTCATCAAATAGCCGATGACAACATTTCATTCACTCAGCGGAAGGTCATGAATCGAGTGTGGGGGCGTATCCTTACGGCTAGGGATCTTTTGGGATGCTTGAAGAATAACTCTAGGCATAACAAGTTGACCACGGAGCCCTATCGACCCTACTTTGTGGCACAATAATTTGGCCTGACTCAGCACATACCATGGCCTCACCATAGTGTTTCTCATTTGACCCACCGTTGCTCTCTAAATGCCAAGAAGACAGAGGACGTAGCCGCCCACAATCTTGATAAGCTTGCCCTTTTCGTTTGGCAGCCGTTTTCCCCAAGGGCCAACACCATTGTTGCTTTTGTTGAGTGGTGGAAGGTCGCCAAAGAAAAATTCTTCCAATCCTTTTTGGAAGTCTACTGCGATCGGCTGATCCAGTAAAAACAGAGTGATCGACTGGTCCAACCAAGGGATTTCCATCGCCTAGGAAATTCGTTTAAAAGCAACCCAGGCTAGGTGAATGGGTTGTTATTTGTGAGCGCAGGGAAGAAATATCTCGAGGAGCTGAAGTCTCTATTTCAGAAGAGGAGGATGATGAGGTATATCCCTTATCTGCCTCGACTACCTTTGTATCAGCTATCTTTTATTACTCATGTTTCTTGGTTTTGTCTTTTAGGAGCCACTATTAATAAGGTGCAATAGGCGGCGACTTCCAACCAGTCACCTCCACCACCCGTCACCGGCGACTTCCAGAATCCGAAATCGAATTCTGAAACAGAAGCCCAACAGTCACTGCTTACCCACCGTATGGAGACTCATGCACAACACGGGATTTTCAAACCGAAGGTCCATTTTAACCTCTCCACACAAACCATATCACCCATTCCAAAAAATCTGAAACTAGCCAAACTGGACCCTAATTGGAATGCGGCCATGTGCGAGGAATTTAATGCTTTAACCAAGCAGAACACTTGGGATTTGGTACCTAGACCGAACGGTATGAATGTTATTTGGTGTATGTGGCTATTTCATCATAAGTACAAAGACAGTGGTAACTTAGAGCGGTATAAGGCAAGATTGGTTGCTAATGTCACTAATCAGCAGAAGGGTATTGATTTTGGTGAGACATTCAGTCAGGTTATTAAATTGGCTACAATTTGGACTGTTCTCAGTATTGCTATGGGCAGCTTGATGTCGAGAATACATTTCGTCATGGGGATTTGAAAGAAACTGTGTACATACATCAGCCCCCTGGCTTTGTTCATCCGACAGTTCCGCAGTTTGTATATCATCTTAGGAAGTCATTGTATGGCTTGAAACAGGCACCCCGCACATGGTATGATCATTTTTCCAGGTATCTTATGCAGATCGGATTTATATGTAGCAGGTGTGATAACTCTCTCTTCACTTTTCATCGAGGTAGCAGGACTGCTTATTTTCTGTTATATGTGGATGACATTGTTCTTACTACCTCCTCTGACGGTTTGAAGAATGAAATCATTGCTCTACTCAAAACTAAATTTGCTATGACCGACTTGGGCAAGCTGAGTTATTTCTTGGGTATATCTGTGACCAGATTTGCAACTACTATGTTTTTATGTCAGCGCAAATATGCGGAAGAGATAGTGTACAGGGCTAAGATGGCAAATTGTAAAATTATGCCAACTCCGGTTGACTCGAAATCCAAGCCCAGTGCCAATGAGGGTGCACCAATTTCTGATCCCACTCTATATCGGAGTCTTGCAGGTGCCCTTCAGTATCTTACATTCACTAGGCCTGATATTGCATATGCCGTTCAGCAGGTATGTCTGTTTATGCACGACCCTCGAGAGTCCCATTTTGCGGCCCTCAAACGTATTATCAGATACGTTAAGGGCACACTGGACTTTGGACTGCATCTCTACCCCTCTACCCCAACCAAGTTACTCTCCTACACGGATGCGTCCTATCTGCCCAGACGACGCTCCTTGAGAATGACGGTCGCGCTCGCGTCGGACCCTTCCGTGCTCGTCTAGGCCAGTCGGGTCGTACGGGCGCCGACGTTGGAGAGGGATGCTACCTGGTTGATCTTGCCAGTAGTCATATGCTTGTCTCAAATATTAAGCCATGCATGTGTAAGTATGAACAAATTCAGATTGTGAAACTACGAATGGCTCATTAAATCAGTTATAGTTTTTTTTATGGTATCTACTACTCGGATAACCGTAGTAATTCTAGAGCTAATACATGCAACGAACCCCGACTTCTGGAAGTGATGCATTTATTAGATAAAAGGTCAACCCGGGCTCTGCCCGTTGCTGCGATGATTCATGATAATTCAACGGATCGCACGGTCATTGTGCCGGCGACGCATCATTCAAATTTCTGCCCTATCAACTTTCGATGGTAGGATAGTGGCCTACCATGGTGGTGATGGGTGACGGAGAATTAGGGTTCAATTCCGGAGAGAGAGCCTGAGAAACGGCTACCACATCCAAGGAAGGCAGCACGCACGCAAATTACCCAATCCTGACACGGGGAGGTAGTGACAATAAATAACAATACCGGGCTCATTAAGTCTGGAAATGGGAATGAGTATAATCTAAATCCCTTAACGAGGATCCATTGGAGGGCAAGTACGGTGCCCAGCCGCGGTAATTCCAGCTCCAATAGTGTATATTTAAGTTGTTGCAGTTAAAAAGCTCGTAGTTCGACTTTGGGATGGGCCGGCCGGTCCGCCTCGCGGTGTGCACCGATCATCTCGACCCTTCTGCCGGAGATGCGCTCCTGGACTTAACTGGCCGGATCGTGCCTCCAGCGCTGTTACTATGAAGAAATTAGAGTGCTCAAAGCAAACCTACGCTTTTTTTTAAGGTTAATAAATTTTATATAACTAGAAATCAGGAAGTACAATCAATCCTTGAGGGTTCTCAGGCCTCAACGTAAAGTAATGCAAAACAATAAAATAAAATCAAGGGAATGGGGTGGTTCACACAAAAGGTGAAACTACAAGAGGGGAATAAACGGAAAAGAACACGATAAGTTGCTAGCTTGATTCTAGCAATAACATCGTCCACAGTCAGAGTAGTCCCATCGAAAATCAGTGCATTCCTGGCCCTCCAAATCTCAAACACCGTCACACAAAAGGCAAGTTGTATGGCCTTGGACCGAATACCCGTTCCATGGTGCTCCTTCTTGATCCATTTGAGAGCACTTTCCGTAGTCGTCATTTCTCTTCTAATCCCCAACCACTCCCGAATATGCTTCCAAATATTGTTCGAATAAGGGCAAGCAAAGAAAAGATGAGCACGTGTCTCATTTTCTTGCTTGCAAAACCCACAAGTAGTATCCTCGATATTAAGAAACGAGAGTGTCCTTGGTAGCCAAACGTTTGCGGCAGCTGAGCCAAACCACGAATGAGAATTTGAGCGGGATGAATCTTTTCCAAATCTGAGCCATCCAAGGCTTGTGTTCGCATGGAGTGCACAAGACATCATAGACAAGGCCGGAGTCCAATCTTCCATTAACACAACACCGTCCAAGGCCATCAATTGCACCCTCTTGTCCGCCAAAGATGCTCGTGAACATGTCCCAAATCTCGCAAAGTTTCTTGAAGAGTAGAGTCTCTATCTCGAACCACATACTCCCAAATCGTTTGGCCTCTCAAGTATATGGCATTGACCCATTTTACCCAAAGAGTGTCGGCATTGATGTGAAATAGCCAAACTGATCGAGCAAGGAATGCAAGGTTCCATACTTTGATATCCATAAGTCCTAGAGCTCCCTCCAATTGCGATACACAAATCTCATCCCAAGCAACCCTTGGTGGCTTACCTCCCCATAAGAACTGAATACACGCAGAACGAACCTTGTTTAACACCGCGGTATGTAGAAGAAATGCCCGGAACCAAAACCCCTCAACACCTTGAATGACAGAGCGTATCAATTCCAATTTGCCCGCATACGTGAGAGAATGATGACCCCACTTCTGAATATAACTTGAGATGGAATCCGTGAAGGGTGCAAATTGATCAACGGAGACTGATAGAGGAGCCAACGGGACCCCTAAGTACCTCACGGGAAAAATTCCTTCTGAAAACCTAACTCTCTCTATGATCCTTGCACGTCTAACACCATGTGCACTTGGGATGACAAGAAAACCCCGGATCCGAAGACTTTGACTTGAGTAGTCTAGAGAGATATTCAATACATATAATGAATAATGTAGGAGACATAGGGTCACCTTGCCGCAAGCCACGCTTCCCCGCAAAGTACCCATGAATCTCCCCATTAATCGAAATGGAGAATGTAGTAGAGGTAACACATTCCATTATCCAACCTGCAAATCCCTCCAAGTAGCGTACAATCATCCGCCCCAAGTGTTGGACCCGAAGCTAACATCGTGAGATCAATTGGGGTCGAAATTCGTGAAATGCCGAAGAGGTCCTTGTAGAATGTCACTAGCAAATCCGCTACCTCTTCGTGAGATGAAGTAGTGGTACCATCTTCCTTGACTAGATAGGAAATAGAATTCTTCACATTATTCCTCTTAATCATGCTATGGAAGTATTTGGAACTTCTGTCGCTTTCAACTAAGTGTGTATGTTGAGCCTTCTGTTGGAGATAATGTCTTTCGGATTCAAGCAAGAAATTCGCCTTGGCTCTCAAGACACTAACTTCAGATTTCAATTCATCATTAAGGGGATCATCCATGTGTGCTTTGATGGCTTTCTTAAACTCTAAGTTAGCCGAGGTGGACCTTTGAGCAATGCTACCAAATGCACAAGTATTCAACTCTTTCAAAGGATGCTTTAATGACTTCAACTTTGTAGCCAATACGAATTGTGCCGAACCATTCACATATTGTTTCCAACACGAATCAAGTATAATATCAAAGGAAGGATGTTGAAGCCACATGTTTAAGAACTTGAAAGGGCGATTATCTCTGGGTGAAGATGTAACCACCGAAGCTATCATCAGGAAATGATCCGAAACCGGTTCCATGGGAAGGAAGGTAGCCGAGCATGCCAAGTTCAAATCACTCCAATATTGATTCATGAATACTCTATCAAGCTTGGACCAAATAGAACCATTTTTCCAAGTGAAGAAAGTACCCGAAGATGGGGTATCCGAGAGTCCAAGTGTCAACATACAGTTACCAAGATCCCTTAGTGCGTAAGCCGAGAGAGGGGGGGCCCAACTTTGTCATGAGGAGAGCAATAAGAGTTAAAATCACCAAGAATCATCCATGTCTTGGCAATGCTATTGCCCAAATGGGCGAGATGTTGCCATAGCCTTCTTCTTTCCAGGATGCTATAAACCGGGTATACAAAAGTGACAATAAAGGACACTTGAGTTACATTGCAATGTGCTTGAACATGAATGTGTTGGGAGTCCATTCCAAGCACCTCACAACTTACTCTAGAGAGGTCCCAAAGAAGTAACATTCTACCACCATCAATGAACTCAATATTAGAACAAGATTTCCATGCCGGAAACCTTAGTGAAGGAAAAGTCTTAAGTCTTGTCCGAGAGAATTTGGTTTCAATCAAACATGCCATTGCCGCTGAGTGTTGTTGCGCAAGCCTACACACTAGAGATTGTGTGGCTGCCCTATACAGGCGTCCGCAAAGACCCCGGATATTCCAACATAGTATTTTCATTTAGGACCAAAGGAGGATTCATAGGTTCCTCCACGCCGTGCTTTTGCTTCCTTACCATTGTTCTTTCTTGAAATAACTTCTTGCCATCCATCATCTATGGTATTAGCAACCAAAGTGGTCGAGTCACCAGTGCTATGTGCTCTTTGCTCAATATTCACACGAGGCAGTTCACAGATATCCATACTCGTAACACCACCAATAGTTTTAGCACCTCCACGTTCAATCGGGACGAAGGACATGTTAGAATCACCTCTAGTTTTTTCAGTTAAGACCCTTCCGTGATTCAGAACACCACCACCAAATGCTTGGACAAGAGCCTGCCCTTGCGCAACCTACAATTTAGCGGCATCCAACTGACCCGCAATTAAAGGTATACCAAAGTTTAAGGCTTCGCCGACACTTCCGGGAATATGGAGCAAGTTTTGTACACTTGTATCAGCTCCCACAGTAGTTCCACCAGTCGTAGGTTGTGGTATGAAGGGGGTTTGAGTGTAAAGTCCTTGGTTGTGCCGCAACATCCTTGTTACCCGCATCCCAGCCATTCTTAGATTTATTGTTCAAATTCTGAGGCCGTGTGATCTCCTTAGGCTCAACTTCCTGTGACAACTTCTTACACTTTAAATGATTATGGCCAAAGGTTTCCCAATTAAAACAATAGTCCGGATAGTTCTCATACTCCACTTTTTGGACATATCGTCTAGTGTCAGGCAATTTCACGCCGAATTCCGTGACTGGTTCCTTGCTAATATCGATTTCAATCAGAACTCGTGCATAATTCATTTTAGATCTTTCTTTAGTAAATTTGTCCGTATATAGAGGTATCCCTACACGTGATGTGATCTTGCTCAATCCGGAAGCACTGCAAACCGATAAATGAACATCACGCAATACCACCCAAACTGGAATATTTGTGAAAAGATTATCGTTGAGCAGAACTCCCTTATCAACTAATTTTAACATTAAAGTTTTACCGAAAGTCATGTAAGGACCTCCGTGAAACACCTTGATGCGATCCTCCTTTGTTACTAATCGGAAAATGGTCCATCTACGCCCATAGGGAATAATTCGACACTTCACGACCCATTCCTTCACAATAGAATTGAGTGCTACTCGGCCCGGGAAGGGACCCGTGAAGCATCCAATTAGACAATATCCCCAGGTTTCGACAAATGGCACTTCATCAGTCGCGTCGAGTTCTACATCATCCCCCTCCTGTTCTAAATATTGCAATTTTATGCCCTTTGCCTCTAAACGAGAACCCGTAAATATTCCCGCATAAGTTTTCTTGGATGCATTAGTATCTTTGTGTTGTTGTGGGACCTTAGTAGCAAAAGCACGTTCTGTTTGTGATTCAGGATGGTGAGAAACATCAATAGGTGCATTAGATGCACTCGGTTGAGAAGTCAAGATCCGCGTGCCATTGGGTATAGTAGCCATGAATTTTCCAATTCCCACTACATTTAATGCCCCATCGTTAATTATAGCATTGGAGTTCTTGGTCTTGTCAAGGACCGTTCCATCATTTAATGCAGCATTAAGAGCCTTCTCGGTTGTCACCACATTCGAATTTTCAAGAAATATTTGAATTTCCATGTCTCGTTGGACGAGATGACTTCTCGGCTTCCGCAGTATTGGACTTTCCAAGAACCATGGGAACCGAAGTGGCATTGGACTCTACACCCTTAGACTGGTGAGCCTTGGAATGCATACTTGACCCGTGACCCACCTCCTGACCCGCATTCGACCCAGGACCATCTGAATGACCCACTTTCTTTACTCTATCCCTGGTTACCGCCGGAACACCTTTAGAGGCCACCGTCGCCGGTTCCAATCGAAAAACTGGAAGATGCAGTGTTAGACTTATTTGTTGCACCATTAGCATTCACTTTTATCCCGCCATTAACATTCTAACCAATAACACTCTCACCATTAACGCCATGAGCATTCACCACACCATTAACTTTCATATTGTTAATATTCATACCTTGAACATTAACGCCTTGAACATTTGTATCATGAACATTCACGGGAGTTATGGCTATTGCCGGAATATAACTAGGGGCAAATACCACCGGAGCAGCAACCGGTAGCATGGATGTCGCATCATTATCACCATTCCTTCCATTGTCAACATCATCTCCTTCCATGCCCTCCCCCCATTCGTGAATCATTTGTAGTGTATTATCATCCATCACATTTTCAAGGGGCACACGGTGATCCAGTGGGACGTGAACCACAACGCTAGGGTCCGATACACCAGGAATCAAATTTTCATTATCAATACTAACCTTTTTCTTCTTCTTAGCCTTCATAGCTATCGCCTTCATTTCAGCATCGTGGTGAAGCTTGAAGTTCGACTTCTTCTTCGCCATGGCATGAGATGAGACAAGAACACACTAAAACTAAGTTCCTTGAACTCCACAAGGAGCGGAATCAAGGAAGTAGTCGATTAAGCACCACAAAAACCTTGAACACTTGAACGAAAGAGATGAAAATCCGAGAATATGAACAGCCACACTCAATTAAATCACACAAAATGAGTAACAATGATCACACAATCACTCACATAATGTAATAATGTTCGAATACAACTCGTAACATAGATTAATCTTAGGATCAAAGAAGAAATGAGATGACTTCTCGGCTTTGTGTGAGGAGCACCTAGGCGAAACGTTGAGAGCATTTTTCCTAGTGAGAGAAACTTCTCTCTAACTCCCCAGCAAGCCTACACTCTGTATACATTAGCATGAGCAAGCCTACGCTGTATATACATTAGCATGGGATAACATTATAGGATTTCGGTCCTATTACGTTGGCCTTCAAGATTGGAATAATGATTAACAGGGACAGTCAGGGGCATTCGTATTTCATAGTCAGAGGTGAAATTCTTGGACCCTGGAGGAAAAACTTTGATTTCGCGATAAAATTTGTCTACCCATAGGCCATAGATTGTAAAATTCCGAAATGACTCAAATCTGACATCCAATTTGTAGAATTTCATATTTTCAACTTGGGGCTTAAAATCTCAATTTTACAATCCAAATTATGACTTTAATGTATACAGAGCGTAGGCTTGCTATGCGAAGTTAGAGAGAAGTTTCTCTCACTAGGAAAAACGCTCTCAATGTTTTGCCTAGGTGCTCCTCACACAAAGCCGAGAAGTCATCTCATTTCTTCTTTGATCCTAAGATTAATCCATGTTACGAGTTGTATTCGAACATTATTACGTTATGTGAGTGATTATGTGATCATTGTTACTCATTTTGTGTGATTTAATTGAGTGTGGTTGTTCATATTCTCGGATCTTCATCTCTTACGTTCAAGTGTTCAAGGTTTTTGTTGTGATTAATCGATTACTTCCTTGATTCCGCTCCTTGTGGAGTTCAAGGAACTTAGTTTTTTGTGTTCTTGCCTCATCTCATGCCATGGCGAAGAAGAAGTCGAACTTCAAGCTTCACCACGATGCTGAAATGAAGGCGATAACTATGAAGGCTAAGAAGAAGAAAAAGGTTAGTATTGATAATGAAAATTTGGTTCCTGGTGTGTCGGACCCTAGCATTGTGGTTCACGTCCCACTAGATCACCGTGTGCCCCTTGAAAATGTGGTGGATGATAATACGCTAGAAATGATTCACGAATGGGGTGAGGGCATGGAAGGAGATGATGTTGACAATGGAAGGAATGGTGATAATGATGCGACGTCCATGCTACCGGTTGCTGCTCCGGTGGTATTTGCCCCTAGTTATATTCCGGCAATAGCCATGACTCCCGTGAATGTTCATGATACAAATGTTCAAGGTGCTAATGTTCAAGGTATGAAAATTAACAATATGAAAGTTAATGGTGTGGTGAATGCTCATGGCGTTAATTGTGAGAGTTTTATTGGTGAGAATGTTAATGGCGGGATAAAGGTTAATGCTAAGGGTGCAACAAACAAGTCTAACACTGCATCTTCCAGCTTTCCAATTGGAAATCCGGCGACGGTGGCCTCTAATGGTGGTCCGGCAGTAACCAGGGATGGCGGTCGAATGCGGGTCATTCAGATGGTCCTGGGTCGAATGCGGGTCAGGAGGTGGGTCACGGGTCGAGTATGCATTCCAAGGCTCACCGGTCTAAGGGTGTAGAGTCCAATGTCACTTCAGTTCCCATGGTTCTTGGAAAGTCCAATGCTGCGGAAGCCGAGAAGTCATCTCGTCCAACGACACATGGAAATTCAAATATTACGGGAATTAATGTAATGTCCTCTCCCATGCTTCTTGAAAATTCGAATGTGGTGAGAATCGAGAAGGCTCTTAATGCTGCATCTAATGCTACAATTAATGATGGGGCATTAAATGTTGTGGGAATTTGAAAATTCATGGCTACTATACCCAATAGCACGCGGATCTTGACTTCTCAACCGAGTGCATCTAATGCACCTATTGTGCTTCTCACCATCCTGAATCACAAACAGAACGTGCTTTTGCTACTAAGGTCCCACAACAACACAAAGATACTAATGCATCCAAGAAGACTTATGCGGGAATATTTACGGGTTCTCGTTTAGAGGCAAAGGGCATGAAATTGTAATATTTAGAACAAGAGGGGGATGATGTAGAACTCGACGCGACTGATGAAGTGTCATTTGTCGAAACCTGGGGATATTGTCTAATTGGATGCTTCACGGGTCCCTTCCCGGGCCGAGTAGCACTTAATTCTATTGTGAAGGAATGGGGCGTGAAGTGTCGAATTATTCCCTATGGGCGTGGATGGACCATTTTCCGATTCATGACAGAGGAGGATCGCATCAAGGTGTTTCACGGAGGTCCTTACATGACTTTCGGTAAAACTTTAATGTTAAAATTAGTTGATAAGGGAGTTTTGCTCAACGATGATCTTTTCACAAACATTCCAGTTTGGGTGGTATTCTGTGATGTTCCTTTATCGGTTTGGAGTGCTTCCGGATTGAGCAAGATCGCATCACGTGTAGGGATACCCTATACACAGACAAATTTACTAAAGAAAGATCCAAAATGAATTATGCACGAGTTCTGATTGAAATCGATGTTAGCAAGGAACCAGTCACGGAATTCGGCGTGAAATTGCCGGATACTAGACGATATGTCCAAAAAGTGGAGTATGAGAACTATCCGGACTATTGTTTTCATTGTGTAACCTTTGGCCATAATCATTTAAAGTGTATGAAGTTGTCACCGGAAGTTGAGCCTATGGAGATCACACGGCCTCAGAATTTGAACAATAAATCTAGGAATGGCGGGGATGCGGGTAACAAGGATGTTGCGGCACAGTCAAGGCCTTTGCACTCTAACCCCCTCTTCATACTACACCTTACGAGTGGTGGAGCTACTGTGGGAGCTGATACAAATGTACAACACTTGCCCCATATTCCCGGAAGTATCGGCAAAGCCTTAAACTTTGGTATACCTTCGATTGCGGGTCAGTTGGATGCCGCTAAATTGCGGGTTGCGCAAGGGCAGGTTCTTCTCCAAGCATTTGGTGGCTGTGTTCTAGATCACGGAAGGGTCTTAGCTGAAAAAACTAGAGGTGATTCTAACATGTCCTTCGTCCCGCTTGAACTTGGAGGTGCTAAAACTATTGGTGATGTTGCGGGTATGGATATCTGTGAACTGCCTCGTGTGAATATTGAGCAAAGCGCCATAGCACTGGTGACTCAACCACTTTGGTTGCTAACACCATAGATGATGGATGGCAAGAAGTTATTTCAAGAAAGAACAATGGTAAGGCAGTAAACGCACGGCGCGGAGGAGCCTATGAATCCTCCTTTGGTCCTAAATGAAAATACTATGTTGGAATGT